>CM065730.1:45655724-45673224 GCA_033310375.1 Conus canariensis
AACAAACAAACCCAACAACTAGGAAAACAATCGATTATTTGACCTTGGCCATGGTTCAAGGTCACATCATCCTGAGGCGGTTTTAACACCACCACCATCACCACCCAACCTCCATCCCCCTCCCCTTCGTCCTCAATGACAAGCTATAGACAGCTTGGATGCCATTCATCCAGTCATCAACTACACAGCAGACATGCCATGCACAGTCCATCCTCTTCCTCTGTGTTCATCTTCCTAAGCGAGCGCCGTATGTCTTCATTATACTTTTTTTTTCTCTCTCTCTTGTTCTCCCGACATTAAATTGTAGGACTATTGTGACGGACACTGGTGGAACCCTGCCGCTGGGCCTCCCCATCATGCTAAGCACAGCAGAGATATGGTAACCAGTCCCATCCTGTCTGTTGTACACCCTAGACTTGCGTCTTTAGGGATGCCTACAGAACACTCACCGTACCTTGTAGAATAACCGTGGACAGAGAGTCACAGACAGACGCATGCTCGAAGCTGGCAAGATTATATGGCGCGTGGTTTCTGCAAGGGCTTGTTCACTGCAGGACATCATCATTGTCTTGTTTTCCCTCGCACGAGATTTAGTCTGAAGCATTTAGGCTCAAACGCCATCTGTCCTCGTGAATGTTAAGATTTTGATCGTCACAAACTGAGAGGCCTATCATCCTGTGGTGAGTACAGGGGAGAATGAAGACTACTGATGCAATTTGGATCTTTTTCGTTTGATCACTTCCATCTGCTGCTCGATTCAGGATCTTTCAAGATCACTTACCTGAAGTTTTCACTCAAAACCACTTCATAGGTTAAATGAAAAATGGCGGGGAAAAAATTAAGACGTTGTATATTACATGTTCTCACGTCACATCTATACAAATACATGAACTTCAACTTCTAATTAAATGCACTGCAAGTGTCCTGAGATATGACAGATTCAAATTATTTTAAAACCCTGAAATATTCTTTTCTTGCAAAATTTGACAAAATAAGTCTATAGTATACACATACATACTTTTACATTACTCAGACACACACACACACACACACAAAAACATAATCAAGTATCCATGGATATACTAAACTGATATCACGTCAGTGTAATCGAAAAACTTTTTCTGTTGATTTGAGGAGAAAAAAAAAACAACAACAACAACAAAAAACAATATGTAGTATTAGTAGTGTTTCTGCGCATAAGCACCAAACAAAAAATTATTACACATGTTACAATCTCCCAACAAAATACCACATGTCATGTGGAGAAAGCCACTTATACAGTCTTATTTCAACACTCAAATTATTCCAATAAATAATGCTCCAGTCGTGGGACACCATGTAAACAAACAAACCCAAAAATATATGGACTATAATTCTGTTCTAGTTGCAAAGCGAGAGGACTGCAGGCGGAAATCTAAACAAATCTTAAATAAATGTTAGCGAACCGCCCAGAGAACGTGGACAAACGAGTCACAAGACGAAACACAACGCGTTTCGACCTCTTAGGTCTTCATCAGGTGAGACATAAACGAATAAAACAACGAAAATTCACTTAGCTTTGATCGCTTCAGATCACTTCACAGGGTTCAGCGCAAGGAAGAAGGCGTTGAATGAGAACGAGGCTGTTGGAAGGGAAATAGTGAGCGAGTCAAAGTCGTAATGAAGATAATAATATTACTGATAGGAATACTAATAATGGTCAAAATATTGAGGGGAAAAAAAAAAAAGGGACAAGATTACTACCAATCTTAGTGTCAATAAGTATGGGTATGGGAGAAAGGAGAGTGGGTTAGAGGATTCTTAACAGCAGGGTTGCCGTGGCAACAGTCCCAGAGGCGAAGGCGATGGTGATGTCAATGCCAGTGGTAGTATCAATACTAGCAATAGTATTACTGAATGATACTGCTAACAACGATAGTGAAGGTTAAGGTAATGAAAGCATGATACAGAGATATATTTAGAAAATACATTTTTATAATAATCAAATAAATAAATAAATGAAACATGTGGACTGTGGACCCAAACTGAAAGAATGGAACAACACGGTTTCGTTCACTTGATGGATGAATCTCCCAAAGAGTTGGTCACATTTTCTGACCAACGCTGCAGGTATCTGGATCTCCTGGGCCCAGTCGCAGCTGTAGATACTTTGGAAGGAAACAGTTGTAGCTGAGACCTGCCTCGTAGTCTCAGACCAGACTGGAATATTTAAACGTCTGAATCTGCTGAATCATTTGCCATGGAACATTCAAACGTCTGATATGCTAAATCATCTGCCTTGGAACATTTGAACATCTGAATCGGCTAGTCATCTGTCTTGGAACACTCAAACGTCTGATCTGCTAAATCATCTGCCTTAGAACATTTAAACATCTGAATTGACCAGTCATCTGCCTTGGAACATCTGAATCGGCTAGTCATCTGTCTTGGAACATTTAAACATCTGAATCGGCTAATCATCTGCCTTGGAACATTTAAACATCTGCCTTGGTCTCTGGTTCTCAGGCCCTTCACGCCCTACTCCTGCAGTGACCCCAACTTTTGATTTCCTCTTCTCGTCCATGCTCCTGGTGAGAGTACACTTCCAGTTCTGCAGTATCAGCCAGTTCATGACACCTCTGTGGTATCAGCCAATTCATGACACCTCTGTGGTATCAGCCAATTCATGACACCTCTGTGGTATCAGCCAGTTCCTGAGACCTTTGTGGTATCAGCCAATTCATGACACCTCTGCAGTATCAGCCAGTTCATGACACCTCTGTGGTATCAGCCAATTCATGACACCTCTGTGGTATCAGCCAGTTCATGAGACCTTTGTGGTATCAGCCAATTCATGACACCTCTGTGGTATCAGCCAGTTCATGAGACCTCTGTGGTATCAGCCAATTCATGACACCTCTGTGGTATCAGCCAATTCATGACACCTCTGTGGTATCAGCCAGTTCATTACACTTCTGCGGTATCAGCCAATCCATGAGACCTTTGTGGTATCAGCCAATCCATGAGACCTCTGTGGTATCAGCCAATCCATGAGACCTCTGTGATATCAGCCAATTCATGACACCTCTGTGGTATCAGCCAATTGATGACACCTCTGTGGTATCAGCCAGTTCATGACACCTCTGTGGTATCAGCCAATTCATGACACCTCTGTGGTATCAGCCAGTTCAGGAGACCTCTGTGGTATCAGCCAATTCATGACACCTCTGTGGTATCAGCCAATTCATGAGACCTCTGTGGTATCAGCCAGTTCATGACACCTCTGTGGTATCAGCCAATTCATGAGACCTTCGTGGTATCAGCCAATTCATGACACCTCTGTGGTATCAGCCAATTCATGACACCTCTGTGGTATCAGCCAATTCATGACACCTCTGTGGTATCAGCCAGTTCATGACACCTCTGTGGTATCAGCCAATTCATGACACCTCTGTGGTATCAGCCAATTCATGAGACCTCTGTGGTCCAATTCATGAGACCTCTGTGGTATCAGTCAGTTCATGAGACCTCTGCGGTATCAGCCAATTCATGAGACCGTGGTATCAGCCAATTCATGAGACCTCTGTGGTCCAGTTCATGAGACCTTTGTGGTATCAGCCAGTTCATGAGACCTTTGTGGTATCAGCCAATTCATGAGACCTCTGTGGTATCAGCCAATTCATGAGACCTCTGTGGTATCAGCCAGTTCATGAGACCTCTGTGGTATCAGCCAATTCATGAGACCGTCGTGGTATCAGCCAGTTCAGGAGACCTCTGTGGTATCAGCCAATTCATGAGACCTCTGTGGTATCAGCCAGTTCAGGAGACCTCTGTGGTATCAGCCAGTTCAGGAGACCTCTGTGGTATCAGCAAATTCTTGGGACCTATCCAATGGTCATGGCAACACCAGAGGGATCACGTCACTCATCCTGGCTCCATGAGTAAGCAAATTACAGTCTTCAGAACAGGCACCCAAAGTGACTGGGCAGCCGTGCAAGGTTTCCTCAGACAGGTCACCTCATGACGACCTGATGATTGCTCCTGAGGGACTGCTGTTGCTCGGGGTTGTGACAAGATGGTCCCAAGTGTGGCTGTGTACAGGCAGGTGGAGTGAGTGGCATGGGTGTAATGCTATAATACAGATAGTTTAAAAAAGACCCTTCCCTTGCTGTAACTGATCTAACCTTTCAATACGAGCCATGTCAGATATCAGGAGGAAAATGATGGCCGTTGCCTAGCTGACCCTGCCTTAAAAAAAAAAAAAACATCCCTGATCTCATCCCTCCTTACCACAAACTCACATCTCTTACAGGCATTCAGTCCGATGAAAAAATCCAGCTTAAAAAAGAACCCCAAATATCTCCACCATCCAACCATCTGAGATCCGATTTCTTCAGTGTATAATCCAAATCACTTCTTCTTTTTTTTTTTTTTTTTTTTTTTTGGGGGAGGGGGGGGGGGGGGGGGCATTAAATGAGTTCATAAAAAAAAAAGAGTGGATGGAATTGGCCATGCAGCTCTTGAAATCCTACATGTGCAACCGATGGACAGCCCCACTCACCATTTCTTGCAGTTCAAGCCTAAACAATCACTCGCACCCACGCAGTGCAATTGATCAAACTGATGGAGGTCATGTTAAAAACCGGCAGGCTTAAACAACTGACAAAACAAAGTTTGTCAGGGTGATGGGTACAAACACATTGATCATATCACTTACGAATGTGCGTGTAAGCCAGCGTGTGTGTGAGAAAAATGCACGCATGTTTGTTTTGTTATATACATATGCATGCATGTTTTTATGCTCATTGTGTGTGTGTGTGTGTGTGTGTGTGTGTGTGTGTGTGTGTGTGTGTGGAGAGAGAGAGAGAGAGAGAGAGAGAGAGAGCATGTGGACAGTTTCTGACTTGCTACTTTATTGGTCAATACTAAACATTTGTGCCAACCTCCAGCTGCAGAAACTGTGTGTGTGTATACACAGGCACGTGCACATATAAATACACAGGCACGTGCACATATAAACACACACGTTTTCATTCTTGTCATCTACGTTGCCTTTTTGTCCTATCAAAGTTAATTACATTATTTTGAGGGAGAGAGAGAGAGAGAGAGAGAGTGTGAGTTTCGGTGCGGGAGTACACGCACGCGTGCATATGTGTGCACATGTGGGTGATGTGTATATGTGTGTGTGTGTGTGTCTGTGCATGCATGTGTGTTTGACACCCATATGTAGGACTGAGTGAGATTGTGTGTTTTCAGACACCTAAAATCATGTGTGTGTGTGTGTGTGTGTATGCATATGTGCATATGTATGTGTTATTTGTGAACGTACATGCCTATTGTTGAAACTATGTGCGAGAACTGCTTTCAGACAACCAGGTATCCCCCTCTCCCGTTTTTCACCCTCAACCACAAAAAAGTGTACCCTGAGCAAATAAGCAGACAGGGCATGTTTAACTGTGCATCATAAACCCTTCACAACGTTAGCCAAGTGATAACACATTCAGAGAAGGCCCAGTATTAAATCATGCTGTAGCAGCATATGTTACCGCTGCGTTCCAATAAACCTATTTCTCATTCTCAATACGCCTTGGCTTAAGGCTGGATCAGACCGATTGACACAGGCTAGAACACCAAAGCTACATCAAAATGTTGGTATACTCTGCATAGTTATGCGGGGATTGTCTTCAGTCGTGACAAACTCCTAGCGTAGCATTATCAGTCTCCAAAATCCCTCGCAGTCGGAGTGTGGCTGCCCACGTGGCAGGGTAATCAAAACGGTCACACACGTAATGTTCTCATCCCTAGCTGATGCATTTGTACCATAGTGTTCAAGTACTTCAGCTGTTCGGATGATCCCTGGAGTCTTCTAGCCAGGGTACGACAACAACAACAACATTCTCAATGAATCAAATATGTGCGCATTATTTTTTACCAGACAAGCCGTTCAGGTTAAAAGACAAGGTTCTTTAGTTAGAAATTCTGAACCTGCATACTGATCAGGTCGTTTGTTTACACAGAGCATGCCTGCCCTTGGGTTCTTGCCACATAAATGCTCACAAATGTCCAAGTTATGTATGTCCATGTGGAACATTAGTGTACTGCGTAACTTAAAAACACACTGGCACATACACATATATGAAGTTCCGTATAATATGTATGCATGTATGTATATACAAGAGAATAAGTATAACTTTTTTTTTTACATACCTTGTGTCTTTGCAACATCAAGTAGGAAAAATCTGTATACAGTTATAAACATCAAGACAGCAAATACCATAACGCTTGCAAGAATCATTATCCCCCTTTCCTCTACCCCTTCCCCTGCAGTCTCCTCCTAAAAATAACCAATCTGAGCAGGTGTGTCAAAACATGCTTCAAAACACTCACTCAGACTCACGCTCATACAATCTTGACACACAACCACACGAACACTTCAAAACACTCACTCAGACTCACGCTCATACAATCTTGACACACAACCACACGAACACATTGAGGAGAGTTCCCTCTTTTAATGAACAACGAAGTTTCACTGTTTACATGAAATACTTTTCACTGTAGTTCACAAAATCTTTCCCTCAAACACATTCTCTGTACAAAATACTGACTGGGTTCTTACGACTCACAACATACTTCTTCTCATACCAGTTGTTTCAAACAGAGCCATAAAAAACCTCCTTCGTAATCAAAATGCCCGTGTTCCACAGCCTATTTTCATTCCTCAATTTGGCCTCAACGACGCCACAAAAATCTTCGCTATCTCCACAGCCTCATGTTGATTTACAAAACACATTCTGTGCCTGTGGCCCTTGTCAGTGAGAAAAGAACGTAAACCGTTTGCCCTTACTCTAACAGTCTAACATGGGGAAAAGTCCCTGAACAGAAAATGAACAGGAATGAGTCTTCTGGTGTAAATCAATGTCCATGCCACTTCATTTTCACAGTCATAAATGCTTTTTCCTCTCTCCATTTCTCTTGACCACATCCTACGTGGAGGTTTGCTAAGCCGATCATAGGACAGTTGTGGACTTTGCATATAACAATGATGCCTCCCGTGTCATTAGACATAAACCTGTGAAGCATGCGTCCCCACAGTGCCTTGATGTCATTAGACATAAACCTATGAGGCATGCGTCCCCACAGTGCCTTGATGTCATTAGACATAAACCTATGAAGCATGCGTCCCCACAGTGCCTTGATGTCATTAGACATAAACCTATGAGGCATGCGTCCCCACAGTGCCTTGATGTCATTAGACATAAACCTATGAGGCCTGCGTCCCCACAGTGCCTTGATGTCATTAGACATAAACCTATGAGGCATGCGTCCCCACAGTGCCTTGATGTCATTAGACATAAACCTATGAGGCATGCGTCCCCACAGTGCCTTGATGTGTCATTAGCCAAAACCCTATAAGGCCTGCGTCCCTATAGTGCCTTGATGTCATTAGACAAAACCCTATGAGGCCTGCGTCCCCACAGTGCCTTAATGTGTCATTAGACAAAACCCTATGAGGCCTGCGTCCCCACAGTGCCTTGATGTGTCATTAGACATAACCCTATGAGGCCTGCGTCCCCACAGTGCCTTGATGTGTCATTAGACATAACTCTATGAGGCCTGCGTCCCTACAGTGCCTTGATGTCATTAGACAAAACCCTATGAGGCCTGCGTCCTCACAGTGCCTTGATGTGTCATTAGACAAAACCCTATGAGGCCTGCGTCCCCACAGTGCCTTGATGTGTCATTAGACAAAACCCTACGAGGCCTGCGTCCCCACAGTGCCTTGATGTCATTAGACAAAACCCTATGAGGCCTGCGTCCCCACAGTGCCTTGATGTCATTAGACAAAACCCTATGAGGCCTGCGTCCCCACAGTGCCTCGATGTGTCATTAGACATAACCCTATGAGGCCTGCGTCCCCACAGTGCCTTGATGTCATTAGACAAAACCCTATGAGGCCTGCGTCCCCACAGTGCCTTGATGTGTCCTTAGACAAAACCCTATGAGGCCTGCGTCCCCACAGTGCCTTGATGTGTCATCAGACAAAACCCTATGAGGCCTGCGTCCCCACAGTGCCTTGATGTCATTAGACATAACCCTATGAGGCCTGCGTCCCCACAGTGCCTTGATGTGTCCTTAGACAAAACCCTATGAGGCCTGCGTCCCCACAGTGCCTTGATGTGTCCTTAGACAAAACCCTATGAGGCCTGCGTCCCCACAGTGCCTTGATGTGTCCTTAGACAAAACCCTATGAGGCCTGCGTCCCCACAGTGCCTTGATGTAGGATACTGCTGGCTAGTCTGTCCTCTTGGACAACTGACCATCCTCCAGTTGATAAACCAGGCAACTTCTTTGCTCACTTTGTACTTTCCATGGCTATGTTGGCCAAGGTGCAAGAAGAAACTGATTCAAACATAACTTACAAATCCTTTTATTTTTCATTTACTTGCGTATGTAATTGGTTTTCGGTCGACATACTCTTTTCACATACACACACACATTAAACCACCAGGCACCTGGGTACAGCTCTTTTACTTTTAAATGAAAAATTGAATTGTAGCAGCATTCATGTCTGAACATGAGTCAGTGTCCATTCCCGCAGCTTGTCAAAATGTATGTACCCAGAGCTCCACACAATTCACAGAATATGTCATTTACCCTCTAAAACATTATTTCACTTTCTACAGTCGCGTTTTGTGCATGCGCTTCATCCTCTAAAATTAAAACGTTGTGGTGGGTTTACTCTCCAAGACCACTAGAAAAACTGCTTCAAACAGCTATGCTTCACTTTTGCCCTGAAGAAACCTTTCAATGGGATTAACACAATCTCAAGTGTAAGAATGATTTTTTCAGCTTTTCTCTCTCAATTGTACAAAAAAAAAATTTTCTTATGTAAATCAACTTATAATCCAGCCATCTCCATTTCTGTGGACCTACGGACATTGCTGTTACTGTTGTGGTGTGTTCAAGTTTGTTCTCTCTGACAGATCTTAATTTTAAACTTGCGAACAGAACTGTTACCTGCTATCAAAAGCTGAATACAATCCAGTCTTTCACAGTTTCAGCAAGCAGCTGAAATGAAACAGCATCTTCACAGGTGGCTTATCTTTTATGTTATTTATTTCTTTAGGCCATGATCGCTTCATTCCTGCATATTTTTCGCTTTCACTGCATGCTATTACTGAACAGAAGAAATATTAAGGTTTGATTCTGAGGGTGAAAATACCTCTAAAATACAGGAAAGTGGAAGAAGCCAGTCTGTTCACCAGCCAGGGAGAGAAAACCCTGCTTATCCTTACAATACCAATGTGACTAAGATGACCTAACACTTTGACACAACCATCACATATAACCCATGTTGAGATTTGTTACTCAAGTCCAGCAGACAGGCTGAAAGGCATGCTGCATCTTGCGCAGATCAGTAATGCTGGCACAAGGTAATTCACAGCCGCACAACATTTCACTGCTTTAATCTGTGGTCAGTGCAGGGGTTTGGCCTTGAGGCTATCAATGTTCAACTTTTCTGCCAAGGTTGCAAGTCTCCATGTGGTCTTGACCTGTTCTGCAGAATTTGGCGTGACCCTTTCAGCAGAATTTGGTGCAAAAGAGGACCGGGCGGTGCCTGGTTTCTCGGAGCAACTGGAACAGAAACACATTCAAAGCTGTCAGTGGCATCCTGTGTTTGAGGATGTGTGTACTGTGTAGTCTGCAGACACATGCACGTGGACACACCCCTCTGTGTCATTTTGCATCGAACATGAGATCACTTCTTTGATATCTCACTTTAATGTGAACTAAAACTCGGTTAAGCAGGTCAGCAAACTACATGCACAAGGTATAATCATCTTAACTGACACTCACATATTGATCATCATGTCCAACAGCTGTTTCGCTCTTTGTTTTTTAATGAATAAAGTTACAGATGATAAGCAGAAAGTATCTTTTTACGCTCGCTGCCTTTCTCATATTGCCTTTCCATCTACTGTCCAGAGTAGTGCTATAATAATCACATTAAAAGACATAACGGCAGCTATGCCAGTTATACACAAAAACTCTTAACCACACAAAAAATACTGAAACTGAAAACATAATCCCTGCAAAAACAAGTTGACAATAAAATGGTGTTTATATGCGAATTCTGTACATACTAACATCTAAGGTGGCATAGCCATATCCTACCAAGTTTGTTAAGACAGTAACAAAATGTTATATTAAATTTCTACCAATATTTCACCATATGCACGTTATGTTTTCGCATTTTTTTTACCTGTTTGTTTGGAATTCTCTTCCAGTATCCATCCAGGTATGTCAGTTACTCAAATTAAGCCTATAAAAATTTCCACCTATGAACAGGTATTGCCAACTTTGTGACTGCGACCCTGAATTTGCTTTCATACAATCTTGCTCCTTTTCCCTAAACAAATGTGTTTTGACCAATGGCGTAAGTTCTTTTCATGTTTATAAAGTTTGCTTCCTAATGTGGCATTCAAATGGCTGCTCTTCACTTACAGCATATTTTTTCCTACGTTTAATTTGTGCAATTATATTCCAAGTACTCTCTGTTTGGCTGTTGTTTTTTTTTTTTCCACTACTTTGGTACCATCCACCTTGCAATCTCCAGACTGGAATGGTGGACACTGCCTAGAATCTTTATCCTTGAGTAGTAAAACTTTTGTGTATCAAGTCTGTCCATCTACCTCTCTCATTTACCCGCGCACACACCAACACACACACACACCCACACATATAAACACACACACGCACACCAACACACACTCACACACCCACATATAAACACACACACCAACACACACCCACACACACAAACACATAAACACACACACACACACACACACACACACACACACACACACACACACACACAAGCGAGACAGCATGCAGATGTTGGAATGCAGGGCTAGACACATAGTCACCTGGTCGCCACAGGTGAGTGCGAATTCTAGCGGGCAAGAAATTTAAAACTGAATAACCGGTTAGGTGTCTCAAAAGTTTGCCATCTGCACTGATCATTTTTTTCTGAGAATTTCTGAAAATGTAGAGATCCAATTGCAGTCTGACATGGCTGTTGACATTGTCATGTTTAACTGCAGCGCATGAAGCTGATTCTGTTAGAACAATCCTGCTGGCTCCCCAGTCACAGTTATTTTAAGATGTACAGCAGTCTCTGGTCTATGTCCTACAGTCCGCTCATTTGCCTGTGAGCTCAGCTGCTGTGCAGTCACAATACTTTTCACATGCTACTGGAGTCTTCATCCCAGTATAACATAAAAACCTCTCTGGAACCTTAAGACCCTCTCCCCTTGTCTGCCTGACATGTATTTCTGTAGGGTCTTAACCATTTATCTGCCCAGATCAAAAATCCATCCACACGGCACATTTTCTGTCGTGTTAACCCCACCTTTTAGGCTGTAGTACTGCGATTTACTCAGAGTTACTCAATTTTGAAAACTTTGTAAAATTATATCCTCCTTAACACCACCTTTGTAAAGTAAACAATACTCTCCTCAGCAGTCGGGGAACAGGTGTCCCCTCCCTCCCCCACATTGGAGATGGGGGGAGGGGAGGGGAGGCAAGCATGTCTGTCTGCTCCCCTCTCAAAAAAAAAAAAAGAAAAAAAAAGAAAAAGGAAAGTGGTGGTGATGGCAGAGAGGGAGGCATAAAGCTAACCCTACACCAGGCTGTGATGTCAGTGCGTTTGAAGACAGCCTGTCAATCAACCAAACCATGTCACAGGAAACAAGCCAGTCTCTTGCGAATCTCCTGTTCTGAAGTCGTGTTTCTAAGGCCCCGCGGGACTTGGTGTGTGTAGCTGATTTCAGTTGCAGAGCCACTTTCACAGGTATAGAAATTGCTTGGTTTTGTTTCTGCCCTGAAATCTATTTCTGCCAATCTTGTCCCCCCCCCCCCCCCCCCCTCTCTACACTGCTCCTCCTGCTCCTCTACATTTTCTTATTTTGCAAGGTCAAGTGTGTTCCACTTCAAACTTCATTGCCTTTATAAGTACAGAGTATTCTCCTGAAAACTTCCATACTTTATTTGTAGAGTGTGTTCTTAATACTTTTATACCTAGAGTGTGTTCTCCTTGAAAATTCTGTATTTCTTCTGCTGATCAGCACAGTCAAAAGCAAAATATAAATTTGATTCTGTTGAGATGGTTCGCCATAAGGCATTTAACATTTTTTTTTACTAAGAAAAATACATTCTGGAAATTTAACTGGGTGTTTGAGTTTAAATTTTGTTTAAAAAAATGACATTCTGGAAATTCAACTGGATGCTTGAGTTTAAATTTGCGATATGAAAACCTCATTTGTGTGTTTGAACTCAAACTTGGGATATAAAAAATCTCATTTTTACATAATGGATTACCCTGTCATCAACAGATTCTGTTCTAACCATAACCTGATTTTTTCCTTACAAGTTCTTTTCCGTCTTTAGTCACTTTAGCATTTTCCGCATGACTTAGCTTTCTTTTTAGATTCTGAAGAAACAAATCTTTTTTTTATCTTCTTTTGTTCACATCTGCAGAAGAAAACAAGAGATGCCATTGGCATCATTTAGCAAGTCAAGTTTGACAGTCTTGTATGATCCTGATTCAGTCTGCATTTTGGAAGAAACTGCTCACCCATTCCCAGCTTCGTCAGCCAGGGGACTGGTTCAGGGACTTGAACCTGTGGATTCTGTTGATCCAGTCCTGGACTGAGGAATGCGCCTCGTCACCCTTTGTCCCTGTGTCTCACGCAGTACAGACCAGCCATTTTCCTCTGGTGCTCCAGACACTGGTGGGCTTCTCCTACCCCCAACATATCTGTACAAACCAGCAGGCAATAACACAGGTGTCATTTTCTTACGCATTCATATACCATTTTCAGTTTTGTTACGGCTTGACTACCACAGGGGTCTTTCTAAGCTGTCACCACCCAGAGGGAGAAAAAAAAAAAAAAAAAGAGTACTGGATACAACATCTCCAGTCTGCTCTGTGTGACAATGCAAATCCTATGGAGATCCATTCTTGACCAAGTGCCAGTCACAACACACACAGGATTCTGAGCTATGGGATGACAGTGGCAGCGATTCATGGATGGTTTTTCTCTATAGGGTGTTGTGTGTGTGTGTTGTGTGTGTGTGTGTGTGTGTGTGTGTGTGTGTGTGTGTGTGTGTGTGTGTGAGTGAGTGAGAGAGAGAGAGAGAGAGAGAGAGTGTGTGTGTGTGTGTGTGTGTGTGTGTGTGTGTGTGTGTGTGTGTGTGCTGCTTGTGAAACTACACACTTCAATTCATCAGTTGCTAAGTTTCTTTTTTTTTTCTTTTTATAACCTTAATTTTTTTCCCCACAGAGCTAAAATCCAACAATGAACATCAACTTGCCTGTGTCCGTCAGCCCCAAAGTCAAAGCAAAGGTCATTACTCAGGGAATGCAATGATTTGATTGGTGCACCAAAGTGACACAGCACAAGTGCAGGGTCTCCTCTGGGGGCCTGCATTAGTACAGACTAATGAAAGCTCACCGAGTCTGCTAGCAACATGAATGCAGCATGGATGTGGCTTTGCTGGGGAAAGTTGGAGTGAACAGAATGGGAGCCATTCCACTGTGACAGTAGAAATGATGGACAGCAAAACATAATACAGAAACAAAAAAACCAAACAACCAACCAACCAACCAAAATCAGTACAAATGAATTTGTTACCGTAGAAACAATCCATCCTGACTTGTAATCTTGGTGATCCTGGGGTTGCGGGTTCAAATCTCCGCTGGGCCGTTTCGGTACAGGGGGATTTTTCCCTCAGAGTTAACATTGGTTCTGACTCCATTTCCCATACAGTCCTTCGAATGAGACTATAAACAGAGGTTCCGTGTGTAAACGCATGCATAACATCTTGCATACACGTAAAATCCCATCACCAACTTTCGGAAGAGAAGGCCAGTTTGGCCGTTGGTATGGATGACACGTTACACATAGCATTCACCCTGCATGAGAAATGGAAAGCATGAAAGAAGTAAGGAAGCTGAGTGAATGATATTGAACGATATGGACTGGATGACACGGGAAACGACTGAATGAAGCGCCAGTTGGCAGCTCTTCAGTTGGCACCACCCAGGTAGGCAGCCCGTTGTGTAAATGAGTGTGGTTTGTAAAGTGCTTAGAGCTTGGTCTCTAGCCGAGAATAGGCACTATATAAGTATTCATTATGATTATAATAATAAACATATTCAGTTACTACCAATGTACAAGTTCTGACCAAATACTGACATTATTTACTGATATGATTCTCAGTTATTACAAATACACACGGCCCCCATTCTTTTTTTGTAATTACGAACCCGTTTGTATTAAGAACTGTAGAAACTGTAATCTGGACCGCTTTGTCATTTCAAGAAATGCTTTTCACCTCGGCTTCCAGTTAAAAACTCGGCACTAATCAAAATTGATTTTCATTGTCACATGCCGAAAAGGAGGCGTTAACATAATCAAAGAAAAAAAAATCGTGACAGAATGAGAACGTTTTTAAATGAAATAGTTGGGAGAAGGAATAGGGGGTGAGGTGAAGAGTGAGACAGAGCAAGAGAAGGACACAGAGAGAGAGAGAGAGAGAGAGAGAGAGAGAGAGAGAGAGAGAGAGAGAGAGAGAGAACATCCAAGACATGGGGATATTGCTTTTGAGTCTGAAGCAAGATGTATACGCCAGGGTTTTGTTTTTGGGGGAGGAGAGCTAGGCAATGGAAGTAGAAGGGAGCGGCCATTAAGGGGAAGGGCATCACAACTTCAGATCAATAATTCTTAGGTGCGCTGTGACATGATACATGTGTGCACAATGCTGGCAGCTTAAGTGTTGCTGGGGGTCAAATGCAAGTACGTGGTCTGTGAATGTTACTATGGGTTCTATTGCCGAGTTTTTAACCGTTTTAATTAGTCTTGATGTTTGCATGCAATAATATTCTTTGTTTACATAAATTCATTAGCAACTTCTGAGGTCATCACCAACACTTTCATTCCGGCAGTCACAGTCTGTTGGGGTCTATATGGAGAGATTTTGAGTGCATGCATTCATGTGTGTGTGTGTGTGTGTGTGTGTGTGTGTGTGTGTGTGTGTGTGTGTGTGTGTGTGTGTGCACCACCTTGTACTGAATTGTACTGTACTGTACCACTTCTGCTGGTGGACAACCATGTATTTGTATCATATTGTACTGTATTGGATCATACTGCATTGTATCATATTGTGTAACTGCCATAACATAAATGTCGATGAGCGGCCATTTTGTTTCTTCCCACCGTCACTGTACAACACCAGCCATATTTCTTTCCTTTCTGTCTTACTTCGATCAAAACACATTTGCTTAAAACTATTCCACGTGGTCAGCTCCCTTCTTACTGCAGGTTCTTGTGCCCCATGTATACTGACTACATGACAACAGATCCAAAGGATCAGCACCCCCCACACCACCACTTAAACTATGGAGGAAAGAAGGAAAAAAAAAAAAAAAACCTGCCCTGTGAGAGACTTACATCACATAATCTCTTGCTTCTCATACGAGCATGTTACCCACCTTTCTGAACTTACCATAGCAACTGTGCGTACTTAGGGACGCAATGGTTCAAATCCGTGAAAGATGCCTCGAAAGCCTTGAAAGAGTGACTGCAGACGTGAGCTGAAGCAAAAAAAAAAAAAAAAAAAAAAATAATGGCCTTAGTCACCATGAAGGTGTTACACTCTGTTGAACAAAGTAACTTTTATGTAATTTATTTTCAGTGTCTTTACTTTCCTGAATTGGGGGTCAATACAAATGATACAACTGACTGTGTATTTAAGTGAGCTAGCTCTCTCTCTCTCTTTGTTCATAGACTAATACTCCAGGATTCATTCTGGGTTCACCACTGGTGTGATTTTTGCAGTGATGACCATTCCCAATACTGTGATTAAAGCAGTCGCATTCTGTCTTTGGGGACGACCTACATGTGTGACACCACAGTGCATGTTGTTTCTTTTCCTGATATCAATCCCACTAGCACATGATGACGTACTACTCTCTGAAAGGTGGAATGGGAGTCAACATGCCTCTATATGTGTGTGTGTGTGTGTGTGTGTGTGTGTGTGTGTGTGTTGCGTGTGTGTGTGTGTGTGTGTATGTGCGTGCGTGCATGCGTGTGTGGTGTGTGTGAGAAGAGAGAGAGAGAGAGAGAGAGAGAGAGAGAGAGAGAGAGAGACAGACAGACAGACAGACAGACAGACAGACAGACAGACAGACAGAGACTTCAGTCGAAAGCCTCATCCAAAGGACTCGGAGGGGACTGGAGTCAGCAAGAACTTACAACTCTGAAGAGAAAATCTCTTCCAGCTTTGCAGTCTCCGGTGGGTTCGAATGAGACTATAAACTGAGGTTCCCTGTGTGTGAACGCATGCAAAACATCTTGCACACACATAAAAATCCAGTCACCAACTTTCTTCAGAGAAGGCCAATTTGGCCATTGGCATGGATGACACGTTACACACAGCATGCACCCTGCGTGAAAAATCAAAAACATGCAGGAAGGAAACTGAGTGAACGACATTGACTAAATGACACAGGAAACAACTGAATTAAGTGCTGGCAGGCAGCTCTTCAGTCAGCTCTACCCAAGTAGGCAACCCACTGTGCAATAGAGAGTGTGGATTGTAGAACGGTAGATCACAAACCGAGGATAGACGCTATATATGTACTCTTAATAATAATAATAATAATATAATAATCTAATCCTGGAGCTTGGAGCAAGAGCCTGGCACCTTACCCATCAGGTTAGTTACACCCCTTACAAACTTATAAACTTAGAACTCCATGGTAGTACCACAAACATTCAGACACCTGTGAATCCAAGCCAAAAAAGAAAAAGAAAAGAAATTAGTATTTTCTTGAAAGCAGGACTGTTTTGAAAACTCTTTTGCTCTTGAAAGTGTCTGTACTGAAAGATTTCTTCAGTGAAAGCTGAAGATGACCTACATTTGAGCATGATTACAGTATAATATGACTGGTGGAGCATGACTGCCTTTCACAAATGACACTGTAAAACCATAAACAAAGAAAGAGAGAGGAACTGACTCAACATTCCCAAAGAATGCACTTCAAGACATTTGTAGCAGTTTTTCTCCTTTTTTTTCTGCTTTCTCTCTTCTTCTTTTCCTTTCTCTGCTTTCCTTCTTCTTCTTCTTTTTTTTTTTTTTTTGCAATGTGGTATATTAAATGAATTAACAGTGCTGTTCAGGAAATGTAAGAAATACACCAAAGTGTGAGCGAGTCTGCATTTGGATACAGGTATATACTGTGTATGTGCGTGCGCGTGGGTGTGCATGTGCCTACACATGTATGAGTGCCTGTATGCGTGCACAACTTAAAATGAATCATTATTCATATGCGTGTTTTGACATTTACATAACAACATGACAGTGAACAGAAATAAGATGCATGATGGACAGAGCATGTGCATTTAAAAGCCTTGATGGAAGAAAATTGGATATGGTACAGGGACTGGGA
>CM065730.1:45678224-45680724 GCA_033310375.1 Conus canariensis
TCTATCTATATAGACAACTGTAAAGATTTTTTTTCATTTCTGGATACAGTTGGATGGGAAAACGGACTCACTGACTGAACTTTTTTTTTTCTGCCTTATCTGCCCTCTGTTTTAATTAATTAATATCAGTTGTCAGTCTAATTTGGTGATTATTCTCTTTATCTCTTCTTTTCCTTTTTTTTCCCTTCCTTTCATACAAACATGCACCCTATTTTAGAACGTTTTTCTCCATTGTAGTCCATTCACCTCTTTCTTTCAAATATTTCAAAGTTTCTAAATTCAGATAAAACATTGCAACATATTATATAGTCCTCAGTAACAAGTAAACAACCTTCACAAAACGATCCACACAGGCAAGTATAAATAGATAATGCTACTAGTAAAAAGAAAATTGATAGAAATAATGAAATACTGAACAACAGTATCTTCCTGAAGTTATCATTATTATCATTTATAATGACTATTTATGGCGCTTACTCATAAAAGGTTAAAGAAAACATAAATCAAACCAATAGGAAGACGACACCCACCTATGCACACACAGAAACACACATGATCCCACACACACTGTCACAAAACAACGGACACAACAGCATCGGTGCCCACACACACATGTGCGCACACCCCCCCCCTCCCCACACACACACACACACAGACATTAGTCACAGTTACAGTAACTTGACAGTTTTCAAGCACTCTTTCTCTTGGAATGCCCAGTCTAGTTTATCTAACCAATTCTGGGAGCGCAATTTTGTTTTATCAATTATGATGTAGTTTACATTTGTACTCACAATCCCTGTGCCTCATCAGAAGCAAAAAGTTTGCAGGTTCAAGCTCTGTACAGGGTTGAATTTCATATCAAAATATTAATGTATTGGTTCTATAACTATGCAAACCATACAAGCATAAACTGGCAGATGGACAGATCTCTTTTTATTGTATTCATCAGCAAAGCTATTTTCATGTCGTCATAAAATGGAAAGAAGTCTGCTGTATTCAGTAGCTCATCAACTTGAAAATGGTTAACTAAGGGGGACAAGGACCGACAGTGAGGAAAAGGGTGATGAGGTGCGACAGAACACTTCTGTAAAAGAACAGGAACACTAATCAAAGTCAGACCGCAACTAAAACGTTTCTCATTTTGTTTTCTTGTTTCACTGAAGCCTTGCCAACTGACCACACGGGGGGGGGGGGGGGGGGGGGGGGGGGGGGGGGGGGTCAGGCATCACAATGTCCACTCCCTCCACCACCACCCTGCAAACTCAAGGCAAATAAATCTAGAATAACTAAGCTGTGCTAGGTGCCTCAGCCTCGGAGGAAAAAAAAAAAAGGGTTATTGTCAAAGCCATGTAAAGGCCCAAATGTTCAACTATTAATAAGACCATTGTTGTCTTGTTTTGCAGCACACACAGTCATCTGTTGATTTCTCATTCTTTAAATGGGTGAAGATCAAAACTTCCCTTTCTGTATGTGTAACATATTAGGAGCTACAACTTACTAATTTGTATGTTTAAAAAAGTGATTAAAAAAAAGGGGGGAGGAGAAGATAATTGTGTCGTAACACTGCTCCCAAAATTGTTGAAACCCACTGGTATCAGATTTACTCATCAGTTGTGAAACGTCTGTTTCACATAGTAGTCAACAATGTGACAAACTGACACGACATCTGTGCAAGGAAAACGAAAAATTCAGCAGAAGAGCAGAAACAAAGTTGATAATCTGTGACAGTGGAACAGAACAACCCAAATAATGATGGTTAATCTGACGAAAGTGATACGAGCATCTTCGTAAAGAGTCCTACGGCATTTGTGTTACTGTGCTAGGCTTAGGCTGGTTCTGAATGAAAAACTCCGCAATACCACTCTGCACACACACTTGTCTTCGACACTACCCAAGATATAGTTCTTTGCTCTCTCGCTGCAATCCCTATTTATACAAACGCAAATTTGACAGAGCAGTGCGTGAGCGCTGCAGTGATATAATCGTGCACGAACAGTGGATGCCAAAACAACACTTGCAGATTATGTTAGAATGTGAAATCTTGGAACTTACTGCCAGCGATGCTAACAAGCCTGCAGTCGCTTCGCCCGGAAGCAGGTGCTATGCTTGTGCGCATGCCTCATTTCTGTTCTTGTCCTCGCGTGACCTAGACGGCCATTCCTTCCGGGTTATTTTTGGAGGTTGGTTTGGATGGAGCGTCTGCAACAGTGCTCCTCGTGTGTGCGTTTTAAACTTTGTTTTCAGTGACGTCAGGAAACAAATTCTTTTTCACAGGAACAGAAATGACGAGGAGGAAGCAGAACTACCCCAAACGGCTGAAATGTAAGTCCTGTTCATTTTTTCCCGTGTGTGTGCGAGTGAATTTAGCGCGCAAGCCGTTGCGGGCTTGCCGTTGCTGGTTGTATATGCTTGAGTGTCGTCTGCACTTGACAGGCAATCATCAGGCGGCGTCAGGCGCGCGGCTTGTTTGTCAACACAGCGGTCGAGGCGCGTGCTCTCC
>CM065730.1:45688224-45690724 GCA_033310375.1 Conus canariensis
GATATTGATGGAATTGTTCAGGGACTAAAGCAACTGAACGCTAAAAATATTGATGGAATTGTTCTGGGACTTAAGCAACTGAACGCTAAAAATATTGATGGAATTGTTCTGGGACTTAAGCAACTGAACGCTAAAAATATTGATGGAATTGTTCTGGGACTAAAGCAACTGAACGCTAAAAATATTGATGGAATTGTTCTGCGACTAAAGCAACTGAACGCTAAAAATATTGATGGAATTGTTCTGGGACGTAAGCAACTGAACGCTAAAAATATTGATGGAGTGATGGAATTGTTCTGGGACTACCCCAAAAAGATTCTCCCGAAGCTTTAAAAAAAAAAGAAAGAAAGAAAAAAAAGAAAATTCCACCTACCATCCGTTTATCTTACTGCACTGAAGTAGCTCATACTTGTGGAGCATGGTGAAGTTGACGCAAAAATATTTATGGAGTAGTTTCGAGGATCACCCCAAACATCCTTCCTTCTGAAGCGTCATTCCCCCTCCCCCTTCCACTCCCAGCCTTGCTTGTCATGCAGTAACAGGAGTTTCCTAAAAGTAAGCAGCTCAAGGTTGAAAATATAGACGAAGGTGTCTGGGGCTTATCCACAATGAATCCACCCTTCTCAATCATTTCTTGAAAACGAAAATCTGAAAAAATATTCATGAAGTTATTTTGAGCCGATGTAGGAATACTCCCACGTCTTGTTTTGCAAGTGCAGTCTTTGGCATGCCTTTCTCACAGTCCTTCTGTCTGTCTGTCTGGTTGTCTCTCAGTCCTTCTGTCTGTCTGTCTGTCAGTCTCTCGTCCATTTGTCAGCGAAAATTAATTTTATGCATGCGTGTGTGACAGTGTCAGATTGACTCTCCCTCTCTGTCTCTGTTTCTCTCTCTGTGTCTTTCTGTCTCTGTCTCGCTATCTCGCGTACTTTTAGGGGTTACGCGATAGGGTGCCGGTGACGCCATGCCGTTCTTTGTGCCGTTGGTTAATGAATTAACATGAGAGGTTATCAATTCTGGAACACACGCGGTGCCAGCGTTGTAACTGATGTCTGAGAGATGTTCATTCTTTTGGCTGACCGTGTTGTTTTATTACCGTCAACAAACAACAGCCGGTTTACAGCCAGTCACAGAAGGTGATTGTGAAAAAGCTGGTGAGCAGGAAGCAAAGATTGTTTTTGTATGAATGAATGGATGAACGGGGAGGGATGGGTTGGGTAACAGAATGGGTCGTTGGTGAATGTTTCCTAAGTGCCTGTGTTTTTCGTTTTTCAGCACGCTAGAGCTTTACTTTTTCCATACCCGCGATTTGATATGCTTGGACCTAAAATTGACTGCTGTTTATTTGACATCGACGATGTCCCTTTCTTCTTTTTCTTAAGCGTTCAAATGCAGTTGCTCGTGCTCAAATTCGTAGCCCAGTCCGGTAAACCATTTTTCTTTTTAAAATTTAGAACCCGGTGACGTTTTTACCAAATCGCGTTTTGTCCAGTCACGTTTTACCCAATCACGTTTCACTCAGTCACGTTTTACCCAATCACGTTTCACTCAGTCACGTCTTGCCCAATCACTTTTCACCAAATCCATCATTGTCCCCTCAAATCCGTCACCTTTCGACCCAAATCAAGTATAGTCAAGGGGAATAAAACCTTGGGTCGAATTACACAGACAGACAGACAGACAGACAGACAGACACACACACACACACACACACACACACACCACACACACACAACACATCCGAACGATAACCGAGACACGGAAGCGTGACAACAGGTGAACAGAGATCTTGATAAGCACCGTTCGCGGGAGTTTACAAATTTGCTGCATCGCATAACCCGTCGTATATATTAGTATATAGAGACCAGAGATTGTGGCGAACAACAAAGAGACAGTTTAAACAACGTAGTCTCTATCTCAGTTTCTGTCCGTTTGAAATTTACCCCCTCTTCGATACAAATAAGATAATGTCGCTTAGGCTCAAACTGGATACTTTTTCTTTATATATATATATATATATATATATATATATATATATATTTGTGTGTGTGTGTGTGTGTGTGTGTGTGTGTGTGTGTGTGTGTGTGTGTTTCGTCATTTATACTGAAAAAATATGAATGTGTATATATTTTTTTCTTCTTTATTTTTATCTGTTAAAAAAAAATCCATGCTCTAAAAAATTCTCTAAGGCGAACCGCATTACAGTATTCTTATGAACCGTTACTCCTGGGATTTGTGAAGAGCTCATGGAAGGGAACACTTGGCAACTTAACGCTGGGGAACTGAGGATTGAGCCAAACGTGATTGGACGAAAGGTGATGTACCCGCCCTGTCGTTCTGATGAGGTCCTCGGGTCTTCATCAGGTCGGCTCGGCTGCCCTGCAGCTTCTCCTTGACCCGAACCCCGCAACTCCCCACTGACCAGCAGGTCAAGGACTGGACAGTGCTGGAGCAGTGTGCAGGCTGTGTGTGGTGTCGTCTGTCTGTGTGAGAGAGGCAGAGG
>CM065730.1:45703224-45718224 GCA_033310375.1 Conus canariensis
AAATTAAAACTAAGAGTGCAGGGTGGACAAGAGTTAAAGTGATGTACAGAGTGGAATAGAGTTTAAAGCTAGAATACAGGATGGGCTAGAGTTAAAGCTAATATACAGAGTAGGAAGAGTTAAAACTAGTGTTACAGGGTGGAGTAGAGTTAAAACTTGTATACAGGATGGAGCAGTTACAGCTAGTATATAGGGTGGAGAAGAGTTAAAACTAGTATACTGGATGCAGAAGAGTTGAAACTGCTATACAAGATTGAGTTGACTTAAAAGTAGTTTACAGGATGGAGTTGTGTTGAAACTAGTGTACGGGGTGGATTAACGTGAAAATTGATATACAGAGTGAATAGAAATAAAGCTGTTGTACAGGGAGGATTAGTGTGAAAACTAGCGTACAGGATCGAGAAGAGTTAAATCAAGAATACAGGATGGAGTACAGTTAGAACTAGTATGCAAGGTGGAGTAGACTTCAAACTAGTATACAGGATGAAGAAGACTTCAAACTAGTATACAGGATGAAGTAGACTTCAAACTAATATACAAGATGAAGTAGACTTCAAACTAGTATACAGGATGAAGAAGACTTAAAACTAGTTTACAGGATGGAGTAGACTTAAAACTAGTATACAGGATGAAGTAGAGTTGAAACCAGGATATAGGATGGAGTAGTTAAAACTAGTATACTGCGTGGAGCATAAGGATGGAGTAGAGTTGAAATTAGTACACAGGATGGGAGTAGAGTTGAAACCGATATACAGGATGGAGTAGAGTTGAAACTAGTATACTGCGTGGAGCAGAGTTAAAACCAGTATACAGGATGGAATAGAGTTGATACTAGTACACAGGATGGAGTAGAGTTAAAACTAGTATACAGGATGGAGTAGAGTTGAAAATAGTCTACAGGATGGAGTAGAGTTGAAAATAGTACACAGGATGGAGTAGAGTTGAAACCAGTATACAGGATGGAGTAGAGTTGAAATTAGTATATAGGATGGAGTAGAGTTGAAAATAGTACACAGGATGGAGTAGAGTTGAAAATAGTATACAGGATGGAGTAGAGTTGAAAATAGTCTACAGGATGGAGTAGAGTTGAAAATAGTACACAGGATGGAGTAGAGTTGAAACCAGTGTACAGGATGGAGTAGAGTTGAAATTAGTATATAGGATGGAGTAGAGTTGAAAATAGTACACAGGATGGAGTAGAGTTGAAACTAGTATACAGGATGGAGTAGAGTTGAAACCAATGTACAGGATGGAGTAGAGTTGAAACTAGTATACAGGATGGAGTAGAGTTAAAACTAGTATACAGGATGGAGTAGAGTTAAAACTAGTATACAGGATGGAGTAGAGGTGAAAATAGTCTACAGGATGGAGCAGAGTTGAGACTAGTAAACAGGATAAAGTAGAGTTGAAACCAGTATACAGGATGGAGTAGAGTTGAAATTAGTATATAGGATGGAGTAGAGTTGAAAATAGTACACAGGATGGAGTAGAGTTGAAAATAGTATACAGGATGGAGTAGAGTTGAAACCAGTATACAGGATGGAGTAGAGTTGAAACCAATGTACAGGATGGAGTAGAGTTGAAACTAGTATACAGGATGGAGTAGAGTTAAAACTAATATACAGGATGGAGTAGAGTTAAAACTAGTATACAGGATGGAGTAGAGGTGAAAATAGTCTACAGGATGGAGCAGAGTTGAGACTAGTAAACAGGATAAAGTAGAGTTGAAAGCAGTATACAGGATGGAGCATAGTTGAAACTAGTATACAGGATGAAGTAGACGTTTTAAACTAGTATATAGGATGGAGTGGAGTTGAAACTGGCACACAGGATGGAGTAGAGTTGAAACCAGGTGAAGATGAGTTAAAACTGGTATACGGGGCGAAGGATCAAAAACTGGTGTACGGGGCGAAGAGTTAAAACTGGTGTACGGAGTGAAGAGTTATGACTGGTTTACGGAGTGAAGAGTTAGTGAAGAGTTATGACTGGTTTACGGAGTGAAGAGTTATGACTGGTTTACGGAGTGAAGAGTTCAAACTGGTATACGGAGTGACGAGTTATAACTGGTACACGCGGCGAAGGGTTAAAACTGGTGTACTGGATGAAGAGTTAAAATTGGTATACAGGGCGAAGAGTTAAAACTGGTTGACGGGGTGAAGAGTTAAAACTGGTACATGGGGTGGGGCGCAGTTAAACCTTAATTTACGTTGTAATCACAATAGCCTCGCCGATCACACAAAGCCTTTCCAGGGCTGGCAAACTCACACAGGGAAGAAAAAAAAGTCACATCACAAAACAGGTCAGACCATCGAAAGAAAAACATACCCTGAAAAAGAAACGCACTCACGCACGCACGCACGCACACACACACACACACACACACACACACACACACACACACACACACACACACACACACACACACACACACGCGCGCGGTTATGACACGGTCGTTAAAACGAGTATACGGGATTGGAGAAGAGTCAAAGCTAGTACATAGAATAGTATTATGCTTAAAGCTACTGTATGGGCAGGACTGGGGTGGGGTGGTGGTGAGGTTAGCCGCTATGCAGGTGGTGGAGTAGAGTTGAATCTGTTATACTGGGTGGAGTAGAGTTAAAGGTACAGGATGGAATATTATTCAAGTTAAGGCTGAGGCTTGAGTGAGGATGGAATATTATTCAAGTTAAGGCTGAGGCTTGAGTGAGGATGGAATATTATTCAAGTTAAGGCTGAGGCTTGAGTGAGGATGGAATATTATTAAAGTTAAGGCTGAGGCTTGAGTGAGGATGGAATATTATTAAAAGTTAAGGCTGAGGGTGAAGTGAGGATGGAATATTATTAAAAGTTAAGGCTGAGGGTAGAGTGAAGATGGAATATTATTAAAAGTTAAGGCAGAGGGTGGAGTGAGGATGGAATATTATTAAAAGTTAAGGCTGAGGGTGGAGTGAGGATGGAATATTATTAAAGTTAAGGCTGAGGGTGAAGTGAGGATGGAATATTATTAAAAGTTAAGGCTGAGGGTGGAGTGAGGATGGAATATTATTAAAGTTAAGGCTGAGGTTGAGTGAGGATGGAATATTATTAAAGTTAAGGCTGAGGGTGGAGTGAGGATGGAATATTATTAAAAGTTAAGGCGAGGTGAGTGAGGATGGAATATTATAAAAGTAGGTGAGGGTGGAGTGAGGATGGAATATTAAAGTTAAGGCTGAGGGTGGAGTGAGGATGGAATATTATTAAAGTTAAGGCTGAGGGTGGAGTGAGGATGGAATTTATTAAAGTTAAGGCTGAGGGTGGAGTGAGGATGGAATATTAAAGTTAAGGCTGAGGGTGGAGTGAGGATGGAATGTTATCAAAAGTTAAGGCTGAGGGTGGAGTGAGGATGGAATATTAAAGTTAAGGCTGAGGGCGAAGTGAGGATGGAATATTTTAAAAATTAAGGCTGAGGGTGAGGTGAGGATGGAATATTATTAAATGTTAAGACTGAGGGTGGAGTGAGGATGGAATATTATCAAAAGTTAAGGCTGAGTTGGTGGAATAGAGACTTAACAAAGATGGTACATCTGTTTAACACAGACAAGTCAGAAGTATTTTAAGAAAGTTCAGGCTAGCAGACAGGGTAGGTTTTAAGTTAGCAGGGGAAAATCGACGTATGTGGCAGGTGGGGGGACAGGGGGTGATGATGGTATAGGGGAGAGAGGGTGGGGGGTGGGTGGGTGGGTGGGTAGGGGATATCGGGCTGTGGCCTGGTTGACAGGGTAGATGATTAACGACTCAATCACAACAGGCCTGTGACGGCCCATTGCGGACTATTATGGAGTGTGTGTAGACTGGGGGCAGCCCTGACACCTTGACGGATGACTGCAAGGCATGGGCCCCGGCCACTCACAGAAAGCCATCGGTTACTGCGCTGACTTTGGGTTGGGGGGGCGGGGGGGGGGAGGGGGGAGGGTAGGGTGGGGAAGAGGGGGTGGGGTGGATTGGGGAGGGGTGGGGGGTGGGTGATGGGCTGGGTGGGTGGGGGTTGGGGTGAGGTGTGTACGTGCGTGCGTTCGTGCGTGCGTGTGTGTGTGTGTGTGTGAGTGTGTGTGTGTGTGTGTGTGTGTGTGTGTGTGTGTGTGTGTGTGTGTGTGTGTGTGTGTGATTTTCTGAATATTGTAAACTCGTGTGTGTGTGTGTGTGTGTGTGTGTGTGTGTGTGTGTGGTGTGTGTGTGGGTGTAATTTTCTGAATGTTGTAAACTCTGTAAGAAATGTGTGTGTTATAATTGTATTTTCATGTTACACCTGTGTACTGCAGTGTGCTGTAATGTGATATATAATGTAATATAATGCTATATCATACCTTACAGATCATCATAAATTATTTTGTGTTGTATGAGATTTTATTATGTTACATCACAACGTCTCATATATTATATTATATTATATTATATTATATTATATTATATTATATTATATTATATTATATTATATTATATATCATGTCATCTCATCTATCATATCATATATCATATCGTAACATATATATTACGTGCCATAACACATCATCACACCGTAGCAAATACTTATTGTTCTGGTCTAGTGTATACATCCTATGATATTTTTCATATGACATTGTGTTACATTTCAGGACAGATCTCTTCGTCCTTGAGGGGTAGGTGGGTCGGATCTTGTATATCTTTGAGAGGTCCGAACTACCCAAAAGTTGTTTAGCGGAAGGGCGATGGTGGTGGTGGCGGAGGGGGGGGGGGGTGTGGATGGGAGAGGAAGGGGGTGAAAGGAATGGGGAGGGAGGGAGTGGGTGTGGCAGCGGGTGCTGCATACATTGCCTTCAGTATATGCTGAGGGCATATATGTTTGTGAGAAACCCGCTCCACCGCCCCCCTCTCCCTCCCCACCCCCACTCCACCCACTTTCGCCGGAATACGCTCTTCGTTGCACTTTCAGATTTTTTTTTTGTTTTGTTTTTGTTTTTAAGGTAAAAAAAAAAATTAGCTGGGGACAGGCGAGTGAAGGGCGGGACGAACAGAACATCTGGAAACATTGGACCTAAAATTGTGTGTGAGTGTGTGTGTGTGGTGTGTGTGTGTGTGTGTGTGTGTGTGTGTGAGTGTGTGTGTGTGTGTGTGTGTGTGTGTGTGTGTGTGTGTGTGTGTGTGTGTGTGTGTGAGTGATATTCTCTGAATAGGCACTTTACCTAACGAAGGTTTCCCCCCATTTTATGTTTGTATTATTATCATTATTATTATTATTTTTATTTTGTTATTATTGTTATGATTGTTGTTATCATTTTAAAAAAAATGAATTTTTATTATTATTAATGTTGTTTTTGCTATCATAATCGTTGTCATCTTTTTCATTGTCATTCTTTGCGACGCGATGGGGGGGGGGGGGGGGGGGGGGGGGGAGACAGTTAAAACCAAGACTATAAGCATCTAACCAGTCACTTCACTGGGGAATACACGCTGGCCGTCGGTTTTCAGTTCAGGGTTCGTTGTTCACCTTCGTTGTTCTTCGCGCAGGTCGACCGCAGCGATTGCCCTTGTGTCATATGCCAAGGCCGACGGACGGCGCCTCGCTGTTGGCTGGGTGTTAGACAAGCGTGAGTCGGAGGCTGACAAGGCGTCGGTGGTTAATTTTTTTTTTTTTTTTTTGAAAATGAGTGTGACCGTGGTCATCGTGGAAGGGACATCAATTCATTGTTGCACGAGGCAGCAAGAGACGGGCAGAGCGTGCGAACGAACCATACCTTCTGTAGAGAGATAACGCCGGATCTCAAATAGGCTGATCAAGTCTCTCTTCCTCTCTGTCTCTGTCTCTCCTCCGTCTCCTCTCCTCTCTCTTCTCTCTCTCTTCTCTCTCTCTCTCTCTCTCTCTCTCTCTCTCTCTCTCTCTGTCTGTCTCTCTCTCTCTCAGCCTATCTCTCTCTGTCTGTCTGAATGTCTGTCTGTCTTGTCTGTCTGTGTCTTCCTGACTCTTTCTCCATCTCTCCCCTCCCCCCTCTCGCTTTCTCTTTCTTGTTTCCTCCTTTCTCGCTCTGTGTGTCTGTCTTCTGTCTGTCTGTCTGTTGTCTGTCTGTCTGTCGTCTGTCTGTCTGTCTCTCTCTCTCTCTCTCTCTCTCTCTCTCTCTCTCTCAGAGAGAGAGAGAAATGTGATGTTTTTAGAACACCGTTTGCAAGGAGGCGTAACTTGGTCGCTTTGCTACAAACAGATGAAACAGAATATATAAGGTCCATGGCAATGTTTATTGCCGAAGCAGTTAGTAGGCGCAAGAAAAACCTTGACATTGCAGCCTAAAACAAAACAAAAAAAAAAAAAAAAATGATAACAGAAAGTAAAAAAAAAAGAAAAGAAGATGTAACATAAAGTATGGCTGTTTTTCAGCGATTATATTTTCCTAGTTGGTTTGGAGGCCTGTTGGTCGCC
Organism: Conus canariensis; assembly: GCA_033310375.1. Classification (NCBI taxonomy): domain Eukaryota; kingdom Metazoa; phylum Mollusca; class Gastropoda; order Neogastropoda; family Conidae; genus Conus; species Conus canariensis. The sequence continues at coordinate 45,709,652 of CM065730.1, forward strand.
CTTGATGTTGCTTAGGGCCAGGAGCCTTTCGTTCAGTTATTGGATTGTTTCATTTTGGAGCCTTTTTTGCTTTTTTTCCCCTTTTCTTCTTAATGGTGGTTTCATAGAAGACTGTATACCCCTATGTCAAATAGCATGTTACTTGCTGATGACATTAAACAGTAGTCATTGTCATTGTCATTGTCATTTCTCTCTCTCTCTCTCTCTCTCTCTCTCTCTCTCTCTCTCTCTCTCTCTCTCTATTTTCTGTTTCTGTGTCTGCTTATGTTCGTCCGCCTGTCCGTCCGTCAGTCTCTCTGTCTCTCTGATTGTCTCCCTCTCTCCCTGTCTCTGTCTGTCTGTCTTGTCTGTCTGTCTGTCTCTATTTTTGTCTCTCCCTCTGTCTGTCCGTTTCTATTTGTCTGTTTCTCTGTTTGTCTGTCTGTCTGTCTGTCTGTCTCTCTCTCTCTCTCTCTCTCTCTCTCTCTCTCTCTCTCTCTGTCCGTTTCTGTTGTCTGTCTGTGTCTGTCTGTCTGTCTGTCTCTCCCTCTGTCCGTTTCTGTTTGTCTGTCTGTCTGTCTGTCTGCCTCTCTCTCTCTTTCTCTGTCTCACTGTCTGTCTCTCTCTCTCACTGTCTGCTTCCCTCTTTCCCCTCCATCCCCTCTCCCTCTGTCTTTTCCTTGAGCTATAAATAGATCTCGTCCTCTGTCTTCCCCCTCCTCTTTAATCCCCCAGTGTACACGCGCCATTCGTTCTACTCACGCACACAAATGACACACTTTTCCAGGCGCCATTCGTTCTACTCACGCACACAAATGACACACTTTTCCGATTGGGAAAAAAAAAGCTAGCAGACAATAAACCAGCTTGCAAGTTGACACAACATCACCGCGTTTTGCGGTGTCGAGTATTGAGATGTTTTGGGGACCTAAGTTTATCAGTAAATCGATCGCCTCATTGAATACAGTCATTATTCAACGATTAAGGATTGTAGATTCAGATACCTCGGTAATTATCGGGAGAGAGAGAAAAAACAACAACTGCTACATAGCACGTTGGTTGTATGTTTAGATGGAACGTTTTGATGGAATCGAGCCTTTGTCTGTATGGAATAACTTGCAGTCATTCAAGGTCAATTGATGTAGTGGCATCATGACAACAGTCGCGCGCAGGACTTCAGAAGCAGATTGCATGAAAGGGGGTGGTGTTTGGGAAAGAACAGGTGTTTTGGAGGGTGATGGGGTACTCCCGTAGATGTACACATGCAGTGTCTATGCACACATGTTCTATATGAACACATATTCAACCATATTACATAGACGTTCATGGACATAACGCTACCAAGAGCACTAAAAGGGCAGCAGAAATGAAGGGGGCGGGGGGGGGGGGGGGGGGGGGAGGGGGGGAGTATAACAGGAAACAAAATGCTGTTGGTTGTAGACTGGCAGTTCACATCTTCAGACGGTCGGAGCCGACTGGATGTAGTGTGTAGAGAGACCCTCATGCGTCTTGTTATGGAATCAGTCATATGTTATCAACTCCACTCCTAAAAGGCCCATATTCTGGAATCGAAAATAGTTATTGGAAAAAAAAAGTGTGTGCGTGTGTGTGTGTGTGTGTGTGTGTGTGTGTGTGTGTGTGAGAGAGAGAGAGAGAGAGAGAGAGTGTGTGTGTGTGTGTGTGTGTGTGAGAGAGAGAGAGAGAGAGAGAGAGAGAGAGAGAGAGAGTGTGTGTGTGTGTGTGTGTGTGTGTGTGTGTGTGAGAGATTCAGATTCAGATGTTTTATTCTTATAGGCCTTGGCCCTCAGAAGGGGGATATACATGAAACACAATAAAGCCGCATCACCAGATTCAGTATAATAATTACATTACATAAACGCTTCGCGTTTTGAAAGCTTTATACAGATAAACAGCAAACTGTTTTACAATGCTTTCATTCTTAGATGACATTAACAAGACAAGCCTGAACAGACAAGGTCTTGTATAAAATTTCCGTGGAATGAATTTTCCTCTTAAATCTTGTAATTCTGGACAAGTTAATGCAAAATGCACTTCATCTTCTCTTGACTGTCGACATAATGGACATAGCAGATCAGAATTATTGATTTGTTTATAACGATAATGATGAACAAAAATATCAGACACTCCAGTTCTAAACTTAGTCATTATAAACTTTAAGTCCTGTCCATACGCATTGACATGTACATTGGGAGAGAATGAAGATAATTAAATGTTCTATAAAAACTAAACCTGTTACTGTTTTGAACATGGAAATTCCAGTCTTGCCATCTACATACGATAAGTCTTTCTTTAAACGTACGGACAAAGTTGTTCATATCTCCGACACCTTGGTTAAGCCACACATACCCAAAACCATATTCGTATAATTTCCTTCTAACATGCGACACCCAGTTCATCTTGCCTCTGTTATCTAGTTCTAACAGCATTTTATACGCTTTATAAGGCAATCTATGTTCAGCCATCTGTGTTAGTTTTAGCCAGTACTTTACACATTTAACAGTGGAGTGCAAAGATATGGGGTATCTGTCAGTCTCACCATACACAAGATCATTTGGTGTTTGTGGTGAGACACCCAAAAACTTTTTTAAAGCAAATAAATGAACCTTTTCGCATTGTGCAGCTCCAGCATCAAGACCCCACAGTTCAGCCCATATTGTAACATAGGCAGGATTTTAGCATCAAACAATTTCAAAAACAAGGCAAGAGATTCATTGTTAATCATCGACAATTTCTTCATAATACATAGCAATGCGTTTTTGGCTCTGCAAGCAATATCTTTACATGCAAAAGTGAAACTTATCTCGTAGAGAATATATCCTAAGTACTTATATACATTTACAACAGGCATATGTATTGCATTATATGTCCATTTTTCTCTAGCAGCGAGATAACCGCCTTTTCTGAAAACAATTATGTTACTCTTACTCATATTTACTTTCAACTGGAGTGAATCAGCTGCCCTTTGCAAACTATTCAACTGAGTTTGGAGGCCTATTACAGTCTCTGATATTAATGCAACGTCATCAGCAAGAAGTAAAATAAATATTTCAAGAACATCATTTACAAAATGGGCACCATGTTTTCCAGAGCTTATGACTTTGGAAGTCAACTCATTAATAAATAAAGAAAACAAAACTGGGCTGCAAACATCACCCTGCTTAACACCAGATGTACAGTTGATATAATCTGTTAAAGCAGCACCACATCGCACCCTTGCCTTTACATGGTCATACATACTCATAATACATTTATACATCTTTCCATGAATGTGTGTGTGTGAGAGAGAGAGAGAGAGTATGAGAGAGAGAGAGAGAGAGAGAGAGAGAGAGTGTGTGTGTGTGTGTGTGTGTGTGTGTGTGTGTGTGTGTGTGTGTTGTGCGAACGTGTTTATTGTTGGAATGCATGTATTCATACACATGTGCTTGTTCAGGTATTTGTGTGTGTGTGTGTCTGCTTTACGTTTCCTTAAGTTGTATCTGATGTATTGGATGTCGTGCTCCTGGTTTGTGTTAACAAGGCCATTTTGGATGAATAAGGTATGCTTTAAATGTTGCTGTTTCTTTATGTCTGTCTGTCTGTGTCTCACCCTGTGTCTATCTGTGTGTGTGTGTGTGTGTGTGTGTGTGTGTGTGTGTGTGTGTGTGTGTGTACACCTATCTGTCTGTCTGTCTGTCTGTCTGTCTGTCTCTCTCTCTCTCTCTCTCTCTCTCTCTCTCTCTCTCTCTCTGTATGTGTGTGTATAAATATTAATCGCGAGGTGTGCTCGCCGAAAATTTGGGATAACGAAGAGCCAACTTGTTCTTTTGCGCTTTGTTCTCTCTCTCTCTCTCTCTCTCTCTCTCTCTCTCGTGTGTGTGTGTTGTGTGTTGTGTGTGTGTGTGTGTGTGAGTATATACATATATAGGTGGCCCTAATACTGTTTTCTTTGCAGAGGTTCCTTTATATTGTTCGCCTTGATACTGTTTTCTTTGCAGATGTTCCTTTATATTGGTCGCCTTGATACTGTTTTCTTTGCAGATGTTCCTTTATATTGGTCGCCTTGATACTGTTTTCTTTGCAGGTGTTCCTTTATATTGGTCGCCTTGATACTGCTTTCTTTGCAGATGTTCCTTTATATTGGTCGCCTTGATACTGTTTTCTTTGCAGATGTTCCTTTATATTGGTGGCCCTAATACTGTTTTCTTTGCAGATGTTCCTTTATATTGGCCGCCCTAATGCTGTTAAAAAAATCTTTTATATTGGTGGCCTTAATACTGTTTTCTTTCTAGATAGTCCTTTATATTGGTCACCCTAATACTGTTTTCTTTGCAGATATCTCTTTCTATTGGTCGCCTTGATACTGTTTTCTTTGTAGACCTTCCTGTGTATTGGTGGCCTTGATTTTGTTTTCTTTGTAGGTCTTCCTGCATATTGGTGGCCTTGATACTGTTTTCTTTGTAGACCTTCCTGTGTATTGGTGGCCTTGATTTTGTTTTCTTTGTAGGTCTTCCTGCATATTGGTGGCCTTGATACTGTTTTCTTTTTAGGTCTTCCTGTATATTGGTGGCCTTGATACTGTTTTCTTTGTAGATCTTCCTGCATATTGGTGGCCTTGATACTGTTTTCCTTCGTTTTCATTGGTTGCTTTGAACGTATTTTCCTCTTTATACTGGTCGCCCTGATATTGTTTCCCTTATTAAGATTTTTTTTTTTTTTTTTTATAGTAGTTGCCCTGATATTGTTTTCCTCGTGAAGATTATCATCGAATCCTCAAGGGCCGAGTTTCCGTATCTTTTTTTTTTTTTTTGTAGATTGCGGACGACCAAGTTTTTTTTTCTTTTCCTGTAGATGGCCTTAATGCCCTTTACTTTTGTTGCTGATCATCCCAAGTCCTTCCCCTGAACAGGATCGTCCCTATATCCTTTCTTTTATATCATGGTTTGTCGCCCTAGTGTCCTTTGCGTAGCTCCTTCTATCACGATATTGTTCTCCAAAGGGAGTCTCTCATCTCCTATTTGAAGATTGAAAAACAACAACAACAGCAACAACAACAACAACAACAACAACAAAACAAACATTAAATACAACGATACTGCGAAGTTCATAAAGAAAAAAAAAAAGAAAAATGACTCCCTCTTTGTGTTACTGTCGGTTTTTCTTTGCCTGTCTGTCACCTTCTCACCGTCTCTCTGTCTCTGACATCAGATTCTTTTTTTTTTTTTTTTTTGCCCAGTTGACATATTGGGACCGGAAGAGCCTCTTCCGGAAAAAGTCGAATTAATTACCACAAACAGACGACAAATTTGTTTTTAAGAAAAGAAAAAAAAAAAAAAAAAAGGCACGTAGTCTGTTTTTTGTTTCAGCTCATAGCTGCAGTGACGGCCCAAGGAGGAGGTTGGAAGTCTTTCCTTTGTTGAAGAACAGAATGACTTCGCTTCTTACGACACATTGGCGTTTGACGGAGAGTTCCTTTTCCGTCATTTTGAAAATCGATTTTGTGAAAATGTGCTTTCAGCCAGTTTTGTCCGCCGTCATTTAATCGCGTTATTTGTTTGTGAGCCATCTGGATAAATGAATTAGGTATGTATTTCCCCAGGTTATGTTTTGTTCGTTTGTTTGTTTCTCTGTTCATTTGTTCATTTAAATTTTCAGTTTGTTATCGTTTATTCATTCATTTATTCATTTGTTTTCTTAGAAATGTACTCGCGAATTCGTATATGAATTCATCATAGGTTTGAAAAATATCAGTTAATGTGAAAGATAGATATGCTTCTTTGATATTGTATTGTTGTGTATAATTGTTGATTGCTCATGAGACCGACTTTGTTTGTATATGATTTCCTCCCTCCTCTGTCTCTCTGTTTGTGTCTCCTTGTCCATTTTTGTTCTGTCTGTCCCAGCCTGTTCCTTTTCCCTCCCTCCTGTCTGTCTCTTTCTCTCGCTGTCTGTCTTTCTAACTGCACGTCTGGCTCTTTCTCTCTCTCTCTCTCTCTCTCTCTCTCTCTCTCTGTGTGTGTGTGTGTGTGTGTGTGTGTGTGTGTGTGTGTGTGTGTGTGTATGCGTGCGCGTGCGCATGTGTGTGTGTGTGTGTCTGTCTCAGTCTTTCTCTCTGTGTGTCTGTCTTCCTCCCTACCCCCTCTCTTTCTCTCTCTCTCTCCCCCCTCTTTCTCTTTGTGTTTTGCATCTAAGCATAATTATGTACTCTTTCTGTTTTATCTCTTTGCCGCTTCCCTGCCCCTGCCCTTGGAAAGACTCAAACACACACACATGCATACATACATACATACATGCGCACGCACGCATGCACAAACACACAGGCACGCACATTTATAACCTCGCACACACATTCACACACTCAGAAAAACACCGATATGCACACATAGACAGGAAGACTGACAAACGAACAGACAGTTACACTTACATTCACACACACTTGGACACACACGCACGCACGCACGCGCGCGCGCGCACGCACGCACGCACACGCACACACACACACGCACACGCACACACGCACACGCACACAAACTCGCATGTGTGCGCGCGAATGAGGTTCGCATGTTTACCAGTACTTGATCTTTTTGCCTAGTTTCTGTGTCCCTGGCTCCCTCTCTCTTTCTCTTTGCCTGTATCTTTGTGTGGGTTGCTTCACACCTCGACAATTGTATTAAAAAAAAAACCCACAAAAAACATTGCGATGGAGTCAGTCGCCATTGGCGCTGGCCCATACATTCCCATTGATCAATAACAGTTTTTAGTTTACAAGAATAAGGCGCAGTGTTAACCGTAACTGGCAATGCACGACCGAGGGAAAAAGAATATCAGGCATGATGTTGACCACGAACACGTTATCAACCACAAACTCGTTTGTAAACACTCATCCGTTGTGAACAACGAACACGTTCTGAATAATCAACTTGTTGTGAACCATGTGTATAATGTGAACCACGAACACATGCATCTTGTGAACCGTGAACACGTTGTGAGCTTCCAACACGTTGTGAATCTTGTGTACAATGTTGAACACGAACATATGCTGTGAACCGTGGACACGTTGTGAGCCATGTGTGTCTTGTTAACGACGAACACTGTGTGGACCATGAGCATGTTAGTCAGGAAATCATTGTGAGCCATGATCACGTTGATAGCCTTTTACACGTTGTTAACTTTGAAGACATGAACTATGATCACTTGTCAGCTGCTAAGATGCTGTCCACTACGAACACATGGACAATGATGAAGTCGTTGACCACGAACACATGAACCGCGAAGTTAACTATTAACACGTTGTTAACACGAACATGTGAACCACGAAGAAGTTGTTAATCATTAACGCGTTGCTGACGACGAACACATGAACCACGAAGACGTTGTTAACCACGAACACATGAACCATGAAGACATTGTTAACCATGAACACGATGTTGGCCACGAACACATGAACCATGAAGACGTCGTTAACCATTAACACGATGTTAACCGCGGACACATGAACCATGAAGACGCGGTTAACCATTAACATGTTGTTAACCACGAACACATGAACCACGAAGACGTCGTTAACCATTAAGACGGTGTTACCCACGAACTCATGAACCAGGTGGACGTCGTTAACCATTAATGCAGTGTCAACCACGAACCCATGAACAATGAAGACGTTAACCACGAACACATAAACAATGAAGACGTTAACCACGAACACATGAACAATGAAGACGTTAACCACGAACACATGAACAATGAAGACGTTAACCACGAACACATGAACAATGAAGACGTTAACCACGAACCCATGAACAATGAGGACGTTAACCACGAACACATGAACAATGAGGACGTTAACCACGAACACATGAACAATGAAGACGTCAACCACGAACACATGAACAATGAGGACGTTAACCACGAACACATGAACAATGAAGACGTTAACCACGAACCCATGAACAATGAAGACGTTAACCACGAACCCATGAACAATGAAGACGTTAACCACGAACACATAAACAATGAAGACGTTAACCACGAACACGTGAACAATGAAGACGTTAACCACGAACACATGAACAATGAAGACGTTAACCACGAACACATGAACAATGAGGACGTTAACCACGAACACATGAACAATGAGGACGTTAACCACCAACACATGAACAATGAGGACGTTAACCTCGAACACATGAATAATGAGGACGTTAACCACCAACACATAAACAATGAAGACGTTAACCACCAACACATGAACTACGGGCATGGTGTTAACCACCCCGTTCACCCCTCTGGCGGCTTTGATTGACAAGAGGACTCGTGCCAAGGGGGGAAAAACCCTCTCTCTAAAAGATCATTTTGTGCCATCAGTCAAGATTTTTCCATAACAGATTTTGTTTGTTTGTTTTTTTGTTTGAGTGTTTGTTTCCTGGCGCAGATGCTGAGCAATATCGTGCTTTAGTCCTGCAGCGACAAACAGGGATTGTGGTTGTAAGAGAGAGAGGGAGAGAGAGAGAGAGAGAGAGAGAGAGAGAGAGAGAGAGAGAGAGAGAGAGGAGAGAGAGAGAGCGCATAGGTAAAGGGGACAGAAACAAACGGGATAG
>CM065730.1:45725724-45728224 GCA_033310375.1 Conus canariensis
TGTTCCAAGTCACTGAGCTTTCCTGTACATGTATTTACACATTGCATTGTCTCCAACGTCACTGAGCTTTGTCATGTATTTACCATTGCTTATAATTATGCAACATCATGAGCTTTCTGTCATGTATTTACACATTGCATTGTCTCCAACTATCACTGAGCTTTGTAGGGTATTGTATCCATGTTCTTCAAGTTTTAACTTACAGTGAAGCTGTAATTGTGAGAGTGTGCCGGTTGACAAGAATGTTATAGCAATTGATGGTAATGATGACATGAAAAACTAGTCGTGAACCCTAATTTGTGTTTGTACGAAGAGTTCGATTAAAGACATTTTGGAACAATAGGTGTGTAGAATGAAAGTGAACAAGTTTAGTGGTGATGGCGGGTGTGTGTGTGTGTGTGTGTGTGTGGTGTGTGTGGTGTGTGATGTTGTGTGTGTGAGAGAGAGAGAGAGAGAGAGGAGAGAGAGAGAGAGAGAGAGAGAGAGAGTGGAACGGATTGATGGATGATGGCGAACAGATTAATAATGCTGATAATGAAAACGCAGAAAGAGGTCATTTGCGTTTTGAATGAATTGTTCTCTCTGTTGTTTAAAAGATGGCAATGAGTCAGATTAAAACGAGATAGAAAAAAGAAAGAACACACACACGCACGCACACGCACGCACGCACGCACGCATGCACGCACGCACCACGCACGCACGCACGCACACACACACACACACATACTCTCTCTCTCTCTCTCACATTCTCTCTCTCTCTCTCTCTCTCTCGCTCTCTCTCTCTCTCTCTCTCTCTCTCTCTCTCTCTCTCTCTCTCTCTCTTTTTCTCTCTCTTACACACACACAGTTTTCTTTTTGTTTGAATGTAGTTCATATTTCTTTTTTTTTTAATTTTTTATTTTAAAAGATCGTTGAAAAATAACATGCGTTACAAAAAAAAAAAAAATAAAAAAAAAAAAATAATAAAGAAGAAAATTGTCATCCACAGAATTGCTGTGAGGATTTGACTTAGACGTTACCCACACATGATTACGATATAGAAAAGTCTAACATTTTGCTGTTGAGCCGAATGGCAGTGCGAAGTTGGATTTTAGTTCAGGGACATTGTTGTGTTTCTTACTTTCTTCTTTTTTGTCTTTGTTTGTTCTCTGTTCGTTTTTTTTTTCTTCTTTTCTTTAGCAGCACGTATTCAATATGGTCACTGTGGGTTTGCCTTTTTTGTTCTCGTGTGTTGTTTTTCTTTTGTGTTTATCTCTCGGTTCTTTCTCCTTCTCCTCTTCCTTCCCTCTTTCCTTCCTGTCCATTTCCATTATTTTCTTTCTGTTTAATTTCCGTCTCGTTCTGCCTGCCTTTTCTATCTTTCCTTCCTTCCTTCCTTCCTTTCTTCTTTCCGTCCTTCCTTCCTTATTTCTCTCCATCCTTCCTTTCTTTTTTTCTTCTTTCTTTCCCTTCCATGATCGCTGTTTTTTTTTTCCCTCTCTCTCTTTATCCGATTCATTTCCTTTCGTTTTGTTTGTTTCTTCGCGTTCTGCTTTTCTCTCTGGTTTTATTTTCTGTCTTTTGCCTGTTCCTTCTTTCTTTCTTTCTCGCTTTCTTTCTTTCTTTCTCTCTTTCTTTCTCTCTTTCTCTCTTTCTTGTATTTTCTCTGTTCTTTCTTTCTTTTTTCTTTTTTTTTTTATTCCTTTTTCTTTTCAGACAGTTACACCTTGTCCGTTTACAATATGCATTGTTCACTAAGGGGCCTTACGTATTAAGCGGTGCTGTTTTTTTTTTTTTGTTGTTTTTGTTTTTATTTCTTAATTTTTTTATTTTTTTTTATTGGGGACCGAAGGTACACGGTTAGAACATTGAGCTTCAGAGCTGATGGTCGTGAGTTGGAACCGCTCGTGTGTTCGGATTTTATTTATTTTATTTTTTTTGCGCCATGGAAACCCTCCCTGATGGAAATCTCCCCTGTCCACCCAGCAGTAAAGGGTACTTGATTCAGGTCAGGGAAGGGTAAGGCGGCGGAAGGAGAGAGAGAGAGGAGAGAGAGAGAGAGAGAGAGAGAGAGAGAGAGAGAGAGAGCTGAGCTCCGCATTTCTTATAGTGCCGTGCTCTGGACATGGTCATCCCGCGGACAGTCACTACCTCACACTGCCAGGGCTGTGAAACTTCAACCATTGACGTACACGGACCCTTTGCGCGGAACTCTTGTCAGTTTCCCTGAATGGTTACAAACATTTCTAGGCTAAAGGTTGAAAAAAAAAAAATCAAGTTTCGGTTTAAATGCAGCGAAAGGAGTGTAACAGTGGGACGCTGCTGGTTTCAAACATCACCCCCACCCTCCCTCCTCCTTCCTCCCTCCCCCCTCCCCCTCTCCACCACCCTCACTTCAGGTCTTCGTCTACTCATCCTTCTGTCTTTGCTGTTTTTTTTTTGTTTGTGTCTTTTGATCTGTGTGTTTTTCCTTTTGTGTCTCTGATTTTCATGTCCTGTCTCGCCAGGCAGGGCCTGTGTA
>CM065730.1:45733224-45735724 GCA_033310375.1 Conus canariensis
TATTTTGCTTTGTTTGTGCCTGTGTAGGCACTGATATCGTACCAGCGATTGGGCATCTTTTCCCGCCGTTGTATGACTTTTGAAAGGTGGATGCCTGGCTGGTGAAGAGTCTCTGTGGACAAGGCTTTATCCTCCTCTAAGCTCAGCAGGCACGTCAGTGTTGTCTACAGTCCAGCAGACTACGGGAGGGCTGGCCAGGGCTGAGAGCGCGTTGAAAACCAAATGTACAAATCGAAAGTCCGTGGTGTCAGCGCCACGCCCACGCTTGCTCAATGTCCTCGTACAAAACGTCGACCTAAGATCACTTTTGTCACCACCCGTGTTTCGCCCAGATTAAATCATAAATTGTTTTTTTTTTATTTACTTTATTCACACCCAAACACACAGAGGCACGCACGCACGCACACACTCACACACACGCACGCTTCGGGTGGAACGTCTTAGCATAAGGCCCACATGGAGTCTGGGGTAAAACGCGTGTGTGTTGGAAGTCGTACGAGTCCTAACCCTCCAATGAAGATTCTTTCACTTTGCGCTTCACTACAGCTTCTTCATCCATTAAGATGCAGGAATTTCTTAGAGAAAAAAGACCGTTTTTAGGCTGCACTCCTTTGTTCAGTCCAGCCGGATTCCAGAGAGTCCTTTTTTTAAATTTTAAATTCATGTGTCGTGTCCTTTCTGCCGGGGCTGTTTAACCTGTCTTTGGACGTTGCATCTTTGATCCGGTAAAGAAATAACATTTTGACGTTGTTTTCATTTTTTTTTTTTTTTTTTTGGTGGCATTCTTGTCCACTTGATGGGCAGTCTCGTTTCCTCGGACGCCAGCCTGGCTTAGAATCCTCCGGAAAACAAAGTAGCCGTAACCGCCATTTTCTGGAGTTGTGTACAGTTCATGAAACCCCAAACAGCATTAAGACGGTGTATGCAACGATCGGCAATGGTTTCAAGAGCAGAAAGGGAAACGGTGAACATTGTAGTAGAGAGCGGCCAGCTCCACAGCTGTAAGATCTTTAGTTGTTAGCCTTCTTGGTTGCTCACATAGACTATCGGCATTACGCTCCTAGTAATTTCCGACTTCAGACAACAGTCATTATCCTGGCCTCCTAGTCCATCGAAAAGTAATAGTTTAGAGATATTTCATGGATATGACACACCATGCCGCAGTGTGATCATGATGCATTGAAATGGAGTGGTGTTGGTGTTGGTGATGTTACTGTTGTTGTTCTTGTTGTCAAAGGAAACTTTGGTTTTTTTTTTTGCACATATAATGCTGTGTTTTTTTTTAATTCATTTTTTCGCCAGTTAGGGAGCTTTTCAGGTAGGCGTTCTTTCACGATTGGCGTGGCACTTTCTGACGTCAAAATCGGCGCGAATGATCACAAGCGGGGAACTTAATAAAGCGTACAAAGCTTCGTGCGAATCAAGTCTGCACGACTCTCATGGAGATCATTTTGGTGATCAGACAGTGATCAGTGGTTTTCTTCTTCAGTTCTGAGTTAGATTTATGTAACAGTCAGGCTTAATTTCCAAGCCCACCGCAGGTGTTAAGGCTGACAGAGATAGAGCTGTTATAGAAGAGGGGGGATGGCGAAGGGGGTAGTGCTAGGTAACACGCTGTGACGGGCACAAAGAAGCTGTGCAAAGAACGTTCTTACCAGTGAAATGATCGTCATACAGCCCAGTGCAGTTACACCACTACACAGTGCACTGGTGTACACGCACAAATCATAGTGTGCTGAATATACAATGCTACCCACAATGCAGCGCACTGATGTACACCCAATTTTTTGTATTATACATAATATACAATGCTATTATAGTGCAAGTAAACAATAAACAAAACAACTCCCCAAAACCCATATTGCAAGCAAACGAAAAACGAAACAAACAACACCAGAAAACGTACATACTGCGAGCAAACGAAAAACGAAACAAGCAACTCCCAAAAACGTATAGCGCAAGCAAAGTGAAAACGAAGCAAACAACATCCAAAAACCTATAGTGCAAGCAAACGAAAAACGAAACATGCAACTCCCAAAAACCTATAGTGCAAGCAAACGAAAAACGAAACATGCAACTCCCAAAAACCTATAATGCAAGCAAACGAAAAACGAAACATGCAACTCCCAAAAACCTATAGTGCAAGCAAACGAAAAACGAAAACATTGCAACTCCCCAAAAACCTATAGTGCAAGCAAACGAAAAACGAAACATGCAACTCAAACTTTGCAGCAAACGAAACGACAACGATTCCCAAAACCTTATTGTGCAAGCAAACGAAAAACAAACATGTAACTCCTAAAAGCTTACAGTGCAAGCAAACGAAAAACGCAACAAACAATTCGCCAACGACAACAGGTTGCATTTCTGAGGACAATGCCCATGTGTAAGCTTGCTGGGCTGGCGCCAGTTGGTTTTGAATTCCACTCTTGACTCGGAACTCGGTGCTCAGACTGAATGAGCCACCCAGATTAGTGAGTTCCATGCAAGTTTAACGTCC
>CM065730.1:45750724-45758224 GCA_033310375.1 Conus canariensis
TGAAACGAAGAAGATACTAACCACGCTGAAGAACAAAAGAATGGAAGAGGATGAATGAAAAAAACAGGAACAGGAAGGAGAGAGAGAAAGAGAGAGGGAGGGGAGAGAGAGAGAGAGAGAGAGAGAGAGAGAGAGAGGAGAGAGAGAGAGAGAGAGAATGGGGAAGAAGAACATGTGGGAAACGGAGAAACAAGAACGCAACAGCAACAGCAACAACAACAACAGCAACAGCATCAGCAGAAGAGGCAGGAAAAAAAAAAGCAGCAATATAGAAGAGAAGGGGCGGGTAAGCAACAGGCGGAAGGAGAGGGAGACAATCAACGAAGACGATGTCCGAAAAACCTAGTTTCTGCTTCAGCTTCTTTCCGTTGAAATTCCACTTCATCTTCCGCACAAAAGAAGATAGATGTTGCATTGTTTGGGCCAGAGGTCAGTCGGAAGAGGAAATCGTTTCTAATTACCTGCCGCCATTATGTTCTCTCCCTCCCTCGCCCCACTTCCTTTCACATTTTTAAATATACTGTGCACAAAAAGAAACGCTTTTTTTTTTTCGCTGAAAATATTAAGGAAAATTTTGACAGAAACATGCCCCGTATAGCAGGGAACTCTGTCCAGTGTGAATAGTCAGACATAATGAATAGACATAACAGTAGATTGATGTCTTATTTCTTCTGTGGTTGTAATATTTTGAATGCTAAATGGTGCATGAAATGACTGAAATAAAAATATGCGTTTCTTTTTGTGCACAGTATAGTTTGGTTGTCTGATTGGCGCACAAAATCATTGGACTACTCGCTTTCAAGTATGATTGGTGCACAAAATCATCAGACTCTCCGCTTTCATGTCTGATTGGCGCACAAAATCATTGGACTTCTCGCTTTCAAGTATGATTGGTGTACAAAATCATCGGTGTTTCCGCTTTCATGTCTGATTGGTGCTCAAATCATCGGACTTTCCGCTTTCAATCTGATTGGTGCTCAAATCATCGGACTTTCCGCTTTCAACGTCTGGCTGATGATAGTTTCCTGCACACGGCACAAAGAAAGTCGTCTTTGTCCATACTTGAAGTGATCCGTGATAGATCCTGTGATGAAGTTGCTGACTCACCCTGTAGCTTTCTGCTCATCAGAGTAGCCATCCTGTTGCTTTATTTTTTCCCCTTTCTTTTGTTTTCTTTCTTTCTTTAAAAAAAATTCTTTCTTGTTTCTTTCGTTCTGTTTCCTTCTCTCCGATCCGTTTTTCTTCTTTTTTTTTTTTTTTTTTTTTCGTTTTTCTTTGTTCTTCTTATTTTTTTTTTCTTAATGCGTTTTTCTTTCACTCTTTTATTTTTTTTTTTTCGTTCCCGTCTCTCACTCTCTCTTTCTCTCTCTCTCTCTCTCCTCTCTCTCTCTCTCTCTCTCTCTTCTCTCTCTCCTCTCTCTCCCCCTCTCTGTCTGTCTCTCTGTCTGTCTCTCTGTCTGTCTGTCTGTCTGTCTCTCTCTCTAACCCCGATGTCAATTTTGATGATGATGATATTATCGATGATGGTGATGACGACGATGATGATGATGAATGTGTGTGTGGTGGAGGTGAGGTGGTGGTGGTGTTTCTGTGTGTTTGTGTGTGTGTATACATGTGTGTGTGTGTGTGTGTGTGTGTGTGTGTGAAGAGAAGAGAGAGAGAGAGAGAGAGAGAGAGAGAGAAGAGAGAGAGAGAGAGAGAGATTGGGGGAGGGAGGGGGAGGAGAGATATTAACCATTTTTTTTTTACTCCTTCTTCAGCTTTGTGACATAAGCTCAGCTGTTTTATGACTTTAGCCACTTTAATCCATTTGGGTTGAAATAGAAAGCTTTTACTGAAGCTCTTTGTTTTTTGTTGTCCGTTTGGCTCTTAGCGGAAGCTTAGGCTAACGACGAATGTGTGACAAGCGGAAGTCCTTTCTGATTAACACTCGAGTTTGGAGTAGAGCTGAAATCATCTATCTGTGAGATACTGCTTGTGAAATTTTGTTTGACAATTCCCGGAAGTAACAGTCTGTCCGACTTTCACTGAAAACTTTGGTTTTGATTTACTTCATATTTATCAGTCTGTTTGAGTTTCAGTGAAAAGTTTGGTTTTGATTTACTTCATATTTATCAGTCTATTTGAGTTTCACTGAAAACTTTGGTTTTGATTTACTTCATATTTATCAGTCTGTTTGAGTTTCAGTGAAAACTTTGGTTTTGATTTACTTCATATTTATCAGTCTATTTGAGTTTCACTGAAAACTTTGGTTTTGATTTACTTCATATTTATCAGTCTGTTTGAGTTTCAGTGAAAACTTTGGTTTTGATTTACTTCATATTTATCAGTCTGTTTGAGTTTCAGTGAAAACTTTGGTTTTGATTTACTTCATATTTATCAGTCTATTTGAGTTTCAGTGAAAACTTTGGTTTTGTCTGCCCATCCCCCCCCCCTCGCTTTTCTCCCCCCCCTCCCCCCCAAACCTAATTATTAGTTAATTGGACTATCGCTGGAAATGAAATCACATTGACGATTCCCCGTAATTATCAGTTCTTCAGATGATCACTGAAATGTTTCGCTTTGAGAATTCTTGCACTCATCAGACTATTGTCCCTGTGAAGACACCTGGGTATATTTGAGTGGAACAACACACACACACACACACACACACACACACACACACACACACACACACACACACACACACATATATATATATATATATATATTTATATACCCTTGCATGCTGAAAATTCTGTGCAATGATTTTTCTCTTTTCTGCTAAGAAGTTCCCCCTTTTTTGTCATTATCCGTGGCCCTGCCAGAACAAAATCAAAAATCTTTCTTTACTGAAGTCCACTGGGTTTTTCTGCCTTCATGGTCCACTCACATGTTGTAAATTTTTGACACTGGTGGGGTTTGTTTTGTTTTGTTTTAAAGCAATTTATAACATGCTGCTTTTTGTACTCCAGTTCTTATAGAACAGGGAGTACTTTACAATGGGAACGAAGAAATGCTGTGTGTGTGTGTGTGTGTGTGTGTGTGTGTGTGTGTGTGTGTGTGTGTGTGTCCGTCCGTCCGTGCTCAAAATGTGTTCCACTCGCTCCAGACAAAACTGCTGGACCGATCTTTCTGAAAATTTGTAGATAAGTTCATTATGGGTCACGGATGATGTCCGATGTTTTATTTTTACCAGAATAGCCGTTACTATCAGCTATAAATGATCATTTTGTGATGTACAGTTTAAGCAATAACGGTTTATAAACTTAAGTGTAACTGAATTCTGTAAGCTCATCGGTAGTATAGTGGATAGTGTCCTCGCCTGTCACACGGGAGACCCCAGTTCGTTTCCCCGCCGGGGAGAGCAGCTTTTTTTTTTCCCCTTTCTCTTACATACAAAATTTCTACCACCAAAAGGGGAGAAAGTGCTATAGTGACTGATTTGTATATATATATATATATATTTTTTTTTTTTTTTCTTTTTTGTTGTACTACTACTTACTGGGAGTACGTTTATATGCTTTGCATCTTGTTTTTCTGTAATCCTACGATGAAGCAGTGAGAGCAGAGACTTGAACACTGTACAAGGTTGGCGCTGTCTGTCCCTCCTGCAGTGGCTGTGTGCCCATTGCGGCAGCTTTTTATGTCATGTTCGTAGAACCGTTATCAACCGTTATCTCCCCCCCCCCCCTCTCCCCCGTAATCTGTACACTCGTTTGGTGTAAACTGAGGTTAATCAATCATGCCGAATGCGTTTGGCCCTCAGCACGTTCAAGTTTTATCCGCCATATAAACGCTTTACGGTGTGAACTGTTATGAATGCTGTGGAATTCGTTCTTTTGTTCGTTCCCATTTACAGGACAGAACTTTTTTTTTTTTTCTGCCAGTAGTAACAGCCCTGAAAGTCGTGTCGTCGGTTCGGCTTAAATACAATTGAAAATGAAACTATGGTTGAAAATTCGATTTAAGTTCCCCTTCGTCATACAATATCAATAATGATAATAATAATAATGATGATGATAATAATAATAATAATGATCATAATAATAATAATAATGATGATGATAATAATAATAATAATAATGATAATAATAATAAAAACAATAATAGTAATGATAATAATAACAATAATGATAACAATAGTAATGATAATGATAAGAAGAATAATGATGAAAATAATAATTATCATTATAGAGGTAGTGTGATACACGCAATTGTTATTATTATCATTATTATTATTATTCTCATCATCATCATCATTGTCATTATCATCGCTTCAACATGATGATGATGATGATGATGATGAGATGATGAGCGTGTATCAGACTACCTCTACAAAGTTTGTTTTAGGCTTACCTTGTAGAAATCGGTCAGTTTATTTTCACTGACAGGTTTATTGCATGCATTTCTTTCTTTTTTTTTCAAAAATTTGAAACCAGTTTGTCAGACTATCACGTAAACCTTCGTTTGTTTATATATATATATATTATATACATATATATATATATATATATTATATATATATATATATATGTATATCCCTGCTATTGTCCTACAGAACGATTAATCACTGAGAGACTCCTGCTTACACTGTGGTGCTGTTCAACTTGGTGGGAAGGCGGGACAATGGGGTATGGAGGATGGGGTAGGTTGGGGTGGGGGGGGGGAGCTAGTGTGGGAGTGTGAGAGGGAGGGAGGTGGGTTTTTGGAGGGCGGGGCGGGGCGGGAGGGGGAGGGTGGGAATGGGGATGGGAGCGAGTAAAAGCGTACTGACAATTCCTTTACACACTGGCTTTAACGGACCATCGTGTTTGCTACACCAGTTGACATGAACACAGACTGCACGTGCCGCTGAGAAGCGGCAATACTTCGACAGTGACAGTCTGGTCAGCCGTGATGCCAGTTTTCTCTCTTCCCCACAGTCTCCGTCTTCTACATATTATATTTTTTCCTCTTTTTGTTTTCCTTTTCTTTTAATTTTTCTTCTTCGCCCACTCATCCACACACCTCACCCTCCACCATTAAGATTCTGAAGTACACTCGACGGCGCTTTCATCAAAGTCCGCCGCTTAAATCAAAGTCGGTTGTATCAAAAGCGTATCGGAGACCTGCGCACCCACACTTCTTTTTAAAGTGTATTTTGAATGCCATTTTACAGTGAAATCGCTTAATGTTTACCACCACCATCATCGTGTTATGTGAAACAAAGACTCCGCTGTTCCCTTTTCCAGTCTTTGGATCTGGTCTGAATCACAAGACAGCATCAGTAACGATGGCATGTGCCACGAACATTGTCACCACCGTGCCCATTTTCAGAAATGGAAGATGCCGAGAGAAAAAAGAGAACTTTTTCTGCATACCAGTTCTGTTTTTTCCTTCTGGAAAATGCTCTTTGTCCACAGTGAGACATGCTCCCGATGATATGTTCTAGGTGCACAGATATGCTGTTCTACCACTCTCTCTGTCTGTCTGTCTGTCTCTGTCTGTATCTCTCTCTCTGTCTCTCTCTTTTTTCTGTTTTCATATCCATATCCGCAGGATACTGTTCTGTTCCCCCTTGACATTAAGACTGGTGTCATTGTCAATAAAATCTTTGTCATTGTCATTATATTTGTCTCTCTCTCTCTCTCTCTGCGATTTTGTGTCTGTCGCTGTCTGTCTGTCTGTCTGTCTGTCTCTCTCTCTCTCTCTCCTCTCACTCCCTCTCTCCGTCTCTTCCTCCCTCCCCTCTCACACCCACACCTTCTCTCGCTCACTCACGCCAGCTCTTCGTCATAAGTCTCAGTCATAATAAAAGTTGGATTTGGTGAACTCACTTCGTCACTTCCCATGACTTCCATATAAGCAGACTGGAGAGAGAGAGAGAGAGAGAGAGAGAGAGAGAGAGAGAGAGAGAGTTTTCCTCTCCATTTCTTCGTTGTGCTGGAAATCGATGTGAGGACAACAATTTTGTAGAGATTAATCGTCTGACAGTTATAAAACTAACCTCTCCACCCTCCACCCCCTACCCCCTTCCCTTTAAATGCGCGCGCGCGCGTGCACACACACACACACACACACACACACACACACACACACACACACACACACACACACACACCCCACGCTCTCCCTCTCTCTCTCTCTCTCTCTCTCCACACACACACACACACACACACACACACACACACACACACACACAATCTCCCATCCATCCATATCTTGCTGCAATAAAAGCTCAGTTCTTAATTGAATGAAAAGTGATTCACCTATAGCAAGAGCATCGTTTGATCCCAGATGATGTGAACCGGCTGGAGATAAATCCGTGTGCAGAGAGAGAGAGAGAGAGAGAGAGAGAGCGAGAGAGCGAGAGAGGAGAGAGAGAGAGAGAGAGAGAGAGAGAGAGAGAGAGGAGAGAGAGAGAGAGAGAGAGAGAGAGGGAGGGAGGGAGGGAGACTGGATGGAAGAGGAGGAAACCATTTGCCCGTTTCTACTTTCGAGTAATCTGCACAATCGGTGTCCGCCTGAAATCAAGACAGACAGTTTTATCACTTAAGCTGCTTTTGTCCAGCTGCGTTTTGAGCGGAGGTCTCCCTTTACCAAGACAGTTGTGGAAGGGGGAGGTAAGAAGCCTTTTCCTTTCATTAAGGCGGGAAGCTTTTTCGTATCCCTGCAATTATCAATCCATCACTGGACACCTCGTGCGAACGCATCAACTTTCAGCTCTGAGGACATTGGGTAGTAATGGAGAGAGGAGCGGGGAGGGGGTGGGGGGCGGGCGGGGAGGGTGAGAAGGGGGGGGGGGATAAGGCAGTGGGTGAGGGAGAGAGATGGGTTGGGGGTAAGTTTGTGTGCCGAGGGTTTTAGGAGAGGGTTTGTATTTGAAGTCAGTGTTGTGTATGCTCTCTCTTCTCTCTCTCTCTCTCTCTCTCTCTCTCTCTCTCTCTCTCTCTCTCTCTCTCTCTGCGCACAGAATGCCGAACCAGTTCACGATAAAAAAAAACCCAAACAACTGTTAATGGTGCATGGAGGGAAGAGGGGGCGGGGGGTGGGGGTGGGGGATAATGGCGCATCATCATTAGAGAGGGTGTCTTGTCAGATCTCTAGTCCTTAACCGCCCATGGCCCATAGCGGACTAAAGCCTGGCTACTGTGCACGAGCAGGCAGTATAGTACCACTATGGGCTGGTCACTGTCTGTTCACGAGGAGTTGCCTCACTCATCTCCCCGTGTGTCCCAGTCCAAATTCATCATGGTTGCACTGAAGAGAAAATGGATCAAAAACTGAAAACCCGTGATTCAAAGACTAGGCTGTGTAAGTTCTCCATTTCGTCGTCTTCTTCATTTTGTTGTTGTTGTTGTCTGTATTACATTAATATATGGGTCAGACTATGCGGTTCACCGACATCTGTCAACGTCGTCACGATTCGTATCAATCAAAGGTATTGAGCGAATAGGATCAGTATTTTGACCTTTTGCTATTCCGTTGTACAGATCGAAGGCATTCACCACTTCCTCTTGGGGTCATTGGCTGTGTATC
>CM065730.1:45763224-45785724 GCA_033310375.1 Conus canariensis
TCCATCATAGAAGTATGAGTGCTTGTCCTTACGCTTTAATCCATCATAGAAGTATGAGTGCTTGTCCTTACGCTTTAATCCATCATAGAAGTATGAGTGCTTGTCCTCACGCTTTAATCCATCATAGAAGTATGAGTGCTTGTCCTTACGCTTTAATCCATCATAGAAGTATGATGCTTGTCCTTACGCTTTGATCCATCATAGAAGTATGAGTGCTTGTCCTTACCCTTTAATCCATCATAGAAGTATGAGTGCTTGTCCTTACGCTTTAATCCATCATAGAAGTATGATTGCTTGTCCTTACGCTTTCATCCATCATAGACCTCCTTTCATATTTGGTTGGCAAAGATTAGTTTTGTATCTCTTTTTTTCTTCTTCTTCTACCATTGTTTCTATTTTAGAGATGCAAGTTCACGCAAATGCCAAAGCACGTAATTCAAGAACAGATTTAAGTTCAACACGTGTTCGCTTCTGTACTTTTCACAAGAGAGAGAGAGAGAGAGAGAGAAGAGAGAGAAGAGAGAGAGCGCACGGAAGATATTCATGATTAATGGCGGGATGATTATAGCAAAAATGTTATGTACCATCGTTGGTCTCAGAAAAAAAAAGAAAAGAAAAAAGTGTTATTAGTTTTTCCTCGTTGTGGTAACACTTTTATTCTTTCTGGATAAAATGACGCCCGGAGGACATTGAAAAGAACTGTGACTTGTTATTTAGAGAAAGGGTATTAGTCTGTCTCTCTGTCTGTTTCCCATCTTCTCACGACCTTATTTGTCGGTTTATCTCTTTCGTGCGCGCTTGCTTGCTTGCTTGCTTGCTTGTGTGTGTGTGTGTGTGTGTGTGTGTGTGTGTGTGTGTGTGTGTGTGTGTGTGTGTGTGTGTGTGTGTTTGATGGGAAAATGTTAGATATGCATATACTTATAATGTAAACAGTTGAACATTTTTTTGCCTGTTTTATCTGAATCTTCCCTGGATGAAATTGTAAACAATTCTTCACTAATTAATGACATTGGATTAGCATTAACTCGAAGTACGATTTTTACCTGCTTGTAATGAAATACAGATGTTGTATATTTGTATTTGATGTTACTTGGGTTGTTTCTAATTGTTGTTGCGTTCTTTTATTCTTTTTTTTCTGAATTTTTCCTTTTTTGTCTAAGATCACATAACGTGAATAGACATTAAATTGAAGACTACACACACACACACACACACACACACAACACACACACACACACACACACACACACACACACACACTATATACACACACACACGTACGTACACACACACACACACACACACACACACACACACACACACACACACACACACACACACAACAACACACACACAACACACACACACACACACACACACACTCACACACACACAAACACACACAGAGACAGACGGTAAGTAACTGTGCCGTAGAGAAGTGGACTGGTGGTGACAGTGCTGGGCAGCGGGTTCCATCTCAGTCTCTTCTGCTCCCCGGTCTGTCGAAGAGAGAGAGAGAGAGAGAGAGAGAGAGAGAGAGAGAGAGAGAGAGAGAGAGAGAGAGAGAGAGAGAGAATCAGCAGCAGCAGCGGAAAGAGACGACTGAGGGGGATGTGACACGGGACAGTCTTGTGTGACGTCTGTGGAAACCCATGTCACGCCTTCCTCTGTTCCCCCTCATGAGGGGTCGCTCAGACCACTGAAATGTACACAACTCAGACACCCCCGACTGACCCCATCTCTCTCCTCTTCTACTCTCTCTCTCTCTCTCTCTCCTCTCTCCTCTCTCTCTCTTCTTGTCTCTCTCTTCTTTCCGTCTGTCACTCGTGTCTCGTCTGCTCAGAACCGGGGTTGGTGATGATGTGTCTGGGTGTGAGGGGGGGGGGGAAGGGGTAACGGGGTGGGGGATGAGGGGATGGGGGGGGGGGGGTAAGGGAGGTGAGTGAGCCGGGGGTAGGGGGAGGTGAAGGGGGGGGGGGGGGGGGAAGGGAGGGAGTTGTGTCTCACCTTACTTACAGACTGTGGCAGACACTGAGGCGAAATAAAGAATCAATCGTGATCAGTGGCGATAGGAACTAGAGGTAGCCATGTAAGAAGATTTGCAGAAATGATGATTTTTGTTTAAAACCACAAATTGCTGTGTATGGAGCTCCCCTCCCCCCTCCCCCCCCCCTCTCTCTCTCTCACTCACTGTCCTCTCTCTCTCTCTATATATATATATATTATAATAATATATATATATATATAACATACATACATACATACATACGCTACGCATAGACCCTGCCATCGTGCGCAGTTCATGTATGAGCACATTTTGAGTAGTAAGTGAACTTGCTGCAGTTTAAAACAGCCTCGATTCCAGCAGCTTCTTTCCGTTTGAAAGCCGCCCACTTCATCGCCACTGTTGTCGTCATTGTTGACGATGAAGTGGATTTGAAGTGGGAACAACGCTGAATCACAGACCTGCTTGCTCAGACTTTGACTTGGTCAAGCGTACACGCACATACACACACACACACCACACACACACCGCACGCACGTACGCACACACACACAGACACACAAACACAGACACAGACGCACACACAGAACACACACACACACACACACACTCTCTCTCTCTCTCTCTCTCTCTCTCTCTCTCCACACACACACACACACACCACACACACACAATTTCCTCAATATATGAACCTCGCAAGAACATAGATCACGTGTAACCTATAGACATGACAAGAGATACGGGAATACTGTGAGGACGCTGTGGACATGTTTCTGTCGGGCGAGTGGATTCTGTACACAGTTCTTGGTGTGCCTTAAGAGAACCTGTGGACGTCATAGCAGAGCCCGTGCCTTGATGAAGTTGTCTCCGTCAAGCGATGGAACAAACGTACCAAGACGCCTGGTCAGAGGAGAGGCGAGTACAGCAGTTGTGCGTTTCACAGGAGCGAGGTAGCGCGAATTCTTGCTTGCTTGGCCAGTACTAGCGTTTCCTGGCACAACCTTGCAGGCGAGTGAGGCTAGGAAAAAACGAGAGTTCGCACGACTGTCTATAGCCTGTCTCGCACGCGAGCGAAAAAAAAAAATGGCCGACCGTTGCTTTGTCCTGTGATTGGTGCACAAAAAGGTAGTCACGTTCTCTGATTGGTACAAGAAGTGATCAAAACGCAGAGCCTTCAACGTGAAGAAGTAGTCACATTGTCAGTCTGAATTTTTGTCCTGCGCCCTTCATTATAAGCAGTACAGTGGAACAAAAAGTGTTCTTCGTCGTCAATAATGTGTCTACATGCAGGACAAGGAGATTATGAGAGAGAGGAGAGGGAGAGAGAGAGGTGTTTCCAGGTTCATATATCTCCTTGTGTTTCAGAACTAGCGTCTTAAGAATTCGGTATATATCTGTTATTTGAAGATTTCGAGAGAGACTGTCAAGCGATTCTGACGATGGGATGTGTACTTCTTGTGTTGATTTCGCTGTTGTGAAAAATCGCTTGTAACACGAATTCAGCCGTTGCGGTTGTTGATGCCATTTTTCGGCGAAAGGTATCATCAGGATTTCTGCTTAATTATTAACTGGGGGGATTCTGTGAAGGGTTTTTCAGACTTTGCTATTGTACTCATGACAGATGCTTCAGAGACAGGTTCTACAGTATAGTTTCCTGATGTCGGAATGGTCCCGTGAGGCCCACCGTTAGGAACCAGTGCTAACAAGCCCCAGAACAGTTCCAGGTTTTTTGTTTTCTTCGTAACGTCTATCACTGCCTGCCAGCAGACAGGTATTAGGCTTAGACAGATACAAAGACCTAATGGCATTCAATGTCGAAGCCTTCCTGCCGAAACGCCACCCGGCCCAGACGTAAAGGCATAGCGTTTTCAGGTCCCACTCTGTTTTCCACTGATCAGAAACTCATCATTGACAGTACAAGTTTGGTCGTGAACCAGTCTGCTGACTTTTATAGAAGAGAAGGCTTCTTCCTCGGTGATTTTTAAGGTGTAAATTGTAATATTACCGCGATGCCTGTGCTGTTGGCTGTTTTGATCAAAAGCTAATCATTGACAGTAAAAGTTTGCTTTTTCACCCGTACGCCGGCAGCTACACATTTATAGAGAACTGAGACTTGTTTCTCAGTCATTTTAACGATGCGAAGTATTGCTGCAATAAATAGAGGTTATTTGATGTTTGTGCGGTCGACGTTTTTATGCCGTTTTAAATTCGTTGGGAGTTTCCTAAAGTGAGTTGTATAGATAAATTATTTATCATTTCCAGGTAGCGTTTTATGATTGTGTGATGGCTAACGCTTTCGTTGACTGATCTGAGAAGCAGTGGTAGATGCTGGTTTACGTGTTTTTTTCTTTTCTTTTCTGTCGTTTCTCTTACTTTTGGTTTTAATCTGGATCTGTTCGGTAGCGCATTTCTGATCCCTCACCCAGACCCTTTTCTTCATCAGTTTTCTTTTCTTTCTTTCTTTCTTTTTTTTTTTTTTCTCGTTGACCTAGTGTGAAAAGTTATATCATTTGATCTCAGGTTTCCAGTATATGTTTTCATCATATGAAGAGAATGCAACATGAATCTCTCTCTCTCTCTCTCTCCTCTCTCTCTCTCTCTCTCTCTCTCTCTCTCTCTGTGTGTGTGTGTGTGTGTGTGTGTGTGTGTGTGTGTGTGTGTGTGTGTGTGTGTGTGTGTTAGAGCCAGCAGGTCCGCCAGTAGGACCAGTCCTAGTAGGGCCCTGAACAGTTCTAATTTTCGTCGTTTTCATCGTGAAGTCTATCGCTTCTTGCAAGCAGATAGATAACGCATACAAAGACATGATATTCAGTGTCGAAGCCCCACCCCCACCCCTCTCCCTCTCTCTCTCTCCTCTTCTGTCTGTCTGCGCTGCCGCTGTCTGTCTTTGTCTCTTTCTCCCCCACATCTCTCTCTTTCTGTCTCTCTTCCCCCCCCCTCCTCCCCCACCCACTCTCTCTCTCTCTTTCTCTCCCCCCCCACGTCTCCTCTCTCTCTCTCTCTCCTCTCTCTCTCTCTCTCTCCCCCCCCCCCCCCCCCCCACCTTCTCTCTCTCTCTCATTCATGTATATAACCCTACGCGTTGATACTTTTGCGTATCAATGTCCCCTTTGAAGTAACGCATTCATTTTTTTTTCCTGATCGTGTTATTATTTTTTATGTGAAGTTGAGACCCCGCTCTCAGCGAATTTCACATTCAACCACCGTCACTGTAAACGTCGTGATATCCCGGCATGCTAGGACTCTTCTTATATAAAGAGTGTTTATGTAACGCATATCCTCAGTTAGAAACCAATCCACGCTCTCGTTTACACAACGGGCTGCCTAGCTGGGTAGAGCCGACCGAAGAGCGGCCTGCTGGGGTCGTCTCCCGTGTCATGTAATCAGTATCAATCACTCGGCTTTTTTTTTTTTTTTTCCTTTCATTCTTCCGAGTTTTCACGCAGGTTGCATACTGTGTGTAACGTGTTATCCACACCAACAGCCAAACTAGTCTTCTCTTCCAAACGTTGGTGATGGGATTTTACGTGTATACATGCAAAATGATTATGATGTGTGTATTCACTCACGGAACTTCGGTTTATAGCCTCAATTGAAGGAGTTTTCGGGAAATGGAGTCAGAACCAATGTTAATTCTAAGGGGACCTCCCCCCCCCCCCCCCCTGCCGTCTTCCCTGTTCTGGAACGGCCCAGCGGAGATTCTAATCCGCAACCCCAGGATCACCAGGATTACGAGTCCGGTGCTCTACCAACTGAGCTATTCCGTCCCCGGGGAAACGAGGGGATTGTCTTAAACCGAGACAGGACGAGTCGACAGCAGTAATGGCCCTTCATGCTTACGCCTTCTCTATCTACGTACGCAGGGCCGTCTTTAACAAACCGCTGGGTCAGGTCCCCGTGCGGAGCTGATATGGCCCTTTGCAGTCGGCTGGGCTATAAGCAACATTACCTCGCCTTGCGGAGCTGTGTTAGTACTTTTTCCCAGAACAGGTCTCGAGAGAACAGATTTGTCTCCAAATTTATCTGGAGTCTAACAACGTTCCTGCCCACCTGACTTGAGATGTCATTAGGATGGGGTAGGAAATATGCTGGTGATGTGGACGTCGGGACTTAGGAGCCTTTGGGTCAGAAATGTCCTGGAGACCCGTTTGACCGGTGAGGCGCAGATGGGAGCAAGTGTATGTGAAAACAGTGCCAAGTTTTCATATGCACAGCTTGTCTGAACGGAAACAGCATGTTTTTTTTTTTTTTTTTTTTTTTTTTTTTTTTTGAGAGAGAGAGAGAGAGAGAGAGAGAGAGAGAGAGAGAGAGAGAGACTGACTGAGATTAGACCAAAGACAGCGAATTGCATTGGCAGTGCCTCGAAACTCACAGTCACAGTGTTAATTAAACCACGTGCGACTGTGCCCGAAAATTTCTCTTCGTGGTATGCTTCTTTCAGCAGCTTGTAGCCCCGATGACTGAAGGAACATTTTATGCCTTGAAATCGTTAGAAACTAATCGGGCACTTGGGGGAGCGCGACCCCCCCCCCCCCCCCCCCCCCCCAAGGGCGAACGGAGTTTTCTTCCGCCAGGAGGAGTAATTGTATGTACGGAGTGAAAGAGTTACCTCCCTTATGCTTTTAAAAACGAATTTGCATTAGAGTAAGGAAAATACAAAATGTCAACGTTCATCTCACCTTTAAGTTTTGAAGTATACCATGAAGGTATATCAGTTCATGGGTAGTTACGAATTCCAAGTGTCTTCACCGTGTTCATGGTCAGTGGAAAATTTGTCATCTTGCTGAACGGATCCAGTATTTACCCTTTAATCCGGATCGGCATCGTGGGCCACATTCCAGCTTTTCGCTCTTGGGCCACGATCTGTGTTTCCACCAAGTTTTGGTTTAAATCGGTTCCGTACAGTTTATTATTTATTTATTTTTTTTGCCTGATCCTGCTAACAGACAAACAAACAAGTCTACAGCTGCGGGTAGAAACATAGCGTCCTTAGATACTCACCCAAAGTTCGAAATGAGATAACTAGAACGCAATGATTTCCACATCTTCTCGCTCTCCGCCCCCCCCCCTCCCCCCCCCCCCCCCACCTTTCCATATCCCTCGACTCCCCTCACTCACCTGTTTTCCTCCAGTCGCTTCCACCTTCCTTCCCTCCCCCCCCCCCTTTATTCTCTCTCTCTCTCTCTGCCCCCCCCCCCCTCCTTTTCTCTCTCTCCTTTTTTCTCTCTCTTAGTTTGGAATGTATGTCTGTTCTTCCTCGTCTCAAACGGCTTAGCCTTTCAATGATACGCATTCTTGGTGTGGGAAATAATTATCAGGATGCATGCGCACGCTCATGCACGCGCGCGCACTCGCGCACCCACCCACTCACCCACCCGACCCCTTCCCCTCCAACCTTTTACTCGTAAAAGCCAACCTATACACCCCCAGCCCCCACCCCTCCCCACCCACCCCCTCGCTCCTTGGCTCTGGAACAAGTGAATCACAGTGTCAGGATTGACCTGCACCTTCCATTCCCTCATCATCCTCCCCCCTCCCTCTCTGCCCCTCACGCTCCACCCCCCCCCCCCCCCCCTCAATCTTTCTTCTCCCCTCGAAGACGCACCCGCACGCGCGCGTGTTCCCTTTCTTGCCCTGGCGATCATCCTATTGTAATTACCCCCAGTGTTATTCCGCCAGTGTTGCCTGGCTCTGCCTGCAAGAGGGGACTCCCGCCCAGGGTCGGCCATTGTTTGGCAAAGCGGCTAGCTTTCAGCCGCAGCCAGGGCTCGCTACTCTGGGAGTGACGGACGCCTGACGGGGGGGAAGAGAGATGGGCTTGTCATGCGCAGAGCGGAGGGCGCGGATTTTTCTTGCACACGGCACCGCAGAGCGGGGAGGAGGGGGGGGATGGGGTGGAGCTTGAAGGCACATCTCGATCCATCAAGCGGTTACATCTGGGAGAGGGGGGGGGGGGGGTGAGGGGTAGGCGTAGGGAGGGAAAAAAAAAAGAAGAAGAACGATGCCCCTTAGCCCCAAGACTCCCCCCCCCCCCCTCCCCAACCTCCTACCTTCAACGTAACTCGAGGGGACAGTGGTGGACGAAAGTTAAGGCTGAAGAGAGAGCGAGAGGGCATGCAGGGATTGGGAGGAGAGCCGGGGAGTTGGATGAAGTTGGGTTGAGGATGGGGTGGGTGGGGGGGGGGAGGAGGAGTGGTAAAGGGTTGGAGACTGACTGGAATGGAAGAGAGACAGTTTGGTGATCAAGCCATAAGGTTTCCTGTTGGTCTCGTCGTTATGGAAATTGTAGGGTTCGTTATCGTTTGTTTGTTTTGAAACGACCCTCCATTCTCCTCTCTCTCTCTCTCTCCTCTCTCTCTCTCTCTTCTCTCTTCTCCTTCTCTCTCTCTCTCTCTCTCTCTGTGACAGTTTGTCTATCTGTCTGTCTCTGTCTGTCTGTCTCTCTGATAGTCAGTTCTATATTGTGTAACAGTGTTCGTGTGGTAAGTTGTCAAGTCAAGAACACTTCATTATCTCCAAAGAGAAATGAAGTGTTCTTGACTTGACTAATCCCTGAAGGAACAAGGGGCAGATTGAATATATATATATATATATATATATATATATATATATATATATATATAATATAAAGACCACCTTAGCAAATTTTGAAGATTATATATCAGAAGAGTATGCTAGCGAACTTTGAGCGGTGCATCTAAAGATGCTGTATTAGTGATTTTTGAGAGGTATGTCAGAAAACTTCATTAACTGAATTTTAGGTGCATGTAACAAAAGTTTTTTTTTTTTTTCGTTTTTTTTTTTCTCTTGTTCTATTTTTTCCCCAACGAATGTAAAAGGTAACTATAAAACGACTATCTGTGCGAATTCTTAGGGGGGATATATCGATAGACCATCCTAACAAATTTTGAGAGGTATATATTAAAGCAATATTAGCGAATTTTGAGGGGTAGATATTGAAAAGACTATCTTAACGGAGTTTTAGGTGTACATCAAAAGACTAAGTGAATTTTAAGGGTATATATCATAAGACTATCCTCACAATTTTTTGCGGTATAAATAAGACTCCTCTCTCTCTCACTCTCTCTCTCTCTCTCTCTCTCTCTCTCTCTCCTCTCTCTCTCTCTCCTATCTTCCTCTCTTAAACGCACATACAGTGCTTGCACAGGTACATGTCGCACGCACGCGCAGTCCACACACAACACACAACACACTACACACACACACACACACACACAACACATACACGCGCACACGCACACACACACACACACACACACACACACCACACACACACATACACACACACACACACATACACGCGCGCGCACACACACACTTGCACGCACACAGCGCGCGCACGGACCACATCACCACCGTAGCCAACAACGCCATATCTTCATAATCAATTACAACAACGGAATCATAAAAAAAACAAAAGAACAAAACAAAACAAACAAAAAACAAACAAAAACAGAACGGACAATCAACCAGCCGTTCAACCAGCCTACCAACCAGCCAGCCAGCCAACAAACCAACCAGCTGGCTAAGCAACCGGCGGATCCACCAACCTACCAACCAGTCAGCCAGCCAAAGAACCTATCAGCAGGCCAGCTATCGAACGAAGGAACCAACCAGCCAATCAACCTACTGAGCGACCAGCCAACAAACCAACTAATCAACCAACCAACCAACCAACCAACCACAACCAACCAACCAGCCAACCAACCAACCAGCACCAACCAACCAACCAGTCAACCAACCAGTCAATCAGCTAACCAACCAACCAGCCAACCAACCAACCAACTAAACAACCAACCAGCCAGCTAACCAACCTACCAGTCAGCCAGCCAATCAACCAACCAGCCAACAAATCAAACCTACAGATCTTGTCAACCAACCAAAACTTGAACCATCCACCTAGCCAAGCATCGACCGACTAGCCCTCTTCAACCATGCCAGTAAGCAACGAGCCAACCAACGAATTGTTTTGCTGGAAGCTCTGCGGGGTAGTCTCTGAGGTAAAAAAAAACCCACACAAAACACAAATGCATGAAAAACAGAAAAGACAATACAGACTGGACAAATAAACGTGTCCCAGCAGTGGGTAGATTGAACGTAAACTCGAACAAAAATATTCTGCGTCCATTTCACCGACCGGTGTCTCGTCTTTCAGACTGTATTGGGGAAATGTGATCATTTCTGTGGTTCTCTTGGGGAATATGGAAAATACAGTTTTATTTTTTTTTTTGTAGACTTTGTTATTGTTGTTGTTTAAGTTAATTTCAGTTTAGCGCGTGTATACTAAAAAGCCTTACCTGACGAGCGCTCGAACGCTCGCGTACACGTTCAGAGAGAGAGAGAGAGAAGAGAGAGAGAGAGAGAGAGAGAGAGAGAGAGAGAGAGAGAGAGAGATTTTGTTCGCACACAAGCATACACTGGCCACACATACCAACACGCACACACATACACACACTCGCTACACCCCCCCCCCCCCAACACACACACCACACACACACACTCGGTGAGAACAGCAGCATGAACCTAGAAATTAACCGTCATGTAAACACAGACACAGCACACA
The DNA here is from genome assembly GCA_033310375.1 of Conus canariensis. Taxonomy (NCBI): domain Eukaryota; kingdom Metazoa; phylum Mollusca; class Gastropoda; order Neogastropoda; family Conidae; genus Conus; species Conus canariensis. The sequence continues at coordinate 45,773,814 of CM065730.1, forward strand.
CACCACCACAACACACACACACACACACACACACACACAACACAACACACACGACACACCAACACACACACACACACACACACACACACACACAACACAAACACACACACACCACAACACAACACAACACACAGACACAGACACACGACACGCCAACCGACGCCACACAAACACACACACACACACACGACACAACAACAGCACACACACACACAAACACAACACACCCACCACCGCCGCGCGCTCACAAACAAAACACACACACACACACAGACAACAGAGACAACACACACACACGACACACACACCACACACACACACACACACACACACAACACACACCACACAACACACACACACACACACACACACACACACACACACACACACACGGCGCGCGCAGTGTTAAATTAAGCCACACGACGGGACACGGATTGATTGCAGAGACCGAAAAAGGGAGGGGAGGAAATCCCTACAAACAAACCGAAACAACAGACCCAGCCAAACAAACGATCGGCACTGGTCACAGCTGCGGTAACAGCCAGCGCTTCACATCCTCGTCAAAACACCCAGATGACGTTTACAAGACGCTTCTGATGGACAGTTTGTATTGAACAGACCAGCGCACGAACTCCAAACCCGTCGACCACCTCCACATCCTTCCCCTCCCCACCCCCCACCCCCTCCCCACTCTGCTTCCTACCGACCACCACCCCCTTCCCCCGCCACCGACCTCCTAACATACAGATGCACTTTGCCTCTCCCCCTCCCCTCCCCCTCTCCCCACACCCTTCCCCCCTCACCTTCACGCGCTTGAGGAAATATTGATGACGTTTATCAAATGGCTCCATTGTCAGTGTATATGATACTCTTTTTCGGAGGTTTGCGATTGATCTGTTTCTGTTTAAGAAAACAACAACAACCAACACACACCACACACACACACAACACACACACACACACACACAAATCCGCCACTGTGGATATTAAGCTTGGTAGTGATGTGCGTTGAAAGGTAGTTAAAGGCGGGTGTCTATCTGTTGATGGTGTTGCCTTTATGAATCGCTTCCCATACGCGGACGTTCGCTCACATAAATGTGTCCTCCTTTCCCTCGGTCCCGGTAAGCAGACGCCTTCCATGTCACCTTAGTTGTCTTTTTTTTCCTCTCTTTTTTTGTCCTTTGTTTTATAATTGATGGTTATTGTGCTATGTTGCGAGAACTGTATACTTCACCGTTCAGAGAGACCTCCGTCGCCGCTTCTTGTGAGGATAATATTCTCTTTAAAGATAGCGCGTTTGTACATCAGAATTTCTTGCTGTCCTGTCTCTTTCGTAGCTGTATTTATCAATATTGTGACACGACTGAAAGAAAAGACTGTTTAATTGAACCGAATCTGTTGATCTGGCTGTAGAATTTCTGTCTCTTCTCTGTCTGTGTCTGTCTGTCTGTCTGTCTGTCTCTCTCTCTGTGTCTCTCTGTTCTCTGTCTCTCTGTCTGTCTGTCTGTCTGTCTGTCTGTCTGTCTGTCTGTCTGTCTGTCTGCTCTCTCTCTCTCTCCTCTCTCTCTCTCTCTCTCTCTCATTTAAACCTCCTCGATCATGGTTCTTAACCTGCCCCACTTCACTTCCCCCTATTGAATAGTTAGTGGGGGCCGGAACAGCTCAGTGGTAGAGCGCCGGACTCGTAATCTTGGGGTTGCGGGTTCGAATCTCCGCCGGGCAGTTTCGGTACAGAGAGATTTTTCCCTCGGAGTTGACATTGGTTCTGACTCCATTTCCCATACAGTCCTTCGAATGAGACTATAAACCGAGGTTCCGTGTGTGAACGCACGCATAACATCTTGCACAAAGGTACAATCCCATCACTAACTTTCGGAAGAGAAGGCCTGTTTGTGCCGTTGGTATGGATGACACGTTACACATAGCATGCACCTTTCCCGAAGTTAGAGTATGGCTGCCTTAATGGCGGGATAAAAAAAAAAAAAACGGTCATACACACAAAACTCCACTCCCTATACAGGGGTGTCCGCAGGAGTATCAGCCTGCGTACGCAGAGGAAGAAGAAGAATAGAAGAATACCTACAGAGCGCCATTAACTTTAGCGGATGAGTGGTTGACTGAACTTCATTGAGCATCAAGCTCGCATCCGAATATCGGACGTTGGAGACATGCTGGCCACGACCAACATCAAAATACAAAACTGCCGATGTCGCCCCGCCCCTTCCCCCCCTCCCCCCCCCCCCCCCCCCCACTCCATCTTAGTGTGTTGTCGTTCTCTGGTGATGTGTGTTGTAGAGGATAGAGGACCCCTTCCCCTTCTGTCGTGGGCGGGTTATCCCCCGTTTGTAATGTCATCTTGCAGTGGGGAGGGAGTGTGGGGGAGGGGGGGGATATGGACGTTAAGCCCCGAGTGGAACCAATGACCTCGGTGGGTGAGTGTGGGTGGTCGATCCAGGGATCTGGTACTGATCTCTTTCTCATCTGTGTAGGGAAAGCTGCTAGTCTCCACCTCTGTCTTTATCGCTGTCTGTCTGTCTGTCTATGTTTGTTTCTGTTTCTGAGTCTGTCTGTGTTTCTGTCTTTCTGTCTGTCTCTGTCTCCCAACACTCTCTCTCTCTTTTCTTTCTCTGTCTCTCTCTGTCGGTCTCTGTCTGTCTGCCTGTCTGTCTGTCTCTGTCTGTCTGTCTGTCTTTCTATGTGTCACTGTCTGTCTGTCTGCCTGTCTCTCCCTGCCTTTATCTGTCTGTCTGTCTCCTCCTTCTCCTCCTCCTCTTTTCTCCTTCATAATCATCTTCTTCTTCCATTGCTCTCTCTCTCTCTCTCTCTCTCTCTCTGTCCTCTCTCTGTCTCTCTCTCTCTGTCTCCTCTCTCTCTCTCTCTCTCTCTCTCTCTCTCTCTTCCTCTGCACATGCCATGCCCCACCTGTCTTTTCTTTCCCTGGCATTCCCTCCCCCCCCCCCCTCCCACCCTTCCCTCAGCTCTCCCGCCTTCACTTTCTCTCTCACCCCTTCGGCCTTCCTTTGCCTCCACCCCTCACCTACCTCTTTCCCTTCGCTGTCTGCCCTTCTCCCTTTGCCTTCCAATCCCCCCACCATCCCCACCCTTCCCCACCGCCACGCCTCTTTGTCTCGGTCTCGGTCTCTCTCTCTCTCTCTCTCTCTCTCTCTCTCTCTCCCCTCTCTCTCTCTCTCTCACTCTCTCGCTTTCTGTCTCTCTCACTCAATCTCTCTCTCTCTCTCCTCTCTCTCTCGCTTTCTCTCTCCCAATCTCTCTCTCTCTCTCTCTCTCCCTCTCTCTCTCTCTCTCTCTCTCTCTCTCTCTCCTCTCTCTCTCCCCCCCCCCCAGCTTCGCCACTATCGGCCATCAGATCTTATTTGTCTCTGTCTGTCTGCCTGCCTGTCTGTCTGTCTCCCTCTGTCTCTTTCTCTTTCTCTGTCTCTCTCTCTCTCTCTCTCTCTCTCTCTCTCTCCTCTCTCTCTCTCTCTCTCTCTCTCTCTCTCTCTCTCTCTCCCTCTCTCCCTCCCAGCCCTGCCACTATCGGCCATCAGATCTTATTTGCAGGCCGTTGACAGAGTGGTGACATGCTTGACACGGGGTGATATTGATCCCTCGTCGTCAACCAACATAATTAAAACGACACACGAAAGGCACGTCTGCAGCATATATACCATCTGTTTGGAGGGAGGGAGATCTTTCACGTACAAGCTGGCGCTTTGTTCTCTCAATCTCACGCTCCCAGTCAAAAAGGAAAGACGAAAGGAAACAAAATGAGACAATTGGGTGAGTCGCCAAGTTCTTTTCTGTTCCATCGCATTCTTTTGAATTTTGGTTGGTTGGTTGTGCGATGTCTTGATTTTTGTTTTACGGTGACATCAGTTGGAAGGGGCGGGGGGTGGGGGGGGGGGGTTGGGGTTTGGGGCGAGTGGGTTAGCACCAGCAATAGCAACAGAGTGACTGTTACAACAGTTACAGCAGTAGCGCAGCCACCCCTCCCCCCCCCCCCCTGCCTTCGCCACTACCACCACCACCGCCACCGCCGCCACCACCAGCACCACCATAGCGACGACATCCAAAGCAGCTACGACAATAAGAAGCGGCGTATACTCTCGCTTCTGCAGTTGCTGCTGCGGCTGCTGCCCTTCTGTGGCCTTAGTAGTTGGCTTGGCTATAATCAGCATGGTGATTTACTGCTGTTGCTGTTGCTGGTGCCGCTGCTGCTGCTGTTGCTGCAGTGGGGCGCAGCAAGAGCATGCTCGCGGTACTTTATGCTTCTACTGCTGTTGTTGGAATTGCTGTCACTGCTGTTACCGTTGCATTACTGTTGTTCGTCTTGCGGCTGATAGTACTATTTGTTGTTCTGCTACTTCTGCTGCTGATGCTCAGCCTGCTTCCATAAATGGAGAGAGAGAGAGAGAGAGAGAGAGAGAGAGAGAGAGAGAGAGAGAGTGAGTGGTATGTCTGTGCGTGTTTGTGTGTTGTTATTCAACAGTTTTCCCTCTTCTTCAAAGTATGGTGACTGTGCAACATCAACACATAGAGATACACATATACAATCACACTCACATACACGCGCGCGCACACACACACTCACACACACACAAATCCTCTCTTCTCTCTCTCTCTCTCTCTCTCTCTCTCTCTCTCTCTCTCTCTCTGTAACACTTTCTGTCAGTGTCTTTCTGTCTGTCTGTCTGCGTGCGTGCCTACCTTCCTCTGTGTGTGTGTGTGTGTGTGTGTGTGTGTGTGTGTGTGTGTGTGTGTGTGTGTAAGACTTTGTCAGTGTCTTTCTGTCTGTCTGTGTTCGTGCCTGCCTGCCTGTCTGTCTCTGCCTGCCTGCCTGTCTGTCTGTCCCTCTCTCTTTCTCTCTTCCACACACACACACACACACACACACACACACACACACACACACACACACACACACACACACACACACACTCACTCACTCACTCACACCTCTCTCTCTTTCATTCACCCATTCACTCTCTCTCTCTCTCTCTCTCTCTCTCTCTCTCTCATTCACCCGTTCATTCACTCACTCATTCACTCTTTCATGCACTCAAATTCACGCCGCTCACTTTCTGGCAGAAAGTAACACATCCTCCATACTGTATCCACCCGCTTCCCTGCTCCTTCTCCCTCCTCCCTCCTCCTCCCCCCCCCCCAATCGCCACCCATGCACTCCCACACACAGACCTTCCACTCACCCTCACCACCCCACCCCCACCCCCACCCCCGCCCGGCCTTCTCCTCTCCAACAGCCTTCCTTCATCCACCCCTGCCCGCATTAAAAAAGAAAAAAAATCCTTATGGTGACAAAAGTCTTGTCGCGAGACCACATAAAACAGCTGAAGAGAAACCATTTGCATGGGGAGGAATGGGAGTGGGATTGGACGGAGGGAGGGAAACGTGGGGAGATCAGGTGTGGGGGGTGGGGGGGGGGGGGAGGGGGTGGGAGGAAAGAAGAGTGGAGGGAGGGATGAGGGGAGGAGTGGAGGAGTGATGAGGAGGGCGGTGTGTGTGTGGGGGGGGGGGGGGGGGGGGGAGGCGGGCATGGCATTGTGCCTGCGTCCAAGCCGTCATAAACCTGACAGCTGCCGTCCATTGTTTCAGACCTTGTGATGGATTCGTCTGCATTAGCATCACCCCCATCTGTCCTCGCCTCCTCCTCCTCCTCCTCCTCCTTCCTCTCCCAGCATCCACTGCTACCCTCTTTAATCTTGCTCCTCATCTTTTTTGGGCGATCTCTTTCTCTTACTCCTCTGCATGGTCTTCCCCTCCTCCCCCCTCTCCCCCCTCCTCCTCCTCCCCTCCTCCTTTTCTTTCTCTTTCTTCTCCTCTTCTGCTTCTCCTCAGCTTTCTCTTCTGTCTCTCTTCTCTCCATTTGCATTCTTTTTTCCCCCATTTTTTTTTTCTTCCCTCTGCTTCTCTTCATCTTTTTCTCCTCCTCGTCCCCCTTTCCGTTCTCTTACCTCCCCCCCCCCCCCCCCGCCACCTCTGTATTCTCTTCATCTTTCTCCTCGCCCGTCTACATTCTCTTTCTTCTTCTCATCTGCATCACCTCCATCTTTATGCTGCTCCGTTTGCGTTCTTTTTCCCTTTCCTGCTGGTGCGTCCTTTTCATCTCTCTCTCTCTCCCTCTCTCTCTCTCTCTCTCTCTCTCTCTCTCTCTCTCTCTCTCTCTCTCTCTCTCTCTCCTCTCTCTCGTCCTTTGCATCTTCTTCAAAATCACCCTCGTCATATCGGGTTCTATTCCTTCATATCTTCTGCATTTTCTTCCCCCCCCCCCCCCCCCCCCCCCCCCCCCGTCATCGTACTTCTACCTTCACTTTCTCACCTCTGCGTTGTCTTCGTTCCCGTCTTCATTCTTTTGCATTCTCTTCCTCCTCCTCCTGCTCCTCCTCCTCCTCCTCCTCCACCTCCTCCTCCTCCTCCTCCTCCTCCTCCTCCTCAGCATTCTCTCTCTCTCTCTGTCCCCCCCCCCCTCCCCTCTTTTTTTTTCCTTGATCACCGTCTGTTGTGCATCTTTAGTTTTGGAGAAAAAAAAAAAGATTTAGAGAGTACTTGTTGTCATGTCAAAGGCTACTAAATGGCTTACTTGTCACCACTTAATTAATCATGCACGGAAGCAGTTAAGTAGATGTACCCGGTTGTTTGTTAGTTATCGATCGAAAGTGTCAGCGATCAATCACCACCCATCAGTTAATCAGACAGCGGATCAGTCAGTCATTTTGAGATCAGTGTGGCACTGTATTCAACTAGCATCAGCCAATCGATCAGTCGATCAATCACTCAATCGCCCTGTAGTTCTTAGCAGCGAAGGAAAGAGACCATCAAGAGGGGGGGGGGGGGAAAGAAAGTGAGGAGTATTGCCCCCCCCCCCCCCCCCCCCAAACAAAGGTGTGTAGGATTTAAGAAGGTGTATAAGGAAGTGAACAGAGAAACCCTGGTATGAATTCTGTCTGTCTGTCTGTCTGTCTGTGTCTGTCTGTCCCCTCTCTCTCTCTGTCTCTCTTCTTCTTTTTCTTCTCTTTCCCTTCTCTCCGTTTCTCTCTCTCTCTCCCCCCCCCCCCCCCCCCCGCTGTCTGGCTCCGTCCCCCCTTGCTGTCTATCTGTGCCTCTCCTTCTCTCTCTATCATTTTATATATATATATAACACACACACACACACACACACACACACACACATATATATCTATATCTATCTATCTATCTATATATGTACACACATACATACATCTCCTTCTGTCCGTCTGTCCTCCCACATTTTTCGTGTCTCTCTCTCACTTCCACTTCCTGTCTCTCTCTCTCTTCCTGTCTCTCTCAGTCCCAATCTCTATCCCCTTCTCTCTACTCCCCATGCTCCATACTGCCCCGCACCGCTCTCTCTCTTTCTCTCTCTCTCTTTCTCTCTCTCGCTCTCTCTCCTCTCTCTCTCTTTCACTCCCTCTTCCTGTCTCTCTCAGTCCCAATCTCTATCCCCTTCTCTCTACTCCCCATGCTCCATAGCTCCCCAGTTCCGCTCTCTCTCTCTCTCTCTCTCTCTCTCTTCTCTCTCTCCTCTCTCTCCTCTCTCTCTCTTTCACCCCCTTCCTGTCTCTCTCAGTCCCAATCTCTATCCCCTTCTCTCTACTCCCCATGCCCCAGCTGCCCCGCATCCGCTCTCTCTCTTCTCTCTCTCTCTTCTCTCTCTCCTCTCTCTCTCTCTCTCTCTCTTCACTCCTCCTTCCTGTCTCTCTCAGTCCCAATCTCTATCCCCTTCTCTCTACTCCCCATGCTCAGCGCTCCCCAGCTCCGCTCTCTCTCTCTCTCTCTCTCTCTCTCTCTCTCTCTCTCTCTCTCTCTCTCTCTCCTCTGTCTCTCTCATCCCTCTCTCTCTCTCTCTCTCTTCTCCCTGTCGTCTGCCGCACTCCTCCTTCTCTTCTCTTCTCTTCCCTCTGCCCTTTCTCTGCCGCTGTCTCTCTGTCTCTGTCTTTGTTTGTATCTCTGTGTCTGTCTCTGTCTTTGCCATCGCCCCTCCTTGTCTCTCTCTCTCTCTCTCTTTCTCTCTCTCTCTCTCTCGCTCGCTCCTCCCCCCCCCCCCCCCCGATCACTCTATCTCCTTCTCTCTATGCCCCTCGCTCTGTTCTCTCCCGCTGAGCTCTCTCTCTCTCCCCTCTCCTCTCTCTCTCTCTCTCTCTCTCTCTCTCTCTCTCTTGTCTCTGTATCTCTGTGTATTTGTCTCTGTCTCTGCCTCACCCTGTCTCATGTCTCTGTCTGGAGCTGTCTCCCTGCTTCTGTCTCTTGTCTCTGTCACTCCCCTCCCCCCCCCCCCTCTCTCTCTCTCTCTGGTTCTCCACTGGCCCTGTTTCTCTCAGTCTTACTTTGTATGTCACCTGAAGAAGACTTGCGTCGAAAATTTGTGTTTTTTACAGCCTGGTGTTAGACGAGTCATTCATCAACCCTGTCTCTCTTTCTCTGTCTCTGTCTGTCTGTCTGTCTACGTCTGTCTGTCTGTCTGTCTCTCTCTGTCTCTCCCACTGTCTCTCTGTCTCTCTCTGTCTATCACTGTCTCTGTCTCTCTTTCTCTCCCCCCCCCTCTTTCCTCTCCCTTCCTCCCCCCCTCCCCCCTTCTCTCTGCCCCCTCTCACTCTCTGGAATACCCCAGTTCCTTACCCTCCACTCTCATCACTCGTCACCCCCCTCCTTCTCTTCCTCCTCCTCTTCCTCGTCCTCACGTTTTCCTCACAAACAAATGACACCTAAAAACCAATCTCCGTTGTCTTCCAATCAAATCATGGACGAAATCTGACCGTCTCCTCCTCCCCTCCGCGCACCCTCCTTCACTCCCTCCCCCCCCCCTCGCCCCCCAACCCAACCAATCCTCGGCACTCTTCTCCCCCTCCCCCCCCCCCTCCCGCACCACCGCCTGTTCCCCCATCTACCCACCCCACCCCCCACCCCTCTCTCCCACTCTCTTCACTTCAGCTTGCCGACGCGGGAGATAAACGAAGAGAAGGACATCAGACATCAGGCGGCTTTCTGATCGGTGTGATCAAGCTGTTTTTATACTTCTCGACTTTAGAGAAACAAGACGGGTCCGTTTTGTTTTTTCATCTTTTATTTTTGAGATAGCTTTAGTTTTTTTTTTTTTTTTTTTTTTTTTACTTTATTTCTTCTCCCCCCTCCATACCCCCCCCCCCCCCCACACACACACACACTTCGTATCCCACCCTCTCCCCCTCCTGCCTCTCTCTCTCTCTCTCTCCTTTGGAACCAGTATTACGTTCCGCTCTTTCCCCGAGAAATATGGCTCACGCGTTAGTCGCAGAAATCCATTAGTGCGCGCGATTTAATGTCGGCTTTGGTGAGGTGCTAGGGGTGGGGAGGGTGGGGGGGGGGGGGAGGGGAGGCTAAGACGAGAGAGGTGGGTAGGGGGGGATGGGGAGGGGTGGAGGAAGGGGGGTGGGGGAGGGGGAGAAGCTGCATCAGGGTATAACGGGGTGATGTAAGCGGGGAGGAAATGAATGGTGATTTGGGTCGTTCGGTGATCCTGGGCAAGGAAAAGGTCAGGCGCGGATAAGTCACGACTGCAACTTGTCTTGGTGAAGTTCAGAAGTCGATCTCTTAATCGTCTTTTCCTCTTTCTTTCCTTTCCTTTCTTTGCCTTTATTATTATTATTATTTATTTTTTTTTTTTGGGGGGGGGGGAGGGGGGGTATTGTTATGATTTAAAAAAAAATTCAAGCTGGTTTTTGTGTTGTGTTTGTTGTTGTAGGGCTTGTGTGTGTGTGTGTGTGTGTGTGTGTGTGTGTGTGTGTGTTGTGTGTGTGTGTGTAGGGAGGGATGGTGCGAAGGGGTATTTGTGCTCGAGTGTGGAAGCGATGGATATCGCAGTTCGAGTCTGCGTGCGCGCGCGCGCGCGCGTGTGTGTGTATACGCGCGCGCGCGCGCACGCGCGTGAATCTTTATCTGTGCTAGAGAGATGGGACTTGTGGATTTGGCGGCCCGCCATGCTGTCCTCCAAGCGCCAAACGACAGTCGATCGGGTGATGCTGAAAAGCGCGAGTTTGAGATCGTCAGATCGGGCGCAAGCGGAAAAACGTGGGTCGTGAACCGTCTTAAAGCGTGAATGGTAAGATAATGAAGGAACAAACATGACATCATGAGAGTGTTGACTGCACTCTTCTTCAGCAAGGTCAGCCTCTCCATGTTCCTTTCTTCCTTCCTTTTCGGAAATGTCCATGGAAGTACTGTATATAAAATTTGAATTAGTTGATTTTTCCTGGTTTAAAAGGACTGGTCAGTATATATAACATAAAGAGAGCCTCTGGTCGTGTTCCTTTTCTCTGTTACTGATATTGATTTTGGAAACATGAAAACACCGACCAGTGTGCTTATGTTTACGTTGAAGCGAATTTCAAGTTGACAGCCTCAGTTCTGACTTCAGAACTGACGGTAATGACGATCAGCCGAGCGTGACGCGAAGAATTCACCCAAGCACGCTCACCAGCTTGGTCTGTGTGCAGGGATGTCATTTGAAACGTGCAAATTGTGTTGAAAAGAAAAAGCCATGTTTCGCGCTTTTTGACACCGTAACGACGCGTTCTTTTGGGCATCGATTATTCGCGCTTTTTGACACTAAAACTTGAGAGAGCTTGGGCTGCTCGCTCTTTCGAGTGTGTCCGGTCGATCTGAGGATGGTGACTTTCCAAATATGGATGTGCTCGGACTTTGAATTTTGTGCGTGGACACGACGTCAGCAACCAACGTCATGAACTTTTCCATTTTTGTGGCGTGTTGCTGTCACGTGACGCTTCGTCTGCGACGCTCGTGGAACAGCTGGGCTGAACAGGTAACTCTCTTATCCGACCAGAACCGATCCGAACCGAACCCGAACTGAACGAGCCTGGGTCTGAATTCACTGTGACCTCTCACAGCGGCCATCTTTCCACATGACCTTAACCTCATCTGATCAGCTGAGTTCAACTCAATACACTTCAGCATAGCTCAGCTCAGCTCAGCAAGGCCCTGGCGATTCGACAAGGTTCAAGCGGAAGCTGGACTTGAACAACTCGGGTTACTCGAACTGACGTAATCTGACCTCATCTGGTTTTGCGTGCAGCTCCACTCGGCTACTGGGCACAAGTCACACAACTTGACCTCTCCTCACCTTGGCGTCGTTCAGTTCAGTTCACGTCATAGGGTGTCACTTGACCTCATTTTACCCTCAGCGAAGCTCATCTTTACAGCTAGGCTCACCTCCCCCTATCTCTCCCCCCCCCCTCCCTCACGTTCCCCTCATCCCCATCCCGCCCTGGCTTGATCTGACATCATCCCAGTCGGTGTGAACTGTCCGTAGCAGTGTGAAACTCTGTTTGTCTCCCTCTCCCTCTATGTCTGTCTGTCTGTCTGTCTGCCTGTGTCTGTCTGTCTGTCTCTCACACACACAGACACACACACTCGCTCTGCCCCCCCCTCTCTCTCTCACACAGACACACAGACACACAGACACACACACACACACACACACACACACACACACACACACACACACTCATATACTTACGCACACACGCACCCTCACACACATGCGCGCGCACACGCACACACACACTCGCGCACATACATACACACACACACACACACACACACACACACACGCACACACACACACACTCACACACACACACACACACACACACACACACACACACACACACACACACATGCCCGCGCGCGTAGGGGCGAAAAAGAAAAAGAAATTACGAAAAGAAAGGGGAAAATTAAACAAGATAACAACGAGAAAACAGCAGAAATGGGAATTCTAGATGCGAAGTATTAGTTTACTTTGATATGGGATAAAAATTTCTTGAGGTAAAGGGGATATCCAAAGTCGATGTTGCAGTGTTTGTTTAGAGGTCATGTAAAA
>CM065730.1:45789800-45794800 GCA_033310375.1 Conus canariensis
TGATCGCTTCAGAGTTCAGCGCAGGAAAGACCTAAGAAGTCGAAACGCGTAGTGTTTTGTCTTGTGACTCGTTTGTCCACGTTTCTCTGGGCGGTTCGCTAACATTTATTGAAGATTTCCTTGGAGCTTGTCGAGTTGAAACGCGTTCGCCGTCGATAGGTTCGTCACGGATCATCAAAACGGCCTCCCTGTAAATAAAGTTAACTACGACTTGCTGGCAGTGCATAATTATGCTCTTTCACCGAAGAAGGGAAACTGAGAGCAAGCTACAGAAAGGCTGCACACCAAAAAGTAATGCTCCAAGGCGTTGCTTAAGGAGTCGAGTATAATATAGACTGGTGCAATTAGATGGTTATGAGAACTTTCATTGTGTCTGGAAGTGGATTCTCCTCATGTTCTTTGATACGGCCGTCAAGGTACTAGCCAGGTGGTTCCAAGCAGACAGATTAAAATCAAAGGGATGGGACTATTTGGGGGATTCCGGCTGGCGCAAGGATAGGGTCACAGGTGAGTGCAGAGGCCTGAAATGTGACGTCAACTAAGGGGAAGGTCATGTATTTGAAGACTGTGATTTCATCGGCGGAAAATTCCCCCAAACAAGGGAAATAATTAGCGGGGAGTTGTTCTTTTGATCAGTCATCAGTTTAACAGTAAATGCTGGCTCAAAGTTATTGGTAGGCTCCAAAACGCCTGCATGGATTGTATAGTATGCTAGTGCCAAATCCTAATTGTGGCGTGTGGCCACCACCCTTTCCTCCATTCTTCAACCCCCCGCCCATCATCACCCCACCGACCCGCTTCCGCAGTCCATGGTCCATCAATCGTGTGAGCCTTCCTCAAAGAACGAAAAGCCACCGGCAGCAGCTAGAGCCATGGTCCATCAATCGTGTGAGCCTTCCTCGAAGAGCGAAAAGCCACCGGCAGCAGCTAGAGCCATGGTCCATCAATCGTGTGAGCCTTCCTCGAAGAACAAAAAGCCACCGGCAGCAGCTAGAGCCATGGTCCATCATTCGTGTGAGCCTTCCTCGAAGAACGAAAAGCCACCGGCAGCAGCTAGAGCCATGGTCCATCAATCGTGTGAGCCTTCCTCGAAGAACGAAAAGCCACCGGCAGCAGCTAGAGCCATGGTCCATCATACGTGTGAGCCTTCCTCGAAGAACGAAAAGCCACCGGCAGCAGCTAGAGCCATGGTCCATCAATCGTGTGAGCCTTCCTCGAAGAGCGAAAAGCCACCGGCAGCAGCTAGAGCCATGGTCCATCATACGTGTGAGCCTTCCTCGAAGAACGAAAAGCCACCGGCAGCAGCTAGAGCCATGGTCCATCAATCGTGTGAGCCTTCCTCGAAGACGAAAAGCCACCGGCAGCAGCTAGAGCCATGGTCCATCAATCGTGTGAGCCTTCCTCGAAGAACGAAAAGCCACCGGCAGCAGCTAGAGCCATGGTCCATCATTCGTGTGAGCCTTCCTCGAAGACGAAAAGCTACCGGCAGCAGCTAGAGCCATGGTCCATCATACGTGTGAGCCTTCCTCGAAGAACGAAAAGCTACCGGCAGCAGCTAGAGCCATGGTCCATCATACGTGTGAGCCTTCCTCGAAGACGAAAAGCACCGGCAGCAGCTAGAGCCATGGTCCATCATACGTGTGAGCCTTCCTCGAAGAACGAAAAGCCACCGGCAGCAGCTAGAGCCATGGTCCATCATACGTGTGAGCCTTCCTCGAAGAACGAAAAGCCACCGGCAGCAGCTAGAGCCATGGTCCATCATACGTGTGAGCCTTCCTCGAAGAACGAAAAGCCACCGGCAGCAGCTAGAGCCATGGTCCATCATCGTGTGAGCCTTCCTCGAAGACCGAAAAGCACCGGCAGCAGCTAGAGCCATGGTCCATCATACGTGTGAGCCTTCCTCGAAGACCGAAAAGCCACCGGCAGCAGCTAGAGCCATGGTCCATCATACGTGTGAGCTTCCTCGAAGAACGAAAAGCACCGGCAGCAGCTAGAGCCATGGTCCATCATACGTGTGAGCCTTCCTCGAAGAACGAAAAGCCACCGGCAGCAGCTAGAGCCATGGTCCATCATACGTGTGAGCCTTCCTCGAAGAACGAAAAGCCACCGCAGCAGCTAGAGCCATGGTCCATCATACGTGTGAGCCTTCCTCGAAGAACGAAAAGCCACCGCAGCAGCTAGAGCCATGGTCCATCATCGTGTGAGCCTTCCTCGAAGAACGAAAAGCCACCGCAGCAGCTAGGCAGGCCATCAAGGGCCTGAGAACGAAAAGCCACCGGCGCAGTAACACATTACGTGTGAGCCTTCCTCGAAAAACGAATAGCCACCGCGCAGCTAGGCTGACGGCACAGTATGAGAAACAAAATTCCTTCCTGACCTCTGGTCCTGGAACAGAACAATTATGTGGATAGTATTGACCAGAACAGTTATGTGGATAGTATTGACCAGAACAGTTATGTGGATAGTATTGAACAGAACAATGATGTGGATAGTATTGAACAGAACAGTTATGTGGATAGTATTGAACAGAACAATGATGTGGATAGTATTGAACAGAACAGTTATGTGGATAGTATTGAACAGAACAATGATGTGGTTTCACAGTTTTATGAACAGAACAATGATGTGTGGATAGTATTGAACAGAACAATGATGTGGACAGTATTGAACAGAACAATGATGTGGAAGTATTGAACAGAACAATGATGTGGAAGGAAGTGATTGAACAGAACAATGATGTGACAGTATTGAATGAACATTATTGGACAGTATTGAACAGAACATGTTCGGACGTATTGAGCGGATTCGGGTGTAAGGAGTGACGTTGATCGATTTCTGTTTATGCTTTCTCCTCCTGCAGATCCTTCCGTCTCCCCCCCCCCCCCCCCCCCCCCCTCTCTTCTCTCTCTCGTACCTCTCTCTCTCTCTCTTCTCTCTCTTTTCGTGCCTCTGTCTGTCTCTCTGTCTCTCCGTCTTGTCTGTGTTTGTGTGTCTTGTCTGTTCTTCCTCCATCCCTCCTTCCCTTTTCCTTCCTCTCTCTCTCTCTCCTCTCTCTCCTCCCTCCCTGTCTCCCTCCTTCCCTCCCCCCTCTCTCTCTCCCTCTCTCTCTCTCCCTCTCTCTCTCTCTCTCTCTCTCTCCTCTCTTCTCTTCTCGCCCGGTTCTTTCGTGGCACTGTGGAACGAAGGAAAACCAAATGGACGGGGATTCACATGTCAGTTGAAGAGATCCCGAAAGGTTCGTAGCTTTTTCTTTTTTCGTTTTTTTTTTTTTTCCCCACCCATCCGCGTGTCCATCAAGTGTCTAGCTGTCAAAGTGACGTCATCGCAGTGAAAGAAGATTGACAGACATGTAATTAAAAGGAGCCGATCGTCGGTATGCCGCTTCCCCCTCCCCTCCTCTACTCCCCCTTCCCCTCTCCTGACTCCTACAAAGAAAAAGACGAAAGAAAAACCATTTAAGTAAAGAAAAGAAAAAAGGTTACAGGGTTCATTCATACTGACTGTGTAAGGTTAAAAACAAAATGGTGGGTGATTGGATTGAGGTTAGGGTCAGGAGAAGCAGAGGAGGCGATGGGGGATGCGGCGAGGTGGGGAGAGGGGCTTAGGAGGGGGGGGGGGGGGTAAGAGTCGGTTGCAAAGTTGATTGGTCATGTTCTTACCTCTCTGCCGTCAATAGTTTACGCTGCTTATTGATAGGGGATCGTCGCTGCTGTTGTACTGTGTGGACTGACTGATTGTCACGACGGGGGGAGGGAGGGAGAGAGAGAGAGAGAGAGAGAGAGAGAGAGAGAGAGAGAGAGAGAGAGAGAGAGAGAGAGAGAATAAATAAAAAGAAGAACAGACAGAGAGTGGAGAATTCACTTGGCACTGTTCATAGCTGTCCTGACAGTGGTGAAGCTATTTCGACGCGGGAGGAGCAGGGAAGGAAGATGGGGGGGGGGGGGGGGGGGGGGGGGGGGGTGGCTGGGGGGAGGGGGATTGGGACGGAAGAGGATGATAACATTTTTCACTGTTCATAGCTCACACACATATTGGTGGAGAAGCTTTGTCCACGGCCAGGGGAAACGGAAGATGATAACGGTGACGTCAGGGATGACGACGACGACGACGATGATGATATGATGATGATATGATGATGATGATGATATGACGACGATGATGATGATGATGATGGTGGTGGTGGTGGTGGCATTGTTTATTGTTCTTGTACTTCCTTCCATACCTAGTAAGAAAAGCACAAAGAATCGTTGTCAGAAGAAAGACATGTGAGCCAGCGTAAGGCAGTGCTTTGACATTCGGTGCAATGTAATCGGTTTTTTTTTTCGTTGTTCGTTTTTTTTCCCCTTCTTTTCTTTCTTTTTTTTATCTTCCTTTTTTTCTTTTTCTTTCTTTTTTTTTTTTTTTTTTTAAAGAACATGCGTTTTCTTTCGAAAAGGGACGATAAAGTTTTTGTCCCGTTTTTAATAGGGTGCAGATGCTTTGCGTCTCATGCTTATTGACTGGTCATGCAGTTTTGAATGTGTTGTTTACATGCATGCATGTCCAGCTACCGGCTTGCGTACTTGAATCTCTCTTCTGTCTGTCAGTCTCTCATTCTCTCTGTCTCTCTCTGTGTCTGCTTATCTATCTGTCCATCCATCTATCCATCCATCTATTTATCTATCAATCCATCCATCTGTCCATCTACCATTCTGTGAATCTGTCTGTCTATACCTGTCAGACAAACAGTCGTTATCTGTCTGTCTGTCTATCTACATATCGATCTGTCTGTAGTCTATACATCTATCTGTCTACCTGTCTGTGTATCTAGCTGCCTGCTTACGTTCTCTCTCTCTCTCTCTCTCTCTCTCTCTCTCTCTCTCTCTCTCTCTCTCTCTCGCTGTCGCTCCCCCCCACCCCCCCTCTCTCCCTCTCCAATCTTCTTTCTACATATCTATCTATCTGTCTGTCTGCTGTCTTGTCTGTCTGTCTGTCTGTCTGTCTGTCTGTCTGCCTGCCTG
>CM065730.1:45799800-45807300 GCA_033310375.1 Conus canariensis
TGTACAGGAACACGTGAATGTAACTCACCTGCTGCCGTGGCGTTATGATCTGCGTCACGGACTCATAAGAGTTCGGATTCTTGCGGTATCACTAAAGAAAACAAACAAACAAAGAAGAAAGAAAAGGCTCAGTCCGGGATTATTCACTGAGCGGATCGACTCAAATGTGTGTGTGTGTGTGTGTGTGTGTGTGTTGTGTGTGTGTGTGTGTGTGTGTGTGCGGCGCGCGCGCGCGCGCTCTGAGGGGTCCAAATCAGGGAAACTGGGAATGAGGCTGTGCATCAGCTTCTTCTTGGCTCTGTGTTTTTGTCGTTGTTTTCTGAGAGTGTTTGTCAAATGTTCTCACCGGGTGGGGATGTGTGAATAAAACGTGCCCGGGTTTGGTCATTGTTAGGACAAAGAATCGAATTCGCCTTCTTTGAACTTGAAGACCCGTGAGAGATTTCAGTGGTGGAGACAGATACACCCCAAGGTGCCAGTGGGACCCACAGAACTGATCTGCCGAACTAACCAGTCGGGAGCAATCCTGCACTGCCCTTGCAAGCCTGCGCTGTGTTGACATAGGGTGCAAGCACACACAGGGCATTCCATTAGGATGCCAAGGGACATAATTGCTCCCAGGTATATAATATTGTGTGACGCCCACTGGGCGCGAGACATCAGAACATCCACGGAAGCGTCCCCATGTTTCAGTGACTTCAGAGCCCACGGCCAAAATGCCACCACCACGCGACCTGCCGTGCGCATCTGGCAGCCCCAGTCGTTGCTGTTTTGCTGATAGGTGAAAGCAGTACAACTTCAGATGCTCCCCAACGTTCGGCACCCGGCCTCACATACCTTCTGAAGATGATCCCGCGTTGCAGAGTTTCCCGTTGTCAGCAGGACTTTCCCTGTGGTCAGTGGGTCTTTCCTCACCGTCACTGGGCCTTTCTCCAAAGTCGGGCGACTGAGGTGAATGACAAGGGCCCGGTATGAGACTGTAAAAAAGAAAAAAACACACAAAAAACTTCTGCTGGATTTATTACGTTGCCTGTGCATGTAGACATCGCCTGGTAAATCCATGTACAGGTGAGGGAGGGGGTGGGGTAGGGGATGGCCGCTGTCATGTCGTATAGGTATTTCTGGAAAGAAACAGACTGATCAGTCTGAACGAAACGCAGCGAATGAGGACATAGCATGGAAGATGTTCACTGACGTTTTATCCGTAAATAAACTGAAGTAACTATAACACACAGGCACACACCAAGACTATGGAAGTTCTGTTCGGTGCAGCCGAACCCAAAGGCCAGAACATTAGTGTACTTTCTTTATCATGGCAAAGGCATCCCGGTTGTTAATAAAGCCGAAATTTGTCGGGTGTTTTACTTGCCACTGCAAGCCTTTTAAAAGAATTATTTATTGTATTGTAGTTTATGAACGTGAATAGCCTTTTGCAATGAAACCTGTAGTCTAACATGACTGGCAGTCAGTGATTTTACAGCACAGTCTGCGTCGACCCCCCTGGCGGCAAAGTCGAAAAATATCATTTCACGGCGCTATCGCCGAAGCCAACACTGCAACATTTATATTGCAATAAAACCCCGTCCGTCTTGAAATGATACACGCTGTATCTTTCTGTCTTTCCCTCTTAAAATGTATCGCCATTTTACGCAATTGCCTGTGTCACATCAAAGTTAACTGGAAAAGATATCATTCCGAAGAATCAGATTGTGTATGGTTTCCCATTTCATCTGGCTGTCGATGTTTTATTGAAAGCACTCGGCGTCGTGGCTAAATTGATTTTGTTTCCTCGAAGGCGTTGGACACAGACACAGACACAGACACATATAGACAGACCGACCGACCGACAGTCACACACAGACAGACAGACAGACACGCATGCACGCACGCACGCGCACGCACATACACACACACACACACACACACACACCACACACACACACACACACACACACACCACACACACACACACACAAGCACACACACACACACACCGCATTCATGAATAAATGAAATTATATGTATATAATATATAATATATATATTGTGTGTGTGTGTGTGTGTGTGTGTGTGTGTGTGTGTGTGAGGAGGTAAGTGACTGTGCGTCCTTTTTGCATTGTTTTGAATGTTGTTTGTCCTGCTGGAGAAGACCCAACTGGTCGAAACGCGATGTTTTGTAATCTTTTTTCTTTAATCCTTCGTTTGGTAAATGAGCAATTCTGTTCTAGCTCGGTTGGATTAGAATTTGTCCAGAATTCAAAATGTGGAGATGTAAGAGAGACACCAATGGACAGTTGCTGCTGGGGGGGGGGGGGGGGGGGGGTTGTTAAAAATCCACAGGGATTGAAAGGTTTTTAAAAATCCTTAGTGCTCCACTCGCCCGGAGGACTTGCATATCTGTTCAAAGTTGACACCTTTCTCTCTCTCTCTGTGTGTCTCTGTCTCTGTCTTGTCTGTCTGTCTGTCTGTCTGTCTGTCTGTCTGTCTGTCTCTCTCTCTCTCTCTCTCTCTCTCTCTCTCTCAGTCAGTCAGTCATCTATCAATCTGTCTATCTGTGTTATCTGTCAACACGATCTTGGAGTCTAAGCAGCCACAGTCAGTTTAGGAATAAAGCAGAACATATGTAACAGTAGAATTTAAACTTAGAACAAGTGGAAATACTGTCCTGTGTTTGGGATGAGGAATGAGTGGGAGGGTGAGCAAGCGGAAACAAAACAGAAACAAACACAAACAAACAATAGAACCAACGCTGTCCATCTCTACAACGAAAGACTACAGCCAGTTCTCTTCAGGCTTGCTTCCAACAGTTCAAAACTGGCGGCTCTGTCCGCAGACTGCAAGGAAGTGACACATGCAGTTCAGAGAATGGCATCGCCTGACATGTGTATATTACATTTTTAAACTAAAGACCTAGTGATGGGAGAACAAACAAACAAAAAACGGCAACACAGACGAAACTTAAAACAGTCGAGTTTTGTAATTCAAGCTTCGTTTCCGTTTAAAATCCGCGCCATCTTCCATAACAAAGGAGAAGAATGTTGTAGTAAAGGGCCAGAGGTCAGACCGTGGATGCTTTCTTCTAAACGTTCGAGCGTTATCACCTCAACCTCTCTGACCGGTTGGAGGTGCAGTCGGAATCTCCGAAGAATGGTTGATAATTATCTCCCATTTTCTGTGGGTTGCCCGCTGCAGAGAGAAACCTCGGCCTGTGCCACCAGCACTTTCTTTCCCCTTACTGAGGAGCCACCCACAGCTTGTGTGGAGGAATCTCCACCTTTAGGGACCCCCCACCCCCCACCCCCCTCCCCCCGAATCAGCATGACTACCAAGTGTGTTTATGATTCGTTACTCGTCCTCTGCTTTCCTGCCGTGACAGATGCGCGCTCTTCTTTTTGTCTCTCGGTCTCTGTACTCTGTCTGTCTCTGTCTCTGTCTCTCTCTCTCTCTCTGTCCCCTCTCTCTTCCTCTGTCTGTCTGTCTGTCTCTTTGTGTGTGTGTGTGTGTGTGTGTGTGTGTGTGTGTGTGTGTGTGTGTGTGTGTGTGTGTGTGTGTGTGTGCGAGCGAGCGAGCTAGAGAGAGAGAGAGAGTGTGTGTGTGTGTGTGTGTGGAGAGAGAGAGAGAGAGAATGCACATGTGCGTGCGTGTGTGTGTGAGCGCGCGTGCGTGCGTCTGCGTTGGTGTGTGTGTGTGTGTGTGTGTGTGTGTGTGTGTGTGTGTGTGTGTAAGCGTGCACGTTTGTTGAGAAGGAAGGCGGGGATGTGGGTAGGCTGACAAGGTTTTACTACAACGTCTTCTGACAGGCACTGCTTAGATTGGATTATTCTTTAACGTCCGCAAATCAAGCTTTTGTGAGACATGCTCTTGAACGTCGACTTTAATTACTTTTCATTTGGATTCGATGAGGATTTTGGACGCGCGCGCGCGCCGTGCTCGTGCGCGCGTGTGTGCGTGCGTGCGTGCGTGCGTGTGTGTGTGTGTGTGTGTTGTGTGTGTGTGTGTGTGTGTGTGCGCGCGCGCGCGTGCGTGCGTAGGCGCGCGTGTATGTGTGTGTGTGTGTGTGTGTGTGTGTGTGTGTGTGTGTACGTGCATGTGTGTGTGTGTGTGTGTGTGTGAGTGTGTGTGTGTGTGTGTGTGTGCGCGCGCGCGCGCGCGCGGGGCGCGCATGTGTGTTTGTGTGCGTGCGTGCGTGCGTGTGTAGGTGCACTCTTCGAGAAAATAAGGCCGAGGTCTCCAGCTACTTCATGACAAATGATGTTTATCTTTCTTTCTGTCTTGCTGTCAGTTTCTTGTCCCTTCTTCCGTCCCCCTATCTCTACCCTCCTCCTTCTCTAGCCCCCCCCCCCTTCCAACTCGCTTCCCACCCCACACACACACACACTTTCCCGCTTCTCTCTCTCTCTCTCTCTCTCTCTCTCTCTCTCCTCTCTCTCTCTCTCTCTCTCTCCTTCTCTCTCTCTCTCTCTCTCCCCCCCCACCTCCCCCCTCACTTCGCTACGTGCACGTGCTGCCATATTCTGACAAATGATGGTCATCTTTTTCTGCCTTCTTATCTCCCTGTCTACGTGTCTCTCAGTCTCTTTGAATGTATGTGTTTGGATCTCACAAATAGGCTCATCTCTTCTCTGTCCTCTTCTTCTCCCACCTTCCCCCTACCCCCCACCCCCATCCCCCTATCTTTCACTGTGGAGTTCTGTCTCTTTTTCTGTTTCGAATGATGATGACTGCTGATTAGATCGGTATTGAAATGTGTTTAAAATCTGAAATCAGTATTTTCGATCAACAGATTGAGGAACGAACCAGTCACCTCTGTCTCTCTCTTTCTCTTTCTATCTGCCACTCTGTCAGTCTGTCCGCTTTGTCTTTCCCTTTCTTGGTGTGCGTGCGTGGATGTGCACACATGCGTGTATCGTGAAGAGAAAACAAAGGTAAAAAAACTTTTTCACCTCAGGGTAAAATTCGTCGATTAAGAAGACAAAGATGCTAAAACAGTACGTTTCAGGTCATAGACCCTTTCTCAACTGCACAGGGAAGGGGGCAAGAAGTAAGAATAAAAGGCTGACTGCTACTCACAGAAAAAGAAAGCAATCAGTGGTAGGAGTGAGTAGAGTTAAACAGTGAAAGGAAAACTTAAAGTGGGAGGGGGGTGGAGGTGGGGGTAAGGAAAAAGGGGGGAAAGTGTATGTGTGTGTGTATGAGCGCCCACGGAAGCATGTGCACATGTCCGCCCGTATGTGCGTGAGTGTGTGCGCGCGTGGGGTCGCGTGCATGCGTGCGCCTGTCTGTCTGTGTGCTCGCATGGTTGTAAGATGGTGGAGGGAAAGTGTAGAAGGGAGGAGGGAAATTGGAAAAAAAAAAAAAAAAAAAAAAAAAAGGGGGGGGGGAAAGGGGGGTTAAACAATAAAGGGAAAGGGGGAGAGTGGGAGAGAGAGAGGGGAGGAGGGGATGAAGAGAATGTGTGTGTGTGTGTGTGTGTGTGTGTGAGCGTATGCGCACGCATATGCGTGTGCCTGCGTGTGAGTGCTAGTGTAAGTGGTAAACAGTAAAGGGGAAGAGGGAAAGGGGAGAAGGGAGACAGGGAGGGAAAAATACAGACACACGGGGGGGGGGGGGAGGGGGGGGGGAGGGGGAAGAAGGGGGAGAGGGATGGGGGGGGGGGGGGGAAGGGGGAAAAAAAAGGCGGGGGGAAAGGAACGGGGGTGCAAGTCGAGCTGCCGAGTTCAGTCCCTTGTGTTCATGCCATATGGGGTGCGAGTGCCAAGACGGGCAATCACTGAAGACTCCATAAAGAGCCTGTAGAGTCCTGTCGACTGGTTCTGCCACACTGCTGCTACTTTTGCGTGGACAACGCAATGGTGCTGCTGGTTGAAGTGGGAGCCCACAGGGTTGTCATAATCAAGCCGCATGGAACGCAGGTGCTCGCTGAACCGTTCATCAAGGCTGCGATAGGTCTCACCTGTGTATTTCTTGGTACACAGGGAGCAGGAGATGACGTAGACAAGGTCTTTTGACTGACAATTAAAACTGGTCCTTACGGTAAACTGGCCAGCAGGTCCTGTGATGACAGTGGAACCATCGATGAAAGGGCAGGTCTTACAACCCTTGCGCCGCATGGTGTAGTGCCAGGGGGGAGGGGGGGGGGACCATAGGGGCGGATAGAAGCTCGCACAAGATGGTCTTTCAGGTTGGTATCCCTCCTGAAAGCGATGAGGGGTGGCTTGGGAAAGATCTCCCTCAGATGTGGGTCTTGCTGAACTAAGTGGAAGTTCCGGAGGAGGATACTGCGGATTGGGAGGTTGTGGGGGTGGTAGGTGAGGACTGCCACTGTACGGTCTTCATTATCAGGACTGACTCTAGGAACAAGAGCCTGGGCACGAGAGACAGCACGAGCTCGCTCAAGTGCACCACGAACCAGGTCCCCTGGATACTTCCGGGCAAGGAAGAATCCAAGCATTCTCTTCGCTTGAAGTTCAAAGTCCTGCTCATCACTGCAGATCCGTCTCAGTCGACAGGAACTGTGAGTAGGGGATGCTGTCTCTGCAGGCACGGGGATGGTTGGAAGTGTAGAAAAGGTAGCTGTGAGAATCGGTAGGCTTATAGAAGACACTAGTGGCAAGGCTATTGGAGTAAGGTAAGATGGAAATGGCAATGTCGAGAAAGGACACAGAGGAGTCAGAGATGTTGCAGGTATACTGTAGAGCTGGATGAAAGGTAGACATGAAGGAAATGAAGTCCTGGAGAGATTCCTTCTTGCAGGTAGACACGCCCAAACAGTCATCAATGAAGCGCCTGTAGAATGCTGGTGTCTCACCTGTGTACTGACTAAACGCCTGTTCTTCTACATGACCAACAAAAAGGCAAGCAAAGCTAGGCCCCATCTTGGTGCCCATGGCCACCCACTTTGCTGTTGAAAGTGTTTATCATAAAATGCAAATGAGCTCAAAGTGAGGACCAACTCTGTAAGACGCATGATGGTGGGGATGCGCATACGCTCACACACACACAACACACACACACACACACACAACACACCATCCACACACCACACACATTCTCTCATCTCCCTCCTCCCCTTCTCCACTCTCCCCCTTTCCCTTTATTGTTTAACCCCCTTCCCCCCCCCCCTTTTTTTTTTTTTTCCAATTTCCCTCCTCCCTTCTACACTTTCCCTCCACCATCTTACAACCATGCGAGCACACAGACAGACAGGCGCACGCATGCACGCGACCCCACGCGCGCACACACTCACGCACATACGGGCGGACATGTGCACATGCTTCCGTGGGCGCTCATACACACACACATACACTTTCCCCCTTTTTCCTTACCCCCACCTCCACCCCCCTCCCACTTTAAGTTTTCCTTTCACTGTTTAACTCTACTCACTCCTACCACTGATTGCTTTCTTTTTCTGTGAGTAGCAGTCAGCCTTTTATTCTTACTTCTTGCCCCCTTCCCTGTGCAGTTGAGAAAGGGTCTATGACCTGAAACGTACTGTTTTAG
>CM065730.1:45809800-45814800 GCA_033310375.1 Conus canariensis
TCTTCTTCTTCTTCTTCTTCTTCTTTCTTCTTCACATGTTCTCATTCTTCTTTTCTCTTGTTCTTGTTCTTCTTGTTCTTGTTCTTCTTGTTCTTTTTCTTCTTTCTTCTTCGTCTTCTTCTTCTTCTTCTTCTTCTTCTTCTTCTTCTTCTTCTTCTTCTTCCTCTTCTTCTTCTTCTTCTTTCTAGTGCGAGTCAAGAAACGATGTAATGTTATGTTTTTTTTCCTTTTCTCTGTCCGTTACTCCATCTCTCTCTCTCTCTCTTCTCTCTCTCTCTCTCTCTCTCTCTCTCTCTCTCTCTCTCTCTCTCCTCCCTCCCTCCCTTCCTCCCCCCTCCTCTCTCTCCCTCCTTCGCTTCCCCTCTCTCTCTTCCTAAAAGAATAGAGTGACAGATACAGAACATGATCGAGAAAAAGACCGAGACGGACAAATGGCTGATACATAAAGAAAAAGACAGACATTTTGAAAAAGAGACGGGCGCAGAGAGAGAGAGAGAGGAGAGAGAGAGAGAGAGGGGGGGGGAGGACAGATACACAGTTGTGATATAAGGTTTTTTTCGCCCGCCTCCCCCCCAATCCACCCCCCACCCTTCCCCATCTCCCTTCTTTTTTTTTTTCCAGCTAAAGGCTTTAAGGTTTTTGCCTGCAAATTTTCTGCAAAACGATGAAGTGTGACAGTATTCCAGTATCTGTGTTTCCGTGTGAAGTTATACCACCTGCCGTCACGGAACCTCCGTAATCGTGGGTAAAACAGCTTCTGACCACTTGGCCTGAGAGCCCTAGGTCAGTGATCTGAGAGCCAAGTCCCGGAAGTACTCCGTGTCGAGCTTGTCGTCATTGTCCACTTGAGCAGGATGCACTTTCCCTTTTGTTTTCTGGATCTGATTGTTCTGCATTGTACCCCTGATTGTTCTGCATTGTACCCCTGATTGTTCTGCACTGTACCCCTGATTGTTCTGCACTGTACCCCTGATTGTTCTGCATTGTACCCCTGATTGTTCTGCATTGTACCCCTGATTGTTCTGCACTGTACCCCTGATTGTTCTGCACTGTACCCCTGATTGTTCTGCATTGTACCCCTGATTGTTCTGCACTGTGCCCCTGATTGTTCTGCATTGTACCCCTGATTGTTCTGCACTGTACCCCTGATTGTTCTGCACTGTACCCCTGATTGTTCTGCACTGTACCCCTGATTGTTCTGCATTGTACCCCTGATTGTTCTGCATTGTACCCCTGATTGTTCTGCATTGTACCCCTGATTGTTCTGCACTGTACCCCTGATTGTTCTGCATTGTACCCCTGATTGTTCTGCACTGTACCCCTGATTGTTCTGCACTGTACCCCTGATTGTTCTGCATTGTACCCCTGATTGTTCTGCACTGTACCCCTGATTGTTCTGCATTGTACCCCTGATTGTTCTGCACTGTACCCCTGATTGTTCTGCATTGTACCCCTGATTGTTCTGCACTGTACCCCTGATTGTTCTGCACTGTACCCCTGATTGTTCTGCATTGTACCCCTGATTGTTCTGCATTGTACCCCTGATTGTTCTGCATTGTACCCCTGATTGTTCTGCACTGTACCCCTGATTGTTCTGCATTGTACCCCTGATTGTTCTGCACTGTACCCCTGATTGTTCTGCATTGTACCCCTGATTGTTCTGCACTGTACCCCTGATTGTTCTGCACTGTACCCCTGATTGTTCTGCATTGTACCCCTGATTGTTCTGCACTGTACCCCTGATTGTTCTGCACTGTACCCCTTACTTTCTAGAATGATCTTTTTTTTCTCTCAAGTTTTAGCTTGTCATTTTCTCCTTTTGTTTGTCGTCCAATTTTGAAATTGCTTCAACGAAAGAAAAAAAAGAGAGAGAAGTTTTACGGATTTATTTCAGTCTCTTCTTTGTCCGTTCGGTCTTTCTTGACAGTCGGTCTCTGTTTCTTTGCTTTTGCTTTTGTTTTTGCCTGTCCGAGCGCGCATAAGGTCTGGGGATGATTGGCTATGCATGATCTGTGATCTTGTTCGCACTACGGACAGAATGATTTGTATGATCCGGGATCGTCTGTTCACATAGGACTTAAAGTGATTGGCATGATCTTGGATCTTCTTTTCACATAGGACTTAAAGTGATTGGCATGATCTTGGATCTTCTTTCCACATAGGGCTTAAAGTGATTGGCGTGATCTTGGATCTTCTTTCCACGTAGGGCTTAAAATGATTGGCATGATCATGGATCTTCTTTCCACAGAGATCTTAAAGTGATTGGCATGATCTTGGATCTTCTTTCCACATAGGGCTTAAAAGTGATTGGCATGATCTGGGATCTTCTTTCCACATAGAGCTTAAAGTGATTGGCATGATCTGGGATCTTCTTTCCACAGAGGTTTGAAGTGATTGGTATGATCTGGGATATTTTTCTACACAGGTCTTGAAGTGATTAGTATGATCTGGGATATTCGTTTTACACACACAGCTCTTGAGGTGATTTGTATGATCTGGGATCTTCTTTCCACACAAGTCTTGAAGTGATTGATATGATCTGGGATCTTCTTTTTACACAAAATCTTGAGTGATTAGAATGATCTGGGATCTTCTTTCCACACAAATCTTGAAGTGATTGATATGATCTGGGATCTTCTTTCCACACAAATCTTGAAGTGATTGATATGATCTGGGATCTTCTTTCCACACAAATCTTGAAGTGATTGATATGATCTGGGATCTTCTTTTTACACAGATCTTGAAGTGATTGGTTTGATCTGGGATCTTCTTTTTACACAGGTCTAGAAGTGACTGGTATGATCTGGGATCTTCTTTTTACACAGGTCTAGAAGTGACTGGTATGATCTGGGATCTTCTTTTTACACAGGTCTAGAAGTGACTGGTATGATCTGGGATCTTCTTTTTACACAGGTCTAGAAGTGACTGGTATGATCTGGGATCTTCTTTTTACACAGGTCTAGAAGTGACTGGTATGATCTGGGATCTTCTTTTTACACAGGTCTAGAGGTGACTGGTATGATCTGGGATCTTCTTTTTACACAGGTCTTAAAGTGATTGGTATGATCTGGGATCTTCTTTTTACACAGGTCTTGAAGTGATTGGTATGATCTGGGATATTCTTTTTACACAGGTCTTGAAGTGATTGGTATGATCCAGGAAATACTCTTTGCTGAGATGTGAGAGTCACTCACTGGTGAAGTTTGAGAATTATAGTAATGATCTTGATCTTCGGTCCACTGAAGTGTGAGTCACTGGTGATTTTCTGGTATCGTCTGGTAGAGTCATCGGTAATGGTCCGCAGTCTTGTAAATTGATAGAAGTCATTTGTGATGATCTCTAGATCTTTTGTTCACAGAGGTTCGAGAGGCTTGGGCAATGATCTGGAATCTTTTATTTTTCAGCTGAGTTGTGAGAGTGATTGGTGATAATCAGGCAACATCTGTTCACACTGTCGTCTTTGAGTCCTTGCTGATGATATGAGATCTATCCATTGAGGTTTGAAAATGGTAAGCGGTAATCAAGTATCTTTTGTCCATTGAGGTTGAAACACATACGTGACAATCCTTCATCTTTTGTCCATTATGATCTAAGTGACTTGTGATAGTCTGTCATCTTTTGTCCGTGGAGATCTGAGAGTGATCGGTGATAATCTAGGATCTTGTATCCAGTAAGACCATAGAGTGTTTAGTGGTTACCTATCATTATTTGTCCGTTGAGATGTTAGAGTGATTGATAACAATCTTGCATCTTTTGTCCACTAAGGTCTGTGAATGACTAGTGATAATCTAGCAGCTATTGTTCATTGAGATTAGAGGGTAAGTGATAATAGTCATAAGATTGTCCATTGATGTTTGAGACGAATAAGTGATGATATAGGAATTGTTGTTTTATTGAGATCCGAAAGTGATTGGTGATAATCTAGCATCTTTTGTCCATTGAGATCCGAGAATGGTTCTAGTGATTGAGATCTGAAGTGATTTGTGATAATTTAGCATTTTTTGTCCATGGCGACCTGAAGTGATTTGTGATAATTTAACATTTTTTTGTTCATTGTGATTTGAAAGTGATCGGTGATAATCTAGCATATTTGTCCATTGAGATCTGCGAGTGATTTTTGATAATCCAACATCTTGTTCCATTTGCTCGAGCATGATGAGTGATAATCTAGCATCTTTTGTCCATTGAGGTCAAAGATTGATTAGCGATAATCTAGGACCTTGTGTCTGTTGAGGCGTGTAGTGATTGATGATAATCTAGAATCACTTGTCCACTGAGGTCAGCGAATGATTAGAGATTATTCAGAATCTCCTGACCCTGGAAGTCTAAGAGTCGGTAGTAATGATGTTTTGCCCTCCATTCACTGAGGTCAGCATCAATGCTTTCGATCTTGGATCTTCTACCACAGTAGTTAGAATGGTTGGTGATGATAACCACTCTCGTCTCTCTCCTTCCGATCTCCCAGTCACCTATCTCCTTTCATCTGCATCGCTTCATTTAATTCTACTACATCAGTCGTTTTGATTTGTCTTTCTACGTCGTAATCATGTACTTCATTGATTTTCCTCTTGGCTGTCTGTCTGTGAGCCCGTCTGTCTGTCTGTGAGCCCGTCTGTCTGTCTGTCTGTCTGTCTGTCTGTCTGTCTGTCTCTCTCTCTCTCTCTCTCTCTCTCTCTCTCTCTCTCTCTCTCTCTCTCTCTCTTCTCCCCCCTTCCTCCCTCCCTCGCCCTCTGCTTCTCTCACTCCTCCTTTTCCGATCTTGATTTTCTCTTCTGTACTTTTTTTTAAAATTGTCTATGCATATCAGTATTCCTACTCGACCACCCCCAAGCGCACGTCCACCTGTGTATGCAAGGTAGTCATACTCACCCACCTCCAGCCTCACCCCCACACTCACCCCCGCTAGTAGTAGTAATGTACATAGAGCGATTTTCAATTCCTTCCGTTGGTGGAGGAGTTTTGTCCTTGCTTCGTGATTTCTCCATAACCCCTTCCTTCTT
>CM065730.1:45827300-45837300 GCA_033310375.1 Conus canariensis
AGCCATCAAATGAACGGGAGAGAGCAGGATGCTTCCTTAAGTTGTCATTGAAAGAGACAACACCTTCTGATGGCGTCTCTTTGAGCATCGTTCATTCTTTCTCTCTCTCTGTTTCTGTCTGTCTGTCTGTCTCTCTTTCTCTCTCTCTCTCTTACACACACACACACACACACACACGCGCGCGCGCGCTCGCACGCGCGCGCGCACACACGCACGCACGCACGCACGCACGCACAATTAACCAAACCAAAACAAAACCAAACAAGAAGCGTTGGAAAACGAGCAAATTAACACGGTTTTATCGGTGACATTTCTTTTTATTGTTATTGTTGTTGCATTTGCGTTAAAAAAAAAATTCCCATTAACTTTGACTCTGTAACCTTTGATTTGGAATTCCACGTTTCTTTTTGATCTGGTCGAAGTTCAGACAGTTTGAAAGTTGACATCGAGACATCTCAAAGTCTCAAACGTATGGAGATGCTAGGGAATGGAGGAAAGGAGGGGATGGGTGTGATGGTGGGAAGAGAGTGAAGCGGGGGTGTGTGTGTGTGTGTGTGTATGGGGGGAGGAGAGAGAGAGAGAGAGAGAGAGAGAGAGAGAGAGAGAGAGAGAGAGAGAGCATGAGAGAGAGGGATGAGGCGAAGAGGCAGGAGAGTGGAAAGTAAGAGAGTCGTACTTTCTTTTATAAACCTTTGTTGACATTTGTAACATACTTTTTCGCTACAGCCTCCTCTCTCTCCCTCTCCCTCCCCTCTCTCTCTCTCTCTCTCTCTCTGTTTTTTGTTACCTGTATATCCTTAGATGTTTGATTATTTGTTTGTTTTTGTCTGAAACGATTTGTTCACAACAACCCCTTCATTAGGGGCCATGGCCTATGTGAATAAACTATCCGTATCCGTATCTGTTTGTTTGTCTGACTGTCTGTTTGTCTGTCTTTCTGTGTCTGTGTGTCTGTCTGTCTGTCTGTTGCTTTCAGTGTGTGTGTGTGTGTGTGTGTGTGTGTGTGTGTGTGTGTGTGTGTGTGTGTGTGTGTGTGTGTCTTTGTCTCCCTGTCCCTCCCTCCATCTCTCCTATCTTTCCCTTTTATTTATTTTTTGTTTGCTTGTGTTACTCCCACTGAAGTCTTTTCAGCTCTTTCTCTTGTATTTTTCCTCCTATGCCTGGAAGTTTCCGAAATGGGAAAAAAACAGATTTTGCAGAGCATTAGTGACGTTTTTCTTTTGTACCTCTTCTTTCTTTCCTTTTTTTTTTTTTTTTGTTTGTTTGACACCTTATGTTGAGAATCGTTTTTATGTGCTCATTTCTTTCGCTGGTAAACTGGGACAATTGCTTTTACTTAGGGGTTGGGGGGGGGAGGTAATAAAGCCCCCCACAACGTATCGAATAGCCCAGGAAACAAGAGCGAAGAGACAAACAAATAAATCGAAAAAGCCGTATACACCGTGTCTTATGTGACAGTGAGGTGGTGGCGAGCCCTGTCGTGTATCCTACTTACAAAAGGTGTTTACGTTGAAATCATCGTCGGAGACTAGCGAGATGGGATGGACTCCCCCCTCCCCCCTCCCCCCCCCAATCCCTTTTATACCTCTCTTATTTTTCTTTTTTAATTCTCTGTCCCCTTTTCTGAATCTCTGTCTTTCTGTCTGTCCGTTTGTCTGTCTGTCTGTCTATCGTCTGTCTGTCTGTCTGTCTGTCCGTCCGCCTGTCTCTCCGCCTATCTGCCCGTCTGTCTGTCCGCCTGTCTGTCTGTCTCTCTCTCCCCCTTATATTTTCTTTTTTTTTTTTCCTGCTGAGAAGAATCTTGTCTATCCCTTATTTATCCTTTTCTTATTCAGTCTTCCTCCCTCAGGTTTTCTTTCCTTTCTAAAAGCTTTCCCATTTTTTTTTCTTTCATTGATGTTGTTATTGTTTTGATTTGTTTTGTCTCGTTTTTTTCGGTTTTTTTTCCACGCTAATTCTCCCTCTCTCTCTCTCTCTCTCTCTCTCTCTCTCTCTCTCTCTCTCTCTCTCTCTCTCTCCCTCCCCCTCTCCCCCTCTCTCTCTTCCCCCCTGTATTTGTGTTTGTCTGTCTGTCTCTTTAAACCTGTCTTTCTGTGTCTCTCGTTGCCTGTCTGTCTCCCCTCTCCATGCCCCCCCCCCCTCCACCGTCTGTCTCTCTCGCCCTTTCTCTTTCTCCCTCTCTCTCTCTGTCTGTATATCTGTCTTATCGTCCGACTGTCTCTGTCTGTCTGTCTCTGTCTGTCTGCCTACCAGTTGGTATGTCCAACTGTCGGTCTGTCTGTGTTTGTCTGTTTCTCTGTCTGTCTGTCTGTCTGTCTCTCTTTCTCTTTCTCTCTCTCTCTCTCTCTCTCTCTCTCTCTCTCTCTCCTCTCTCAGTTTTGTCCCTGTCTTTTTGTAAATGCCTGTCTTGTCTGTCTGTCTCAGTGTCTCTTTGTCTTTGCCCCTCCCTCCCCCGTCTCTGTTTTTCACTCTTTCCCTTTCTCCTGTCTTTCTCTCCCTCCCTTCCCTCTCCCTCCCTCCCTCCCTCCTTCTTCTTTCGGTCTCTTTCTCCCTTCTCCTCTCTCTCTCTCTCTCTCTCTCTCTCTCTCTCTCTCTGTCACTGTTCTCTCTCTCTCTCTGCCTCTCTCTCTCCCTGTCTCTGTCTGTCTGTCACTCTCTCCATCCCAACTCTCCGTTTGTGTCGTGTCTGTCTTTCTGTTTCTGCGCCTCCCATTCTTTCTATGTACATCGGTGTGTCTGTCGCTGTCTGACGGTTTTTCTCTCTTTCTTCTGTCTCTGTCTGCCTTTCTCTGTTACCCCCCCCCCCTCCCTAATCCCCTCCACCCTCTAACTTCCCGTGCCTCTGTCATTTTCTGTGTCTCTGTTTGTATGTCTGACTCTCGGGTCTCTGTCTTCCTCCCTCCTTCCCTCCCTTCCTTCCTCTACCCGTCTCTGTCTGTCTGTCTCTCTGCCTGCCAGCCTGCCTGCCAGCCTGCCTGCCAGCCTGCCTGCTTGTCAGTCTGTCTGTCTGTCTGTTTGTCTCTCTCTCTCACACACACACACACAAAACACACACACACACACACTTTTCCTCCTCCCTCCATCTAGTCCCCCACCCCCACCCCCATTTCGATTCTCCTTTCTCTCTGCTGTTCCTCTGTTGCTGAGGACTGCTCAAAGTCTATGACACAGGTATGGTTTTCAGTGCGTCTTTCATGTTTTCCTTTTTTTCCAGTCTGTCAAAGCAATTGGAAGTTCGAATCCGATCAGTATGTTTCGTTCATTGTCTCTCCCCCCCCCCCTCCCCCCACCCCTTTACCTCTTTTAAAAGCATGCCCATAAATCTTTCAGAACGACGTAAAACTTTCTCACTTGTCTCTGTTCTTTCTCACTTGTCTCTGTTCTTTCTCACTTGTCTCTGTTCTTTCTCACTTGTCTCTGTTCTTTCTCCTTCCATCATGGTTTTTTTTTTTTTTCTTGTGTTCACATTTTGTTTTTACCTTTCCGTTCTTGTTGACTTTCTTTCATTCTTTATTTCTTGTCTTTCTTCTTGTCTTTTTATGTTTCTTTCTTTTGTTTTCCTTCTCTCTCTCTCTCTCTCTCTCTCTCTCTCTCTCTCTCTCTCTCTCTCTCTCATTCTTTTTTCCTTTCTTTGATATATATTGCCCTTTCCCCGTCTCCATCATCCTTCCTCGACCCACTCTTCTTTCTGTCTGCCTCCTCCACTTCTTGTTTCTCTCTCTGTCTGTCTCTCTGTCTGTCTCTCTCTCTGTCTCTGTCTCTTCTGTCTGTCTGTCTGTCTCTCTCTGTCTCAGTCTCTCTCTCTCTGTCTCTCTCTGTCTCTCTCTCTCTCTCTCTCTCTCTCTCTCTCTCTCTCCAAATTGCAGATTTTAAAAAGTTTTTCTTTTTCTTTCTCTCCCGTTGAAATTCATTTATTTCTTCCCCTTTCTCTTTATTTTCGTCACTTATAATTGTTTTCTTTTCATATATTGCGACACACACACACACACACACACAACACACACACACACCACACACACACACACACACACACACACACACACACACACAAATGAACGGCTGTAAAACGAAAACCGAAAAGTCCACACGGTAGAAAATAATTTAAAAAAAAAAAAAAAAAAAAAGACTTTTCCTTCCGCATTTCTTTCGTGCTTTTGTTGTTTCTGTGTGGGATTTGAGACGAGTTGCGAGTCACTGGAAGCTAGGAGGAAGGGACAAAAGAAGATTGTTTATGATCGTCATTTCTTGGCCGGTTAGTTCTGAAATCCTAAATGTCACTTGTCACGCTGTCGGTTATACGTAGCTGTTCCACTTCCTGCCAGAGAGACGTGATGGGGGAAAAGCCGTTAGGTTGCGTGCTGGTTTGTTTGTTGGGGTTCTTTTTCTGTCCGTTGTTTGCAAGTTTTGTGTCATCGTGGCCGACAGTTTGCTGTTCGTGTTTCTATTGGCGTTGATTTTATGACCATTATTTGTTTATTCATCATCGTTTTTTGTTGTCGTGTTTTTTGTGTTTTTTTTTTGTGTGTGTGTGTGGTGGTGGTGGAGAAAGGAAGGAGTTGGGGCGGGTGTAGGGGTTGGGCGAAGAGGGAGTGGGGATGGGGGGAATTCGTTTTTTTTTTTTTTCCCCTTTTTGCTGTCACTGTGAACAACTAATTGAGATTGTCTTCTGTGTGTGTGTGTGTGTGTGTGTGTGTGTGTGTGTGTGTGTGTGTGTGTGTGTGTGTGTGTGTGCGTGCGTGTGTGTGTGTGTGTGTAAGAGCGATACACACACATACACTCGCTCACACACACACACACACACACACACACACACACACACACACACACACACACACACACACACACCACAACACACACACACACACACACACACACACACACACACACACACACACTGGCGTACAGATAGATAGATAGATACATACATACATACATACATACATACACGTACATGCAGTTCTTTCTCGCTGTCTACGTAGTTTGTGCGAGGTGAGAAGCTGGTGAAGAGGAAGGAGGAGGATGGGGGTGTGGTGGCTGCAGTGAAAGAGCTGTGCAGCGAACTGTTGGTCTGGAAGGACACCTCTGATGTTACTGTATCTTTTACACTGGAAAAGTTGAGGACATTGTTGTACTTTTGTTTTTGTTTTCGCTTCCGCCTTCAGTGGCATTGATATGTTTGTTGTCATTGTTATTATTATTGTTGTTATAATAATTATCATTATTATTATCATGATTATTGTTTGTTATCAGTATTTCTTTGTGATCGTTTTGAAAGCCCTTGCCGGTCAAGGAGTTGTAAAAGATTCGATATTGTTGGAATTTTTGTCTCCTCTTTCTTTGTAATTTTTTTTTTTTTGTCTCCATGTCTGTCTTTGCTTCCTCCAGTCATCAAATACCGGATTCCTCCAGCTATCAAAATGCCAGGACAGGCTATGAACACGCTGGCGTAAAGGACATGGCGCACTACCCTCACGAGTCTGACGAATAGGACTCGTGACATATCAAACGAGGTTGCTCCAAAGAAAAGGCCCTAACCCTATCCGAACCATCACCATACCCCTTTTTAACAAACTCGGAAAATCCTGTCTTTCTCTTTGGCTCTTTGATCTTTCATTGACCGTAGGAGGTAGCGATGAGGAGTAGACTTTTCTGTGTCCTCTCCATGCTTGTCATAGTTTCCAGCACCACACGAAAGGAGTGTGATTTGAAAGTTGTTGATCTTGTGGACTCAAGACATTTGCCTGTCGGGAATGGTAATCCCGTATGGAAGCAAGTGTATGATGACGTATGTGATTTGACTGTGAGACCGCAAGGTGAGGAACGAATGGACTGGGCAGATCGTGCTATTCCTCGAAGATGGAGTATGGCTGCTTTAATGGCGGGATAAAAAAAAAAACGGTCATACACACAAAACTCCACTACCATGTCTATACAGGCAGTGTCCGCAGGAGTATCAGCCTGCGTACGCAGAAAGAAAGAAAGATCGTGCTAAACTCCACAGCATGAAGGTTGTTTTGATGAATTTCACGAATCAGGGAATGTATGGGTAAGGTATTTCGGATGTTGAATGTGGATGGGAATTTTTGTTTGGAACAATTTTTGCGGAAGTTTTGTTCGGATGTGCTTCTGGCATAGTTGGAATGGAAGGAAAAGTGGCGAGAAAAAATGTGGTGACTGGTTTGATGCAGCAGAGTGCAACGGAAAGAAATATATTAAAAGGCTGTTCAGTTTCAGGACATCTTAACAAAGAGGAAAAAAAGCGGTGTCATCGTTTCCGACAAGAGTGAATGGGTACACTTCAGAAGATTCAAGCAAAGAGAATTCGAAGAAGATAGACGTAAACAATTTGTCTGACTGATCCGAAACATTTTTTGGTCCGCAAAAGGATCTGTAGATGAGAAAACCTTTCTGTACATTACGTTCATCTCTCAGCGAGCTTTTTTTCACATCAACGCATCAGACAATGTTACATGCGAATCTTTTGATGAAAAAAAGGGGGATGCTAATACTCCTGGTAATTACTGTGGAACAGCGCTCACACGTATAATGAGCAAGATGTAAGCCCACAGTCTCTCTCCCCTCTTTCTCCCCCCCCCTCTCTCTCTCTCTCTCTCTCTGTCACACACACACACACACACACACACACACACACACACACACACACACACACACACACGCACACATGCACACGAATGAAAGCACGCACACAACCCTTAGGCCTGCCCTGCACGCTCCGAATCCTGCCCCTCTTTCACGTTAAACATAGCAAACAAAACGTAAAATGATTTGCTCGGGAGCGAATTAGCGGAAAGAAATCACCTCCTTTCCCTCCATTCGCTGGCCCCGTCCATTTGGAACTTGTTGGCCATTGCCGTGGAACAAAACAACAAAGAAAGAAACAAACAAAAATAAAACCCACCCAGTGCCACTTCCCACCCGCATCCAAACCCCCCAAACAAAATGTCCCAGGGGCATTTAATTTGCCTGGAGCGCGACCTTTGCAGGTTTGGGGGCAGATTTTGATCGATGTGCTTGCCCTGATTAATGGATTCAGCTGGGAGTTTGATAGGAATAAAATGCATGTCGGAGACAGAGGGGAGGGGTGGAGCAAAAGAGATTCAAAGGAGAGGAGGGAAGGAGGCGGGAACAAGAGGGAGGGGAGGGGTGTGTGAAGAGGGATGGATGGCGGAACGGAGCGGAAGTTGTGTGTGTGTGTGTGTGTGTGTGTGTTGTGTGTGTGTGTGTGGAGAGAGAGAGAGGGAGAGAGAGAGAGGGCGACGGAAGTTGTGTTCGGAATGGAATACAGTTGTTGCCGTGAGATGATTCATAGTGAAATTTGAAGTTGATTAAAATTTTGAACAGTAATAGTACACGCGCTGACATTTCAACATGAATATTTCACCCCAGAGGGAAAGAAGAACAAAACGGAGAGAGAGAGAGAGAGAGAGAGAGAGAGAGAGAGAGAGAGAGAGAGAGAGAGAGAGAGAGAGAGTTTATTTATCCGAGGCCATCGCCCAATAATGACAAAGAGGCAATGCTTAACATTGTCCAAGTATGAATGGAACTAATCATGCGTAAGACATATGTGGCACATATGTATTATATATACTGTAGATATTAGTACACTAAAGTCTCACATATGTAAAACAGCATGTACAAAAGGAAAAGGAATGCCGAATTACGTAGACTGTTTCTCATTCATTGAGAGAGAGAGAGAGAGAGAGAGAGAGAGAGAGAGAGAGAGAGAGAGAGAGAGAGAGAGAAAATTTATTCATCCAAGGCGGTCACC
This sequence comes from Conus canariensis, assembly GCA_033310375.1. Classification (NCBI taxonomy): domain Eukaryota; kingdom Metazoa; phylum Mollusca; class Gastropoda; order Neogastropoda; family Conidae; genus Conus; species Conus canariensis. The sequence continues at coordinate 45,835,090 of CM065730.1, forward strand.
CCGCAATGACAATGTGGCAACACTTAACATTGTATAAGTATGAATAGAACTAATTGTACTTAACACATCCTCTGCTCTGTATAGAGATACTAGAACACAAAAATCTCACGTGACTAAAATACCATGTACAAAAGGACTGCTGAAGTACATAGAATGTTTTTGTTCGTTGAGAGAGAGAGAGAGAGGAGAGAGAGAGAGAGAGAGAGAGAGAGAGAGAGAGAGAGAGAGAGAGAAATATGAATGAATGAATAAATTAATGAATAAATGAATGAATGATGGTTCATTCATGTAGGCCTCAGTCCTTCATGAAGGGGTAACTGTACAGTACACAAGTTCATCATACCAATTCAAAACAAGTACACTAACAACGACTGTGAGAATCATGACATGCAACTCTGTGAAGTAACTGTTTCCTTATATTTAACAGTCTTATTCAAAAACAACAAAAAATTACGTATAACATCGAGAGAGAGAGAGAGAGAGAGAGAGAGAGAGAGAGAGAGAGAGAGAAGGGGGGTGGGGGAGATAGGTTTGTTGACTTCAAGCCTGTGACAGATGCAGAGAAATGAAAGGATGAGAGGGGGGAGGAGGACAAGAGCAGTGGGGGGAGGACTGGAAAAAAAAAGGGGGGGGGGGTGGAGGAGGGAAGCAGGGAACCCTTCCCTGCCTCCAGTTTTGACCTCCTGCGTATCTCTCAGATCGAGTAAGAAGTTTGAGTGGGGGTGGGTGGGGGGAGGGGGGGGGAGAGAGAGAGAGGTGGGGTAGGGGTAGGTGCGGTGGAGGGACCGCGTGGTGAAGAGGGGTCGAATATCCAAGCTGTCCATCTGAGACTAGCGGTATGATCGACTGTCTGTCAAAGTCGATTCGCTTCTTCTTTTTCTTCTTCCGTTTCTTTTTAAGCGTTCCTAATTTTTTTGTGCATAGCTTTCCTGTCCAGAGGCTCACCTCCCCCTCCCGCATCGCTCTCAATCCCCCCCCCAACCCCCACCCCCACCCCCTTCCCCAACGAGATCTCGGGAGATCTCGCTGGCCAAGGGCGGATCACTGGGCTGTCAGGAATTAATATCCTTCAAGACCTACTTATCTCCCCCGTTTTTAAGAACTTGGCAGTCTCGTCTCAAGTTTTTGACATTCTGGGATCGATTTTCTCCGTCAAGTAAGTCGAAGACTTTGACAAGATGGCAGGTGAAAAAGGAATGAGTGGGGGTGGGGTGGGGGGTGGGGGTGGAGAGGAGTGGGTGGGAGAAAGTGGCAGCTGAATAGGATCTGGAGTCAGTCAGGTCCACGTTGATCATAACCAATTACACAACCATAACCAATTTTTACACACACACACACACACACACACACACACACACACACACACACACACACACACACACACTCGCTCACTCACTCACGCACGCACGCACGCACGTGCACACAAACACTTATGTAGGCGCATGCGAGTACATACACACAGACACATATACACATGCACGCGCGCGCGCGCGCGCACACACACACACACACACACACACACACACACACACACCACACTTACAGAGAGAGAGAGAGAGTATATGAGCAATTTGGAGAGCGTAGATGTCTGCCAAATTTGAACGGATCCTGGATCTGCTATTTGATTGCCTCCAGGGGATGTAAAGAAGAAGATTGTTGGCTCGGACGAAAGGCTTGCCTCCCTTGTCCTTTAAAAATACTCCCCTTGCGCTCCTTCAAAAAAGTAAGATATGGAAAACACGAGTGTGATGGGCCTATGCTCACAACTGGACTTAAGCTAACAGCAATGCACACTCCCTGGCAGATGTAGCCTACTTCTCTCCCACTGCTGTGCGCATGGCACGTGTTGTTCGTCACAAGGCCAGTTCCAGATAGCGCTCGCTTTCAGGAGAAGCCTGAGGCACCGACCCAGTTCTCAGTGAACGCACGACAAGCAGACGATACTGTGGTATGGTTTCATTCATTGGTAAAGGGAGAGTGCATTACTGTGTTTAATTACAAAAATCTTACTTTCTTTCTAAGTAGTTATCCTTTCTTTGTGGTGGATTTTGTAATCAGTGCATTAATTATAATATATATGTTTGTGATTAATTGACAAAAGTGCCAAAAATAAACGTAAAGTGCTCCATTTGGGACTTCTGTGAGGATAAGTCTCTGCTGTGACCGTAGGCCCATTACACACGAAATGTCAACGTGTTTCTGATTAAAAGA
>CM065730.1:45853910-45858910 GCA_033310375.1 Conus canariensis
CACAAATAGAGCTCAACGAAACAGAAAACAAACAAGGGAGAAACGAGCAAATTAATTTGAAACAAACAACTCGAGCAGTAAAACAAACAACGCAGGAACGAACGAAACAAATTAGAAAGAAGAAAGAAGGAAAAAAAAAAAGAAATGGAAAGATGGGGAGGGAGGGAGGGTAGCTATTGAGCACAACAGAAAGACGTTGGGGATTGGAGTGGAGGGGACGTGGGGGGGGGGGGGGGGGGACGGGGTAGAGGGGGGGGGGGGAGATTACAAATCCAAAGCGATTAACTAATCAACATGGAAAAGGTTAACCCCTCACTCCCTCAAACCTCCCTCTCTCTCTCTCTCTCTCTCTCTCTCTCTCTCTCTCTCTCTCTCTCTCTCTCTCTCTCTCTCGCCCCCACCCCCACCCCCGCCTCCCCTGCCTCCAAACCGCTGGGCCAAACGGACAGCCAGGACAGAGCGCCGTCAGATCACATTTCCCCAATTGAAGACAAGCCGGTGGGGAGGTGGGGGGAGGGGGAAGGGAGGGGGGGGGGGGGGCAGGGAAAAACAGCACACAACGGCAACAGCCGATGAGATTGGGCAAAAGAGAGAGAGAGAGAGAGAGGAGAGAGAGAGAGAGAGAGAGAGTGACAGACAGACAGACAGAGACAGAGAGAGACAGACAGAGAAAGAGAGAGGCAGAGGCAGAGAGAGACAAAGAGAGAGACAGGGAGAGAGAAAGAGAAGCAAAAAAAAGGGAAGGTTTGGGTTGAGGAAGATGGAAGTAGGACAAAACGGAGAGGAGGAGGGGGGGGGGGGGGGGGGGGGGGGCTGGGGGGGGGGGTTGGCTTGGAAGTGTTCAAATTTGAAATGGCATGCCTAATCTATAGTTTGATTCTCTTAATTAACAACTTTGGTTGCGTGTGAAAATCACCAGTGCTAGGGCAGCGACATGGCGCTCGGGGTGTGTCTGGGTTTGGGTGGGCTAGAATGGGGGTGCGGGTGGGGGTAGGATGACGTCGATAGTACCTCTGAGAGAGTGAAAATTACGAGGGCTGTCTGCCTACCTATCACAAATATTCCAAGGGCAGTTGCCTAGAAATAGAAAAATTCCGAGGGCTCTGTCTATCCATTTAAAATTCCGAAGCTCTGTCTATCCAGTATAAAATTCCGAAGGCTCTGTCTACCCAATAAAATTCCGAGAGCTCTGACTACCATTATAAAAATTCCGAGGGCTTGTCTGTCCATTATAAACTTCCGAGGGCTCTGTCCATCCATTAAAAAAATCCCAGAGCTCTGTCTAGCCATTATAAAAAATCCCAGGGCTCTGTCTATCCATTGAAAAAAATTCCCAGGGCTCTGTCTATCCAAAATAAAAATTCCGAGGGCTACTTTTGATCTGTATCCATTATGAAAATTCCAGGGCCGTCATCATAAAAATCCGAGGCTCTGTCTATCCAATAAAAATTCCAGAGCTCTGTCTATCTAATAATCGAGGGCTCTGTCATCCATAATGAAAATCCGAGGCTCTGTCTATCCATAATAAAACTCCGAGGGCTCTGTCTATCCATATGAAAACTCCGAGGGCTCTGTCTATCCATAATAAACTTCCGAGGGTCTGTCTATCCATAATAAAAAATTCCCAGAGCTCTGTCTATCCATTATAAAAATTCGAGGGAGAAGAGACAGAATGAAAAAAAAGAAAAGCACAAAAATGAAAGCAGCTAACAGAGGACAGTCTACATTTTGTGGGTGTGTTGGGTTAGTTATTCAAAACAGAAGCAGAACCGTATTGGCAGCAGCGGGCGGACACGGCGGCGGCGCCGCACACAACACACACACACACACACACACACACACACACACACACACGCACGCACGCACGCACGCACGGACGAACGGACGGACACACGCACGCACGGACGCACGCACGCACGCACACACGCACGCACGCACGCACACACGCACGCACGCACGCGCGCGTACGCATACACACACACACACCACACACACACACACACACACACACACACACACACACACACAGAGTTTGCGCTGACACGCGAGCCCAGAGAAAGAAAGAGAGAGAGGATAAGGAGGCGCTGGGTCAGGAGAAAAAGTGGGGGATTAGGAAAGAGAGGGCAAGGGAAAGAGAGAGAGACAGAGACAGACAGAGAGAGAGAGAGAGAGAGAGAGAGAGAGAGAGAGGGGAGGGGAGTAGGGGGAGTTCCGAGAACAAAGATGGATGGGGAGAAGGGGACACAAAGGGCAAGAGAGAGAGAGAGAGAGAGAGAGAGAGAGAGAGAGAGAGACGAAGGAAGGAAAGAAAAAGTGCGCGCGAGGGCTGGGTGTTGGAAGCGAAAGGGAGTGACAGGGAGGGAATAGAGTCTCCATCAGACATCAAGCGCGCGCCAACAGAATGATTGGCACTTCGAGAGGGGCACTGAGCAGATCAGGGCTGTATTCTGCACACTGAAATTGAACTCCCAACCTTAAGCCCCTCGCACACGCTGGAGGCAAGTCCGGGAATCGAGCTGTGTGTAGGTTGTCATGAGTTGACCCGCCGTGGAGAGTTAAGGGGGGGGGGGGGGGGGGGGGATGTAGTGAGAAGAGGGGAGGGGGAGTGAGTGAGGGGAAATGCGGTGGCTGACACGTAATTCCAAAGGCGGGCATTTTTTTTTTTTTTTGAATCGTGTAACACTGAAATATTTACCTTTGATTTGATTGTTGTTTTTCTTAGAAGTTTCAGTATATGACTAACCTTTATCTTTCGCTGTTATGCGAAAGTTTTACATGGATCGTAACTTGTTCTGTTTGATGTTCTTCTTATGGTATAGTTTTAACACGTAACGTGGACGCCATATGGAAAGTGTGATACAAAATAACTTCTTTTTTTTTTATTTGTAGATCACAAAATTTGTTGAAGTCATGAAATAGTTCATCGTGCAGGGTTTTTGTTGTTGTTGTTGTTGGTTTGTTTTTTTCGTTTGCTTTTATTGTACTCTGTGTGTGTGTGTGTGTGTGTGTGTGTGTGTGTGTGTGTGTGTGTGTGGCGCGCGCGTGCATGTGTGTGTGTGTGTTGTTGTCTGTCTGTCTGTCTGTCTGTCTGTCTGTCTGTGTATGAGCTATGAAATAATGACTTTCGTACATGATGTGATGGGACACTCTAGGAAAACTGGATCGCTGTCATGTCCGGGTGCCGGCGATAACAAAAGAAGGCCTGGACAGAAAAACTGGCCTTACTGTCACGTGCGCTTTGATCTGCACACCAAGAACATAGGGGACACAGACTGAATGCTCCCTGCTTTTGAAAACCCCGTTTTCCCCAGTGTAAAAAGGCCCAAGCCTGTCACGTTTACCATTTTGGTGGCAAAGGTCCTGCTCTGCGAAAGTATTACCTGAATATTTTAGCATTTTAACCACGAATAAATGGAAAGTCCTCTACTTTCAGCTGTAGTAAAGCCATCATGGTGTTGCCTTTGAAGAGGTGAGCCCACGCTAGTAGCGAAGCTTCAAAACCTCGTGTGAGACGAGCCTTAGTCACATAGTCCATGAATATCATCTAGCAGGGGCTACGACAAGACGATTTGTTGTGTGTGTGTGTGTGTGTGTGGGCGGAGTGGCGCTGCGTGTGTGCGTGCGTGTGTGGTGTGTTCGTGTGTGTGTGTGTGTGTGTGTGTGTGTGTGTGTGTGTGTGTGTGTGGCGAGCGCGCGCGTGCGTGCGTGCGTGTGATGTGTGCGTGTGCATGGTGTGTTCGGTGTGTTGTGGTGTGTTGTGGGGTGTGTGGTGTTTTGTTGTCTCTTTTATTTGTTTTCTCTGCATTTCAAAAGGGAACAGGATTAACCAAGGCGAAAAAAACAACAAAAAACAAATTGCTGATGTGGAAAAGAAAATCCAGCCTGTTGTCATGGTTCTGTTGTTGGCATCGCGGACTGCCAGACGAAGAGGTCCAGGGGTTCGATTACCATCCGAGGCATGAAATTATGGGAGTTTTCGGTTTATGGCCGGCGCACACCTTGATATGACAGTGTATCTATAGAGCAGCTGGAATAAACGAAAAGAATGGCCATCAGAAGAGGCTCGGCGATCTTTGAATCAAACGAAACAAAAGGGAACAAAACAAAACAAAAAAATGAAGTTCCCATAGCCTGTTGACCATAGGGGCGGTGAGCTGTCAGAGATTCAGTATTTCTAGGGCACGGCATGATGGAATGCGGAGCCCACCCATCGCCTTTAGCCTTCCGGATCCCAGAATTGGATCAGGTACCTATTCACTGGTGGGTGGACACAAATTGTCAAGCCGAAATAAATCCGACCCCACGAGTAGTACGAACACTCGACCATCAGCTGTGCAGACAAACACTCTGTTCATTTGACCACGGGCCCGCGCGCGCGCGCGCGCGCGCGCGTGTGTGTGGTGTGTGTGTGTGGCGCGCGCGCGCGCGCATCTGTGTTTGTGTGTGTGTGTGTGTGTGTGTGTGTATGCGCGCGCGCGTGTGTGTATGTGTGTGTGTGTGTGTACGCGCGCGCGCGCGCGCCTGTGTGGTGTGTGTGTGTGTGCGTGCGTGCGCCTGTTGTGTGTGTGTGTGTGTGTGTGTGCGCGCGCGCGCCTCTGTGTGTGTGTCGTGTGTGTGGTGTGTGGGGGGGGGGGAGGGGGAGGGGGGGGGGTATGCGCTTGCGCGCCAGTTTTTGTGTCTGACAATGAAAGGCAGTTGAGACCAATGCAAAGTTGGTTCAACATCTTCTGCCCTGGCTGTGCCCCGCTGACGCCTTGATCTGGACACCGGCATTCACAGGACTGACCGAAAGACAGACAGACAGACAGACAGCGAGACGGACAGACAGAGAGACGGAAAGACAGACAGACACCTGTTGATAAACAGCAAGCTGCAGAAGAAATTATCTGAGACGGTATGTTGCACGGCAGTGGTGAAACAACTATCTGATCCAACACAGAAAGAGGGAGGGAGGGAGAGAGTGAGAGGGAGAGAGAGGGAGAGAGAGAAGAGAGAGAGAG
>CM065730.1:45866410-45868910 GCA_033310375.1 Conus canariensis
TGATTCACAAAAAAAAAAAAAAAAAAAAAGTAGGCTCCAAGTAAGTTCATTAATTAGTAAATCATTCTTGAAGCATTCAAGAACTTCTTCTCCCGGATGGTTTTCAAAACAAGCGCAAATGTTCCAGACAAACCTCTTTCCATTGATCGGTTTGCGAGATAAACATGGCGGCCACACACCTTTGTGTGACCGTAATCCACCTGGAGAAACAAAAAACAAAAGCAAACAAACAAGCAAACAAACACCCGGTGAGACAATTAAAATGATTTCTTTCCTCTAAAATGCCCCCGCCCCAATGGAGCGTCTTTAACAAGGAAGAAGTTCACATGAAGGTTACCACGTCCGGGACAGCGGAGAGGAAATATTACCGGGTTAATGTGTGTGGTGTGTGTGTGTGTGTGTGTGTGTGTGTGTGTGTGTGTGTGTGTGTGTGTGTGTGTGTGTGTGAGAGAGAGAGAGACTCAAGACTCAAGACTCAAAAATTTATTCAGATAAAGGCCTAGGCCCCTTACTGAAGGGGGATGTTCACACAACTAAGCGAGAGAAAAGCCAGTGACATATACCAAATCATAATAAACGAAATAAGATTTTTCATTGTATACACTGAAAACTAACATTCTATGAAGTAACGATTTTCAACCTATTTTGCGCCAGATAAATATACATTGCTAAATTTTTCATTATAGTCTCATTCTGTGACGACATAAGTAAAGTTAACCTGAAATTGCATGGAGCCTTATAGTATTTCGGTTGTATAAATATTTCTCTAAGATCATTCAGGGCAGGGCAGCAAAATAAAAAGTGCGATTCATCTTCTTTTCCAATGTTGCATAGACGACATGTAAGCATATTTTCATTTCTGACGCTGTATCTAAAGCAATGGCATGCAATACGAGACACACCAAATCGAAACTTGGTCAATTCACTTTTTATGTATCTATTCATTTTTAGCTCAATATACAGTTCTCTCAAATGAGTAGTTTTAAACAACCTGTACTGTGCAAATCTGTCACTAGTATATATGTGATCATGCCAGTCCTGCCATCTACAATCAATAATTCTTTGCCTAAAAGATGTTAAAAAACCTGATATATGTTGGGCACCCTGGTTGTCCCAGACATACGAAAATCCATAAGAATTTAAACAATGACGAACATTTGTAACCCAAGTCCTCTTCCCATGAGAATCTAAATTTAATAACATTTTGTATGCCTTAAACGGCAGTCTGTCTTCATTCATTCTGGTCAGTTTCAGCCAATACTTAATACATTTCATGTATGAATTGAGGTAAATTGGATATCTGCCTAGTTCACCATAAACAAGATCATTGGGCGTTCGGCTATCGACATTAAGAAAGCGTTTCAATGCAAACAAATGTACTTTTTCTATTTCTGTCGTTTTTTCAAAAGCCCATATTTCCGCACCATACTGTAGCATTGGCTGAATCTGAGAGTCAAATAGTTTACTAAAGACACTGAAAGCATTGCAATCTAATTTATATAAGACATGTAGCAAAAGAATAACCGCTTTCTTCCCTTTGTTAGCTATACTTTGGCACGCAAAACTAAAACTGAGTCTTGTTGAGAAATAGATTCCAAGATACTTATACGCATTTACTACTTGTACTCTCTCATTTCCATACGTCCATTTCTCATTTGCCGACAAATACCCTCCCTTACGAAATATATTGATATTAGTTTTCTTCATATTTACTTTCAGTTCTAATTTACTTGCAGCATTATATAAATTATTTAACTGTCTCTGTAAACCCACTACTGTTATAGACAATAGAATAATGTCATCAGCGAAAAGTAGGATAAATAATTCTATGAGATCAAACGTAACTCCATGAAGACCATTCTCAATTATTTCCAAAGCCAGTTCATTTATAAAAAGTGAAAACAAAACAGGACTACAAACATCACCCTGCTTGACACCTCGTGTACAGTTCAACGCATCAGACAGTGTTGCCCCAGACCTTACTCTTGCCTTTACTTCATTATACATGCTTTTAACACAACGATACAACTTACCTTTAATTCCGTTTTTGATTAGAACTGGCCACAGTAACCTTCTAGATATAGAATCGAATGCCTTTTCAAAATCCACAAAAGCAACATATAACTTCCTATTATAGGCGAATTGTTTTTGGATAGCAGCAAGCAAAGTAAAAATATGATCGATTGTCGAATATCCCTTTTTAAATCCGGCTTGGTACTCACCTGTAGTATCATTCTGGGTAATCCATTCTTGTAATCTACTCTTAACAATTGAACTGTATAATTTGCTACTAATGTCACATAAGGAAATACCACGATAATTGTTAACGTCATTGACATGACCTTTCTTATATAAAGGAATGATTACGGATTCTGTCTAATTTTTGGAAAAATTCCTTTCTCAAATAAATAGTTAAATAGTGAGACTAGGAAATTAACAACTGATTCACCGGAATTTTTAAAGAACTCACTTATAAGTCCATCTGGACCAGCTGACTTAC
>CM065730.1:45873910-45893910 GCA_033310375.1 Conus canariensis
GACGAGGATAAGGCACGCTGCGGAATGCCTGCGTCTCAATGTTGTGAGAAAGTTACCTCCCTTGCTTTGCTGCGTACGGTTTGTTCGGTTTGATGACACTACCATCTTCCTGAGGCTCCGTTTCTGTTTCGCTGTTTTATTGATCGAATGATTTGGCTGATTGATTCATACATTTAGTTATTTTACTCAGATGGGTTGGCCGGGTTGGATCTTTATCTGTAGAACATTGACGTGCATGGGATGAAGTTGGGGGGGGGGGGGGGGGGGGGGGGGGGGAGGAGACAAGAGCTTCATCGTAAGTAGGGGTCGGCCTTTGATGGACGAGAGACCAACGTCGATCGAGCTCATGCGTATCTGCAGCTTGCACTTCAGTTCTGTCAGGGTGTCACGAATGAGTAAAGCCCGTATCTATCTATCTATCTATCTATCTATCTATCTATCTATCTATATGTCTGTCTGTCTGTCTATGTATCTTAGTTCTATCAAGGAGGTGTCACGGATTAGTATAGCCCATATCTATCTGTCTATCTATCTGCTCTACTCTACCGACCTACCTCTATCTACTCTATATATCTATCTCTCTGTCTTCTGCCTGCATACCTACCCATAACTATATCTAGCTAACTATCTGTCTATCTATCTATCTATCTGTCTGTCTGTCTGACTGTCTATCAACCCCACATTACAAATGCTATGACATGGGACCACAATGCGCAAGGGTTCCGAACAGACACAGCAATAAGTGAATATTCACAGCGGATGCTGCAAACAGCGATACCATGCTTAGAAAAAGCTTGTGTCATCACTACCTCGTTTGGCTAGATGATGTCCATCCGCTCCCGCCCTCCCCTCCCTCCCTCTCCTCGTCCCTCGCTGGTCGGGTCTCGTAGCCCGTTGTGAGGTGGTGTGTGTTGGTGTGAGTGGGGGGGGTGGTCGTACCGTTCGTTATGCGTGCGCCATGTGTGTTGGTTTTGTGAGTGCCGTGCAGTGCGTTACGTATGTGTGTTGTCCGCTCCGCCGCACATGACTGAAACACGGTCACTGGTTAAAGCCGCTTTAGTGCGCTTACCTTTGTCTGCTCTGCTGATTCTCTCTCTCTCTTCTCCTCCTCTCTCTCTCTCCTGTCTCTCTCTCTCTCTCTCTCCCCTCTCTCCTCTCTCGTCTCCCCTCCTCCTCTCTCTCTCTCTCTCTCCTGGCACCACCATACAAAATAGACCCCTCTCTCCAGCCCTGCTCACTGGGTGGATCAGGAGTATCGCTTACAGGAGAGGGCGATGTGAAATTTGTCATTGTTATAGAAGTACAACGCTCGTTGTGTGAGGTTATGTAGGCATCAAAGCGCGCTCGGCTCGCGTTCGTTTTGGGTCTTGGGCGAGAGGGAAAAGGGTGGTGGTGTGTGTGTTGGGTGGGGGGGGGGGGTGGGTGGTGGGGGGTGGGGGGGGGGGGGGGGGGGGGGGGGGGGGGGGGGGGGGGGGGGGGGGGGGGGGGGGGGGGGGGGGGGGGGGGGGTGGCGTCGTGGTAGAAGGCCGCTTTAGTGCACTTACTCTTTGTCTGTCTGTCTGATTGACTCTCTCCTCTCTCTCTCTCTCTCTCTCTGCTCTCTCTGTCTCTCTCTCTCCTCATCTGTCTCCTCAGCTCTTCCAGTCTTCTTTGACTTACTGCATTCTCTCTATATCACCTCCACTCACCTCCACCGCCACCACCACACCTTTCCCCTATCTCTCTCTCTCCCCTCCCTCGCTATCCAGTTCTCTCTTTTCCCTCTCCTCTCAAAGTATCTTCCCCCCCCCCCCACCCCCCCCCCCCCCCCCCCCCCCCCCCCCCGCCCCCGCCGTCTTCCAAGATGAGGTCACAGTTGTTTCTCACGGTGTAAACTTTTTTTTTCCTCCCCCCCCCCTGTAACTCAGAAGGAACCCACATAATGTGGGAACGTCAGTACAGACATGAGTAAGACATGAGAATGAGTAACTAACGTCACGGTCATGAAATGACTCACCGTAGAGAGAAGTAACCCCCACATCAGGCCACTGGTGTTTGATGTTCCGTGTGGAAATAGTGGAAAGGGATAGGAGAGGGTGGGAAACGAGGGGTGGGGTGTTATGTGGAAGAGCGCGGGGGGGGGGGGGGGGGGGGGGGGGGGGGGGGGGTGGCGGGAAGAGATTGGAGGGGTGGAGGAGGGGGGGGGGGGGGGGAGAGGGGGGAGGGGTGGGAGCATCTCCGGACAAAAGGCCAGTCCAGTGTCTGTGACGAATGTCATCGGGTGGCACCTGCGGAGGAGGATGCCGTGTGATGGATTGATAACTGACGCTGGATCTTCTTTCCTTTGTGTAAATCGATGGGGAAGGGCGAAGACAACTCCCCCTCTCCCCCCCCCCCCCCCCCCCCCCCCCCCCCCCCCCCCCCCCGCCCCCCACTGCGCGAGCATAATTTATCAGTTTTTCCTCTCTCTCTCCTCTCTCTCTCTCTCTCTCTCCTCTTCTCTCCTCTCTCTCTCTCTCTCTCTCTCTTTGAATAAGGTTTTTATACATTAACAGTAAGGTTCGGGTTAGAGTTAGATTCGGTTATCGTGTGGATCAGGGATTGTTTCCGGTTAGGGTTAAGGTTCAAGTCTAGGTCGAGCGTCCCGGAGTGGAGGTTTTTTTGTTTGTTTTTTTTTTTTTTTTTTTTTTTTTTTTGTTCCTCATCTTTTTCTTTCGAACCAAAGTTCCCGTCTGTAAGGCACAAACACGACACTGAGTGACCAGTGCAGCAGTGACGACTCTTTTTTCTGTCTGTCTGTCTGACTCTTTCTTTCTCTGAGTCCCCGGTGCCTCCTTTTCTGCCCTTTATGTCTGTATATAATTATGTATACTTCTTCAAATGTGCGTTTGTACGTGTGTGCGTCCGTGTGTGTGTGTGTGTGTGTGTGTGTGTGTGTGTGTGTGTGTGTGTGTGTGTGTGTGGTGTGTCGTGCATGCGTGCGTGCGTGCGTGTGTGCGTGGTGTGTCCTTGAGCGCGCACGGGTAAGTGTAGTACTGCCCTAGTGTTCAGCCCTTGACTGACCGGGCGGATTGTCCAAGACAATGACGCAAACTTCTCCTGTACACACCCTTTCCCAACCTATGCTAGTTCCGTTCAGCTGCTACCATCACCCCCATCACTGCTTACTTCGGCTCCTGTTTACACAACCACATCTGGAGCGTTCTGTCGCAGCCACAGCGGCAGCCATCCACAGAGGCTCTTATGATGAACTGTGAGGATGATGAAGATGATGCAGTGGGATTCCATAGTGCGATCTGATATTACACGACATGATCCCAAGGCCGGGACTTACCTGGGAGCCATCATTACCGATGAGGGATCCTAACCAGAAATCCTCTCAAGGGTCAGCAAAGACAATTTCAGCATTGTCCAGATTGGAACCTGTATGGAAGGACAATAATATCCCTTTGAAACATAAGATCAGGCTCCTGCGTGTGGCGTGATCTTCCATTGTTCTGTTCATGCGAGGCATGGGCCCTCGCAGCTGCCCTTGGGGGAAGAATAAAGATTCCAAGCCATGGAAATGAGGTAGGTATGACCGCAAGATATAAACCTCAGATATGCTGATCCTGTACAGTGAACCACTGCGTCAAACCACCGAACAGCACACTGGACCATGTGAAGATCTACTGGCATCTGTTAAGAAAAAAAAAACTGCGTCGATATGGCATATTGTGACAAGATGTTATGGCACAGCTAAAACAATCCTCAGGGGAACTGTTGAAGAAGGAAGATGAAGAGGTGAAAAACATAGAAAAAGAAAAAAAAAAAAAACAAAAAAACGATGGCCTGACAACATGGCAGAATGTACAGGGTAAACGTGTGGAGAGACCCAGTCCTTGGCATTCATTCAGCGGACAGAAATGAAAGAACCTGGTGAAGTGTTCCCAGTGTAGTGGCTCCATGAACCCCACGGAATGAAGGGAGGAGAAGGACAAGGATGACAATGACGACGACGAGGAAACATGGCATTGCTTTACTGTGCGTTTCTTTTGTCATACACAATTATATCCTGTCATCAATCAGACTCAAAAGTCACAGATACCTGGGATGTTGGTTGGAAAATTGGAGCAAAACTCTAAGAGAGTTAACCATTAAGTACCTTTGAGCCCATAAGACACTCACCAGCTGTAGGTAGGACTCCGCAAATGTGCACCGCAGATCGCGTCAAAGCCGCTACCTCCTTGCCGTGGACTGTGGCTGACACTAACCAGAAAACCACGTCTGAATTGTGGCTTCAGATTCACGCGCATTCTTTCCATCCTAAGTATTCAGTAACAAACGTCTGTTTCTGTCTTACATTTGACCTTTCGTCAAAACAACCCCCTGTGTGCTTCGTTCGATACATAACACAGTCAATCAAAAATTAATTTTAAAAGAAAAGGATGCTGCAGAAAAATGATAGCAGATGTCTGGTCGTACAAAGGCATCATTGCAATTCTTAAAATAAGGGCTTTTTTCCCTCAGTGACACCTCGCTCGCCTACTCACACATTCTGCATCATCACACCCCCTTTGATAATCCCCGTCCCTTTCCATCCGCCACCCAAACACATCTACACACAGCCTCTCTGTGACTGAACTGCTTTTTACGCTTTTACGGGACAAGTTGCAAAGTAATATGTATGTGCCAGACATGCACTATGGCATGTGTACATGCCTGTTTGTCTGCATATTGTCCACTTATTTTGAAAGAGCCAGCACGTTTGTTGACAGGAGTAAGCATACAGTGTAATGATTAGTCATTATCGGATGAAAATGTTCGAGCATGTGTCAGTGTTTCTTTTGGAAGAACCTTAAGTATCGGTGATAATTGGAGTTGCTGCAGTTCTAACTCCACCTCACGAATTCCACTCCTTTTTTTGTGATGTACTGTGAATTCCTTCTAATGGTTTTTTACTCTGTATTAAGTAAATAAAAGTTATCATGTTGAACTGATGACATTTTCTGTCCATTAGCAGTATATCTTGGAACTCCGCTTTCTGTCAGAGCACGGATTTGAACTTGTAACGCTGTTGTGATGAGTTGTAACTGTGTCATACTTCAAAATTAGTTGTCAGCCCATTACAGGTCAAGAAGGAGAAGTCGGTAAAGGTAACTGGAATATGACTTCTAAAACATGTCCTATGACGACTGTACGGCCACTAATGCCCCGTGACGAACGTACGGCCTCTACTTCTAGCCATAGATCAAAGAAGAGGAGTGTCTCGGCCTACAGGCAGTGCGTGAGAGGAGGCAGTAAAAACAGCGAGGTGAAAGGTCAGCGCATTGTGCGTGACAAACGTCAGCCATCTTCTCGACACCCGGTGGCACGTGCTCGCTGCGGATGGTGCGTGATGGATTGACGCCGATCGTTGGGGAGGTCTTGGTCTGTCAGTCCCATAGCCTATCCCTCCCTCCCGCTCCTCTCTCTCTCTCTCTCTCTCTCCTCTCTCTCTCTCTCTCTCTCTGTGTTGTATGTGCCGACAGGTGTAGCAATATCTGTTTTTTTTTCCAGCTTCTTCTAATGCTTAGGGCAAAAAGAGAGGGGTTAGGTGAAAGGTTAGTGAACTGTGCGTGATACAACGTCTGCCATCTCCCGCGACACGAATTGCACGTGCGGTGAGGAAGGTGAGGGATGAATTAACATTGACCCCAACACCGACCTGAGGCTGTCTGGCTGTCGTCCTCTTTCCGCTCTCCCTGACCCCTCCTGCCTGTCAGTCTTCCCCAACAACCTCTCTCACTCTCTCTCCCCCCCCCCCTCCCCCCCCCCCTCTCCTCTCTCTCTCTCTCTCTCTCATAGCATCCTCAGTGGTTAACCCTTACTATGCCTCCACCCTCTTGCACCCTGTTCGATAGATGTCTTTAAGACTGTCCACCCCACCCTGTCTCACCCCTCAACCTATCTCCATCCTCTTTTCTCTACCATGGGTCACCTCCCTCTGCCCGCACACTCCCCCAACCCCACCTGAAAAAGTGGGGGGTAGTGGTGGTTGAGGTTGTGGTGGTGACAACGTTATCTCTGTCTGATGGTAGCACTGGCACCTTAGAACGAGAATCAGAACCCACCCCCTGGACCTTGTGTAAGAGCTAATCCACCCCAGCGTGAGTGTGTGTGTGTGTGTGTGTGTGTGTGTGTGTGTGTGTGTGTGTGTTGTGTGTGTGTGTGTTTGTGAGTGTGTGTGTGTGTGTGTGTGTGTGTGTGTGTGTGTGTGTGTGCATGCATGTGCATGTCCCCGCATATGCACAGGTATCATATAGTTCATCTAGATGCTACTAGGTTGTCATCTAGCCTGTAATACATACAAAGTGCTGCGACTGTAAGTTCTTGAAATTCCGTCATTCCAGCAGAAGTCAAGAAAAAGACCAGGTGGCAGAAATCGGTGTTCTCATATCATGGTCCTGACAATGGGTGAATTTCGATGGCTGTCCCTACCAATTGCGAGCAAGTTTACAGAATTCAGCGGATCTTACAGCCCGACGTATATAGTTAAATGTATGATTAAAAGAGACAGAGATGGGAAACAAGGACGAAGTTGAAGCAGCCCAGTTTCTTAATTCTGCCGGACAAAAGGGACAAAACAAATCACAAGACAAAGCACGACGCGTTTCGACCTCTTTGGTCTTCTTCAGGCATGCTAAGCGACATTCAGGACAATAAAAACGAAGAACGAGCAGTCACTTACCTTCTAAAATTCAACGTCCCTTTTGCGCCCAGTATGAGAAGATAAGTGATTTGCTCGTTCTTTGTTTTCGTTGTCCTGAATGTTGTTTCTCTTGCTCGAAGAAGACCAAAGAGGTCGAAACGCGTCGTGTTTTGTCTTGTAGTTTGTCCCTTTTGTCCTGCAGGATAATGACAATTTTTCTTTTGAATTTGTTTTTAACTTCAGTCTAAAAGAAACTGAATTAGAAACTCGGCTGTTTAAACTCTGTCTTTGTTTCCCATCTCTGTCTCTTTTAACTATGAATGTAACTATATATGTCGGGCTGTGGGATTCGCTGAATGAAGAAAAGTGTTACTTTGAAAGGCTAGAGTTCAGAAATAACGTCTCTTTTTTTCTTGTAAATTATGTTCCACCTTTCTTTCTCCTCAACCATACACCAAAAAGATCAGCATGGTCTGATTGGCAGAAAGAGCAGAGAGTGTCGCCAGGAGTAAATGAACATAATCTGCAGCGACACACAGCGAACATCCGTGCACTAAGAGGCGGGCAGTGGAAACAGCGAGGTGAAAGGTCGTTGCACTGTGCGTGACAAACGTCAGCCGTCTTCACGTCAGTGGGTGGCACGTGCTGCTGAGGACGATGCGTGATGGATTGACACCGACCCCTGCAGAGCTCTTAAGTCTGTCCGTGTGTCTACCTGCACGTTTGTCTACCTGTCTCCGTACTTGCGTCTCTCTGCCTCTCTGTCTGTTCCTCTCTCTCTCTCTCTCTCTCTCTCTCTCTCTCTCTCTCTCTCTCTCTCCTCTCTCTCTCTCTGTGTCTCGGTCTGTCTGTCTTCTCTCTCTCTCTCTATCCACTTTCCTTCTTTCTCCCCCCCCCCCACTCCCCCCTCCTTTTTTCTGTCTGTCTCTCTCTCTGTGTCTTGTCTGTCTCTGTCTGTCTCTCTTACCCCCCCCTCTCTCTTCTCTCTCTCTCCCCAACCTGCATCTCTCTCCCACCCACGCACACCACCACCCCTCTTCTCGTGCACTCTAAAAAAAAAAAAAATGATGTCTTCTCCTGTCTGCCACCCATTCGATGCTTTCCCATAAACTTCTCTCCTTCACGTTCTTGCCTGCACGTGACTGGACTTGATCAATAGTGAGTGTTTCTTCTTCAGTTCTTGCCACACTGTTTCTCACTTATCAAAGCAGCGCTATTTCTGTTGGCTCGTGTAAACCCCAATATTGATGCCTGATATGTGTGTGTGTGTGTGTGTGTGTGTGTGTGTGTGTGTGTGTGTGTGTGTGTGTGTGTGTGTGTTGTGTGGTTGTTGTGGTGTATATTAGTTCTATTCTTTTTCCCTTTCGGTCTTTTTTTTTCTTAATGCATGGTGATAAACATTATGTGTTAACCTCCTCCCACACCCCACACGCTCTCTCCACCTACTAGAAAAAATCGTTGCTGATAAATTGTACACACACACGATAGCACAAAGCCACGGATATCTGACTTCAGTGAAGTTGGAGTGACTTTACAGGTAGAATTCACGTTAAACATGTACCTGGGATGATATGGGCCGACCCGTATGTTAACCAATCCAAAGAGAGCCGGAGACGGACGAAAAGGGGAGTCGGGAGGGAGGGCGTGGGGGACAGTAAGGAGAAGGAAAGGAGGAGGTTGAAAAAAAAAGAGAAAAAAAAAGAAAAGAAAAGCGGGAACTGTGTTCGAAGAGTAAGCTCGATGCACTAAGATCTATCAGGCAATGTCTTGATCGCCTGGAAAGTAAGTGTGGTACCAGTTGAACCGACCAGAGCTCATTCGCTTCAGCAGCAGAAAACAAATTTTACCCGAGGTTTAAAAGACAAGAGAGAGAGAGAGAGAGAGAGAGAGAGAGAGAGAGAGAGAGAGAGAGATTGATTCTGATTCCGATGATTTATTCAAATAATAGGCCAAAGCCCATGATGAAGGAGTATGTGAACACGCAAGTACTATAGTTATATGAAATTGAATTACGGAACGAAACAAGAATGATTTGATGGGATTTTCAAGATGTGAAAAATTCTCAATACTTAAAGGCTTGGAGAGAGAGAGAGGGGGGGGGGGGGAGGGAGGGAGAGAGAGAGAGAGAGAGAGAGAGAGAGAGGAGAGAGAGAGAGAGAGAGAAGGTCTCTACGAATGATTCACGAAAAACCTTCGGGGAGATGCATACGAACTGCTGTATGTCTGATCTTTTACCATTAGATCGAGTCACACCAAAAAAAAAAAAAAAAAAACAAAAAAAATGTACGACTACATCGCACTTTCCCACATGTATGTGGGCGCGTGGACAGACAAACATGAGCTTTGTTCGCTGCGATTGTTCGATTAGTGTTTGGAACCAGTTTGTCTCCTGATCACTAATATTTCCGAACACCATTCTGTTGGTAAAGACTATTTACACACGTACATACACGCACATGGACGCGCGCGCGCGCGCGCGCGCGCGCCACACACACACACACACACCACACATAGATAGAAAGATAGATAGATATAACCCTGGATACCCAAAGATAGTATGTCAGTGATGACGGCCAAACACCGTTAATCGTTTGGAGAAGTTCAATATCGATATGATGGAGGAGTCTTTTGTGCCAGGGGAAGGTTGTAATTTGTTCACATTCTGCTACCCTTTTTTTTCTTTTTTTTTTTCTCTCCGTCTCCATGATAACAAAAAGAAAGTTTGGGGAGACGCTCGACTGTCCCCACGTTTAAACTGCTCTGTGTGTGATATGCTGGCCCCCTTTTTTTCTGGTCGGCTTAGCGGTGTGTGCACTATGACTGAAGCTCGAAGCAGTCGAACGAACCGACTAACCAAGTAACTAACGCCTTTTGGGGGCGACTCCGATGTGTGTCCATGACAACGTCGGCCATCTTCACGACAGCTGGTGGCACGTGCCGACGAGGATGTGGCGTGATTGATGTGACCCCGACCCTGCCGCCTTCTGAGTCTTCCCCGAACACCCCCCCCCACCCCCACCCTTCACTTCTCCGTCCACCCTGTCTCTCCTGTTTGGTTCTGTCCCTTGGGTCCCCCTCCCTCCCGCCCCCTGCCCACCCCCCCCACCCCCGGTCCCGCATCGGTGTTAGTGTTATTTATGGTTTTTGGACGGTTGTGCACCGAGAGCAGAGCAAGTGGAGGCAGGATATGCAGGGAAGATAACAAATGTTGAAGAAAGCGAATGATCTATCTATCCGTGTGTCCGTCCGTATGTGCTTCCGTTTCTCTCTCTCTCTCTCTCTCTCTCTCTCTCTCTCTCTCTCTCTCTCTCTCTCTCTCTCTCAGTATATCTCTCCCCCCCCCCCCCCCCCCGCCTCTCTTACTGAAAATATACATCTGTTCACATAACATACACACGAAAACAAACATCGCGAACACGCATGTTCGTACGCGCGCGCGCGCACACACATACACACACACACGCACGCACGCACGCATGCACGCACGCACGCACGCACGCACACACACACACACACACACACACACACACACACACACACACACACACACACACACGTTTGCGCGCGCGCATACACGCGCACATGACCGCCCACACACATACATAGAGCACCAATGTCATCTGAACCAATTTCAGAATAACTGTTCTTCAGAACGTTTCTTGTTTTTATTTGTGTCAAATCAGTGCTTATGACTTTTAGAGCGATAAGATTTGTCTTTCTCGCTTTTCACACACACGCATGCACGCGCGCGCATGCGCATAGGCACACACACACACACACACACACACACGCACGCGCGCGCGCGCGCGCGCTCACACACACATACACACACACACTCACCACACACACACACCACACACACACACACACACACACACACACACGTTCCCCACCCCATCCCTTACCCCACCCTCATGCAAGGTGGCCGGCCCCTCGAGGCGAAGACCCGGAGGTAATGAAAGGCGGTGCATATGACATAGTATGCCAGCCCCCCCCCCCCCCCCCCCCCCCCCCCCCCCCCCCCCCCCACCAACACAATAAAGATCCTGCGGCTCGAAGACCGCTTGCCGCTTGCCTCTCTGCTCACCCCCCCCCCCCCCCCCCCACACCGAACCTTCGTCCCCACCCCCATCGCCGCCGCCGCCGCCACCTTATGTCACCGGATCCCCAAGACGAGATTTATGCCGCTGTTTTGAATTCCGGGGGTGGGGTGGGGTGGGGTAGGGGTAAGGGTGGGGATTGGGGGGGGGGGGGGGGAGTGGGGCAATATAAGCCGCGCACCCCTTTGTCTGCCCTGGCCGGCTCGGGGGGCCCCCATAAAGCATCTCTGATTAGTAATTTGTGGGCCTGCGCCTCGTTTGTTTTCATTATTTGATAAGTCTGGCATGATAAAAGAATATACATCACTCGCAGAAAGGGCGAGGAGTGAAGCGAAGGGAGGAGTTCTCTCTTCTCGGTCTTTTTTTTCTTGTCTTTTCCTTTCCTTCTTTCGTTCGGTCTTCCTTCTCCCTTGACTGCCTGGAGTCCTCTTTCGCTGGCCCGGGAGAGCGCTCTCTCTCTCTCTCTCCTCTCTCTCTCTCTCTCTCTCTCTCTCTCTCTCTCTCTCTCTGTCTTCTCTGTCTTCTCTGTCTGTTTCTCCTCTCTCTGAAGAGGGGTTTGGAAGGGGGGGGGGGGGGGGGTCCTTCTTTTGGTCGGATTCTTGCTAACTTGCACAGAGTTCGCTGTTTTTATTGGTCGTTTGGTTGACTTGGGGTAGGTTGGGATGGGATTGTTCCGGTTGCGCAATAAGTGTTTCCGGCGGGAGTTGGGTGGAGGGGTGGTTTGCTCCTTGAGGGCGGGGCATTGGGGGGTGGGTGGGTGGGGGGTGGATGGGGTGAGGGTGAGGTGGGGGTGTGAGATGAAGGTTTTACGGGGTGGACGTGTCAGGTTGGTGTTGTTCGGTTCCAGCGGCTGTGATTGCGGAGGGATTTGCTAGTCTTTGTTGGCCCCAGGGAGGTGCTGTTAGGAGTTTGTGGTGCCATCGCTTCTGTGGGATGTCGCCGCCGTATCCTCTGTGTGTGTGTGTGTGTGTGTGTGTGTGTGTGGTGTGTGTGTGTGTGTGTGTGTGTGTGTGTGTGTGTGTGTGTGTGTGTGTGTGTTGTGTCGTGTTAGTATACGTGTGCATTTTCATTCCGGGTCCCCTCCCTCTCCCTCCCCTCTTTCCTCCATCCACCCTCACCACCACCGCATACTTGCTTGACCATAACTATCCGCATGTCGACCGAATGCAAAACACTGGAATTCTGCCTTGAACTGCACGTGTATGGCTTTGATATTTTGGCTTGGGTTTATGATTGGTGTGTTATTCTCCTGTTATATGTTCACGTTATGTCTCCGTGTGATGTCTGTCCATCCGTCCGTCCGTCCGTCTGACTGTTTGTCCGTCCGTCCGTCTGTCTTCTGTCTGTCTGTCTCTCACTCACACACACACACACCACACACACACACACACACACACACACACACACACACACACACACACTCACTCACTCACTCACTCACTCTCTCTCTCTCTATCTGTCTCTCGCTCGCTCGCTCACTCTCTGCATGCCTGCCTTCCTACCTGTGTGCGGGGCTTTTCCATCTCATTCATGCTCAGGGGGTTGCTTCTGTCTCTGCTTTCAGTTGGTAAAGCGACTGACACACGAGCCTCCCCGCCTGTACGCTTCGGAAGTACCGGTCGAACCCGATCCCAAACGTAGCGTCTGTCATAGTAAACGTACATCTCAAACGGACTACGGCATCCAGTTAAACCCGACCGTTCGAGATATACCGTGATCTATTCGAAACGGACAGTTAGTATCCTCCAACCAATCAACGCTCAGCATTGAGCCAACACCCATGACACAAGGAAAAATGGCGTCGTCTAGCAAGGCGGTCAGACTGTCCGATTCTGAGACCAAACATTTGATTGAATCGTACCAAGGCCATGATGTGCTTTGGAATGTCAACTCAAAAAATTATAAGAATCTAAATATTCGAGAAAAAGCTTCGTATTCAATTGTACAGACCTTTGAAGCGGCATGTGGGATCAAACTCGAAGGTTTTAAAACTATCGTGAAGCACTCCGTCCGTTCGACACTGACTGGTTGGACCGCACAGGTTCAAACGTTTCGTCTCAACTGTACGGACGAAAAGGCTCGTGTGTCAGCCGCTTAAGGGGTGTTTTCACCCCGATTTGGACATTTTAAAGGACGGTCTCGCACCTTGGTACGCAGTGATTAGTATATACAGTGAGGATTTTGAGTTTTACTATCTTCGGGTTTGTCTTGCTAGTAGGTCCAGGACGTTGCCGCCACCTGTTGTAGTCTGTGCCGCTCAAGAGGTTTGGGCCTATCCTTGTCGCTTATGTTCCATTAAGCAAGGACGTCTACACTTTTTTTTGTCTTTGCATCGTACTTAGGACCAAAACAGAAAAAAAGAAGTGTCCGTGAACTACCCGTGTATGCACGGCGAGAATTAAGAGTACTAATTGGAATATCAGTACTAAAATAAAACACGGCGAGAATTAAGAGTACTAATTGGAATATCAGTACTAAAATAAAACACGGCGAGAATTAAGAGTACTAACTGGAATATCAGTACTAAAATAAAACACGGCGAGAATTAAAGAGTACTAATTGGAATATCAGTACTAAAATAAAACGGCGAGAATTAAGAGTACTAACTGGAATATCAGTACTAAAATAAAACACGGCGAGAATTAAGAGTACTAACTGGAATATTAGTACTAAAATAAAACCCATAACACCTTTCTGGATGCCTTTACCTTATGATAATGTGCACTGTCATCACTGATTTTTTTTTTCTCGAACATTGCTGACTGTACCTCTTTTGTCAGAGTACTGTGTGTGTGTGTGTGTGTGTGTGCGCGCGCGCGCGCGTGCGTGCGTGCGTGCGTGCGTTGGTGTGTGTGTGTGTGTGTGTGGTTGTTTTCTGTGACACTGACTAGTCAACAACTAAATCGAAAAGGCATACATGATTACAAGACCAGTTTCATAACTGGGTGTAACCGCTGCCAATCAGAATCTGAAGGAAATGAACACAGCGTTTTGGTTTACATGTGAGAGCTCCCTAGCGTCAGAAGGCTTTTGTGGCTGTTTTCCTGTGACGCGCAGCGCGAATGGGGTCCACAAAATGGGTTGTGATCCCGAGGACCATGACCGTCTTCATGGTTTCGAATTTTCCCTCAAGGATAATAGCCCTTTTCCCTGCCAAATTAGGGGAAACGCCGATAACAACCGTTTTCCTTGGGGAAATAGGGAAAACACCTATCATCCTTAGGGAAAACACCGATAACACCTGTTTTCCTTGGGGAAATAGGGAAAACACTTATCATCCTCAGGGAAAACACCGATAACACCTGTTTTCCTTGGGGAAATAGGGAAAAACACTTATCACCCTCAAGGAAAACACCGATAACAACTGTTTTCCTTGGGGAAATAGGGAAAACACTTATCCTCTTAGAGAAAACACCGTTACAACTGTTTCCCTCGGGAAAATAAGGAAAACACTCATGATTCTTAGAGAGAACAACTGTTATCCTAAGGGGAACACATATGATCGTCACGGATGACAGCTTCACCCAGTTTTCCTAAAGAATGATTGCTGTTTCCCGGGAGAGCAGCTCTTACGGGCTTAAGAAGCAGTAGTGCTCCTATACTTGCACACTGATTTCAGCATGGACAAGGAAACCGTTTTTTGATCTCGCTTCCGTTTCTGTTCTGCTGTTCTTACTTTTGTTTGTCTTATTTGTTCTTTGTTCTGTTTTACTTTTGTTTCTATTGTTCTGTTCTTACTTTTGTTTCTATTGTTCTGTTCTTACTTTTGTTTCTATGTTTGTTCTTACTTTGTTTCTTTGTTTGTTTTACTTTGTTTGTTCTGTTCTTACTTTTGTTTCTATTGTTCTGTTCTTACTTTTGTTTCTATTGTTCTGTTCTTACTTTTGTTTCTATGTTTCTGTTTCTTTACTTTTGTTCTCCTATTGTTCTGTTCTTACTTTTCGTTTCTATTGTTTTGTTCGCTTCGTTTTTAATCTTCGTTGTGTTCTGTTCTTCTGTTTGCTTTTTGTTTGTTCTTCTTTGTTTGCTTTTGTTTGTGTTCTTTGTTCTGCTTTTGTTTTGTTTCTTTGTTCTGCTTTTGTTTCTGTTCTACTTTTCTTTCTTTGTCCCTTTATCTGTTGTTGTTCGTTTCTATATTTCTTCTTCGACAGACGACTCAGTATCTCCTCCAACCATTCCATTTAGTGTTAAGCTGTTGTGCTCTGGGGAGGTGTCGGCGACGCGATTTCGCGGTCCAAGTGCACAAACGTGGACGCAACATGCAAAGTGGCCTCGTCGAACGAAATGAGCCAAACTTTTCTGGACTGCACGTTCACTCCTATCAAGACTGGTTATGGGCTGCATGCGAAAACCTAGCAGATCAGCTGTGCTGTGTACGCTGTCGTTACGGTTGTTATGTATGGCTATGGCGATGAAATGGTTGTACTGGTCGCTCGCTCGTATCACGCGGTGCCAGAAACTCTCCTACTGATGATGATGACCTGTAGCTTCCGAGGTGGCCGCTCAGTTTTCGTTGCGTAAACTAAACGCGCTCGTCGCTCGTCGTGAATGGTGATCCAGCGGATCCAACGCCCGATACAGGATGGCAAAGGGAGGTTATTTTCACTCGCACGTTGAAAATGAAAGGCAGGTAACTTGAGTTCCAGCGCCTGAAACCCACACACAGTGTGCATCATCGGGAGCCCTGCTGTCTGTCTGTCTGTCCGTCTGTATTTCTCTGTTGGTTGCCTGCTTGTCTGTTTGCCTCTCTGTCTTGGCTGGCTGGCTGGCTGTCTGTCTGTCTGTCTGTCTTCTCTCTCTCTCTCTCTCTCTCTCTCTGCTTCCATTCTTCTTTTGCTTGTCCATTCTTCTTCCTTTTCTCTCTTTTCCTCTCTTCTGTCCCTCTCTCTCTCTCTCTCTCTGTGTGTGTGTGTGTGTGTGTGTGTGTGTGTGTGTGTGTGTGTGTGTGTGTATGCGCATGTGCAAACCACTCTCTTAAGTCCGTCAATACACTTCGGATACGTATAAACATATTTCCCGATTTTTTTTTTAACAGTTGCACAAGGCAGCACTTTGATAAAAAGATAACCTTTTTTTCTGTTGACAGGTGAATGTAAACAGGAGAACGATTCGAGGCATTTGTCAGGACCTGACGTGCGAGAGAGGGAGGGTAGAAAGAGAGAGAGGAGGGACGAGCGGAGTTGTTTGGGGGAGAGGAAGGGCGTGGGTGTGTGTGTGTGTGTGTGTGTGTGTGTGTGTGTGTGTGTGCTGGTGTGTGTGTGTGTGTGTGTGTGTGTGTGGTGGTGTTGGCGCGCGCGCGCTAAGAGTGGCGGAGAGACCTCCACGTGCATCTTGTTAAGCTGCAGTTAATTTGACATGGCGTTCTACGTAATTCATTTTGTTCTCTCTCTCTCTCTCTCTCTCTCTCTCTCTCTCTCTCTCTCTCTCTCGTCTTTCGCTCGCCGCTCGCTCGCTGCTCTTCTTCTCTTCTCTTTCTTTCTTTCCTTTTTTAAACGTGGTTATTATTTTCTAGATACATAACGACCAAAATCGATTCTGACAAATCGTAGATCTTCCCAGGCGTGGATTAAAGCCAGGCTGACTCGGCTTGACAGATGGGCGCAGATTCTCCCTAAATTTTCCTGGGGAGAAAAACGGCAGGGAACGAGGGGGAGGAGGGGTGGAGGACATAGGGAAGGGGGTGCGGGGGGGGGGGGGGGGGGTGATAGTAAAAACAACAAAGAAACCTTGGCTTGATTTATTCAATTGTTACATCAGCCATGTTGTGTGTTCGCTTTTCTTTTTTTTCTTTTTTTCTTTACTGTCACTGAAAATCCTTTGTGGAGAAAAAAATGTCTTTGAAAGTATTTGTACATAAGAAAGAGAGAGGAGAGGGGGAATGACAACGGGGTTGGGGGGGGGGGGGGGGTTGGCTGAGTTCCCCTAGTTCTAATGAACTCCCAAGTTTGATCTTCACTGTGGAGGGGAGCTGATGAAGGATGGGGAGGACTGGACTGCTGTAGAGTACAACTAGCCTGTTGCTCATGACTGGTCGAAGACGGACATGGGGATCGTTGACTGCCAAAGCGTTGCCGTGGCATGCCGGGTGTCCTGTTTTCATGGGACTGAGGAGAAATTTCTAGCTGTGCTAATGAACTTCAAAGCCTTTCAACCCCATCTTCTCCCACTGTCTCCGTCTCTGTCTGTCTGCCTCTGTCTACATCTGTCTCTGTCTGTCTGTCTCTCTCGCTCTCTCTCCCTCTCCCTCTCTTTCTCTCCCTACCTTCTCTCTCTCTCTGTCTCTGTCTTTCTCTCTCTCCTCCCATTTCTCTCAGTATTTTCAATTACAAACACTTGATAGCTAGCTTACTCAGGCACACATTCATCTCACACAGGAAATATGTAAAGAAAATGAAAGAATACCCCCACTCTGCCCTGTTCAGTTGCTACATAAAGACAGAGGGGCAGTTTTTTGTCAAGTCATCTTTATCATCCAGTTTCATAGTTACGGCAACAGCCAAGACCACCTGAGAGAATATCCACACTTTTTTGTTTTTAGCTTAAAAGAAAGAAAAGCCGGCGGGCATGGTAATCTAACCAATTACTCGGTGTGTGTCGTGCGTTACGGGCCTGCGTCTTTTCCGCGCTGTTCTCAGTGGGGCGCGGGTCTGTCGGGGGGTAATCGCCGCCATCAATATCGGTCGTTTCCGGACCTTGGCGGCATAGATCTCTGTCTGACGCTGATGGATGGGTGGGCCCTTCGTCTGGAACATGCCGGTTTGTAGTGTGCGTGCGTGAGTGCGTGCGTGCGTGCGTGCATATATGTATGTATGTATGTGTGTGTTTGTGTGTGTGTGCGCACGCGCATGTGTGTGTGTGTGTGTGTGGTTTTTGTGTATGTGTATGTGTGTGTGTATGTGTGTGTGTTCCCATGGGTGTCTATGTGTGTCAGTCTTTCTCTGACTGAGCATACATCTTTCTCTCTCTCTCTCTCTCTCTCTCTCTCTCTCTCTCTTCTTTGGTGTGTGTGTGTGTGTGTGTGTGTGTGTGTGTGTGTGTGTGTGTGTGTGCATGCTTTTGTGTGTGCAGACGTGTGTGTGTGTGTGTGTGTGTTGTGTTGTGTGTGTAGGTGTGTGCGGGGTGGTGTGTGTAAGTAAATTTGAGTGACATTCTATGTAGGTAGGATTTATAGATATTTAAATGCATAGATGTAGGTGTTTGATGGGGAGGGGGGAGGAGGGGGTTGACAGACACGCACACACATGCACGCACACACACACACACAGACAGATACACACACACACACGCACACACACACACACACAGAGATGCAGGCAGAGAGATGCAAAGGGAGAAAGCAATTGAGTCAAACAAACCAGAAACCTTAGTAAGGCTACACACACACACACACACACACATACCGCGCACGTGCGCCGCGCGCGCGCGCGCACACACACACACACACACAGAGGGGGGGGGGGGGGGGAGGGAGACAGACAGACAGAAAAAGAACAGGCTGAATCAGAGAAATCAAAAACCTTGATTAGGCCAGATATCAGCTTAGTCAGTAGCTGGCCACAACAGTGGACATCCTAATTTCGTTTAGCCCGTTGTTAAAACAAAGCGTTATCCAGCAGATCATTCTGTGCGCCTCTTGCCTGCTGGTCCTGCTCCATTTCAGCCCTAAGTCCGGCGAGACATGGATCCATCAGCAGTGAACTGACGCCTGTAGTATTGGTCATATTTAGGCTGAGATCGGATAGATCTCTGTCTGAAACAAAGGGATGGATAGATAGGCTGAACCAGTCCACTGGAATGTTGGGCCGATTTGTGTTGGTGACATCCATGCGGAATGTTTGTGATGTGCACTTCCATGCATATTAATTGAAGACTTAAAAAAAAAAGAAGACACATTTGTCAAAAATTCACTTGCCAGTTTTGCATACTGTATTGAACGAACATTACTCTCCACTTCTTATTTGTATTTTAGCTTGGTTTATGCTGTTGTTTGCATGTGTGTATGTGGTAGATAGAGAGGAAGGGGGGGGGGGGTAGAGGATAGGTTTGATGGGTTGGGAGGGAGGGACAGTGAGGGGGGAGTAGATGTTGGTTGCTAGGTCTGGCGCATGACTGTGTGCATGCATGCTTGAGGGGAGTTACTTGTGCATGCATGCGCATGTGTGTGTAGAGTTATAGGGAGTGGATCTCTTTGTCCATGAGGGAGCAAGGAGAGGAGGAGGGTTGGGTCCGATTTCTTTTTTGAGGACTACAAGGGCCAAGAGATGGTGCTGTGGGTAGGAGACTGGAGAGGGGGGGGGGGGGTTGAGAGTAAACAGATTAAAACAAAAAACGTGGTCTCGTTTTCTGAATAAAGTACACTCCAAAAACGTTTATTAGTGAAGTGAAACTGTGAAAGAGGCATGATGCCCTGTCTACATCAATATATGCCAAAGACTTCTTTCAAAGAAGACTCCTCCCCCTCCCTCCTTCCCCCTAATCCACAACTTGTGACACTTTCATATTTCATTTATTTATGTATTTATTTTGATTAGAGTTGCACACATTTTTGAAACTGGTGTTGCAGAATTTTTTTAACCTGGAGCCGCAGAATTTCTTTGGAATTTGAGCAACAGAGTTGATTAGGGAGGTGGGGGGGGGGGGGGGGGGCTGGAATCCAGAGGACAGGAGTTTGGGTTAATACATCTTGAATTCCACACTGTCTACTGAAGTGTCTAAAGGTAGGGAACCATGAATACCAGCGAATATTTTTGTAAGGGGGACAGGCACGCTGACCGAAGGTAACAGATATCGTACATAAGAATATCCAGACAGCCATACCATGTCACTTTACTCAGTGGTGACGACGAAGGGCACCAAACTGCTTTTGGCTGTTTTTTTCTCCAAAACCAAAAGCAGGAGGCAGCACAATCTGGCAAATGACTGCATATCTCCCGCCTCATTTTGGGTTTTGTTCCTAGCACTGTCGGGGACTGAATCTGTCAGAGTGTGCAATCACTGCCATCTATACCGGTCATTTCCGCACGGTGGCGTCATATCGTGGTACAGCGTCTGAGGCTAAAAGTTGGATGAACTCTGCATAGCAAAGTTGAAGGCTGTGTTGTGGCTGTATGCCTGGGAGATATGTAAAGAAATTCAGGAGTGTAAATTGGAGGGGAAAGTGTGTGTGTGTGTGTATGTGTGTGTGCGCGCGTGTGTGTGGTGCGCATGCCGCACACACAAAATAGCAGGTATTGATGTGAATTTTAGTGACA
>CM065730.1:45909541-45917041 GCA_033310375.1 Conus canariensis
CTTACTTTCTTTTTCGGCTTTCCGTCGTTTTTCTTCCTTTTTTCGGCTTTCCGTCGTATTTTCTTTCTTTCCTTTTTTTTTTTTTTTTTTTGCTTTACCGTCGTATTTTGCTCTCTCTCCTCTCCTCTCTCTCTCTTCTCTCTCTCTCTCTCTCTCTCTCTCTCTCTCTCTCTTCTCTCTCTCTCTCTCTCTTCTCTCTTTTGGCTTTCTGTTTTTCTCTGTTATGCTTTTTTATTTTGTTTGTGTGTTTCTGTTTTTCCTTCCCTCTGCCTGTCCCCCCGTATTTTCCTTCTGTATTCCTTTGTTGTTGTGTTTTTTTCTTCCTTCTGTATTCCTTTGTTGTTGTGTTTTTTTCTTACTGTCGTTTTTTTTTCCCCTGTTTTTTATTTGTTTGTCTCTTTGGTTTCGTCTTTCTCTTTGTCTTTGTTTCCTCTGTCTTTTGTTTTTTCTCTCTGTCTTCCTTTTCCTCTTTTTCCCCCCTCTCTTTTCGTCTGTTTCTCTTTCGTTCTTTCTTTCACTCTTTCCTTGTTTTTTTCTTTTTGCTTTTTTGTTTGTTTCTTTCTTTTTTTCTGTCGTTATAAATGTCTTCCTCCAGTCCCACCCCTCTTTCTGTTGTTCTCCCCACTCTCGTCTGTCTTGCCTTCTTTCCTTCCTTTCTGACTGTCACAGTGTCTGTCTCTATCTCTGTCTGTCTCTGTCAGTCTCTGTCTGTCTGTCGGTCTGTCTTTCTGTCTGTCTCTTTCTCTGTGTCTCTTTCCTGTGTCTCTTGTTTCTCTCTCTCTCTCTCTCTCTCTCTCTCTCTCTCTCTCTCTCTCTCTCTCTCCTCTCTCCTCTTCTTTCTTTTCTGTCTTTCCTTTCTTCGTGTCTTTTTTTGTTCTTTTCTTTCTTCTTTCCATTTTTTTTGTGCCATCTTTTGTTATATATTATTTGTCTCCTTCTTTCTTCCTTTCCATCCTTTCTCCTTTGTTTCCTTCCTAATTTCGCTTACTGTCTTTGTTTTTCTTCTTTTCCCTGTACATAGTTTTCTTAGGTTCTCCTCCGAAGTTGGGTTTGTTTTTTTTTTTCATGCTTTCTCTGTTTCTTTTACTTTCTTGTTTCTTTTCTTTCCTGCTGTTCAACCCCCCCCTCCCCCCTTTTTTTTTTTTCCTTCTGTTTTTTTTTTTTTTTTTTTTTTTTGCACTTGCGTCTATGACATCCTCTCCACCATCTCCTCATCTTTTCACACATTTTTCAACTTTGTTTTCCTCTTTCATTCTTTTTTTTTCTCTGACTTCTTCCACGCCTTTCATCAGATCTTTTCTTGTCATCATCGTCATCCTTGTCGTCGTCGTCGTCGTTGTTGTTGTTGTTCTTCTTCTTCGTTGTCGTCGTCATCGTCTTCGTCTTCTCTTCTTCTTCTTCTTCTTCTTCTTCTTCTTCTTCTTCTTCTTTCTTCTTCTTCTTCTTCTTCTTCTTCTTCTTCTTCTTCAGCAGCAGCAGCAGCAGCATCAGCGTGATCATCATCATCATCATCATCATCATCATCATCATCATCATCATCATCATCCATCTCCAATTCCTCTTTGTGTACAAGTTCTGACAAATAACTTTCCCACACTTTCAGCAAACTTATTTCAGTAAGAATATTTCCTTCTTGTTGTTTGATGTTTTACATTTACTAATTACTGTTTTTCGTGCTGGCGTATGGTGGCTGCCTTTTTTGTCCGTCATTTTTTTTTCTCATTCATGTACCCCGAGGCGGTTATTTTGTGATAAATAAATCTGAAATCTAACATCTGGCAGCCCGGATATGACCTTCGTGGTCGGCTGGGGTGTAAACGACGTGACTTTTATGTCTTGTTCTGCTGATTCTTCCTTCTCTGCTCCGCCTCTTCTGCTTCTCATTTTGTCTCCTCCTCCTCCTCCTTCTTCTTCTTTTTTTTTTTTTTTTTTTTTTTGCTGTCCCATCTTCTGTGCCACCTCAGTGGCAGTGCACCCATGCCGCTCATTCCGACACTCCGTCCACAGCCACAGCCCGGTCAGTCCCACCGCAGCCCCGGCACCGGTAATCTACAGGGAGCAGTCAATGTCAAGTCGTGAAGAGCCAACCCACCGAAGGAAACACTGCACTGCTGCCGAGTCACTTCGGTGGTGTTCAGTGGCGCCTGTTCTGATCCAACATACTCAGGACACCACCTACCAAGCCCCCTGCTGGTGACAATAATTGCTTAGTCGCGGAGCCAGCGTGAGTGAGCTCTCCCTCCGGAGGGCGCCACCATGTCCGTCCAACGACAGCTCCCATGGACTTGCCGATACAGGTGACCCCGACGGAACCAAACCAAGGCCGCAGGCACAGAGAGAACATCGAAACTGAGGTCACCATGAGAGCAGAGCATGAAGGGCCACAGAATTTGACTTCTTTTTCATGCTGGTCGATGAGGATGAGGATGATTAAGATGATGCTACGGATTTCCATTTCGGTCTGAGACTACATGACAGGGCTGTACTCTACGCTTCCTTTCATAATATATCCCGGCGTCAACCAGGCCGAGAGATACAGACACCTGCAGTGTTGGTCAGGAAGTTTGAGCAACACTCTCAGAGACGCATCCGTCAAGAGGATGAAACTCGACTGTGCGGTCCCAGCCTTCCCAACTGAGCCCGTAGCAAAGTCAGCTCTGGGTAGGAGCCGGTCGGGGCAGAAAAATCCCACATGACTCTGATGGGAATCGAACCCATGACCTCCCAGCCGGGAGTCCGCGACGCTAACCACTTCGCCACGGCGGCTGGTTGCTTCTCCTCCTCCTCCTCCTTCTTCTTCTTCTTCTGCTGCTGCTGCTGCTGCTGCTCCTCCGCCTCCTCCTCCTCCTCCTCCTCCTCCTCCTCCTTCACAACGATGACGACCACCACCACCACCTACTGTTCTGCTTCGTCTTATACTTGTTCCTTTTCTTCTTCTCCCCTTCCTTCTTCTTGTGTCTAGTTTTCTTCTTCTTCCGCCTTTTTCACTTCCTCCACCGCTCTTCTTCTTCATGTTTTTTTCATTGTTCTAAATCCTTTTCTTCTGCTCCAGCTTATTTCTTGGTCTTCTTCTTTCTGTGGTTGTGTTGATTTGAACTATAACGGCTTTTTTGTTGTCTTCCCTTCTACTTGTTTCTTTGGCGTTTTCTTTTCCATGTTTACGTTTACTCTGTCTTCTTATTTCCCGAACACCTCTTCTTCTTCCATTTGTTTCTTGATCGATTTATTCCTTATCTTGTCTTTATCCTATTTCACCTTCTTCTTGGGATAATTTTGGTCTTTTTTCTCACTCTTGTTTAAAAAAATTATATATTCAAATGCCTCACCTCTCCAGTCTGTCCTATCAGTGCACGTGCAAGCCACAACAAACAAAAACGCGAAAAAGAAGAATTGTCTCTGCCATATGACTAAAAAAAAATCTTGCACGAATTAGAGGAGTATTATTAATTGCTTTTTTGCGTTTGTAAAAAAAATAATAAAGAGAGAGAGACAGAGAGAGAGAGAATACGAATGATTTATTCAGATTGAGGCTGAAGGGGTGACACCCGCAATACCTTACACAAGAGGGATTCTCAGGAAAGAAAATGGGAAGAAAAAGCATTTACACATATATGCACTACGCAAACTATTATGAATATACTGTTCGTATTCGCTTTTGAGCTTCATATATGTACATAGCAAGTTCAAAGGGATGTTTTCATTTGTTGCGAACAATAAGTTGACTCTAAAACTACAGGGGTCAAGATAATACTTAGCCTCAATAAATTTAACTCTAAGGTCACTGATTGCAGGACAGCAAAGTAAAAAATGTATTTCATCTTCCTTTGCCTGATGACACAAGCCACACATCAATTCGTTTTCTTTCAGAGCACTGTATCTAAATCGATGGCGAATACCAAATCTAAACTTACTCAGTGCACTCTTAATATACCTGTTCATAGTCATTTCAAAGTATGGTTCAACAACACGTGTTGTTTTAAAAAGTCTGTATTGTGCAGATCTGTCACTTCTG
Source organism: Conus canariensis (assembly GCA_033310375.1). NCBI lineage: Eukaryota > Metazoa > Mollusca > Gastropoda > Neogastropoda > Conidae > Conus > Conus canariensis. The sequence continues at coordinate 45,913,554 of CM065730.1, forward strand.
TAAATATGGTCATGCCGGCCTTGCCATCTGCAATCAATCATTGTTTGTTTAAAAAAACATTTTAAAAAAATCCTGATATACTTTCAACGCCCTGGTTGTCCATAACGTAAGCAAATCCACATGAACAGTGTTCAACTGCTGCTAGATTAGAATTAAAAGTTAATATGAATAAGACCAATATTATTGTGTTTCGTAAAGGTGGATATTTGGCACGTCATGAGAAATGGGTCTACGGGGGTGAATACAATAGTGTAGTCAACGCATACAAGTGTCTTGGATTTTATTTCTCTACAGATTAAGTTTCACTTTGGTGTCAAGATATAGCAAATAGGGCAAAGAGAGCAGTCACAGTTATTTTCATATTTTATATAAATTGAATAGTTGCGCATTTTCTTTTCTTTCTTTCTTTTTTTTTTTTTTTTTTTTTGGGGGGGGGGGGGGGGGGTCCAATTGATTCGACTTTCAGGTGCAGCCAGTCTTACAGTATGGAGCTGAAATGTGGGCTTTCGAGAAAATTGTTGAAATAGAGAATGTTCATTTGTATGCAATGAAAAGATTTTTGAATGTCGACAATCGAACACCAGATGATTTAGTTTATGGTGAAGTTGTGGTGAAGGTATCCAGTTTATATTTAGATTAGATGTTTTTAGCATTGGCTGAAAATAACCAGAATGGAGGAAACCAAGATACCATTTAAAGCTTATAAGACGTTGCGAGATTTGGAAGGTAATGGCAAGAGACTTGGGCTGCCAATGTTCGTCAGATAGAGAAGAGAGAGAGAGAGAGGGGGGGAGGGAGAGAGAGGAGAGAAAACACACACACACACACACACACACACACACACAACACACACACACACACACACAGAGGAAGAGAGATACTAGAAAAAATTTTTTTAAAAAGGTAATTATACTTTCAGCAAAACAGTAACTCCTTCTAGTAAACCAATGGTAAAGCTGTCAGTAATAACACACATCAAAACAATCCCAGGCTGTAGATGTTATTTGTGATGACAGCGACCATAAAAGCAGCAGGTTGCTCTCTGTAGCGAACCCTGTTCCGGGCTTTTTCGGTGTGTGTGTGTGTGTGTGTGTGTGTGTGTGTGTGTGTGTGTGTGTGTGTGTGTGTGTGTGTGTTGGTTTTTGTTTTTTTTTCACAGAACGGATGGCTGGGTATATTTCCAGCCATAAATTCCGGTGGCAATAGAACAGCTGGATCATCGAAGTACATCAGCTCCGCAATGTGTGTGATGATGCCAGCGACAACGGAAGCACCACCACGCACATTCCTTATTGGTTGTTACGATCTGTGTATATGCATGCAGGGCCAGGCTGTTGGCGTGGTCATTGGATAACATCATCTGTTGCTGTTGCTGTTGTGGTGGTGGTGGTGGTGGTGATGGCGGAGTTGTCGGTTGTTGTTGGTGGTGATGGTGATGGTAGTGGTGGTGGTGGTGGTGAGTGTGTGTATGTGTGTGTGTGTGTGTGTGTGTGTGTGTGGTGTGTGTGTGTGTGTGTGTGTGTGTACACGTATGATCTCTGTCTCTCTGTTTGTCAGTCTGTCTGTTTGTCAGTCTGTCTGTCCTCTGTCTGTCTGTCTGTCTGTCTGTCTCTGTCTCTCTCTCTCTCTGTCTGTCTCTCTCTCTCTGTGTGTGTGTGGTCTCTCTCTCTCTCGCTTGCTCGCTCCTTCCCTTCCTCCCTCCCTCCCTCGCCCTGATATGTCCCTTTGCGGTTGGCTGGGCTATAAGCAACCTTCTCCCCCCCCCCCCCAGATACACACACACACATAGTCTCATTTTCTCCCTCCTTCTCTCCCTCCCTCTCTCTCTCTCTCTCTCCTCCTCTCTCTCTCTCTCTCTCTCTCTCTCTCGTGTGTGTGTGTATGTGTGTGCGTACTCGTGCATGCGTGTGTGTGTGTGAGTGCCTGCGTGGCAATCTTTCCCGTGATATGTGGTGGCCGACCAAAGCAGCGAGCGCGTGGTCATGGTGTGAGCCTGGAGTCGTGACAGACGACAAATGGAAACATGGCACTGGGCTGACTGATAGAACCATCCCGGGCCTTTCCCACACTTCTCACCCCCCCCCCCCCCCCCCGACACCCCCTCCCCACTTTCCTCCTATCCACCCCCCCCCCCCCCCCCAGCATTGTACTAGAGAGAGTGCGATATTTTGTTGTTGTTGTTGTTTGTCTTTATTTTTGGCACCTTTGTTGATCACAAACCTTTGTATTGTAATTCATTCACTGAGTACGGAATCCACCATTAAAAGAAAAAAAAATTAGGATATGTGCAAAGAAAGTACGGGTTTTGGTATCGAAACACGGTTAATCATTCTCCCCCACATGATGGATGAGTGAATGCCTACATGGCATCGTCTGCTTATTGCACGCGATAAAAAAAACTGGGTCAATACCGCTCTCTGCACCACCCCTGGTCAGGTCCATTATTAATTGATGTGAAATGGGGGGAGGGGGTGGAGGGGAAGGGGGAGGGGGGGCTTCTATCAGACATCACGTGCTTGCGGCGAGGATGCGTATATCGGCAAGGGAGTGTACGTACATTGGTGGAAGCTTACGGGCTGCTGTTGCTGTTAACGTACGGGTGTTCATATGGTGTGAGTCTCTCTGTCTCTCTCTGTCTGTCTGTCTGTCTGTCTGTCTCTCTCTCTCTCTCTCTCCCTCCCTCTCTCTCTCTCTCTCTCTCTCTCTCTCTCTCTCTCTCTCTCTCTCTCTCTCTCTCTCAGATGGGGCAGCTTTTTGTAAAGCGAGGAGAGAATATAAAAATTTATTGCTTAGAAAGCAGAAGTTGTATAATGATTTTCGTTTATGAAAATACTTAATTCTGTGAATAATCAAGAAGAGTTTTGGAAATCACTGCGCTCAGTATACAAAAAGAAATCACAGCCTCGAAATAATATTACTATTGAGGAATGGCACCAACATTTTAAATCAGTGTTAGAGAAAGATGACCCGCCTCAAGCAGTTCAGAATGTTGCAGATGACGTGTACATTAATTACATGGACCAACCTATCACAAAGGAAGAAATTTTATTAGCAATCAGGAAGTTGAAAAATCGAAAAGCTCCTGGGCCCGATGGCTTGATAGGGGAATTCTTTAAGAATTTTGGGGGGATGTGCTGTTGACTTTTTAGTGAAATTGTTCAATGCGCTGTTTGACAAAGGACTGTATCCAGAGGGCTGGTCAGAGTTTATGATTATGCCTTTATATAAAAAAGGTGAAGTCAACAATACTAACAATTATAGGGGAATTTCCTTATGTAATATATCAAGTAAACTTTATAGTTCAGTTATAAACAGTAGACTTTCAAATTGGGCTGAAATGAATAATATCACCGGTGAACATCAAGCTGGGTTTAAAAAAGATTATTCAACGACTGATCATATGTTTACTCTTTTGGCAGCTGTACAAAAGCAGTTCGCAAATAATCGAAAATTGTACGTAGCTTTTATAGATTTTGAAAAAGCTTTTG
>CM065730.1:45929541-45932041 GCA_033310375.1 Conus canariensis
CACAATTTGCTCCAATACAACATGGAATACCCTCCCCCCCCCTCTCTCTCTCTCTCTCTCTCTCTCTCTCTCTCTCTCTCTCTGTTGTGCGTGTGTGTGTCTGTGTGTAATATGGCCCTTAACGAGATAGAGGGAGGAGAGATGGGCCGGGGGGGGGGGGGGGGGGGGGGAGGGGAGGAAGAAGCGTCACGGTGCAACAGCGGCTCAACTCGGATGTCTGAGAGTGATGAAGGCCGCTTGCACCTGTAGAAAGAGAGAGAAGACCAGAGCAGGATGTGATATATTTCATCCTTTGGCTTTGTTGCTATCGCTTTCCCCTTCCTATCCCACCTATCCCTCCCGCCCCCTCCCGTACTTACCCCCTCCCTCGCCCCTTCCCTTCCCTCCTCTCCTACAGCCCGCCACCCCCCCCCCTATCCCCCCCCCCCCCCCCCCACCCCCCCCCCCCCCCCCCCTTCTTCTGCTTGCCTTGTTGTTTCACTTGCAAGTCTGGTTTGTCATCATGTGACCTGACGTGATCCTTCCCCTCTCCCCCTTCGGCCCTCGTCCCCCCCCCTCCTCTCCCCGACACCCTGTTACACCCTTTACCTCTTCTCCCACACCCCCTGCTACCTTCCCTCCACCTCCCTTCCCTGTGTCGCCTTGAGCATGTGTTTGTTTTGCAGACATGATGGACGTGTTGGGTGACGGATGGTTTACACTGATAATGCTCGCCTGATCTTTTCCTTATCAGGCGCGCGCGCTCGCGCGCGGTCGATGATGGGCAGCAGGTTTGCACACGCAGGTAACGTGCGCGCGCGCGCGCGCGTGCTCACACACACATACACACGATGGAACACACACACACACGACACAACACACGCGTGCGCGCGCGCACGCGCGCACACACACACACACACACACACACACACACGACACAACACACACACGCGCGCACGCGCACTCAGATAAAAACATGCGTGCGTGCACTCACTTAGCGGGCGCACGCACTCACACCACACACACACACACACACACACACACACACACACACACACACACACACACACAACACGCACGCACGCTTGTTGTAGTGCAGGAACAAGTGTGTTTAGTTGTGGTTGCATGGAGACGAGGAATTGTGTTCACCATGACTGGTGAGATAGCTCATAAACAAGGACCTTGTTTGGGCGGGGAAACATGCGTCGTAATGGCGTAATGAGAAAATTTGCACACCGAAGCGGAACAACCCATGAATCAATAATTAACAAATCTTGAAACAGTTTGAAAAGCATAACCTATTCTAGAATTGGAAGAGTGTTGCGATACTTGGGAGAAGCTGAATACGGAACTGTTCGGGCGTAGCTCTTACCCTACAGAACTGTCAGAGTTTAACTGGTGAACGGCAGCCTGATTTCTTTCGGCATCTGCACATCTGAAATGGTATTTTACCGGTTGCGGCCTCATCTCAGCATGCACAGTCAGACTCATTCGTTACGGAAAGCTTCAAAGTTGCCGGTCAGCATGGTAAAGAATAGGACGTTCGGGAGAGCTGTTGCCCTTGCCAAGCTTGGACGTCTTCAGGGTTTGCCCTTTTGTGGTAGTTAATGTGTGAAAACGGGACAGTTGTTCCCGTCAGGGGAAGTAATATTAGCTGGTACACCGAGAGAGCTACTTCCTGTGTCTATTTTTTCCAGTAACATAAGGAAAATGCGTGAGAATGGATATGGAAGATGCATAATGTGACCGTTTATATCACGAGAAAATTTACAATATTCCTGTGAAAATGTATGACAATGCTTTAATAGGTAGTTACCAATTCGCAACAGTAACTTCGCAGTGTTCATGTTCCATGGGAAATGAGTCATCATTTGGTTGAACGAATTCGGGATCTGCCGTTTCATGTCTCATTCACACCGTCATATTTACATCACAATTTAACAGGTTCGTCTGTTGGCCAGCAAAGCTTGCTTCAAATCGGTTCAGTTCGGTCGCTCGCTCTCTCTGTCTCTCTCGTGTTTTTTTTGTTTTGTTTTGTTTCGTTTTGTTGTTTTTTTTTCCTTTTTTTTATATTTTTTTTTAACGTAATCTTGCTCTAAAGCAAACAAACGGACACAAGTGGAAACATCACCTATTGGCGGAAGTAGTCACACAGAAATAGTCCCGTTCCCCCCCCCCTCCCCCCCCCCCCCCCCCCCCCCAATAGGAATTAAAGTTTCAGCTTCTTAGAAGAAACAGTGAAGATTCGTGACCAGACTGTCAGAAACTATCATCATCTTTATTATTTCTGTTTTTTTTTTTTTATCTTCTTCTGTGTTTGTCTTGTACTTTGTTCCCTTCGCTCGGCGGCGTGGTGAATTATCTTTCAAATTGTTATCATCTTCAGTCAGGGAAAAAGAAATCACACATCAGCAAACAGGTGCTTTAGGGACTTGTGGGTTCTGGTCCTGTCAGTGTTGGTGCCCCTTAATCCACTCGGGCTGTAAATGCGACAACATTGAATTGAGAATTATGACAGAGA
>CM065730.1:45952041-45954541 GCA_033310375.1 Conus canariensis
TGGAAATCACAATGAGTTAATTAATGAGACGGTCTTTGAAATTCTGAAATAAAAGCGATATTGTTCCCTATTCACTGGCTAATCCATGCGATGCCAAATCCATTCTCAATAGGAACTTCTTTTTTTTTTTTTTTTTTTTTTTTACATCGTCAGTCCAATTCTTCGTTCCACCGTATTGCCACTGCACATGTTATGAGCCTGCTTGCACAGTCTTGTTAGCGGTAATGTCATCGTTTCTTACCAGTTTCTTACACTTCATTGTAGGACACATTTTCAGCGGCTATCCACTAGTTCTATCGTATGCAATTTTGTCAGAGGAGTTGGAGGGATGTGTTCAACAACAAAAACGTTTTTCTTGCAAATGTGTGTTAAGATGATTTCCATCTGGTTATTGCCATAGACACCCCGCAATAGGCTGCTGCACGTGTGAGCTTCGGCTTTGTCTGCATGGAGAGGAGAGAGAGAGAGAGAGAGAGAGAGAGAGAGAGAGAGAGAGAGGAAAAGTCCAGATCCACATTCTAACCCCACACGTATACGTCGCCCGCTCGTACTCTGTCGCGGATTCCCTCCCCTACCACCCCAAATCTTTCACGTCGCTTTGGCTGACCTCACCTCACCTCCATGTTGGCCTCTTGTTTGCCTGTCCCTGTCACTCAGTGTGTGTGTGTGTGTGTGTGTGTGTGTGTGTGTGTGTGTGTGTTGTGTGTGTGTGTGTGTGTTGTGTGTGTGTGTGTGTGTGTCGTGTCGTGTTGTGTTGTGTCCCCGACGCATAGGTGGGGCTCGCAAATCGCCGGTTTGGCTTGTCACTAGGGGGCTGTGTCATCCCTTTCACACCGGACCTCACACACACTCACTCACATAGTATGTGTCTGGAGTGGGCCTCCTGGTATTTTTCTCACGTGAGGGGACAGGTGAAAAGGGGTGTTCTACCTCCTCATGCGTTCTAGGGGGGCATGTAGACACCACGAGGGGGGGGGGGGGGGGAATAGTTGTAGGGGGTCAGAGTTCGCGTCCACTGTGGCCTCAACGTAGTTGCACCTTTTATTCTTTTTCTTTTTCTTTTTTTTTTCTTTTCCTTTTTTTTTTTTTAAAATCAGCCCTTTGTCACCAGTGCGTGGGTCTACCATGCCACGTGTCGACACGACTACAGCTGTGTTATTCGCAGATCCTTCTGGCTGGCCGTTGAATTTCTTTCTCGGGTTTTGTTGTTGTTGTTTTTTTTCGAAAAGCACGAGCATCTGTGATTTTTAGACTGAGTGCACGTGGAATAAGTCTGAAACTGTTTGACTAGGCGATTTTTTTGTTCAAACATTTAGAAGAGCCAAGGTTCTGGAGTCATCCTCCCCCTCCCCACCCCTCTTCCACACAGCCCGTCCTGAAACTTTCCCTGTATGTGCGGAGGTGGCTGGCATACAAGGGTCAGTGTGTGTGTGCGAGGTGTGCTCTGTGAACAGCGTCGGAGGACAGATGTGTGTATACATCGCCCCCTGTTCTGTGTGACCCTTTCTGTCCGTCAGAAATCAAGGTCAGTCTTGTTGCATAACATACTGAGCATGCTTAAAGACAGCAAGGTATAATAATGATATCCAACAGTCGGCTTCAGCATTTGTTGGAAACAAGTCCTTTTTCACGAAGGGGATACGATAGGAATTTTTCCTCATCGGTGATTTTTCCCCTTTTTTTACAAGGTGTAATGTCAGGTGGTTAATATGAAACGGATATATTTTACTGGAAACACCATGTGTGAGCTTTTTTTAGACTGAACATTTGCGCTTTTTGACAGTACAACTCGCGCCTTTCTTCTTCTTCATCTTCTTTCAGGTTTTTTTTGTTTTTGTTTTTTGTTTCATTTACTTATTTTTGCTCCAAAATTTGAGGTATTCGCGCTTTGGAGTGTCTCCGCCTCGGAGTGATCAGAACCTGACCCCGTGATGGTTGGAAGGACGTCCTGGTGGGAGAGTCCGGGAGAAGATGACCTGCAGGTCATAGGAACAGCGTCACTGGAGAATCTATCCGTCTGCCTAGCCTACTTACGCTTTCTTGATGCATGTGAACATGCGGCCTGTCGCGTCCGGTTCTCAGTATGAATGAGATAACGTAGTGATAGAGAGAAAGACCGTCAACACGGGGTTGGTTGGTTGGTTGGTTTGGTGGGGGGTGGGGGAGAGGGGAAGAAAAGAAATAAAATGCCAGCAATAGGCAGAATTTGCCCAGTGCGACAGCTGTTATCAGATTAGATACGCGCCCCTCCCACACACACCCTCCCTCACCCCCATCCATGCATGCGGACCATGGCTGTAAGAAGTGGCGGTGTCGGATTCGAAGCTGTCTGTACCGAGGTCTAACAGTCATAACGCCCTTTTGACACCCAGACCGCACGCAACTGTCGGAAGGTTTAAAAAGAAAAAGAAAACACAAAAGCAAACAAAGATACAAACAAACGAAAAGAAAGTTAAGAACAGGAAAAAAAAACCAAACAAACAAACAAACAAAAACAGTA
>CM065730.1:45959541-45977041 GCA_033310375.1 Conus canariensis
CTTCTCCTCTCTCTCCTCCTCAGTCACTCACCCCACCCTCCTACACGATCTCTTCTGCCTGTCTGTGTGTGTGTGTGTGTGTTGTGTGTGTCTCTCTCTCTCTCTCTCTCTCTCTCTCTCTCTCTCTCTCTCTCTCTCTCTCTGTTCACCCCACCCCACCATCCACACCCAACCTCTATCTGCCTGCCTGTCTGTCTGTCTCTCTCTCTCTCTCTCTCTCTCTCTCTCTCTCGCTCCCACTCCCTCTCTCTCTCTGTCTGTCTCTCGTGTCTCTACCTCCCTCTCCCTCTTTGTGCGTTTGTCTTTCAGTCTGTCTTTCTTACTGTCAAGGGCAGATGGCAAGGAAGGTGTCGACCTAAAATCTTTTAATCCATGGGTATTAAAGATCAACCATCAATCACTTTTTATCAGTCCTCGTACCCAACCCCACCCTACCCCTCCCTCCATCTCCTCCTTACCTCTCTCTCTCTCTCTCTCTCTCTCTCTCTCTCTCTCTCTGCCTGTCTCTCTGTGTCTGTCTCTTTCTCTTTCTCTCTCTCTCTTTCTCTTTTTTCTCTCTCTCTCACACCCACACACACACACACACACTCCTCCTCACCCTCCTTCCTCCTTCTCGTCCTCTTTTTCCTTATTAAAAGGTATGATAGGATGAGAGAGAGACAGACAGACAGACAGACAGACAGACCTGTACATGGCTGAGAGGGCAGGGTTTTTGTTGTTGTTGTTGTTTTTTGTTTGTTTTTGTTTTTAAATCATGAGGCTATTCTGGCCTCACTCTCACGAGGCCCAGAACAGAGTAAGAACTTTCAGTGCAAAAACAAAATCGTCGCCTCACAGCGGAGTGGGATGGTGAGTAGCAAAGACAGTGGATAGAAAAAAAAAGTAGGGTAATGGTGGGGGGGACCGGGGGGGGGGGGTCAGAGGAGGGAGGTGGAGGATGGAGACGTCGTTCGCAGACGGGTGACAAGTGAGGTAAGAGTTGTGCACCAAGTGTCAGGTTACGGCGCCAATCCATCAACTGGACAGAGAGAGTGATGGCCTTCTTCCCCGTGAAGGTGTAAGGGACTAGACCTCTCGTTATTACCCCCACCCCCACCCCACCTCCTCTGCCGGAGTTGGAGGGAAACTCCCCACAGGGGGGGGGGGGGAGGGGGGGATGGGGGGAGATTGTTTTAATGGTGCCAGGTCTGAAGGCATTGCGGCGAAAGAGTCCGAGGGAGAACGAACTGTGTGACCCTACACCCTGCAAGGGGTCGTATCGCACTGTGTGTGTGTGTGTGTGTGTGTGTGTGTGTGTGTGTGTGTGTTTTCCCGTGCTATTAATTCATTTATAGATCATTTTGGGTGTCATTATATTGGTTAGAGGGGTTTGGGGACTGGTGGTGTTTTTTGTTTGTTTTTTAAGAAAAAAGGAGGAATCATGATTATCCATCGCCGTACAAGACCTGTGGTACCTAACCACACATTCTTATTAAAAACTTACCAGTTGATTCAGGAGGGAGGGAGAGAGAGAGAGAGAGAGCGAGAGCGAGAGAGAGAGAGCGGACACTGGGAAAGATGAAGATGACTCAAATGAATTCATGATTTGCAGTCTGGCGACATAATTGTTCGTTAACATAAGTGCACTGCGACACAGCATACATTTTGTCAAAAAATGTAAACGGAATAGATATAAACGAAGAAGAGTCTGTCACGTTCTAACTTTCCTTCAGTCTTTTGTAATGAAAGGGGTACACCAGAGACCAGCAGATCATTTCACGCGGTTATTTGGCTTTTGCAAAAGCGTTCCATAGCTTTCACGGCAATGCACACTTTGACCCGTACCTCGGTCCCTTGGTAGAGGCTGTGAAGGCAGCTTAGGACTCTGAATGGATGCCCAGTCCTTTGGGTTGAGACTCGGATTACATCCCAGTCTTTGTTGGTCAAGACTGTGACTGCACCATGCTCCCTTGTTTAAAGAATAATACGGTTGCACTCAGACACCCTGGGCGGAGGACTGCTGCTGCAGCCCAAACCTCCACTGAAGACTCTCATTGCGCGGTCTGTTCGCAGAGATGCAGATTGCCGCTAGTCCCTGCTGCATGTTAAAGACACTGACTGCACCGCCAAACTTTGTTGAAGTCTCGACTCTGATAGCACACTCTGGTTGCATCCCCATCGCTGTTGGTGAAGATTCATACTGAACTCTCCTGTCCTCGCTGGTAGACACTCGGATTGCGCCCACTCCTCTGGTAAGGATGCTGATTCCACACCCCAGTCCTGAGAGTAAAGACTTTTGATTGCACCCCATTCCTTTAAAGAAAGGCTAAGATTACACCGCAATTCCTGTTAGTAATGAGGCTAGATTGCGCCTGAATCCTGGTTGGTAGCGACTCGCATTGCCCTCCATTCCTATGGTAAAGACTTTTCATTGCATCCCAGTTTTAGGTAAAGACTTCATTGCTTTCCAGTCCGTAGGTAAGGCCTTCATTGCTTCCAGTCCTAGGTAGCTCATTGTTCCAGTCCTAGGTAAGCCTTCATTGCTCCAGTCCCTAGGTAAGGCCTTCATTGCATTCCCAGTCCCTAGGTAAGGCTTCATTGCATCCCAGTCCTAGTAAGGCCTTGTTGCACCTCCTGTAGAGCTTCATTGATCCCGTCCTAGTGTAAGGCCTTCATTGCATCCGTCCTAGGTAAGCCTTCATTGCATCTGTCCTAGGTAAGCCTTCATTGCATCCGTCCTAGTAAGGCCTTCATTGCATCCTGTCCCTAGGTAAGGCCTTCATTGCATCCTGTCCCTAGGTAAGGCCTTCATTGCATCCCAGTCCCTAGGTAAGGCCTTCATTGCATCCTGTCCCTAGGTAAGCTTCTTGATCGTCTAGTAAGGCCTTCATTGCATCCGTCCTAGTAGGCCTTCATTGCATCCAGTCCCTAGGTAAGGCCTTCATTGCATCCTGTCCCTAGGTAAGGCCTTCATTGCATCCTGTCCCTAGTAAGGCCTTCATTGCATCCTGTCCCTAGGTAAGGCCTTCATTGCATCCTGTCCCTAGGTAAGGCCTTCATTGCATCCGTCCCTAGGTAAGGCCTTCATTGCATCCTGTCCCTAGGTAAGGCCTTCATTGCATCCTGTCCCTAGGTAAGGCCTTCATTGCATCCTGTCCCTAGGTAAGGCCTTCATTGCATCCCGTCCCTAGGTAAGGCCTTCATTGCATCCTGTCCCTAGGTAAGGCCTTCATTGCATCCCGTCCCTAGGTAAGGCCTTCATTGCATCCTGTCCCTAGGTAAGGCCTTCATTGCATCCTGTCCCTAGGTAAGGCCTTCATTGCATCCTGTCCCTAGGTAAGGCCTTCATTGCATCCTGTCCGTAGGTAAGGCCTTCATTGCATCCTGTCCCTAGGTAAGGCCTTCATTGCATCCTGTCCTAGGTAAGGCCTTCATTGCATCCTGTCCCTAGGTAAGGCCTTCATTGCTCCTGTCCTAGGTAAGGCCTTCATTGCATCCTGTCCCTAGGTAAGGCCTTCATTGCTCCTGTCCTAGGTAAGGCCTTCATTGCATCCGTCCCTAGGTAAGGCCTTCATTGCATCCTGTCCCTAGGTAAGGCCTTCATTGCATACCCGTCCGTAGGTAAGGCCTTCATTGCATCCGTCCCTAGGTAAGGCCTTCTTGCATCCGCCCGTAGGTAAGGCCTTCGTTGCATCTGTCCCTAGGTAAGGCCTTCATTGCATCACGTCCCTGGTAAGGCCTTCATTGCATCCGTCCGTAGGTAAGGCCTTCTTGCATCCCGTCCCTAGGTAAGGCCTTCATTGCATCCCGTCCGTAGGTAAGGCCTTCGTTGCATCCCGTCCCTAGGTAAGGCCTTCGTTGCATCCCGTCCCTAGGTAAGGCCTTCGTTGCATCCCGTCCCTAGGTAAGGCCTGTATTGCATCCCGTCCCTAGGTAGGCCTGTATTGCTCTCCCGTCCCTAGGTAAGGCCTTCATTGCATCCCGTCCTAGGTAAGGCCTTCATTGCATCCCGTCCCTAGGTAAGGCCTTCATTGCATCCCGTCCCTATGGTAAGGCTTTCATTGTATCCGTCCCTAGGTAAGGCCTTCATTGCATCCCGTCCCTAGGTAAGGCCTTCATTGCATCCCGTCCCTAGGTAAGGCCTTCATTGCATCCCGTCCCTAGGTAAGGCCTTCATTGCATCCTGTCCCTAGGTAAGGCCTTCATTGCATCCGTCCCTAGGTAAGGCCTTCATTGCATCCCGTCCCTAGGTAAGGCCTTCATTGCATCCCGTCCCTAGGTAAGGCCTTCATTGCATCCTGTCCCTAGGTAAGGCCTTCATTGCATCCGTCCCTAGGTAAGGCCTTCATTGCATCCTGTCCCTAGGTAAGGCCTTCATTGCATCCTGTCCCTAGGTAAGGCCTTCATTGCTCCTGTCCCTAGGTAAGGCCTTCATTGCATCCTGTCCTAGGTAAGGCCTTCATTGCATCCTGTCCCTAGGTAAGGCCTTCATTGCATCCTGTCCTAGGTAAGGCCTTCATTGCATCCTGTCCCTAGGTAAGGCCTTCATTGCTCCTGTCCCTAGGTAAGGCCTTCATTGCTTCCTGTCCCTAGGTAAGGCCTTCATTGCTCCTGTCCCTAGGTAAGGCCTTCATTGCTTCCTGTCCCTAGGTAAGGCCTTCATTGCATCCCGTCCCTAGGTAAGGCCTTCATTGCATCCTGCCCTAGGTAAGGCCTTCATTGCATCCCGTCCTAGGTAAGGCCTTCTTGCATCCCGTCCCTAGGTAAGGCCTTCGTTGCATCCCCCGTAGGTAAGGCCTTCGTTGCATCCGTCCTAGGTAAGGCCTTCATTGCATCACGTCCCTCGGTAAGGCCTTCGTTGCATCCCGTCCGTAGGTAAGGCCTTCGTTGCACATCCCCCCGTCCCTAGGTAAGGCCTTCGTTGCATCCCGTCCGTAGGTAAGGCCTTCGTTGCATCCCGTCCCTAGGTAAGGCCTTCGTTGCATCCCGTCCTAGGTAAGGCCTTCGTTGCATCCCGTCCCTAGGTAAGGCCTTTGTATGCATCCCGTCCCTAGGTAAGGCTTTCATTGCATCCCGTCCCTAGGTAAGGCCTTATTGCATCCCGTCCCTAGGTAAGGCCTTCATTGCATCCCGTCCCTAGGTAAGGCTTTCATTGCTCCTCCAGTCCTTAGGTAAGGCTTCATTGCATCCGTCCTAGGTAAGGCTTTTCATGTGCTTTCCAGTCCTTAGGTAAGGCCTTCATTGCATCCCATCCGTAGGTAAGGCCTGTATTGCATCCCATTATGTAGGTAAGACATAGATTGCATCCCTGTCTTTAGGTGAGGCCTTCGTTGCATCCCAGTCCTTAGGTAAGGCCTTCATTGCATCCCAGTCCTTAGGTGAGGCCAACATTGCATCCCAGTCTTTAGGTGAGGAGTTCATGGCATCCCAGTCTTTAGGTGAGGCTTTCCATGCATCCCCAGGCCCCAGTTAAAGCCTTCGTTGTATCTAGGCCACAGGTAGTCTTCTTGCATCCCAATCCGCAGGTGAGGGCTTCCTTGGATTACAGTACCTAGGTCCCTAGCTAAAGACTCATTGCATCCCAGTCCCTAGCTGAAGACTCTCATTGCATCCCAGTCCCTGCTAGCTAAAGACTGTCATTGCATCTCAGTCCCTGGCTAAAGACTCTCATTGCATCTCAGTCCCTGGCTAAAGACTCTCATTGCATCTCAGTCCCTGGCTAAAGACTGTCATTGCATCTCAGTCCCTGGCTAAAGACTGTCATTGCATCCCAGTCCCTGGCTAAAGACTGTCATTGCATCCCAGTCCCTGGCTAAAGACTGTCATTGCATTTCAGTCCCTGGCTAAAGACTCTCATTGCATCCCAGTCCCTAACTAAGACTCTCATTGCATCCCAGTCCCTGGCTAAAGACTCTCATTGCATCCCAGTCCCTGGCTAAAGACTCTCATTGCATCCCAGTCCCTGGCTAAAGACTCGCATTGCATCCCAGTCCCTGGCTAAGACTCGCATTGCATCCCAGTCCCTAGCTAAAGACTCGCATTGCATCCCAGTCCCTGGCTAAAGACTCGCATTGCATCCCAGTCCCTGGCTAAAGACTGTCATTGCATCCCAGTCCCTGGCTAAAGACTGTCATTGCATCCCAGTCCCTGGCTAAAGACTCTCATTGCATCCCAGTCCCTGGCTAAAGACTCTCATTGCATCCCAGTCCCTGGCTAAAGACTGTCATTGCATCCCAGTCCCTGGCTAAAGACTCTCATTGCATCCCAGTCCCTGGCTAAAGACTCATTGCATCCCAGCCCTGGCTAAAGACTGTCATTGCATCTCAGTCCCTGGCTAAAGACTGTCATTGCATCTCAGTCCCTGGCTAAAGACTGCCATTGCATCCAGTCCCTGGCTAAAAACTGTCATTGCATCCCAGTCCCTAGATGAAGACTCTCATTGCATCCCAGTCCCTGGCTAAAGACTCTCATTGCATCCCAGTCCCTGGCTAAAGACTGTCATTGCATCTCAGTCCCTGGCTAACGACTCTCATTGCATCCCAGTCCCTAGCTGAAGACTGTCATTGCATCCCAGTCCCTGCTAACGACTCTCATTGCATCCCAGTCCCTAGCTGAAGACTGTCATTGCATCCCAGTCCCTGGCTAACGACTCTCATTGCATCCCAGTCCCTGGCTAACGACTCTCATTGCATCCCAGTCCCTGGCTAACGACTCTCATTGCATCCCAGTCCCTGGCTAACGACTCTCATTGCATCCCAGTCCCTGGCTAAAGACTCTCATTGCATCCCAGTCCCTGGCTAACGACTCTCATTGCATCCCAGTCCCTTGCTGAAGACTCTCATTGCATCCCAGTCCCTGGCTAAAGACTCTCATTGCATCCCAGTCCCTAGCTGAAGACTCTCATTGCATCCCAGTCCCTGGCTAAAGACTCTCATTGCATCCCAGTCCCTGGCTAACGACTCTCATTGCATCCCAGTCCCTGGCTAAAGACTCGCATGCTTCCCGGCGTCCTGATGATGACTCCTATCACATACCACTCGCTTGGAAAAGGCCCATTGCCTCCTAGTCCCTTCATAAAACTCTTGTTGTATCTTAGTGTCTTGATTAAGACCCTCACTGGATCCTAGTCCATAGCCGAAGACTCTCGCTGCGTCCCAGTCTCTAGTTCAGTGTTTATGCAGTTGCATTCCTGCCCCTAGATGAAGACTCGGCACCCCGGTAGGGGCTGCAGTAGCTCAGTTGGTAGAGCACCGGACTCGTGATCCTGAGGTTACGGGTTCGAATTTCGGTACAGGGGGATTTTTCCCTCGGAGTTTAACAGTGGTTCTGACTCCATTCCCCATACAGTCCTTCGGATGAGACTATAAACCGAGGTTCCGTGTGTGAACGCACGCACATCTTGCACACACGTCAAATCCCATCACCAACTTTCGGAAGAGAAAGCCAGTTTGGCCGTTGGTATGGATGACACGTTACACATAGCATGCACCTTCCCCGAAGTTGGAGTATGGCTGCCTTAATGGTGGGATAAAACAAACCGGTCATACACACATAAATGTTAGTAATGGTCAAAGTTATGACCGCTGAACATTAATGGAAGAACTTTTTTTTTTTTAATTACTCCCAAGTTAAAGATTCTCATTGCATCTCCATGCCTTTGTAATTGTGAAGCGTCCGATTACACCCCAGCCCCCGAGGTAAAGACGATTATTGTATTCCAATCCTTGGTATTGTCTCTTCTTTCATCCCAGTGCCTAGGAAAAGAGTCTAATTGCATCATATTGCTTTGGAAAACAACAAGAGAAAAACGTCAAAGCTTGTTAACAGATTTTCCTTCGATGTATATTTTTTCAGTCAACATTTGAAGGCTACATCAAAATGTTGTTATGCTCTGCATAGTTATGCGGGGATTGTCTTCAGTTGAGACAGGCTCCTAGCATAACATTATCAGTCTCCAAAATCCCCCGAAGTCGGAGTGTGGCTGCCCATGTGGCGGGGTAATCAAAAACGGTCACACACGTAATGTTCTCATCCCCAGCTGATGCATTTGTACCATAGTGTTCAAGTACTTCGGCTGTTTGGATGATCCCTGGAGTCTTTTAGCCAGGGTACGACGACAACAACAACAACAGTCAAAATTTTGGAAGATAGAATATCAATGGCATTAGCGTATTTGTTAAAACGAATATCTGAATATCTGTATTTCAGTTATCTAGTACAAGACACTGATTTAATAGTATACATTCTCGGTTTGTTTCGTTTTTTTTCCCCCAAGCGCACATCTACTCTCTCATAGATTACGCCTTGGCAATATGAGATTGTTCGTGTTCGAATGTCTTTAAACTGTAAGCCAGGTGATTCAAATGTCCAGAGAAACGGATGCTTTTAGAATCCACTTCATTGTCTGACGATGATAGTATAACACATGATATCCTTCCACATAGTTTAAGACTAGCACACAACCCGCAAATGCTACTGGCTCTGGCGTTGCTCATTCAGGTGTCAGAAATCGTTTGCCTGTTCACGAAATTAGGCTTTTCATAAATGATCAGTTCATCTTCTCAAAGCAGATCTGTTTACATCAAGCCTTATGGTAGTGAATCCTGATGAACCACTTGCTCGGAAAACAGACCACCAGTTCGAAGTAAGTTTATCTTTTTATCGTTCCCATGCAGCAAAGCAAAAAAGTATTCAGTTTCTTTCTCGTTTTAAAAAGAAAAAGGAGAAAAAGAAAAGAAAACCAAAGAAGAAAAAGAAACGTTGTGGTTTTAAATCGAATGCAATTTGTTATTGTTATTGTTTACATGTTTCGATTGCTCTCTCTGTCTCCTCCCCCCCCCTCTCTCTCTCTCTCTCCTTCTCTCTCTCTCTCTCAGCCTCTGGATATTTTACTTTAGTGCATGATAGCCAGATAATGTGGATTTTCTCCCCTTTACCCCCCCCCCCCCCAATCGTTTTTTTCAGGTGTTTTGCCATAGCTCTCCTGTCACTGATAGACATGTGCTTGTGTTCTGTGATCGAAGTGAAGAAATGAAGGGAGGTTTCCTTCTTGTTATGTTTGTATGTGTGGATCTGGGAATCGGGAAGAAGTAGGGAGGGGTGGAAGTAGGAGAGGAATGCAGACACAAACATGAGAGAGAGAGAGAGACAGAGAGAGACAGAGAGAGAGAGAGACAGAGAGAGAGAGGACCGAAAGAGAGAGGGAGGGAGCTGGAGAGAGAGGGAAGAGGAGAATAATGAGAGAGATGAGGGTGAGAGAAAGAAAGAGAGAGATGGCGGGGGCAGGGAAGGGGGATTTCGACCTCTTGCTCGGTTTTTTTTTTTTTTTTTGCGCATGTGTGTGTGTTGTGTGTGTGTGTGTGTGTGTGTGTGTGTGTGTGTGTGTGTGCGTGCGTGCGTGCGTGCGTGCGTGTGTGTGTGTGCGCGCGGGTTTTTTTTTTTCCCCCTCCATGCTCCTTACTCGTGCTAGCGCTCCAGTGTGGATATTTATGTGCGTACGCTAAAACTAATCATTGTTGGGTGTGACAGGCCCGTGTTTGTCAGAGGCTCTGGCACATCAAGCATTCCACAGAAGCGGTCCCCACCCCCCACCCCCACCCCTCCTCTCACCTCCTCTTTCCCTTCTGCCTCGGCTATCCCCAAGCCTCCCCCCCCCCCACCCCTCTTCCCCAATTACCTCCCACCCCCGTTCCCTCTTTCCCTCCGCTCTTTTCTTCTTTACGCAGCCTCCATCCCCGTCAATCTCCCATGAAGCCACGCCTTCTTGGAGACTTGAACTCCGAGTCTTTCTCAGTCGTTACTTGTCAGGGTTTTTGTTTGTTTGTTTGTTTTTTTGGGGGGCGTTTATGTAGCCATCTATCTCAATTATATCCTATCTGCCTTTATTTTTTTCCATGCTGCTCTTTATCTGTCTCTGTCTGTCTTTTGTCTGTCTGTCTGTCTGTCTGTCTGTCTTCTCTCTCTCTCTCTCTCTCTCTCTCTCTCTCTCTCTCTCTCTCTTGTGTGACCCCCCTCTATCTCGCTTCTCTCTCTCTCTCTCTCTCTCTCTCTCTCTCTCTCTCTCTCTCTCTCTCGTGAATGGCATGCAAATCATTTATTTCATATTAT
The DNA here is from genome assembly GCA_033310375.1 of Conus canariensis. NCBI lineage: Eukaryota > Metazoa > Mollusca > Gastropoda > Neogastropoda > Conidae > Conus > Conus canariensis. The sequence goes on from CM065730.1 coordinate 45,969,628, forward strand.
TTACTTACTTATGTACTTGTTTATCGTCAGTTTATTTTTAATGGGTGATCGTCGGATAGGACAAGACAAAACATTTAATTATCAAAAAGGAACACCAAGGCTATGCAAGTTCACTTGACCTTTTTTATGCATATTGTAATTACGCGTTTGTATTGTTACTCCAGATGTCTTTTTTTCCCCTGTTGTTGTTTATCAAGAACTGAAGCCCATTGTATACAACTTCTCCTCGCTCTCTGCTTCCCTAGTTGGACGTTTGATACAGTAATTGAATGCTTGTTATATTGTTTTGTTATCTCTTGCGGGTTTTTTTTTTCTTTCCTGTTTTAATTTTGCTTTTTTCGTTTTTTAATCGTAGATTAGTTCAGCGTTTGGAGGATGATTTATTTGGGTGTGATTGTGTCTGCAGTGGAGGAGGAGGAGGAGGAGGGAGGGGCCAGCATTGAGCTCGCCCTGCCACAATGCCGATAAAGGGGACAGCAGTGTGATAACCGTCATTACTTTGTCACAGCTAACTGGATTTTCCATCACCGTGCAAATTGCGTAAACTGTCGACTCGTCAGCTGTGAGAGAGAGAGAGAGAGAGAGAGAGAGAGAGAGAGAGAGAGAGAGAGAGAGAGAGAGAGAGGACGGACAGGGTTGAGAGAGAGAGACAGACAGACAGACAGACAGACAGATGGACAGACAGAGAGACAGACATAGAAAAAAAAATGAAGGAGGCGGGGTTTGATATCGAAAGGGAGAAATGATGGTAGCGAGCGCGTGCGTGCGTGCGTATAATGTGTGTGTGTGTGTGTGTGTGTGTGTGTGTGTGTGTGTGTGTGTGTTGTGTGTAATAGGATGGAGTGGTTGGATGGGTTGGAGGAGAGAGAAAGGGAGATGGGAAGGGGGTTTGTGGGGGAATGAAAAGGGAGACATAATGACAGTGTGTGTTTACCGATCAGTAAGGGGTTCGAAGATCTATGGAGAGAGAGAAAGAGAGACAGACTGACAGACAAACGAAGAAAGGAAAGAGAGGGGGGGGGGGGGGAGAGAGAGAGAGAGAGAGAGAGAACGAGAGTGTTTATTCCAGAGTGTAATGCATATATTTACGAACTTCTTGTGGGAGCCTATCAACTTTGAGATCCCCTGGTAAGAAACACACACACACACACACACACACACACACACACACACACACACACACACACACACACACCACACACACACACCCACGCACACACACACATACGTACACATACACACACACATACATACACACACACACACACACACACACACACACACACACACACACACACACCACACTCCACACACACACACACACACACACGCACACACACACACACGCACACACACACACACACACACACACACACACACACACACACACACACACACACACACCACACACTTACGTGTTTGTTTGTTGTTGTTGTTTTAATGATGACAACGTTCACTTGAGAATTGCGCCATAGTTTGTTCCACAGGGCACGGTGAGTTAGGGTCATGTGGTCGTTTTCTGACATATCCTAACAGCAGCCTTGATGTGGCCCTTGTGGTCGGCTGGGCTATAAACAACATGGATTGAAGTGATGTCTTAATTTCGACAAAACCCGTGAATATCAATCGTTTTCGTTTGAGAACTACTGTTCATTTTTATGTGGAAATTACTGTTTTCACCTCCCATTTGCTTTGTTTGTTGACGTGATAAGTACTATAAATCTTTGTGAATTCGTTTCTAACGTTTTGAAATTCGTATACTTCCATTTTCTCTCTCTCTCTCTCTCTCTCTCTCTCTCTCTCTCTCTCTCTCTCTCTCTCTCTCTCTCTCTCTCCACAGTAAGATTAAAACGCGCATGTGCACGAGACTGGGGCAAGGAGAGAGAAAGAGAGAGAGAGAGGGGGGGGGGGAGAGAGAGATAAGGGAAATGGGAGCTAGGGGGAGACGGAGAGGAAAAGGATGGAAAGAGGAGAAGGAGGATGGAAGGGATGGGGGGGGGAGAGAGAGACGAGAGAGAGAGAGAGAGAGAGAGAGAGAGATTGAATACGAATGGCTTATTTCCGAAAACCATTTATAATCCTTTCTGAAGGCACCGATCAAGAGAGATGAATGCTTTGTTAAAGGACGGCTATTATTCAGAGGAATATTATTGATATTAGCCGGGCTTGACTGAATGGGGACGGTGGAACAAACTCTGCGTCATAAGGAGTTATCAGTAATTAATGGAGTGTGTATCCTTCTCCCCCCCTCTCTCTCTCTCTCTCTCTCTCTCTCTCTCTCCGCTCTCTCTCTCTCTCTCTTTCTTTCACTTTGTGTGTGTGTGAGAGAGAGAGAGAGAGAGAGAGATAAACAAACACGACAGACAGACAGAGAGAGAGAGAGAGAGAAACACAACAGAGAGAGAGAGGCACCGAATTTTTTTTATTCATGAAGGCCGGAGGAGCTGATGAAGGGAAGAAAGCGATATCCAGGGAGGGGGGAGGGGGGGGGGGAAGCAACGTTTTCTGGACCAACTCATGAATATTAACAGGCAACGCAAGACCTAATTATCTATCAATCAAACCCCGGCCAGTGTCGTTCTAGCCGCGAACTCAGTCTTGTCAGTCGCGCCATTTATACACAAAGATCTGCTTCCCCCCCCCCCCCCCCTTCCCCCAAGTTCGAGGGTGCAAAAGGAGATGCCATGACACACACACACACACCACACACACACACACACACACACACACACACACATACACCACACACACACACACAAGGATTAAACTGGTAAACGAACGGGTGATATTGAGTCATTTGTCAACCGGATCTTCCAGTATAGTAATGCGAGCCAGCTTGGAATAACATTCGTCTTCACTCGCGTCGATCACAGAGGGAGGGATTGAGGGCGAGAGAGAGACAGACAGACAGACAGAGAGAGCGTGCGTACGTGCTTGTGAAAATGTGAGCGAAAGAGCGAGCGCAGCCTACTTGTAGGTGCAGTGAAACTGCGTGAGAGATTCGTCGTGTCGAGTGACGGGAGGCCTTACCCACCCTTCTCTTTCCGCCACTTTACTGTACCCTGAACTGAATCAGGTCCGCAAGATACCACGGGACTGGCAGAGGGAGTGTTCAACCCAAAGACAGAGTAAACTGGGGATGGATGGGAGGGAAGACTCGGGACGGAATAACATAAGCACCGAAAACTTAATACATATTCAACAACCGTTTTGACCAGTCATTTTCTTTTTCTTCTTCTTTTTTTCTGCCACGCTCTCACGGTTATACCATTGGTGCAAGTACAGGTGTGTTTGTCTGTGTGAGACAGTAGTTTGCAGCCCACAATACAGGTACATCTGTTGACGTCAGTGTCTCTGTTTACGTGACCATTTCAAATTTGTCAGTGTTCGTTAAGTGTATCCGATATGCTGGCAGTTCCCTTCGTTACGATTGTACAGCGCCATGTGCTAAAGAAGTATTCCGGGTGAGGTGCACTGGTATGTCCTTTGCTGTTTTACTTGAACTTGTATAGTAAATACCAACAGGTCTCTCTTCTAGAGAACCAAATAGCTCGACCGACCAGCCAGCCCGCCAGCCAGTGGTTTTATTGGCACACACCGAGAGCTTTTGACGAGGGGAGGGAAGCAAGTAGGACTGTACTGTCCGTCTCGGACAGTTCGCAGTTCAGCTGGGCGGAGAGAAACGAGCGGGTGAGCGAGCCGGCGCGATGTCCCTATACGGTAGCCTCCATTCAGTCCTTAAACGAAAACACCGGCCTGTGTGTACAGCCTTGGCCTTCGCAGCCCCAGTTCTCCGGCATTTGCCCAGCTGAAAACGATGACTCACCCACCCCCACCTACCAACAGCTCAATAGGTTAGAACCACTCGTTTTCAAAGAGTTGCGAAGTCCATTCTCAGCCGCTGGACATGAACATTGGCGTCCTACTCTGCTCACCTTTACCCGTTTTTTTTGTTTTTTTGTTTGTTTTTTCAATGGTCATTTCATTTTTATGTTGTTTATAGCCAAGCCGACGCTATGGGGGGTCACATTAGCGCTGTTAGCATGTCAAACTCGATTTCATATAGGCATGTCTGGGTGAGAAAAAAAATCGTCATTCCAAATATAGTAAAATGAAATGAATTTGGATCTATTTTCCGCATGATAGGTCCGTCCACATGAAAGCATATTTACCTATTTTTAGAAACTCCATAATTATAGCTGTAGGGAATATGTGGTGACCTGCGTATGTTGCATCAGAAAAGGCACAACTACACACCAACATGGTTACCCGGCAGCAGTCCAGCGTTTCCTCTGGTGGGTTGTCCCATGGCGACGAGAGGATATCAGTAACTCTTTGTGGGTTGAAGGTGCTGGGCCCTTACAACTACATTGGTATCCTAGCTGCTCACTGTGTTGTTGTTCAGGTGGTACTGTCCAGCATTAGGTAGACACACTCTCTCCCTCTCTCTCTCTCTCTCTCTGCCCTGATAGGGTTCTCGGTCGGTGTTCAGCCAAATGATGTGAGCTGTGTGTACACGTTAGACCTGAACGTATCCTGACCTAACGGAAAAAAGAGTCTGGATATGTAGATAGCTTCACTAATACAGCCCCGAGCTTGCGGTTCGAATTTACCCCCCCCCCCCCTCCCGCAGGCGTCAACTATCAAAACGGGACATAATTATGCAGTTGTCGTTGCCTATCTTGATCTGTCGACGTCTTAAGGGTATTAGTGTGATGTTAGGTGGTTCCCCCCCCCCCCCCCCGCCCCCTTCCCTTTGGATGGTTCATGTCGTCTGCCTTTGGTGTGTGTGCACGTTGAATTGGAAAGGTTGCTGACTGCCCATCTTAACCCGTTGCTGTTCTGGCGGCACATGTGAAGTGTAAGGTAGCCCCGCCCCTGGGGACCCGTCCCTGTTCCCGGGATGGTCACCCCGACATGAGGCATTGGTTGAAGCGCAAGAAAGACTCTGAAGCCGCCAGTACACTTGGCGACCAACGGACGAGGAAGAAAGCTCTGGATCTCGAATCACCAGTCAGAGTACTGTCGTGGGGAGGGGGGGGGGATTGGGGGTGGTGGTTGAAGAGCAGGCCGACGTGGAGGGCCCTACAGGGCACAGTCAGGCTGTGGGTACTGGGTAAAGGAAGTAGGTGTATCCACTCGGAGGTTCCTGTAACGGAAGCGAAACCGAAGGAACAGGAGTAGATTTTGTGGAAGTCGACGGAAGACTTAAACTGTGGTAGTTTTTAAAAGCTTCAGTTCAGGCGCGCGCACGCACGCGCGCGCACACACACACACACACACACACACACACACACACACACACATACACGCACGCACGCACGCACACATGCACACACACACACACACACACACACACACACACACACACACACACACACACACCTCTCTGTCTGTCTGTCTTCTCTCTCTCTCTCTCTCTCTCTCTCTCTCTTTTGTGTGTGTGTGTGTGTGTGTGCGCACACACGATCATCGCTCTCTCTCTCTCTCTCCTCTCTCTCTCTCTCTCTCTCTCTCTCTCTCTCTGTGCGCGCGCGCACGCACAGACACTCCTCTCTCTCCTCTCTCTCTCTCTCTCTCTCTCTCTCTCTCTCTCTCTCTCTCTCTCTCTCTCTCTCTCTCTGTGCGTGTATGTTTGTGTGTGTGTGTGTGTGTGTGTGTGTGTGTGTGTGTGTGTGCTCTTTCATACTTCTGTAAGGAGACTTCCCCCCTTCCTTTCTACCTTGATTACCACTTCTACTCTTCCCATCCCACCCACAGGAAAGAAAGACAGGTGTGTGTGTGGGGGGTAAACCTTCAAACCCCGGAAATGTTGACGTAAAGAGACAGAGTGACAGTAGTGCAATGTGTGTGTGCATGTGGGTCATTGTGTCATTGGAAGCTTGGGTAGATTGGAATGAATAAAGAAGGGGGGGGGGGGGAGGAATATAGACAAACTGAGCATACCTGATGTGGATATTAACGTTAGTTAAACATAACGTAATCTATACCTCCCATCAGCCTCCCCACCACCCCCACCCATCCCCCCCATCCCCACCCCCAACTCTCTCCCCATCCTAGAAGAAAAAAAAGCGTGAAGAGGGAAAAATAGGGGGTGGGGGTGGGGAGAGCATGTTGATGCTTGAAAAGAGTAAGACCGAACTGAGCTCTATGCTCACATTTGTGCACCCCACGGGCTCTTACCCGTATTACCTGGGTTTGGACCTTAACTTCGATTTGAAAACCAACTTGCCGATAACTCCCGTCGGCTGCCGTTAGGGACACGACCCGAGCGAGCCAGCGAGAGAGAGAGTGAAGCAAGGGAGAGAAGCCAAGTCAAGGGAGGCGAAGCCAGCCAGCCAGCCAGCCGGCAAGGGAGGAGAGACAGCGAGGGGTGTGTGTGCGTGTGTGTGTGTGTGGATGGGGGATTTTTTTTTTCAGTTGGGGAGGAAGAGGAGGAGAAAGGGGAGCCGGTGGTGGCAGTGTTGGGGAGAGTTGTCTGCTGCCAAGACGCCAGTGATAAGCATGATAAACGACAGTGATGGATCCCGCCAATGATGTCACCATGGCAACTGTCTCCTGGCATCAGCCTCGATTGGGAACATATCATTTGGCGGGTTCCGCCGAGTCGCCGGGCCTGACAGTGAGTTATGATGTTTTTGTGAAAATGCCAAGATTCTTTTGACAGGGAAATTATCATAAATCTTTTGTCGCCTGCCCCACACCGGCCCCATAAACAGTTTGATGGAGGCTAATCGCTTCATTATGGCTGGACAGAGGGAAAGGGGGGGGGGGGGGGGGGGAGTGGTGGGAGGGGGGGCGGAAAGGGAGGGGATTGTTTGGGGGGGGGGGGGGAGAAAAAGTGGATAGGAAGTGAAGGCTCGACTTCTTTTTTTTTTTTTTTATCCCCCATAGGGGATTGAATTAATGCTAGGGGGGGGGGGTGTGATTGGGGGGGGGGGGGGGGGGGGGTTCGTGAGTAGATGGGAGAAGCGGTAGAATTATGTGTGCATGGGAGAAAAAGGGGGAAAAAAATGTGTGCACACTGGTTTAGTCTTAATACGATATATCAGTGTCGGCAACTTGTTCGTTACATACACAGACATGCCTGTAGGTCGTGCTTGGCAAACCCGTATTCTTTCATACATTTCTACGGACTCGGCAAAATGGGTTGAAGCTCCGACCGAGCCTTGCATATTTTGAGAATTTGTGTCGGACGCGGACCGTTGTTGCTTACAACCCCCACCCCCCACCCCAAAGAGAGCTCAGAAAAAGTGAACTTCTGCATTGCTTGTCGGTTTCAAGCGTTTTTGTCATTCCCGTGTGTGTGTGTGCATGTGTGTATATTATTATGCACTAACCGACAGTTTGCAGTCTATGAAAATGAATTCCTAGCACACTCATTGTAAGTGTGAACCAACATTAACGCCGTAAC
>CM065730.1:45984541-45995631 GCA_033310375.1 Conus canariensis
CTCACTCACTCACACACACACACACACACACACACACACACACACACACACACCACCACCACCACCACCACCACCACCACCACCACCACCACCAACAACAACAACAACAACAACAGAGCACAACACAACACACACTGACACATGGGGAGGACGGCTGGCAGAGACCGCATCACAATGTCACCACTGTGGGCTTTTTTTTCTGTGAACGCCCCCCCCCCCCCTCCCTCCCCACCCCTAACTTGCCCCACTACTCCCCTGTCCCCTGCTCCCGTGTTTGAACGACAGTTGATGGGGAGGGAAGTCGGAAAAGAATAGGATAAAATTTAAAAAAAAAGAAAACTGGTGGGGGGCGGGGGTGGGTGGGAGGGGAATGAAATGTTAATGCCGGCGGTCCCACCTGGGGGAGGGGTCTCTGGGAGACAGTGATGGGCCAGACAGATGCCTGGCGAAGGCCGCGTGTGCAGGGGAAGCCCCACAGCTTGGGGGGATGGAGGAAGGGGGCGGGGGGCGGAGGGAAGACAGATAATGTAGAGCCAAGTGCAGGCTGCCGGCGCGCATCAAACGAAAGCCGTCGCTTTCTGTCTTGCTTTGAAACTGCCCCTTAAAACGTGCAGATGAAACTTCTGACCGCCTTCGATCTGGGCCCCGAGACGTACGTGGCGCCATCCCAGGAGGTAGGTCTTCTCTCGGCTTCAAAGGAACATGAACGCTTGCGTGTGTCAGTCACCATGGGCGCAGGAAGACTTGTCGGGTTTTCTAGACAAGTCTGCTTCTTGTGTGTGTGTGTGTGTGTGTGTGTGTGTGTGTGTCTGTCTGTCTGTCTGTCTGTCTGTGACTGCCTGCGCACACAACCAGACAAAGTACGAACGCATGCGAGATGTGGAAACTGAAGCAGGTAATTATCTTTGTCACGGGCGACCCACAACAACCTTGAGGATTTATTGGATGGGAGGCTGCACATTCATAAATGAGGGGCCAGTGATGAATCGTCTCGGCTCGCCGGCTGTCAGGCGAGAGAAACGTGTCGGGGAGGGGAGGGGGAGGTCTTGTGCAAAACTTCCAACCCGCTGGATAAATCGCACTGGGCAGAAACGACAGGAGAGGGGGTAGGGAAGTGGGGGGTGGGGGTGGGAGTCTTTAAAAGTGCCCCTCTCCCCACCCCACCCCACCCCCTTTTTTTTTTGTTAAAGGAGGGACCTCTTCCATCTGAGGACGCTTTGTTGGAGAAGAAAAGTTTCAGGTGATGCCCACCAAGACCAGCCGATTGGAGCTGTAATCAAAACCAACGAGAGGACAAGAAGGGCCAGAAGAAGAAGGGGAGGGGGTGTGAGGGTGGTGGCGGGCAGTCCGGTCATTTTCTACCGTTTTCATTCACTCAACGGCTTGGAAGTTTTAAAAGAAAAAAAAAAAGAAGGAAGAAAGAGAGCCCCCATCACGTTTCTCTGACACCAAAAGACTTTTTTTTTTTTTTTTGCTCACGCTACTGAGCGAGACAGACAATTCATCCTTGATCATCGTTCATGGCTGCGGAGCCTCCGATACATGCACACGTAGTGGGGCCTAGGGCAAGCGGTCACCTGCGCTGGTGTCTGCCATCAGTCGTTCATTCTGTCGTGCTTGTCAGAGCGGTGATGTCATTCATTCTGTCGTGTTTGTCTGAGCGGTGATGTCATTCGTTCTGTCGTGCTTGTCAGAGTGGTGATGTCATTCACTCTGTCATGCTTGTCTGGGCGATGATGTCATTCTTTCTGTTGTGCTTGTCTGAGCGGTGATGTCATTCATTCTGTCGTGCTTGTCTGAGCGGTGATGTCATTCGTTCTGTCGTGCTTGTCTGGGCGGTGATGTCATTCATTCTGTTGTGCTTGTCTGAGCGGTGATGTCATTCGTTCTGTCGTGTTTGTCTGAGCGGTGATGTCATTCGTTCTGTCGTGCTTGTCTGAGCGGTGATGTCATTCGTTCTGTCGTGCTTGTCTGGGCGGTGATGTCATTCGTTCTGTCGTGCTTGTCTGGGCGGTGATGTCATTCGTTCTGTCGTGCTTGTCTCGTGCTTGTCTGAGCGGTGATGTCATTCATTCTGTCGTGCTTGTCTGAGCGGTGATGTCATTCTTTCTGTCGTGCTTGTCTGAGCGGTGATGTCATTCATTCTGTCATGCTTGTCTGAGCGGTGATGTCATTCATTCTGTTGTGCTTGTCTGAGCGGTGATGTCATTCTTTCTGTCGTGCTTGTCTGAGCGGTGATGTCATTCATTCTGTCATGCTTGTCTGAGCGGTGATGTCATTCATTCTGTCGTGCTTGTCTGAGCGGTGATGTCATTCGTTCTGTCGTGCTTGTCTGAGCGGTGATGTCATTCATTCTGTCATGCTTGTCTGAGCGGTGATGTCATTCGTTCTGTCGTGCTTGTCTGAGCGGTGATGTCATTCATTCTGTTGTGCTTGTCTGAGCGGTGATGTCATTCATTCTGTCGTGCTTGTCTGAGCGGTGATGTCATTCTTTCTGTCGTGCTTGTCTGAGCGGTGATGTCATTCATTCTGTCATGCTTGTCTGAGCGGTGATGTCATTCGTTCTGTTGTGCTTGTCTGAGCGGTGATGTTATTCATTCTGTTGTGCTTGTCTGAGCGGTGATGTCATTCATTCTGTTGTGCTTGTCTGAGCGGTGATGTCATTCATTCTGTTGTGCTTGTCTGAGCGGTGATGTCATTCATTCTGTCATGCTTGTCTGAACGGTGGTCATTCATTCTGTCGTGCTTGTCTGAGCGGTGATGTCATTCTTTCTGTCATGCTTGTCTGAGCGGTGATGTCATTCTTTCTGTCATGCTTGTCTGAGCGGTGATGTCATTCTTTCTGTCGTGCTTGTCTGAGCGGTGATGTCATTCTTTCTGTCATGCTTGTCTGAGCGGTGATGTCATTCTTTCTGTCATGCTTGTCTGAGCGGTGATGTCATTCTTTCTGTCATGCTTGTCTGAGCGGTGATGTCATTCTTTCTGTCATGCTTGTCTGAGCGGTGATGTCATTCTTTCTGTCGTGCTTGTCTGAGCGGTGATGTCATTCATTCTGTCGTGCTTGTCTGAGCGGTGATGTCATTCATTCTGTCGTGCTTGTCTGAGCGGTGATGTCATTCATTCTGTCGTGCTTGTCTGAGCGGTGATGTCATTCATTCTGTCGTGCTTGTCTGAGCGGTGATGATGTTTTCTTCCCATGGCGTGTCACAGTGCTAAGAACGGTGCTGCTTTCGTGCCACGAAAGGCTGAATGTAACGACAAAGAATTTGATTATTTCCCAACGGTTCACTCTGTTACTGAACAAAGAATTTGATTATTTCCCAACGGTTCACTCTCTGTTACTGAACAAAGAATGTTATTTTCCAATGATTCACTCTCTGTTACTGAACAAAGAATTTGATTATTTCCCAACGGTTCACTCTCTGTTACTGAACAAAGAATGTCCTTATTTCCCAACGGTTCACTCTCTGTTACTGAACAAAGAATGTTATTTTCCAATGATTCACTCTCTGTTACTGAACAAAGAATGTCGTTATTTCCCAACGGTTCACTCTCTGTTACTGAACAAAGAATGTCGTTATTTCCCAACGGTTCACTCTCTGTTACTGACAAGAATCTTATTCCAACGGTTCACTCTCTGTTATGAACAAAGAATGTCGTTATTTCCCAACGGTTCACTCTCTGTTACTGAACAAAGAATGTCGTTATTTCCCAACGGTTCACTCTCTGTTACTGAACAAAGAATGTCGTTATTTCCCAACGGTTCACTCTCTGTTACTGAACAAAGAATGTCGTTATTTCCCAACGGTTCACTCTCTGTTACTGAACAAAGAATGTCGTTATTTCCCAACGGTTCACTCTCTGTTACTGAACAAAGAATGTCGTTATTTCCCAACGGTTCACTCTCTGTTACTGAACAAAGAATGTCGTTATTTCCCAACGGTTCACTCTCTGTTACTGAACAAAGAATGTCGTTATTTCCCAACGGTTCACTCTCTGTTACTGAACAAAGAATGTCGTTATTTCCCAACGGTTCACTCTCTGTTACTGAACAAAGAATTTGATTATTTCCCAACGGTTCACTCTCTGTTACTGAACAATGTCGTTATTTCCCAACGATTCACTTTGTTACTGAACAAAGAATGTCGTTATTTCCCAACGATTCACTTTGTTACTGAACAAAGAATGTCGTTATTTCCCAACGATTCACTCTCTGTTACTGAACAAAGAATGTCGTTATATTTCCAATGATTCACTCTCTGTTACTGAACAAAGAATGTCGTTATTTCCCAACGATTCACTCTCTGTTACTGAACAAAGAATGTCGTTATTTCCCAACGATTCACTCTCTGTTACTGAACAAAGAATGTCGTTATTTCCCAACGGTTCACTCTCTGTTACTGAACAAAGAATGTTATTTTCCAATGATTCACTCTCTGTTACTGAACAAAGAATGTCCTTATTTCCCAACGGTTCACTCTCTGTTACTGAACAAAGAATGTCGTTATTTCCCAACGATTCACTCTCTGTTACTGAACAAAGAATGTCGTTATTTCCCAACGATTCACTCTCTGTTACTGAACAAAGAATGTCGTTATTTCCCAACGATTCACTCTCTGTTACTGAACAAAGAATGTCGTTATTTTCCAATGATTCACTCTCTGTTACTGAACAAAGAATGTCGTTATTTTCCAACGATTCACTCTCTGTTACTGAACAAAGAATGTCGTTATTTCCCAACGATTCACTCTCTGTTACTGAACAAAGAATGTCCTTATTTCCCAACGGTTCACTCTCTGTTACTGAACAAAGAATGTTATTTTCCAATGATTCACTCTCTGTTACTGAACAAAGAATGTCCTTATTTCCCAACGGTTCACTCTCTGTTACTGAACAAAGAATGTCGTTATTTCCCAACGATTCACTCTCTGTTACTGAACAAAGAATGTCGTTATTTCCCAACGATTCACTCTCTGTTACTGAACAAAGAATGTCGTTATTTCCCAACGATTCACTCTCTGTTACTGAACAAAGAATGTCGTTATTTTCCAATGATTCACTCTCTGTTACTGAACAAAGAATGTTATTTCCCAACGATTCACTCTCTGTTACTGAACAAAGAATGTCGTTATTTCCAACGATTCACTCTCTGTTACTGAACAAAGAATGTTATTTTCCAATGATTCACTCTCTGTTACTGAACAAAGAATGTTGTTATTTTCCAATGATTCACTCTCTGTTACTGAACAAAGAATGTTGTTATTTTCCAACGATTCACTCTATGTTACTGAACAAAGAATGTCGTTATTTTCCAACGATTCACTCTCTGTTACTGAACAAAGAATGTCGTTATTTCCCAACGATTCACTCTCTGTTACTGAACAATGTCGTTATTTCCCAACGATTCACTCTCTGTTACTGAACAAAGAATGTCGTTATTTCCCAACGATTCACTCTCTGTTACTGAACAATGTCGTTATTTTCCAACGATTCACTCTCTGTTACTGAACAAAGAATGTCGTTATTTCCCAACGATTCACTCTCTGTTACTGAACAAAGAATGTCGTTATTTCCCAACGATTCACTCTCTGTTACTGAACAAAGAATGTCGTTATTTTCCAATGATTCACTCTCTGTTACTGAACAAAGAATGTCGTTATTTTCCAATGATTCACTCTCTGTTACTGAACAAAGAATGTCGTTATTTCCCAACGATTCACTCTCTGTTACTGAACAAAGAATGTCGTTATTTCCCAACGGTTCACTCTCTGTTACTGAACAAAGAATGTCGTTATTTCCCAACGATTCACTCTCTGTTACTGTACAAAGAATGTCGTTATTTCCCAACGATTCACTCTCTGTTACTGAACAAAGAATGTCGTTATTTTCCAACGATTCACTCTCTGTTACTGAACAAAAAATGTCGTTATTTTCCAACGATTCACTCTCTGTTACTGAACAAAGAATGTCGTTATTTTCCAACGATTCACTCTGTTACTGAACAAAGAATGTCGTTATTTCCCAACGATTCACTCTCTGTTACTGAACAAAGAATGTTGTTATTTTCCAATGATTCACTCTCTGTTACTGAACAAAGAATGTCCTTATTTTCCAACGATTCACTCTCTGTTACTGAACAAAGAATGTCGTTTTTTCCAATGATTCACTCTCTGTTACTGAACAAAGAATGTCGTTATTTTCCAACGATTCACTCTCTGTTACTGAACAAAGAATGTCGTTTTTTCCAATGATTCACTCTCTGTTACTGAACAAAGAATGTCGTTATTTCCCAACGATTCACTCTCTGTTACTGAACAAAGAATGTTGTTATTTTCCAATGATTCACTCTCTGTTACTGAACAAAGAATGTCCTTATTTTCCAACGATTCACTCTGTTACTGAACAAAGAATGTCGTTTTTTCCAGTGATTCACTCTCTGTTACTGAACAAGGAATGTCATCACTTTCCAACGATTCACTCTCTGTTACTGAACAAAGAATGTCATCACTTTCTAACGATTCACTCTCAGCAACTGAACAAAGAATTCGATTATTTTCGAATTATTCACTCTCTGTAACCGAAGAAAGAATTTGATTATTTTTTGATTATTCACTCTCGGTCAAGACATATCCTGAGTACGTTCTTGCCAAAGATGTCTTTGACGAAGCACTCAGTGCTGCTCAAGCATTTTTTTTTTTTTTTGCTTTGGATTGTCGTGACTATATCTAGAGGTTCTTGTTTATTCAGAAGATAAACTTTGTTGTATGTTGTTCAGTTTTGTATTGTGGAAAAGAAAAGCACTGGTCCTGATTTGGGCTGATCATGGAAGAGAAACAGGCTTGAAAATGAGAAGTAGAGCGCGCGCGTGCGTGCGTGTGGTGTGTGTGTGTGTGTGTGTGTGTGTGTGTGTGTGTGTGCGCGCGCGCGCGCGCGTGCGTACGTGCGGTGCGTATGTGCGTACCTGCGCACGAGGTGTGTGTGTGTGTGTGTGTGTGTGTGTGTGTGTGAATTAATGGGTACATGTGTGTATGTTTGAGTGAAAATAAGATTAGGATCTCTCTCTCTCTCTCTCTCTCTCTCCCCCCCCCCCCCCACCCCACCCCACCCCAGACTTCCTCACCTCACGTGTCGATGCCCAAGTTTGTTCCTGCAGCTGCTATCGTAGCCCAAACCTGGGCAGGAAACGGCCCCATCATAGCGGCGTGTGGGGTCGGTCTTTGATGTGTGTCCCCGGCCCGGCCCTCTCTTGCTAGCTGCTCTGATTTATCCAGCGGTGGGTGGGGGTGGGGGAGGGGGGGGGGCGGTATCGGTTGGAAGTTTAGAACAAAGCCCCAGCACGATCCTGCGGCAGGCAGCGAGAGACACGATCCATCATGGTCCTTCGTTTATGAATGGGCCGGCCTGTGAGAAATCCGCGAGTTGTGAGGCCCTGGACAAGTAGTCCCCTGACACTGTTTATAGTGTCGTTCTCCTCCTGACACTGTTTATAGTGTCCTTCTCCTCCTGACACTGTTTATAGTGTCCTTCTCCTCCTGACACTGTTTATAGTGTCGTTCTCCTCCTGACACTGTTTATAGTGTCCTTCTCCTCCTGACACTGTTTATAGTGTCGTTCTCCTCCTGACACTGTTTATAGTGTCCTTCTCCTCCTGACACTGTTTATAGTGTCCTTCTCCTCCTGACACTGTTTATAGTGTCGTTCTCCTCCTGACACTGTTTATAGTGTCGTTCTCCTCCTGACACTGTTTATAGTGTCGTTCTCCTCCTGACACTGTTTATAGTGTCCTTCTCCTCCTGACACTGTTTATAGTGTCGTTCTCCCTCCTGACACTGTTTATAGTGTCGTTCTCCTCCTGACACTGTTTATAGTGTCGTTCTCCTCCTGACACTGTTTATAGTGTCCTTCTCCTCCTGACACTGTTTATAGTGTCGTTCTCCTCCTGACACTGTTTATAGTGTCGTTCTCCTCCTGACACTGTTTATAGTGTCGTTCTCCTCCTGACACTGTTTATAGTGTCCTTCTCCTCCTGACACTGTTTATAGTGTCGTTCTCCTCCTGACACTGTTTATAGTGTCGTTCTCCTCCTGACACTGTTTATAGTGTCGTTCTCCTCCTGACACTGTTTATAGTGTCCTTCTCCTCCTGACACTGTTTATAGAGTCGTTCTCCTCCTGACACTGTTTATAGTGTCGTTCTCCTCCTGACACTGTTTATAGTGTCCTTCTCCTCCTGACACTGTTTATAGAGTCGTTCTCCTCCTGACACTGTTTATAGTGTCCTTCTCCTCCTGACACTGTTTATAGTGTCCTTCTCCTCCTGACACTGTTTATAGTGTCGTTCTCCTCCTGACACTGTTTATAGAGTCCTTCTCCTCCTGACACTGTTTATAGTGTCCTTCTCCTCCTGACACTGTTTATAGTGTCCTTCTCCTCCTGACACTGTTTATAGAGTCGTTCTCCTCCTGACACTGTTTATAGTGTCCTTCTCCTCCTGACACTGTTTATAGTGTCCTTCTCCTCCTGACACTGTTTATAGTGTCGTTCTCCTCCTGACACTGTTTATAGTGTCCTTCTCCTCCTGACACTGTTTATAGTGTTCTCCTCCTGACACTGTTTATAGTGTCGTTCTCCTCCTGACACTGTTTATAGTGTCGTTCTCCTCCTGACACTGTTTATAGTGTCGTTCTCCTCCTGACACTGTTTATAGTGTCGTTCTCCTCCTGACACTGTTTATAGTGTCCTTCTCCTCCTGACACTGTTTATAGTGTCCTTCTCCTCCTGACACTGTTTATAGTGTCCTTCTCCTCCTGATTGTTTTTATGCACACCGTGCACGCACACACATACATACACGCGTGCTCGCGTGCGCACACACACATACGCGCGCACACATACACACACACATACGCGCGGACACACGCACGCGCGCGCGCCACGCACACACACACACACACACACACACACACACACACCACACACACACACACACACACACAGAATCACAATGCCCAGGATTCTTTTCATGTCAGAAAGGTTAAGTTAAGTGATTAACATTTTTGCAACATCACTTCGTTTATCTTCAAAAAGAGAGATTGATTGAGCGATAAATGACAGTGAAAGGGAGACATCCCCACCCTCCACCCCACCCCCGGACTGGGAAGGTGAAAGTTGATTTTTCGCATTTTTCAAACATCGCATTGCTCTTCAGATTGGGGGAAAGGGGTGGTGGGAGGGATCGAGCAGAGAGAGAAAGAGAGAGAGAAAGAGAGAGAGAGAGAGAAGAGAGAGAGAGAGAGAGGAGAAGAGAGAGAGAGAGAGAGAGATCAGAATGCTATAGAAGAGAAGGAATAGGTGTGTATCTGTTCTTTACTAGTCAACCAAAAAAAAACAACACTTGTTTCACATATCTCATGCTTTACATTCTTCACGTCAGAGAGAGAGAGAGACATAGAGAGAGAGAGAGACAGAGAGAGCAGTGAAGAGGTGAGAAATGGAGTAGTGTGAGATGAGTGAGTGGGGAAAACAGAGAGAGGGAGGGAGAAAGAAAGAGAGATAGAGAGAGGAGAGAGAGAGAGATGCAGAGACAGAAACAGAGTGAGAGAGAGAGAGAGGAGAGAGAGAGAGAGAGAGAGATGCAGAGACAGAAACAGACACAACGAGAGAGAGAGAGAGAGAGAAGGAGACGGGCAGAGAGAGAGAGAGAGAGAGAGAGAGAGAGAGAGAGACAGTCGACAGAGATGCAGAGACAGAAACAGACACAACGAGAGAGAGAGAGACAGACAGAGATGCAGAGACAGAAACAGACACAACGAGAGAGAGAGAGACAGACAGAGATGCAGAGACAGAAACAGACAACGAGAGAGAGAGAGAGATGGAGACGGGCAGACAGAGAGAGAGAGAGAAGGGGAGAAGGCGTTGAAGAGCAAGTGTAAAAAAAAAGGGTGGGGGTGGGAGGAAGGGGCTGGAAGGGAAAGAGGAGAAAGGGGGGGGGGGGGGCAGCAGCCTGATGATTATGGATGCTAAGCCCAAGCATCCACGGCCCCGGCGGTTGTGACAAGGGGGTGGGTGATTAATGAGAGAGGAAACAATAAGCCAACCCCGTGATGATGAGAGATCGTAATACATCATGCAACCCCCCGCCCACCAACCCTCCTCCCTCCTACCCAACCCCCTCCTCCTCCTCCTCCTCCTCCTCCTCCTCCTCGCCCCACCAGCCTCTGCCACCGTTCCCACCCCACTCCTCCACCCATCCATCCCAGTCTCCCCCCTCCCCCAACCCCCATACACCTTCTCTCACCATTACCCCCCTCCCCTCCCCTCCTCAGCCCTCCCCCTCCGTTCTCTTCCCATTCCTCTCCCTGGCCTCCAAAGTCTGGAAGCTTAGAGTCAATAACTTCAGTCTCGCATCAATCACTTCAACAACAGCGGCAGAGGAGGTTTGCAAGACAAGCTGTATTTTTTTTTTCTCTCTCTCTCTCTCTTCTCTTCTTTTCTTTTCTTCGTTTTTTTTTTTAATCCCTTTTTTCCGGGGTTTGGGGAGGGGGGTGGGGGGGGGTCTGGTAGAGGGAGGGGGTATGTGTATGTGTAGGGGACGTTCGGTGGGTTAGCCTGGAGGGCGGGGGGGGGGGGGGGGGGGAGTTGGAGTGAGAGAGGGGGGTTGGGATTTACTAGGGAGGTTTGGTTTTGACGGGGATAGAATATCAAAAGAAATCAATACAAAGTGCAGAGGGAAGACAAGAGGAAAGAGAGAGAGAGAGAGAGAGAGAGAGAGAGAGAGAGAGAGAGAGAGAGAGAGAGAGAGAGAGAGAAGCAACGAGCAGTGTTCACAAAACTGAAACAAAGCTGGAGGAAAAAAAAGTTTTTGTTCGAGGTTGGTTGGTTTGTTTGTTTGTCTGGTTGGTTGGTTGGTTGTTTTTTTTTTTTCCCCCGCTGATATTATCGGGCAGTTGAAGACAACGGGAGGAAAGACAGAATGGAATTTGAAGAAGCCGGGTTAAGGTTGATGACATTTTAACAATGCGAGATGGGGAAGGAACGTTTTGTTGCCGTTCCCTTTTGTGAGCTGAGGGGGGGGGGGGGGGGGGGGGGGGGG
>CM065730.1:45995731-46003231 GCA_033310375.1 Conus canariensis
TTCAATAATGAGCATGACCAATTTCCCTTGTCTGAAGTGTAATGAAATGACACAATGACAGGCGGAGTAGGAGTGAGAGATGGTTTTTTTGTTTTGTTTGTTTTTTTGAATCTCATTACTTCTCAAGTAGTTCTTTAAACATTCTGAAAACGATAAAAAAAAAAAATTAAATCTAGACCCCACATTCCATGTGTTGAAACTGGCAGTGCGTACGACAAGGCTTTTTTTTTTTTTATTCCTATAGAAAAAGCATGGATCCCTGGAGACCCAGCCATACGGTAAGGCTTTATTCATATACAAAAAGCATGGGTCCCGGGAGACCCAGACATGCGGCAAGGTTTTATTCTTATATAAAAAAAAGAGCATGGGTCCTGGGAGACCCAGACATGCGGCAAGGCTTCTTTCCTATATTAAAAAAAAAGAGCATGGGTCCTGAGAGACCCAGACATGCGGCAAGGCTTCATTCCTATAAAAAAAAAATAAATAAATAAAAAGAGCATGGGTCCTGGGAGACCTAGACATGCGGCAAGGTTTCATTCCTATATATATTTAAAAAAAAAAAAAAAAAAGCATGGGTCCCGGGAGACCCAGACATGCGGCAAGGCTTCATTCCTAAAAAAAAAAAAAAAAGCATGGGTCCTGGGAGACCCAGACATGCGGTAAGGCTTTATTCCTATATAAAAAAGAGCATGGGTCCTGGGAGACCCAGCCATACGGCAAGGCTTCATTCCTATATAAAAAAAGAGCATGGGTCCCTGGAGACCCAGACATGCGCAAGGCTTCATTCTTATATATAAAAAAAAAAAAGAGCATGGGTCCTGAGAGACCCAGACATGCGGCAAGGCTTCATTCCTTTACAAAAAGCATGGGTCCCTGGAGACCCATGTACTATAGTGCCAAAATTTTTAGGCGTCATTCGGGAAGGTATAGGTAGTGCCAAGCCCCCCACCCCACACCAGACCACCCCCTCCATTATACAAAAAAAAAAAAAAAAAGGAAAAAGAAGGAAAGTCTACCCTCTTCACCAATCTATACGTACTCAGATGCTAGCTGGCACTTTCTTGACAACTTCAAAAGTTAGGCCTGATATGCGTTTGTTTGTTTAGACTAGACGCTTGCAATTTTTGCGGGTTTGTGGCAGCGTTTCATAACACGCTCTTGGGCCGAGCGAGGCTAGGAATAGGCGAGAGATCGCAAGAGCATCTCGGGACCCTCTCGCATGCGAGAGCGAAAATGGCCGACAGTGTGTAACGCCCTCGAAGTAGAGTGGTCCACAAAAAAAGTTGGGACGTCCTGTGATTGGTGCACGGAACGATCCGAACGTTGCCTGCCAACAACCAGAACTGCTGGAAGAAGTCGCTGTGTCTCTCATTGGTAGTTGTCGAGCGCCCGTTTCTGTCACTCAGGAAATCCCCCGGGAACGGCTAGAGACAAACTCGTGACGCTTTGCTCTGAACTGGCTTCACCATGTCGACATGACTGTCCTCTGTGTGCGACATGAAGGTCTTCTGTGTGCAACATGATGGTGCTTTGTGTACGACATGATGGTCCTCTGTGTGTGACGTGATGGTGCGACATGATGGTGCTTTGTGTACGACATGATGGTCCTCTGTGTGCAACATGATGGTCCTCTGTGTGATGGTCCTCTGTGTGCAGTATGATGGTCCTCCGTGTGCAATATTATGGTCCTCTGTGTGTGACGTGATGGTCCTCTGTGTACGACATGGTGGTCCTCTGTGTGCGACATGATGGTCCTCTGTGTGCGACATGATGGTCCTCTGTGTACGACATGGTCTTCTGTGTACGACATGACTGTCCTCTGTGTGCGAGATGGTCTTCTGTGTACAACATGATGGTCCTCTGTGTACGACATGGTGGTTCTCTGTGTACGACATGATAGTCCTCTGTGTACGGCATGATGGTCCTCTGTGTACAGCATGATGGTCTTCTGTGTACGACGTGATGGTCCTCTTTGTACGACATGATTGTCCTCTGTGTGCGACGCGATTGTCCTCTGTGTGCGACGCGATTGTCCTCTGTTTGCGACATGATGGTCCTCTGTGTGCGACATGATGGTCCTCTGTGTGCAACATGATGGTCCTCTGTGTGCGACATGATGGTCCTCTGTGTGTGACGTGATGGTCCGCTGTGTACGACATGACTGTCCTCTGTGTGCGACATGATGGTCCTCTGTGTGCGACATAATGGTCCTCTGTGTGTGCCGTGATGGTCCTCTGTGTGCGACATGATGGTCCTTTGTGTGCGACATGATGGTCCTCTGTGTGTGACGTGATGGTCCTCTGTGTACGACGTGATGGTCCTCTTTGTACGACATGATTGTCCTCTGTGTGCGACGCGATTGTCCTCTGTGTGCGACGCGATTGTCCTCTGTTTGCGACATGATGGTCCTCTGTGTGCGACATGATGGTCCTCTGTGTGCAACATGATGGTCCTCTGTGTGCGACGTGATGGTCCTCTGTGTGTGACGTGATGGTCCTCTGTGTACGACATGACTGTCCTCTGTGTGCGACATGATGGTCCTCTGTGTACGACATGATTGTCCTCTGTGTACGACATGATTGTCCTCTGTGTGCGACTTACGGTCTTCTGTGTACAACGTGATAGTCCTCTGTATGCATGATGGTCCTCTTTGTGCAACATGATGGTCCTCTTTGTGCAACATGATGGTCCATTGTGTGCGACATGTGGCAGTAGTTGTGATAGTTCTGCTTTCCAATGCTGTTTTTCATCCCACTTTCTTTCCTTCTTTCCGAAAGCCCTGTTTTCACTTTTTTTTTCCCCTTGTCTTCCTTAAATGTGGCACCAGTGTTATTTATCCCCTCTCTCTCTCTCTCTCTCTCTCTCTCTCTCTCTCTCTCTCTCTCTATCTCGCTCTGTCTCTCGCTCTCTCTCTCTCTCTCTCTCTCTCTCTCTCTCTCTTGGGTTTTCTATTAATCCATATTTACGACAATTTATCGTGAACATGGAGGGGAAGTGGTGTGTTTGTGTGTGCGTGCGTGTATGTGTATGTGTGTGTGTTGTGTGTACCTGGTGATAGAGATGGGTTTGGGATGGGTAGCCGAACAGCTAAGTTTGTGGCTGTAGGGTGCTGGGTTCTGTAACGCTACGTTTACATACATATAAATACGGAATTTCATTTCCTCCTCTTCCATCTTCATTTCTCCCAACTTTGCCAAGGCAGTCTTTCTCCTTTGTCTTTCTTTGTCCTGATTTTCATATTCATGTTTTGCCTTTTTTTTTTCTCTCCCCTAACCACATTAGTTGTGTGTAACAATTAGACGTGGCCATCGTTTTTTCGCCGTCACTTTTTCGTAGTGCTTTTCTTTTCTCCCATTGTGTTGTTTACATTTTTTCTTCCCTGGAAAACTGCTTTGGAAGTCTCTCTCTCTCTCTCTCTCTCTCTCTCTTCTCTCTCTCCTCTCTCTCTCTCTCTCTCTCTCACTCACTCACACACTCACTCACTCACTCACTCACTCACTCACTCACTCACTCACTCACTCACTCACTCACTCACTCACTCACTCATGCACGCACGCGCACGCACGCACACACAAGAAAGAGACAGAGAGAGGGGTAGACTGCACCCGCACACATGCACATACACCTCCCTTTCCCCCATACACCTCCCTTTCCCCCATACAGAGAGAGAGAGAGAGAGAGACAGGCAGACAGAGAGAGAGAGAGAGAGAGAGAGACAGAGAACCGACTCTACCCCTTCTATTCCGCCCTTTCTCCCATACAGAGAGAGAGAGAGAGAGAGACGGAGAACCGACTCTACCCCTTCTATTCCGCCCTTTCTCCCATACAGAGAGAGAGAGAGAGAGACAGAGAACCGACTCTACCCCTTCTATTCCGCCCTTTCTCCCATACAGAGAGAGAGAGAGAGAGAGACAGAGAACCGACTCTACCCCTTCTATTCCGCCCTTTCTCCCATACAGAGAGAGAGACAGAGAACCGACTCTACCCCTTCTATTCCGCCCTTTCTCCCATACAGAGAGAGAGAGAGAGAGACAGAGAACCGACTCTACCCCTTCTATTCCGCCCTTTCTCCCATACAGAAGAGAGAGAGAGAGAGACAGAGAACCGACTCTACCCCTTCTATTCCGCCCTTTCTCCCATACAGAGAGAGAGAGAGAGAGACAGAGAACCGACTCTACCCCTTCTATTCCGCCCTTTCTCCCATACAGAGAGAGAGAGAGAGAGACAGAGAACCGACTCTACCCCTTCTATTCCGCCCTTTCTCCCATACAGAGAGAGAGAGAGAGACAGAGAACCGACTCTACCCCTTCTATTCCGCCCTTTCTCCCATACAGAGAGAGAGAGAGAGAGACAGAGAACCGACTCTTACCCCTTCTATTCCGCCCTTTCTCCCATACAGAGAGAGAGAGAGAGACGACCGCATACAGAGAGAGAGAGAGAGACAGAGAACCGACTCTACCCCTTCTATTCCGCCCTTTCTCCCATACAGAGAGAGAGAGAGAGAGAGAGAGAGACAGAGAACCGACTCTACCCCTTCTATTCCGCCCTTTCTCCCATACAGAAGAAGGAGAAAAGAGGAACAGAGAGAAAAACAACCGACTCTACCCCTTCTATTCCGCCCTTTCTCCCATACAGAGAGAGAGACAGAGAACCGACTCTACCCCTTCTATTCCGCCCTTTCTCCCATACAGAGAGAGAGAGACAGAGAACCGACTCTACCCCTTCTATTCCGCCCTTTCTCCCATACAGAGAGAGAGAGAGAGAGAGACAGAGAACCGACTCTACCCCTTCTATTCCGCCCTTTCTCCCATACAGAGAGAGAGAGAGAGAGACAGAGAACCGACTCTACCCCTTCTATTCCGCCCTTTCTCCCATACAGAGAGAGAGAGAGAGAGAGAGAGACAGAGAACCGACTCTACCCCTTCTATTCCGCCCTTTCTCCCATACAGAGAGAGAGAGAGAGAGACAGAGAAACCGACTCTACCCCTTCTATTCCGCCCTTTCTCCCATACAGAGAGAGAGAGAGAGAGACAGGCAGACAGAGAGAGAGAGAGAGACAGAGAACCGACTCTACCCCTTCTATTCCGCCCTTTCTCCCATACAGAGAGAGAGAGAGAGACAGAGAACCGACTCTACCCCTTCTATTCCGCCCTTTCTCCCATACAGAGGAGAGAGAGAGAGAGACAGAGAACCGACTCTACCCCTTCTATTCCGCCCTTTCTCCCATACAGAGAGAGAGAGACAGAGAAACCGACTCTACCCCTTCTATTCCGCCCTTTCTCCCATACAGAGAGAGAGAGAGAGAGACAGAGAACCGACTCTACCCCTTCTATTCCGCCCTTTCTCCCATACAGAGAGAGAGAGAAGAGACAGAGAACCGACTCTACCCCTTCTATTCCGCCCTTTCTCCCGTTCTCCTGGCCCCATTTCCCAGCCCGGGTTACAGCGAGGTAGCAGCAATACATGTGGCCGTATGAAGTCACTTTGGTTGGGAAGAAAAGAAAAAGAAACACCCGAAGGTGCTGGGGAGGACCCAGAGAAGCACTGTCTTCACCTGCCTTGAAGGTAGCAGCAATAAATGTGGCCGTATAAAGTCACTTTGGTTGGGAACAAGTCACTCATTCGATGATTCAAATCGATTCCATTGATCATCGCTGCCTGGACTGAAATACGGTAAAGAGGTGATTGTCAGGTACGCACTGTCAAGAATCATGAACAGCTTGAGGTGACTGATTTCAGGCAGGTTGACTTGTGATCATTAACTGATTGTGAACAAAATGGCGTTGGGCGTAACAGTTATTAACTGATTGCTGAACGAAACGGTGTGGGTGTGACAGTCATTTACTGATTGTGAGTAAAACGGCATTGGGCGTAACAGTTATTTACTGATTGTGAGTAAAACGGTATTGGGCGTAACAGTTATTTACTGATTGTGAGTAAAACGGCGTTTTGCATTTGTTGTTTCATTAGGGGAATAATTGGTTGACTGGAGAGAGAGAGAGAGAGAGAGAGAGAGAGAGAAGAGAGAGAGAGAGAGAGATTATAAAGTAATGCTTATACGCAATGCAAATTTAAAAAACAAAAACAAAAAACAAAAAACATACTCCTTCACATCTAGCTTGGATCATTGTGGCTGCACGATCTGGGAGGTATTGTTTTGTGCACGATTTGGGGAGTGTTTTTTTGTTTTTGTTTTTGTTTTTTTTGTTTGTTTTTGTAATGCACGATCTTATGAGTACAGCATTGTGCACGATCGTGGGAGTATTGTTTTGTGCACGATCTGGGGCCGGGAGCATTATTCTGTGTACGATCTGAGGAGCATTGTTCTGCGAACGATCTGGGGAATATTGTTTTGTACACGGTCTAGGGAGTATTGTTTTGTGCACAATCTGGGGAGCATTGTTTTGTGCACGATCTGGGGAGCATTGTTTTGTGCAGTATCTGGGGAGCATTGTTTTGTACCGTATCTGAGTAGTATTGTTTTGTGCACGATCGGGGGAGTATTGTTTTGTGCAGTATCTGGGGAGCATTGTTTTGTGCAGTATCTGAGTAGTATTGTTTTGTGCACGATCGGGGGAGTATTGTTTTGTGCAGTATCTGGGGGTATTGTTTTGTGCACAATCTGGGGAGTATTGTTTTGTGCACGATCGGGGGAGTATTGTTTTGTGCACGATCTAGGGAGTATTGTTTTTTTGCATGATATGGGGAGCATTGTTTTGTGCACGATCTAGGGAGTATTGTTTTTTGCATGATATGGGGAGCATTGTTTTGTGCAGTATCTGGGGAGCATTGTTTTGTGCAGTATCTGGGGAGTATTGTTTTGTGCAGTATCTGGGGAGCATTGTTTTGTGCCGTATCTGGGGAATATTGTTTTGTGCCGTATCTGGGTAGTATTGTTTTGTGCACGATCTGGGGAATATTGTTTTGTGCCGTATCTGGGTAGTATTGTTTTGTGCACGATCTGGGGAATATTGTTTTGTGCCGTATCTGGGTAGTATTGTTTTGTGCACGATCTGGGGAATATTGTTTTGTGCCGTATCTGGGTAGTATTGTTTTGTGCACGATCTGGGGAATATTGTTTTGTGCAGTATCTGGGGAGTATTGTTTTGTGCACGATCTGGGGAATATTGTTTTGTGCAGTATCTGGGGAGTATTGTTTTGTGCACGATCTGGGGAATATTGTTTTGTGCCGTATCTGGGGAGTATTGTTTTGTGCACGATCGGGGAATACTGTTTTGTGCACGATACTGGGTAGTAGTGTTTTGTGCACGATCTAGGGGAATATTGTTTTGTGCAGTATCTGGGGAGTATTGTTTTGTGCACGATCGGGGGAATATTGTTTTGTGCAGTATCTGGGGAGTATGTTTTGTGCACGATCTAGGGAATATTGTTTTGTGCAGTATCTGGGTAGTATTGTTTTGTGCACGATCGAGGGAATATTGTTTTGTGCACGAAGTGGGTAGTATTGTTTTGTGCACGATCGAGGGAATATTGTTTTGT
>CM065730.1:46005731-46008231 GCA_033310375.1 Conus canariensis
AATTCTGACTGTGCAACATGCCTTTGCTTTCAGGCTCTCTATCAGACGACAACGCCAGTGAGTCCCCGAGAGACCTCGAGGCACAGGGAGAGAACTCTCCTGTAGCCACAGATGAAGAGGAGGAGGAGGAAGAGGAAGATCCCAAAGGGAAACAAAATGCCTCAGCCACCTCGCTGCCCAACGTCACCCAGGAAATGTGTGATTCTGCGAAAGACAGTGCCAAATCCAGATCGTCCGAGTCTCTAGAAAATCCATCACCCAAATCCCTGCCGGAAAGCCATCGCGTAAGCCCCGCCCCAGCGCCCAGTAACGTGGCCACCCCCTCCCCGAACCCTTTGGCCAGCCTATGTAGCATGACCGTGCCTGCCCGGGTGGAAGACGCCAGCACGGACGTGATCAAAGAGGAGGAACGAGCCACTCCCAGCGCCTCCAGCAGAAAGAGCTCCGCGCCCAAGAGCCACAGCAGCAGTCCTTCAGCGATGACCTCGGTCATGATCCCCATGCCGTCTCTCTCCAGGCCTGTCCTCCCGTCCCCAGACAAAGAGAAACCCAGGAAGACCCCCTCTGCACACAAGAGTTCCAGCTGGCATCGTGGGCACAGCAGTTTCTATGAGAAGATGGCTGCCCAGGCACTTGCAGCCGCAAGCTCTGCTGCAGCGGCTACATCCACCGCTGCCACAGAGCCTGCCGATGATCAGCCCCTGGATCTGTCGCGGAAATCCAGCCGGCCGAGGTCTGTGTCTGAACCTGACCTGCCCCTGTCACAAAGTGGGAAGGGAAGAGGGGGAGTCAGGGGAAGGAAGGGGGAAAGGGAGATGAGAGTGTGACCAATGGGATTTCCAGCTTGCAGAGTCTACAGAAGAGATTCGGAGGCGACTTCCTCTTGGAGACACCACGCCGACCTAGCAGCATCATCCCCCTCCAGTCCACAATCCTGCCCTCCAAATCCATCCTGAGACCTCCACCCATACCAGGGAATGGCTTGTCCCATCTCAGCATTTCAGCCGCTGCCGCTGCCGCCGCCGCAGCCGCCAGCACGTCAACAAACCACCAACAACCACACCACCACCACCATCACCACCACCACAGCAGCAGCAGCAGCAGCAGCAGTAGCAGCATAACCACCAAAGCCAAATCCACAGGGTCTGCCAAGACGGACCGCATGGACAAGATGATGTCCATAGCCACCTCCACCAACTCGGCATCCTCAACGCGGAAGGCTGAGAAACCCCCCGAAGCCAGTGACGCCTCCAGGAAGGCGGATTCCTCCAAGCCAGGCAAGAGTGGGTCGGGTCTGATGGCCATCGGCAGCGGGAGCAAGGAGGTGGATGGAGACAGCAAGTACACCATCCACCGCTGTTCCTGCCAGAAGTCCTTCGGGACGCTGTACGCCCTGAGCGCGCACCTGCAGGAGACTGGGCATGTGCCGGGAAGCAGCAAGCAGCAGACCCTGATGGACTATCCCAAGCTGGTCCGAGGACAGGACATGTGGCTCAATCAGGTTAGAGAGAGAAAGAGCAGAGGAGAGAGAGAGAGTGTGCGTGTGTGTGTGTGTGTGTGTGGAGAGAGAGAGAGAGAGAGGGGGGGGGGAGAGAGAGAGGGAAAGAGAGAAAATACTGAAGTAATTTGCTGTCTGTATCATGCGTTGGGCATCAAAACATCACTAAAAGCAAGGTAGGCACAGACGTTGTCTAACAGAGATGTCAGTGAGCACACATGCACGTGCACCGCACACACCAAATAAGAACTGTACGCAGAGGCCCGGGATGAAAATAACATGCAAATTGTTTTTAACCCTTCATGTGCACATGCCGGTAGCGTAGAATCATGGTCAGTCTGATTCTCTGTGTGTGTGTGTGTGTGTGTGTGTGTGTGTGTGTGTGTGTGTGTGTGTGTGTGTGTGTGATCTTGGTGAGACGTTGGTATGAGCAATATTGATGTAGCAATGAAATCACAGAATCCTTGAAGTCGGGGGGGGGGGGGGGGGGGGGGGGGGGGGCAAATGAAATTTGGCAATCAAAGCTGGAATGTCATACCAAAACATAAGAGTTCCTGTCAGGTGATATCCTTCGTGGAGCAGGAGAAGGGGGACTGCATGATGAAGTTTTCTATAAACCTGACTCCCCTGCTGCACGGTACGTCTGAAAACTGTCACTATTGACTAACGCGTAGACTTGGGTCTGCGAACAGCATCTCCTAACGGGGCAGAGGTTCTGTCCTCACACCTGGAGCTCCAGGAAGAGCAGGTGGGCACACACAGAGAAAGACGAGCAGAGTTTATTTCCCCTTGGAACAAGTGGAGGCGGGGAGACTGGTGGGGATGCTGAGAAAGATGGCGCCGATCTCCCCGTGGATTCAGTTGAGGTTCTGAGAAAGATGACGACACTCCCTTTGGAACTAATGGAAGTGATGAGAAAGATGGCAGATTCAGTTTTCCCTTTGAACTAGTGGAGGTGCTGAGAAAGATGGCAGATTCGGTTTTCCCTTTGACTTAATGGAG
>CM065730.1:46013231-46093231 GCA_033310375.1 Conus canariensis
GACGCTTGGTATTGCATCGTTTTTTTTTTTGTAAGGAGCCCTAGGCATTCCAGTTTAGGAGCTTTTGCTCTTCCTTACTGACTTGGGTTCAAAGATGTTAGATTAGAGACAGACTTTCTTCTCACAAAATCTTGCAGGCATTTCAACACATGCTTTGTAAACAAAGAAGTACATACTACAAACAGAGGGAGATGTAGCAGGCAGTTAAATGCGCCCATTTAACAAACAGAACATGCCCCATAAAAAAGGTGGGAAATTTTGCAGGAATTAAACTTGATCAAAATAAACAATTTGAAATTTTACAGGCAGTAGAACATGCCATATATACCACAGTCAGAAATTATAAATTTTCCAGACAGGTAAAGATACAAGTGAGCATTTTTGCAGGCAATTGAACGATGAAATTTTGCAGGATGTTAAACGTATGCCCTTTAGAACTGAGGCAGGTAATGAAATGTACGCTCTATGGTCGTTAGAAATGTCGCCGACAGGTAGACCAATATTACATAAAAAGCAAGAAATTCCGCTGAATTTGATCTTACACCTTAAACGTGGGAATCATTTTGCAGGCAATGAAACCTATATCGCATTAATGGCTAGACATTTTTACAGGCATTCAAACATTATACTCTGTAAATGATGAGAAATTTTAACATGTTTGCAATGTAGGCCTAAGTAGCGAGTCTTTTTGCGGGCAGTTAAACACCGAGGCCAAATGGTGAGAAATTCTACAGGCAATTAATTAGGGAGAGACTTTGCAGGCAATTAAATACATGCCCAGTGAACAGTCAGATTTAGAAGGAAGGTAAACATACCCCCCCCCCCCCCCCCCTCCCCCGCCCTGCAAACGGCAAGACATACTGCACCGACATATCTGTTATCTTGGGAATATGGGAAACAAGCGATGCTTACTCATCAGACTCACACAGGTGTCTGGACGCCGTGGGACCTGTGACTCGGTCATGGTTGAAAACCATCTGTCAGTGACTGGAACCCCCTTGTTGACACGTGTGCACTGTGAACCGACTGACGCATGAATTCACACGTCCATGCCAAAGGTCACTTGTGATTGTTCTTCATTGTCAGGAGGCTAGTGAGAGAAACAGCTGAGAGATGGGTGTTGTAGCGGCGTACAACGTAAGAAGTGTGCAAGTAAGGGAGTCACCGATAAACGTGGAGAATCTTTCCCCGTACACAAGAGTAGGTTACGGGGGCTGACAATGAGAGTGTTTAAGGTTCTGAGGTGGTTGGAAAATCGAATGTTGAGCAAAGGAATTTTTCCCCTATATGAAGAAAGAGAAGGCTTTTTCTTTTTTTCTTTGTCTTTTTTTTATGTTTTTTTTTTTTTTTTTAACATTTGCGTTTTATGTATGAAGTTTCTGTTTGATGAGTCTTTTTTTTCATTTACTTTTCGATTAGTTTGTCACCTTGAAATTAATACTAATACTTTTACAGAACCAGAAATGAAAGTAATTTATTCACAGGTAAAGGATATGTTGACAGATAAACCAGCTAAACAGGTAATCTGTGGAGGGGAAAAAAAGATGGTTCAAGTACTCTTGAGGGGTACCGTGGGAACTAACCATAATGTTCATGCATCACACATGACTTTTTGTGAATGCTGTCGGATAAGAGAACAGAGCTTACAGCCAGGATGTGTGTGTGTGTGTGTGTGTGTGTGTGTGTGTGTGTGTGTGTGTGTGTGTGTGTGTGTGTGTGTGTGTGGCTGTGAGAGTGTGTGTGCACATGTGTGTGTGTGTGTGTGTGTGTGTGTGTGTGTGTGTGTGTGTGTTACTTGGCTATGTAAGGAGCCATAGGCCATGTTGAAAGGAGCACTCCTAACATGTACATCTTTGTATGTGGTGGTGTTACAGGTGTGTCAGGAGACGTTCACAGACATGGAAGGCCTGGCCAACCACATGATCGTATCTGGCCATCACAAGAAGCAGGTCCTCAGGTCCCACAACTGCACAGAACTCGCTCTACGCCACAAGCACCGCAAACGTTTCCTCAGCGATGAAGCTTCGAGTTCTACTGTGGCCTCTCTGCTGGAATACAAGCGCAAATACCATGGGGGCAGTGGAGGTTCGAATGGATACCTCCCTCAGATAGGGAGCACCAGCGGGACAGCAACGCCGTCCTCCAGTGATGGTTTAGTCACATGCGAGTCATGCGGGAAGAAGATTGAAATGCCTTGGTTCATTGAACATGTGCGGTTGTGTCTGCGACAGAAAGCTGAAGTCATTGATGCCTTGAAGGTCAAACTGTTTGGTGAGGAGTGTAGTACCAGCAAGCCAGCCAGGACCTGCACAAGTCTGGAGTCTAAGGCCAAGTCACCAGACAGCCTAGAACAACCCCTTCCCAGTACCAGGGACACCGCTTTGTTCAAACGCTTAAATTCAATCAGCTGTAGTTCCCCAGGCAGAGACTCTAGTGCAGATAGTGTACATACAAATGTTAAGGATGTGGAATCAAAAGAGGAGAAAGAAGAGTCCCAAGAAACTGATGTAAACCAGAATGAAAACGATGTTCCCAAACTGGCTAGTAGAGAGAATGTGGAACTGGAGGACAAGTCTGGAGACAAATCATGCTGCCCACAGTCCCCTGAATCACCGCCCAAAGATACAGATGAGCAGTGTGCAGCCAGGAAGCAAAACACCACCAGTCCCAAAGATGAGTCACTCCAAGGAGAGCTTGCAGAGGAAACCAAAGATCAACCTGAAACGGAGATGAACACGGAAAGAGGGGAAGAAATGCCGCCTGTGGAAGACAGATGTTTATCTCCCAGAATTCCTTCCCCATGACGGATGAAGAGAATACATCAGAGCGTTCCCCTTCCCCTCCCAGTGACCCCAGTCAGTCTGAAGACAGCAAGCCTCCTTCTCCTGTTCCTCCCTCACCCCATTCAAAGCCGGAACTCCCACCCCCTCCACCATCACAAGATACTATCCACTCCGTGAAACGGGAATATGATTCCAGTGAGGAGGAAACCTTGAGCCATCAGAAAAAGATCAAATTAGAAGAACCAACAAAACACCCGGAGGAGTCAGAAGAACTGAAAATCGTACAGAATAAAATCAAAGTGGAAATTCCTGATGAAGATGACAACAGCATGAAAACAACTCCTTCCCCAGCCTCAGAGAACTCACCCAGCTTACTGCCTCCAGAAGAAGGGCGGACCTGAATGGAAAGACGAGCTGTAATCAGCAAGATCCCAGCCTGGACATCATTGACCCCAACAGTGGGGTGGAGCCTGCCAAAGAGAGCGGAAGCTCTGCGCTGAAAGCCATGGAATCCTTCATTCAAAGGAGCTTCAGCTCCAAGTTCGACTCTCGGAGAAACGCCATGTCAGCAGGATTTGGTTCTATTTCAGGAGCCTCTCATATCCCGCCCCTCCTGAACATGAACCGGGTGATACCAAGGTCAGCAGCCTCCCCCTCCACATCCTCATCTTCTGCTTCTTCATCCATGACCTATCTTTCCCAGTTCTCCAGGTTCCTGTCTCCTGTTCAGCCTTCCTCCTCGAAGTATCTGGACATTGGCATGGACAGTCCTCTACCTTCTTTTGAGAAGAATGTGTTGTCCTCCCTCAGTGCCAAATCGGCCGAGCTTCTGGAGAAAACCAGGAATCCAATCAGAGACATGAGCAGTATGAAATCAGTCACTGCCAATGGCTTGACTGCTAAACCACCAAAATCAGCAAACAAAACCAAACCTGCAACAACTACGACCAGGAATTTGGTCGATGATGACAAAGAAAAAGACAGTGAGGAGGAGGGAGATGAGAAGAAAGAAGTTGCAAAAGAGGCAGAGATCACCGACAAAGAAGAAGACCTGGCCACTAAATACCTAAACCTGGATGAAGAAGAGAAGCGAGAAGAGAAAGGAGAAACAGAAGGAGGATCTTCTCCTAAAGGAGGAAGCAGCAAAACCTCTGGCAAGAGGTCTGCCCTGGACTCACTGAGCAGCTTTGTCTATGGGCAGCCCATGACCAGCGAACACCCGCTGGACAGCCTGCAGAAGCTGCTCACTAAAACCAGTGTGCCCAAGGTCATGGCTGCTGCTGCTGGACCCTTCCCTCACTTCAACCCCCACCACTACCCCTACCTGACAGAGCAGATGATGGAGAGGATGTGCTTCACACCCCCTGAACTTCCTTCCTCCTCCTCCTCCACTTCAGCCATGCCTCTCAACCTGTCCTTGAAACCAGGAGCTGGAGGCAGCAGCAGTGATGATGAAGATCCTGCTGGATCTCACCAGGACTGCGATTCCCCATTGGCCTTGCGTGATGCGGATGATGGCAATCATAGCAGTCCTGGTGCCATGGGTCCTGATGGAGAATTAACAGAGTTCAAGTGTGCAGCGTGTAGTCGGAGGTTTGCCTCCAAAGGTTCCTATAGGTACCACTTGAGTCGATGCCACCTGTCCAGTGTGAAGAAATATGGCATCAAGGAGGCGTTCAACATGTCGCCCTAGTCTACCTGCCGCTAGACCACACAGCCAAGTTCACCAAGTATTACCAGATGGCACAGGAACTGGCCAGCAAGGGGAAGTGAGCTTGGCTTGCTCTCCTGTCAGCAGTTGCTTGTGCATGGGCATGCACTTCAAGTCGATACTGGTGTGACTTGTAGTGAGGGATGTGTCTACTAATGCCAAAGCTGTTTTGCCTTTGCATGTGCTGCTTTAATTATATGAGCTGTTGAATTGTACAACCTTTTTGTGTGTGTATAGCAGAGAGTACAATGGGCAGCAATCAGCTACAGCTTGTGTGTGGTGTGAGTGACACATAGACTGTGATGTGAGAGGGGCTGACGGTAGTTCAGGTGAAGAGAATGGTGTTCAGATGTTTGGCTCAGGTGGTGTACAAGTCGTCTGTTTTCTGGACATGTGAAACTGGAAATCATCGCTGAATGAGCCAAACATGAAATGAAGACTGCCCTTCACCTGATACATCTAGGGAAATGCATGGGGATCAAATACAACTGGCCCAAAAATGTGGATATATGTCGAATTGAGTAATTTCCAGTTTGCAATGTTGATTTTGTTTGGGTTTTTTTGTTTTGTTTGATGTTGTGTTAACGTCATATCAACTTACTGTACATCCTTTTTTTTTTTGACAGACTGACTTTGGTTTCTACTGTGGCATTTAATTGATGTTATGTTCTTGTTGGAAAATGGGAGTCCAGGGAACAAAGTGTTTGGCCTGCCGATGTTCAGAGGCCTGGGAAGATTGAATATTCCTCACCTGGAAGTTTCGGTGCAAGGAAATTTCCCTTCTTCTCTAACCCTTCCTTTGCTTTTTTTTTTTTTCTTTGTTTTTCTTTTTTTCATTCATCTGTGCTAACTGTTAAAGTTTATTTCAGTCCACACATTTTTTACAATACTGCTGTATTCCTACACAGTGTAGCTATAAACATTTTAATGCACTCTGGTTGACTATCCTGCAGCATTATTTCCCGTCAAAGGTCTTTTCACCCTACTTTTCGCCCGCAGTCGCCCCACATTGAAACTAACCGTATCTGTCGTATGTTGATAAGTGATGCAGTGAATATTCTTGAAATCTGCATCATTTCCAGTGTGTATGCATGTGTGTGTGTGATTTAATCTGGAAGCTGTTGTTATGATTTATCACAGTATTTTGATTGATTGTGTAGTCCGTAGGGCACTGCTGCTGACTGGACAGAAAACAAAAATGGGTGAGGGGTGAAACAGTGACTTGTACAACCTTTTGTTAAAACAAAATTACTGTGCCACAAAGGCAGCTGCACATACACTTCAGAGTTTCTCTCTTATTATGAAAATGAATATTCTGGCCAGTGACATTCCCAATACACCGCAGTGACTTCGGGGTCCTGCTCGTTGCTTTTGGTTAATTGGTCAAGTAACCTTTTTTTTTTCTTTGATTTTCAGTTTTCACACACACACACGCACACACACAAATTTTGGTTTTACAGCAATTAATGTGTGGCAGTTGACAGTGGTCTTTTTTTTAATTAACATATTGCTATAAGAAAAAATATTAGCAGATTTTGTGGAATATATAGATCATATTCAATTTCATCAAATCACTTTCTTGAAATGAAGTATTTTCAGTAAAAAATCGAAGTTTTGTGGTCCAAAGTGAAACATGACCTGCAAAGGTACAGGAAAATTGAAATACAAACCAGAAAAGCATTAAGATTTCACGTCACTGCTTGACAGAATTTTGCTGGTTTTGAATTGTTGACACTGTTTGCCTTGTGCTTTAAAGCCAGCTATGCTGTTTATACTCGTCTTGTGCACTGTCACCTTTGGTAAATCAAGTGACGAAACTTGGATCTGATAACCACACCCGCCCCAGTTCCTCTCCTTGTCCGTCTTCACCCTGGTGTACTTATACCTCTTCCTTGAGTTTACATCAGCGCAGGTTCCGTCTGAGCCTGTGGGCAAACCACACAGAGTGTTGGTGATGGCATTTCTTTTTTTTTTAATTTCTTTGTTACGTTGAGCTTTTGGCATTTGTGGAACATAGCTTCACTAATAGGAGACTTTTTACTGCTGAACCTTCCTGACAGAACTTTGTGTGGAGGTTTGAAGGAGTGTTACAGTACTTGGTGTAGACTTGAAGGTGTCTTTGATTCACTCAAGTCACCTTTCCAAAGTGAAACTGGTCAAGAAGGTTTGTGGCACCTGGAAGTGGAGATGGGATCTTCTGCCCCGTCCCGCAACAAACATGGTTTAGTTTCTCACTGACGAGAGTACCTGGTGATCAAAGGAGTTAACAGGCATGAATACACCCATGCCAGGCTCCCAAGCAGCTTTCAGGCAAGTTGTACCAAATGCTGGCGAAACTGATAGTAGAGTCCTGCTGACAGGATGTTATATGAGGTTAGTTACCTAGCCGTCTACTATTGTCTTTGTTGATCGTTTCCAAGGGCATGATTCCTGCAGTTAGGGGCCATTGACAAGTTGCCTCTCAAGGTCCTTTATTATCTATGTTATAATGTACTTGTAGCAGCAGCTTGCGGCAAGTCTTTTGTTATGTTGTTGTCCTTATGAGAGACTAGCCCCTGGACAATCCATCC
The DNA here is from genome assembly GCA_033310375.1 of Conus canariensis. Taxonomy (NCBI): domain Eukaryota; kingdom Metazoa; phylum Mollusca; class Gastropoda; order Neogastropoda; family Conidae; genus Conus; species Conus canariensis. The sequence goes on from CM065730.1 coordinate 46,020,296, forward strand.
AGTATGTTTCAAGGGGATGGAAGCAAACTGTCCAGTCTGGAAAGTGAACTTGGAACTCACTACATCAGGATTGTGACCACAAGGCTATTTATTCCAGAGATGTTCGGGATCATAATTACCACAGTGGGGAACATCATTTCACAAAGTACAAACATGGCTGAAAGTAGCAAGTCAGCACGCTCTTTATTTTTTCTTTTCTTTTTGCTCGTTCTGTCTCTTTGTAGGTTGATCTGTGTGTCTGTTTGCTCACATATATATGTATTTATATGTACATGTGGTTGTTTACTTCTCTTTTTTTTTCCAAATCTGGGGCACTAATATTTCATACATTTTGAACCAGTGTTCATAAGATATTCATATTTGTATTACAAGGGATGGCATTATCTTGGGCAAGAGACTCGCATGTCTCGCATTTTCCTAAGAAATAATTTGCAGGCAGACCAAACATCACATTGTTTCAAGGTGCTTTCATCATTCACCGTTTTCTCTTTTTCAATCATGTCTGCAAAATATGAGTATACATACAAACACACTAATTTTAATACAAAGTGTATATGTATATATTGGAACTGCACAAAATCTAAAGAGCCTGAAGTAAGTGTCTATTATATAATACATATGTATCAGGCATTCCATGCATGTGGCAGTTCAGCATGTAGATTTATATCGGGGTCAGATATAGTGAAATGCATATTCGTAGACCACCAAACTCTTAAATCGACATGACATACACAACTATGGATGAAACACAAGTTTCATTCTTTTCTGGTTGGAAAACGAACAGTCTGCTATGCTGCTGTCATTTCCAGTTAATTGCTCAGAATGTCCGCAACCCCAACTCATGACTTTTCTGTTGGTTCTGACAATCTTGCAATACATGTCTTGGGTCAAGTGCATTTGGTACAGAAACAACTTGCATATACATTTACAATTTGATTAGATTAATTAGCAGTCTGATACAGTAAAGAAGATGAAATTACCTTACATTCACAATGATTCAATCATTTTGGCTATTCACCATAGTTTTCTGGCTATTGCCAGAAGAGATTGAAATAACATTGATGATTCAAAGTGGATAAATTTAATCATGTAAATTTAAAGTGTGGAGTGTACAAAGGTGCATCAAAAAAAAACCATATCTCTGTGATGAAAAGTGCTGAATCTCCTGTCAGATGTTTGTTCACATATCATAGAAAACTGTTGGTGTTGAGACAACAAACTCTAGATGATGATGGTGATGGACGTATCACAGATTTTGAGATGCTAAGAATTGACCTGACACTGGTCTTGTCTAGGAAGTGATGTACAATGGAAGTTCTTCACAGTGTGCTCCAGAAGTCCTTAGACTCTGGGTCTATGGATGCAAAATGCCAGGGAAAAAAAAAAGTCCAGAGGGAGTCTCAAGACGGAGGGTCTGTACCGAGGGATTTCACTGTATCGTCTGTTAACCACTTTCCAAGCGTTAACATGCATTCTGCACTTTGGAGTTATTTTCCTTCAGTGTTTCCGAAAAAAAAAGCAAGCAGGTTTACATATCGGTATCGCCCCCTGAAATGTTCTGGACGAAAGGTGTCGAGGATGCACATTTCAACCCAGAAAATATCTGGGCTAGAGTTGTAATGACATTTGTGTGTAACACTTTTGCTTTCTGGTAAAACTCTTCCAATTTGGAGGTAATTTTTTTTTTTTTTTTTTTTTTTTTTTTTTTTTTGGGGGGGGGGGGGGGGGGGTATTGTTTCCGTTTATTTTGAATAACTGTTAATGGTTCAAGAATACAATGGTTAAAAAAGGAACCTAAACGAGACATGTTTTTTTTGTTTAAAATGAAACTGATGTGCCGACGTAAATCTACAGCTGTTTTCAGTTGGGTTTTATAGGATGCTCTCCGCTTGATTTATCTGCTTCACTGGAAAGATCAGTCCCGTGTTTGACCTTACAGTGGGGAGTCTATACATGTATTTCTCACCCTTTTAATTGCAATTGCAGCATGTTGCCAAAATGAATGTACATGTGTGCTGGTGTGAACACGTTTGCTCTTTGAATTCTAGTTATGTGTTGGGTACACAGAGTATGAGCGCAGTTTCTTTGTACATTTGCTATATTGTTCACAGCATATACCAAAGCATACAATTATACGAGTTGATTGTGTATGTTTTTCAAAAAGTATTGTGTATATGTTGCATTTGTGATCATTCTTGTATAAACCAAAGGAGTCGACACAGTTGTGTTAAAAAAAAAAAAATTAACCATGTGATTTGTGATACCAGCATAATGACAGTGTACATAAGAATGAGAAAATCTTTTAAAGTTGATTGTACATAGCTATTGGTGCAACCCTGCTTTTTATCTTATACTTCTTTAACTTCTCGAAATCCTTTCAAGCTGATCTTTGCTTTATGAGCCCAGTTGGTGTATCACTTGTATATTCTTATCGCCACTTCAGAAAGTGTGCTCATCCAAACACTTTGATTTGATCATGCCACAAAAAGCATTATTGCTGCAAATGCCAATGTTGTTTACAGATTAAAATTATATCTATTATCATTTTACACTGTATAGGTTGTATGGGAATTATATGTTCATACCCTGTTGTCCATTTTTGTTAATCATTCTGAAATCCTGTCTACCTTTCTCCCTTCCCGTGAATAATGCAAAAGTAAACAATCCTTAACATTTTTTTTTCCTTTTAAAACCATATAACAGTATCATGTAATAGTTGCTGTAGGTGCAAGATCCCCCTCCCCCCCCCTTATTTTTTTTTCCAGGTTTTTTTCCTTTCATGTAACATCACTGGCTTAAAGAGCTGCTTGCTTCAAATTTACATTCTTTTCAGATGTTTGGAAGTCCTGCTTTGGAGTCAACTGGTGTATTGCATTTATTGTTTTTAAATAATGAGACAAAATCCATACATATACTTGATATTCCAGTCATTTTCACAACCTGTATTGTGTAATGAGGACTAGAAAGATCCTCTTTCCCCTCTCTCCTGAATGGGAAATATACTATCTCATAAATGTAACACTGACATTTTTCTGTCTTCTTTTTTTTAAGTCTAGGAGGAACTGCAATGGTGGTGGCAGGTAGTTTTCATTTCTGCAGCAACTTCAGGACAGCCACGACTAAACCGCCAGATTCTGTTTGGATGTCAGGATCTGCACTGCCATTTGACTGAACCAATTCCCCTTGCTGAGAATAATCAATTTCCCTGAATCATTTTATTGTGACTTTTGGTGCTATTCCGTTTTCTCTATCATCGTCGCTTCCAACAACCATCCTCCTCCGCTCTCAACCCCACTCTCTTTTCCCACCACTACTACTCCCTTCCCCGTTTTGGCTGCTTTATTGCTACTCTGCATCTGTACATGTTCATCAAGAAAACAAGAAACCATTGTCAGTGTTCTGCATGATGTACCTCAACTGTTTTCTAGCATAATTTACCTCCTGTGCTTGCTTAAAAGAGGTATCTGCAATATTTGTGGCTTGGTCTGAGTGTGGAGCTGATTAATCTTTCTTTTTTTTTTCAATATTTGTGCCATTTTCATTCATTTACAACTTTCTTCCATCTCCAATGAAAGACTTAACCATTATTGTGAATTTTACGTTTGAAATAGTTTAATTCCCCAATATCTTACTCTTTTATCTATACCCAATGAGGGTTGTTAAAATGAAACTGTGCTGATAATGTGCAAAAAAAAAAAAAAAAAAAGAAGAAAAAAATAAACAAATAAAGTGGACATGAAATACTTCTGTTTGTTTCTCAAGATACTGTGTGTGTGACATTATATGAAGATAGCCACAACACAGATGTTAGCAGAGTGTTTGTGCATTACTCAGCTGTGAAACCCAGCATGATGGTAACCTTCTCAAGGAATTTCTTTCTGCATCGCACACACGTTACCAAAAAAAAAGCCACAAAACCCCCGATTTCACCATCCTGTGCCAACATCATCACTCTCCCCATTTGTCCCTTCATGCCCCACTCCCTCACTCTTCCCCTCTTTCTTCTTTGCTATATGGACACAAGTCTACACTGCCTCATATCACACATTTACCTTTTCTTTCTTTCCACAAAGCCACTAGAACATTTGCTGGGGGGAAAAAGTCAGTCACATTCAGTCTCCATACTTTTGACAAGTCAATCAAGTTCAAATCCCACTCTGTCAAGTTGAAAAAGCAAACAAAACAAACTCTAAACCAGAAACAACAAATTTGGAAGATGGAGAATGTCACAAACAGTGATGCAGTTTAGATGATATTTCCAAATCCAAATTTAAGTATCAAAATCGGATGGGAACACAAAAGGATGCTAGCTTTTAGAAGGGGGGGGGGGGGCAATAAAGCATAAATCATGAATATCAAAAGACCTCTTTAAAGAAAAAAAAAAAAAAACTGGTTAAGGTTAATGGGCAAGTCCCAGCTCCTTCATCAGCCGAACTGCGGGAAACGAGAATAAGATCAGACAAAAAGCAGAATTAACAAAGTGGGCATCAGAAACACAAGGAGCAGAAGCATTTCCCCCTCCCCTGCTTTTAGCTGATGAAATAAACACAGGAAAGTCATAGCTGATGAAATAAACACAGGAAAGTCATAGCTGATGAAGTAAACACAGGAAAGTCATAGCTGATGAGATAAACACAGGAAAGTCATAGCTGATGAGATAAACACAGGTAAGTCATAGCTGATGAGATAAACACAGGAAAGTCATAGCTGATGAAATAAACACAGGAAAGTCATAGCTGATGAAATAAACAAAGGAAAGTCATAGCTGATGAAATAAGCACAGGTAAGTCATAGCTGATGAGATAAACACAGGAAAGTCATAGCTGATGAGATAAACACAGGAAAGTCATAGTTGATGAGATAAACACAGTAAAGTCATAGCTGATGAAATAAACACAGGGGAATCAATATTAATACTCTGTGAAGTTTCTGATGTATCCAGAACTGTCCCCGACAACAACCATGCACACTGAAAATTATGAGACAAAATCCCCAAATGCTTTCCTCCAATATGAAATGATTGCATGCACACATGCATGATCTCAGCTCCTCACAACTAACCTCACAACTGATGATGGACAGCCTCAGCAGCTGAGCCGACTTGGCTTGAGATGGTAAACCATGGAAAGTACTTCCACATGTTCACACACTAAGTCTTGACAAAACTGAAAGCACACTGGGCATCAAAACAAAAGAACGGCTCAAAACCAGTAGCACCTCCTTGTCAGCATGGACCCAACATTGCATCAAGACTGGATCTTCTAATTTCATGAAAAAGAAAACCCAGAACATGTTCACCCAAACCATACACACTTAGGCTGGCAGCAAGACCAGTCAGAGGTTCCCTGGAGCTGCCAGTGCACAGGTCTTCTTGAATCAGAGAAGTGGAGGCAATGACCTACCCATCTTATGCCCATCAAGAATCACATCCTGCGACAGATGAAGATCCCATCATTAATGGCCCGAAGAATTCTGTGATGGTTAAAAGATAAAAGGAAAAAAACAATTTCTGATGGTCATTTGAGTTAAGTCTTAGAAAGGCTGCAGGAAAAGAGGCAGAAAATTCTCCTTCATCTGTTAATCAATCACTGACGATGACGACTTTGTCCTCAGTTACTGGTAGTGGCAATATTGTGGTGCATCTAGAAAATGTACGAGGCAGAAAATTCTCCTTTATCTGTTAATCAATCACTGACGATGACGACTTTGTCCTCAGTTACTGGTAGCTGCAATATTGTGGTGCATCTTGAAAATGTACGGCAGATGGATGACCAGCAAGTTCTTCCACATGGTAGAAGCAGCATGGTGAAGGGAGAGGTATACCAGCCACTCTACCCCTGAGTGTAGTATGGTGCACAGCACAGCAGCCAGTCTTAGTGGCTCTGCAGCACAGACACTACATGTATGGCTGCTGTGCCATGAGGAGGCATCCTCTGCATGAATATCCCAGTGCTCCACATCAGTTGGAGAGTCTTTGACTGAGCCTTTGAGGCCATCTTTGAAACACTTGTTCGGTCTTTCCAATGATGCCCTTTCCATCCCAACACTTTGCTGCTGCAGCTGCTGCTTTGGCAGACAGTCATCAGCCAAGCGAATTCTGCTCTCTGTTGTATCACAGAGATGCATGAGAGGGCCGATTTCCTGATTACTTCTAAGAGTCAGGGATTTGATACTGCCATAACCTAAACATAGAAATCACATGTGGTAACCTCAAACAATGTAACTCTTGACAAGATCGCATTAGAAGTTCCTTTCCTGTTGAAAGTAATACACAGGCTGCTGAATTCTTGCATCATTTTGTAACATGCCTCTTGAAGTATCCTTGCCATGATCTGTTAAAATATCTCAAACACAATAGAGATGACAGTGAAGGCCTAAGATCAAGCTACTTCAGCATAGCAAGACTGACTGACTTCACAAAAATATAATGCTGGTTCAGAACTAAAAAGTTTACCCCCTCCCCCCCCCCCCCCCCCAAAAAAAAAAAAAAAGAAAAAGAGGGTATGTGTGCATGTGCAGTGTGTGTGTGTGTGTGTGTGTGTGTGTAGTGACTGTGTGTTCTACTGATACAGTATGGCATTCTACTATCAACAGTGCCATGAACTTTTTTTTTGGGCGTGGGGGGGTCTACCCTTTTTAGTTCTGAACCAGCTTTATGTTGACAAGAACCTATTGGAAACACTTACAAACACAGAAGACCCATTACGTCAACATGTGCTTAATAGCCCTGCTGAAATGTGAAGGCCATCTTGTTTACAGAGCTCAAAATTTAATGATAACATACTAACCACTGACAGATGCTCTCACAAAAAGGCCCATATTCATCTAAAATACAGCCAGCCACAGTGACATCATGCTAACCATTTACATGACAATACAAGCTTTGGCAGCCTGTTGAATTGGACAGTCAGAGATCACACAAACTTTCCTCCTGCTTAGAAATATGAATAAGACAAGAAGTCTGAGAAAGTGCATGAAGCTGTGGCGGCGAAAAACGGGTAGGATATGATAGAATGGTGCAAACAATGTGATGTTAGACATGAATGTCACAATATAGATACAACAGAACCTCAGTTTCGATAGCAAAATCCAGAAGCCCTTTCAAAAATGGGTCCTGAATGGAAACCTAACTGGGAGGTTGGTTTTCACCTTCATGTGGCGTGTCGTGGGCAACCGACACCTGGCGCAGTCCATCCCTCTCCAGGTTTGACCACAATCCTCCAACTGTGAAGCTCGCCCTGGTTGCAGACACACAGCCGTTAGGGAGGAGTGGAGGAAGCTGGTTGTGAAGTCTTCCATGGCGTCCTAATGGTCTTCAAGACTCTGGTTTAGGCGACAAGTGATAGGAGAACATGGGAGACGTGAATCCTCTATCATTAGCATTGTCCCATGACAGTATCATCACGATTGTCCCATGGCAGTATCATTATGATCATCCCATGACAGCATCATTATGATCATCCCATGACAGTATCATTATGATCATCCAATAACAGAATCATTCAGATAGTCCAATGACATCATCACTAAGATGGTCCCATGACAGTATCATTGTGATGATCCACTGGCAGTATAATGATGGTCAAATGACAGTACCATTGTGACCGTCCCATGACATCATTATGGTCCCATGACAGTACCACTGAGATGGTCTCAATTGTGATCATCCCATGAGAGCAAGTGGTAGTGATGCCACAACTGACAGTCATGTTGGGGCAGTCATGAAACTCCACAGCCTTCTGTCCTCAATCATGTGCACCAAGGCAGAGGCACAGTGACCAGCCCAGAACTTATAACTGGGCTAGGGCTTCTTCGGTCGGTCTCACTGATGTCCACCCTCCACTGTACTCTGTGAAATGGTTTGGGACAGAAAATCATGGCGACGTATGTCCATACCAGAAAGAAGCGACTGCACTTGACACACCTGAAGGCAGGCTCCTGTCTGCCAAGCATTACTTGTCTTATGTTTTCGAGTGCAGAGAATCAGTTTGAGACACAGACTCTGAAAATGCTTGGATTTCTCCCTCGACACCTGCTGTCTGTATCCATCTCTTGAATCCTGGGAGAAGGATGACATCACCAATGACTTAAACATTTGTATCTTCACTGGGAAGCTGACAAGCCTGGTTTTCCAAAATCAAGTACAAAGAGGGACAAAAAATGGGCCAGAAAAAAACCCAACTGTTTGTACAGGGAAGGAGACCTAACAAGGAACTAGATCCTTGAGATGTTTCCCTGTATGAAGTCACTCCTTCTGGGAAGTTTCCCTGTGTAAAGTAATTCCTGGGAAGTTTCACTGTAAGAAGTCGGTACTGGGAAATTTCCCTCTATGAAATCACTCCCTGTGACGTTTCCCTGTATGAAGTCCTTTCTGGGAAGTTTCCCTGTATGAAGTCACTCCTGGGAAGTTTCCCTATATGAAGTCACTCCTGGGAAGTTTCCCTATATGAAGTCACTTCTGGGAAGTTTCCCTATATGAAGTCACTTCTGGGAAGTTTCCCTGTATGAAGTCACTTCAGGGAAGTTTCCCTGAATGAAGTCACTTCTGGGAAGTTTCCCTGTATGAAGTCACTTCTGAGAAGTTTCCCTTCCCTGTATGAAGTCACTCCTTGTGGAAGTTTCCCTGTATGAAGTCACTTCTGAGAAGTTTCCCTTCCCTGTATGAAGTCACTCCTTGTGGAAGTTTCCTGTATGATGTCACTCCTTGTGGAAGTTTCCTGTATGAAGTCACTCCTTGTGGAAGTTTCCGTGTGAAGTCGATATTTCTGAGAAGTTTCCTTTTCAAGTCACCCTTGGGAAGTTTCCTTGTATGAAGTCACTCCTTGTGGAAGTATCCCTGAATGAAGTCACTCCTTGTGGAAGTTTCCTGTATGAAGTCACTCCTTGTGGAAGTTTCCTGTATGAAGTCACTCCTTGTGGAAGTATCCCTGAATGAAGTCGATCCTGTTGAGAAGTTTGCCTGTATTAAGTCACTCTTGGGAAGTTTCTTCACATGAAGGTACTCCTTCTGGGAAGTTTCCCTGTATGAAGTCACTCCTTGTGGAAATGAGTGACTCTTTACACGAGTCATATGACTTCTGAATTCAGTCAATTCTGGGAAGTTTTTCAGTATGGAGATATTTCCTGTGATAATTTTCCCTGTATGAAGTCACTCCAGAAGTTTACATGCACGAAAGTTTCTCTGGAAAGTTTTTATGTACGAAGTCACTCCTTGTGAAAAGTTTCCCTACATGAAGTCACTCCTTATGGGAATTTTCCCTACATGAAGTCACTCCTAGTTAAAAGTTTCCCTGTATAAAGTCACTACTCCTGGGAAGTTTCCCTGTATAAAGTCACTCTTCCTGGGAAGTTTCCCTGCATGAAGTCACTCTTCCTGGGAAGTTTCCCTGTATGATGAGTCATTACATCTGAGAAGTTTTCCTGTATTAAGTCACCTTTGGGAAGTTTCCCTGTATGCGGTCACTCCTGGGATGTTTCCCTGTATGAAGTCATTCCTGGGAAATTTTCTTGTATGAAGTCACTCCTGGGAAGTTTCCCTGTATGGAGTCTTTTCTTCTGAGGAATTTCCCTGTATCAAGTCACTCTTGGGAACTTTCCGAATATGAAGTCACTACTGCATAAAGTCACTCCGGCAAAGTTTCTCTATACAAAGTCACTCTCCTTGATATGTTTCTCTACATAAAGTCACACCTTGAGGGATGTTTCCTTGTACGTAGTCGCTCACAGTGGGAAGTTCCCCTGAATATCATCACTCCTTGTGGGAGGTTTCTCTGTATTAAGTCACTCTTTGTGAGAAGTTCCCCTGAATATAGTCACTCTTAGTGGGAAGTTCCCCTGAATAAACTCACTCTGTGGGAAGTTCCCCTGAATATAGTCACTCTGTGGGAACTTCCCCTGGATAAAGTCACTCTGTGAGAAGTTCCCCTGAATAAAGTCACTCTTTGTGGGAAGTTCCCCTGAATAAAGTCACTCTTTGTGGGAACTTCCCCTGAATAAAGTCACTCTTTGTGGGAAGTTCCCCTGAATAAAGTCACTCTTTGTGGGAAGTTCCCCTGGATAAACTCACTCTTTGTGGGAAGTTCCCCTGGATAAACTCACTCTTTGTGGGAAGTTCCTCTGAATAAAGTCACTCTTTGTGGGAAGTTCCCTGGATAAAGTCACTCTTTGTGGGAAGTTCCCCTGGATAAAGTCACTCTGTGGGAAGTTCCCCTGGATAAACTCACTCTTTGTGGGAAGTTCCCCTGGATAAACTCACTCTTTGTGGGAAGTTCCCCTGGATAAACTCACTCTTCGTGGGAAGTTCCCCTGAATAAAGTCACTCTTTGTGGGAAGTTCCCCTGGATAAACTCACTCTTTGTGGGAAGTTCCCCTGGATAAAGTCACTCTTTGTGGGAAGTTCCCCTGGATAAAGTCACTCTTTGTGGGAAGTTCCCCTGAATAAACACACTCCTTGTGGGAAGTTCCTCTGAACAGGTCACTCTGTGGGAAGTTCTACTGGATAAAGACACTCCTTGTGGGAAGTTTCCTTGTATGAAGTCACTCACTGCGCCAAGTTTGTATACATCAAGTCACTCCTTGTGGGAACTTTTCATGCATCAACTGATCAAGTCACTCATTGTCGGAACTTTCCATGCAACAGGTCACTCCTTACAGGAACTTTCCATGCAACAAGTCACTCCTTATGGGAACTTTCCATGCAACAAGTCACTCCTTATGGGAACTTTCCATGCAACAAGTCACTCCTTACAGGAACTTTCCATGCAACAAGTCACTCCTTATGGGAACTTTCCATGCAACAAGTCACTCCTTACAGGAACTTTCCATGCAACAAGTCACTCCTTATGGGAACTTTCCATGCAACAAGTCACTCCTTACGGGAACTTTCCATGCAACAAGTCACTCCTTATGGGAACTTTCCATGCATTAAGTCACTCCTTGCGGAAAGTTTCCATGCATTATGTCAGCTCCTTGTGGAAGGTTTCCTGGTATTAACCCCTAAACTGTGGTTGATGAGTTTCCTCATCAGTGATATATTGTGGCTTTCCAGTGATAAGACGTGGCATACAGTTCAGAAGACACACCACTGTGCATCTTGTCTTGGATAGAACAGCATATAACTGACCCAGATGAACCAATTATACCATAAACTTTGAACATAATAAAGTTACTCAAACTCAAATCCGATGATACTAACCTGTTTTCCATATAGTTTAGCAGTCACCGGGTTAAGTCACTCCTTGTGGGAAAATCAAATCTCTCCTGGGAAATGTTCCTGTAAGCTTCAATGTATCAAGCCACTTCCCCAACAAAACACCCATCAGCCAGTGTAAAGAGTTCTGTTTATTTCAAATTAGTCATTGCATAATAACATCATAAATCATCTATCAAAATAAATGTCCATCAGAGAATTTCAAAGAGGAGCAGGCGCAAAACAAAAAAAAAAGGAGATACTTGCTGAAGAGCAGACAACATTTGGCACTGATGACATCTTGTACAATATCAAAATAATGATCAGTATTGTTAGTTTAAAATGTACAATATTCAAAATGTACAAAACACACTGTCTCTGAATCTCCAATCTTCTTGAGTTGTTATTCCAGTTTTAGCGGTTGTTTCACTATTCATAAGCCTACATAATTTTTTATATGCAATCAGTACAAAAGTGAACAAGTTATCGAGCAACATCATTGCAGTGAAAAACGACAGAGCGGCTTCGATCTTCAAAGTAAAATTCAAAAAATCATTGAATGACTGGAAATTTACAACAAAAAAATTAAAAACATAGTGAAAGCCTGGTGCTGCATAAAAAGAAATTAAAAACGTAGCACTAGTTCATCTAAAATCAATCAAAAACCTTCTGGTCTGTTTTTGTTTGTTTGTTTGTTTTTCAGCTGTTTGTCTTTGATTACATGTGTGCATTGCAAATGCATAATCATGCAAGTATCATGGTCCTTACACTGTAGCCTATCATGCAGTCATTACAAGGCTGTTGACTCTAAAACTTGATAACATATCTGGCACAAAATAACTGTAACCAGTCTCTCCCTCAAAAAGAAAAGAAACTAAACATGATTTGACCAGGATCAACAATTCATCAGTGCATAACATTTCATTGTGGATTTCAGCTTGTTACCATCGATGCAGAAAATAGAAATGTGAAAACACGATTCTCTCTAGTTATCTAAAGCATATAAAGCAGACCTACCTCCTCCACACAGTGTACTTGGTAAGGCACCAATTAATCATCCATACTGAACTCAACTCTGTTAGACACCAGAGTAAGTGTTCCTCCACAATTTGTAGCTCTGAAACTAAACCTGACCTGCTTGTTTCAACATGATACAGCATGCAGACAAGAAAAGAAGCCACTCAGTGCAAAGCATTCTAAATCAGACAACAGGAAACAACCATACTTCAGTTCCCAACTTAGCTAGTAAAATTTGCTTTTATAAAGCACATCCATAATACCCAGACTCAGTTTGTTCATTCAACTATCTATCGCTTAATATACAGATTCGATAATTACTAACGGATCGGGTGAAAAAAAAACCCAAACTTTCTGCTCTGGAAGAACAAGGTTGTAACACCCTAATTTTTTCATTTGAAGAAGATGTTTTTATACTGTTGTACAAGAGTAGTTTTAAATGAAAAACAGTCAAAACCAGTGAATGTTTCTTGAATAGACCTGTTTCAGGAAGAAAAAAAAAAAATTTGGGAAAGATAATGTCCATCCCTCCACTGCAAATAGAGTTACCATTTCTCAGTGTATGGGTCATCAACAAACAGATCTTGTGAGTCAAATATCTGATTTAAAACATATGCCAGAATAACATTCGGGATATCGACTGTCCGCATTACAGGTGCTCCGTTTCACACCCATGTTTTGCCATTTTCTCTCTCTGATACAACTGTTTAGCAGACTGATGGGACAAATCTGCCTTGGCCGAGCCCATCAACGGCATCTGTACCATGAAAACGGCGGGGTCATTCTCACTGAAAGTGAGATCTCACTGAAAGTGAGATCTAACAAATTAACTCCCTTGCAGATCTCCACACATAGTCTATTGTGACATTTATTACATCTCACGTTGCTACAGGCTTCAGGATAGATTCAAACGGTTCACATTTGTTGATGCATGCCAAGCACGCACACACACACACCACACACACACACACACACACACACACACACAAATTTGCTGGCATATATTCATTCTGGCAGATTACTTATTAGGTCTGAATGATGGTGGGGTGAGGAAGCAGTGAATGGCTCTTTGAATTACACATGGGTTTATGAGGAACAAGATTAATATCCACAAAAATAGCCAATTCCTTTAACAACACTCATGAGCAAACAACTGCAGCTAAGTCAAGCTGTGCTTTGTGACCAAATCATACCTGATTTTTCACCATTTTTTTGTTAGAAATTGTATGTAATACTCTGTGTGTGTGTGTGTGTGTGTGTGTGTGTGTGGTGGTGTTCGTGTGTGTGTGTGTGCATGTGTGTGTTTGTGTGTACGCATATGAGAGAGAGAGAGAGAGAGACAGGGAGAGGGTGTTGAAGTGTGTTCGTGTGTGCCTGCATGTGTGGATAAACAATTCCTTTGAAATTTACAATCTCAAACATCAACAATAAAGTTACAAAGAAAAAAAACTGTGTAGGTAGAATCACATTTTGGTGCATAAGAAAGGATATCTGATAATGCACACAGGTACAGAATATTTTTCTTCAATACCACAAAACACAAGACCAAAGACAAAATCAATTCATCACTCAAGCCAGTCTCCCATACTGATATTTTCCTCTAAATGTCGTAAAGCTTCAGTGACATAAAGTACTGAAACTCAGCACATGACTGCCTTCTATCAAGTCAATGTTTTTTCTCACTGTGAATTATGTGCATGCTGCTGCATGCAAAAGTCGTGGATTCAAGTCAAAATGTTCAAAACCCAGTTAACATTTTTTATCAAGAAATAAAGAAAGAAATTATGTGATACCAAAGGTCTTACCAGCGCATTGCACTAATGCTCAGGTCAGTGGTCTGCTAAATCGTATCTATGAGACCTTATCTTAAATACTTCAATCAAAGTTATAAATTAATTTATTCATAAGTTGTGCATTCTGGTCGCATAGCTTAGCAAACGTGATGTGATGCGTATGGACTAGTCCATATGCTGATACTCCTCCTTGATGAAACTGAAATTATGCATTATGGTTTTTAAATGCTTACTAGTTACATTGTAGCATATTGTGAACTACTCCAAAAGCTGTCATGCCTTCTTGTTGAAACTGATAGAAAATTTGTATGATACACCCTGTGTGGAAGTCTAGATTCAGATGATCTTTCACCTTTGTGCTGCGGAGTCCTCAGACTGCACCAACATCTGGACCGTGACTAAGCAACCTTGTTGACACCAACACAAACTTTGAAAAGAAGTGTATAGCACTGTCCTGTCTCACAGCCTTGGATAAAAATGAAACCCCACTTTATGAACACCATCCTAATCGAATATCTTCAGGGAGCAGGCGGGACCAAATTTCTGGGGCTCTTTCTGCCTTTCAATCATGACGACAGGTCAAATTGATTGGCTCTCCACATCAATGCCTGTAGTAAGAACCTATCAAAGTCTTCAGTGATGGATCCCTAATGGGGACTGTCACTGGACAGACACAGAGTCTGCCTCTCTGTCAAAACAGAATTACTTACTCACTCTGCGTCCATAACTGAGCGACCATCATCACCAGTACATGGCTAAGTCAGCAGTGTCTTGAACAGACATCACTGAAACCCCGACAAAAGGACTCAACATCAGTGCAGGGTCTTTGTTGGTGGGTGGTCTCATTACAACCTGATACTGGTAATAGACTGCTCACTGGGACTGTAAACTGCCTTCCTGGATGTGTGGCTGTGCACAGAGACAACTGGACATACACACGAAAATCATGCCACAGAGAAGGCATAGAAGATAAGCGAACACAAAACAGAAAGACTAAACCAACAGCTTTTAAACTAATTACAGCTCTTTGTTAGCGCAGACACACACCTTCACTGCAAGTCCATCTAGATGAAAACCACAGCAGGAAAAGATAAGCAAGCAGCCCAGCTACAACAGGAAGATTTTCTAAGGCCGCGCACTGATGCTCCACTTCTTCCTCAGTGGGCGGGGGCACATCTACTGGTAATTAAAAGACACCTGAATTATTGGATCCACTGAAGTGTTTTAAGTACTGAGCAATAAAGGCAGAGAAACATATTCTTGATGTGAAGCAAATTTCCACAAAATACAAGAAATTAACAAGTTATGGAAGAATATATGTGGACATACAACAACTGAGCACTGAGATCAAAACAAAAAAAAGTTAAGTGCCTCTCTGTGACTATTGCAATCCACTGATTGTTAGGATGTCTTGGAAAACGTTGGCAAGTTTCAAAAAAGAAATGCAGTGAAAATAAAAATCTACAGGAAAAGGACAATCCAATCATTCTGTGACTTGCTCCTTTCCGACACAAAATACTTCTCTCCTGTGCTGGATCATATTAAATCAAGTTACCTGTTCTTAAACTTCCTGTTTCCAAATTTCATTGACCTGACTTTCATATTTAAAAGAGAGAGAGAGAGAGAGAGAGAGAGAGAGAGAGAGAGAGAGAGAGAGAGAGAAACAAACAAAGCCTTTCAAATAAATATGAAAAAAATCCATTCTGTACAAGTGACAACATATCACACAATATTCAACATATTTACTTGCAAGCTGTACAAACAGTAAATCTGCACATCTGAAAAACTACCAGTACTCTTAGCTCACACAGAACAAGCCAAGTCCACTCTGAGTCAAGTATCTCCCCAAGTGTATGCTATATACATCCTTATCATTTCAGAATAATTCTGTTGAAATTTTAAATAAGTAGAAAAGATAAGCATTAAAGTGCAGACAATGGAATTGTTGCTTTTTAAAAAATTAAGTGCAAAACCCACACAAAACAGAAAATTAAAGATAATTGTTGTGGTCAGTCGCTGTGCTTGCAACACACAGATCTTTGCACATGGTGCAGATAGTTAATCAGCAGTTCATACAGATTTTAAGAGGTTTGCACACCTTGAAATTTACATACAGTGTTACTGACTAGATGTGGAACAGTCACCAGTCACACAGTTCACACAACTGCATCTGTCTGAAAAGCCAAGGAAAACAGGAATCTGAAATAAATACACTGAGTGTACTATGTTCAGGAATACATGAAATACCTGTTTATGACAACAAAAAGATAACGCAGGCCTGAAAATCCAGGCATGCAACAATGCAACCAAAGGGGAGAAATGTGACTTTCCATGTATTAAAAAACAAATGAGATTATCAAAAATGTTTGGCGCGGCAATATACTTAACGTGGATTTTTATTCTTTTTCTTTTCTTAGATATCTATCATGTTTGCATACCAACATTCATCTGGGCTTCAACAATCTGCTGATGTAAAAAAAACATACCAAGCATTCCTTCTGCATTACAGCAAGACATGTAGGACCTTCTCAGTCTGCTTTCCTTGTTACCTGTCACTTCACTAAACTGTTGTCCACGCCTCAGGTGGCATGAACAGCTGCTTTCCATTCCACTGAGGCAGCAAAAACTCCACTGATCACGGACTGAAGAGGACTGAATGGAAGTGACAGGCAGATTGCAGAAACTGATCAGGTAAAACATCAATTTCAAAAGAACATTCCCATGACAATAGCATGCACATGAAGAAGAAAAATCCACCCTGAAATGGGAATGAGCAAAATGTTTGTCATATAGTGGTCAGCATATTACTGACTTGACACCATTTCAACCGCAAAATATCAGAAACTGCTTGTTACATATCACATGTTTTTGGTGAACTTTCAACATTTAATTTCTTAGGGCTGATTAATGGTATTGATAAATCACAATAAACTTTTTTCCCTCCAATATCATTTCAACCAATAAGATATTGGAAACTGCAAGAAAAACACAAAACAAATTTGTCTTTTAACACATATTCTCAAGCTCTCTATCTTTATTCCATTTCTGGGATTAACAGTACTATCTTCTGACTGGATTTTACTACTTTGTGTATTGTTTGCTGAGTATCTCTGAATAATGGAACAAAATTTGAACAACAAGACAGAATATTTACTCTTGGAGGTGGGTGGGTGTGATTTTTCAACAATAACAAAAAACTTTTTTTTCGACAGGAGAAGCAACAAATTTAAACCCTTATATGCTGGTATTACCGAGTAATGCAAGTGTCAGCAGCACTGAACGCATTGCCTTCGCCCATTCATGTTGCTTTTTTATTTCAAGAATGAATTTTTTATGCCCAGGAAATGGTTCACATTTCCTTGACGAGATTTTGGATCACATATGTATGACAAGATGTATCATATCCATGGATTCCAAGCACTTCACAAGGCAGAACAAGTAACTGCTTCTTGAAACACAAAAAATGTATTACTTTTAGAACAGAAAAGAACTTGCCCTGAATAAAAAAAACAAAAAGAGAGACAGCTGAAAAACAGAACAAAACAAAACCAAAACAAAAAAAAGCCATCAAACCAAGCTGAAAAGCTGGAATGAAATTTAGGAACAAAACATACACATGAATTTTCTCTTCTTGTCCAGTATTACCAGTATCGTTTCAAGCAACAAATCGGCATTTGCTTGCAGGCAAAACATCAATGATATCAAGGGAAAATTATTTTCAGTTTCAAAAACCAATGGATTTTGTCCATAATCATACACACTATGACAAAACACAATTTATAAATATACAATAATAACAACAACACTGGATACTTTCTTTTTTGCCAACAATTTAGCGATTTACCAATGCCGTTCGACAAAATCATGACTTTCTCACATTCAATCATTCATTTGTACTCATTCGACATGTTCAGTGGGTATACATATAATGCATACTGTTGGGAAAAAAAAAAGCATTATTTTTCTTGGCGTTAGTGTCCACCTGCTGACTTCTTCAGGCTCACTGGCATGATATGGAAACTATGCAGGACAAAGTTTCCGAGTCATGGAGCCAGTCAATGGGTTACAAGTTATATGTATTGCAATTTGTTTTCCAACGATTTTTAGAAACATGAAGAATAATGAAGCGTATCAAAACTTTCAGATTTTCTTCCCTTTAGTAACATTTACGAACAGTCCCAACAATACTCAGCATTTACTATAGAAAAAACATGTATGTGTGAATTCTTTACACACACACACACACACACACACACACACTCACACACAAGCATGCGCATGTCCACACACGCATGTGCAAGCATATATATCCACACACACACACACACACACACACACACACACACACACACACACACACACAATGTACTTCCAGATTTGTACTGGATGATGACATACGACATTGTAACGTTTCTTTCTAAAAATCAATCAGGCTTTTTTCCATGTGGTCACTGAACAATGAACAGTTAGTCAACAAAAATACTTTTAGTATCCCCATCTCTCTTAGGTGCAGGGTGAAAAATACACAATTGCAAAACTCTATTATGTTCACCTATAAGAATACTTCAAGTCTGCACAGCAGTTTTCAAGATAGAAAAACACAATGCAAGAACATCAGGCAATTTCAATGCAGAATGATCAATTTTTAATACCTTGCCTTTCAACACAATTTAGCGGTAGCTCTTGATGTGGCATTTGTCTCCCTAAATCCTCTTGAAGCTGAGCAGCCTCAGAGGTAAGCAATTCTACTGGCTGGTGGACTGACCAATGTATGCATGGCATGGAATCGATAGTGGTATAAAATCTTCAAAAGCAGAATGCATGGCAAAGAGTATACACTTCAAAGAAAAAAAATACTGAACAAACATATAAAAAGTGTATTAGCAAAAGAAGAAACTTCCATAAAAAAAAAAAAAAAGATCAATAAACACAAATAGACCACTTACAACTTAGAAGGTACGGTGGGATGAGAGAGGAGATGGGAGGAAAGAGGGGTGGGGGTGAAGGGCAAGAAGGGGAGGGCACAGCTTTTAAGACACACTCATTTGCAAACCTAAATTCTGTACTTGAAATGCACTCAAAAAATCATCAAAGGCACGAAAAATCATACGGTCATTTTCGCAAGAAAAAATCATGCCGAGTTTGTTAACTGTACATTCACTTTACCAATTATGACATCTTAAAAAAAGAAAATTCACTTTCTTTTTAAAAAAAGAGGGTGGGGAAAGAAGGATCAAAAGTACCAAAGAAATGAACAGAAAACAACACACTCCACGGCCACCAGTTGGAAGAAAAAAAGCCAGTGCTTCTTCAGTCTTAGGCAGAAAGCAAGGCACTTGCGAAAAAATGCAATGTCAACAAGACATCTTTCACAGGTACTAAATGTCACATACAAAAACAAAGTGCACCCAATATACAAAGCTAAAGCGCTGAAGAATGAATATGATGTTTAAAAAATAAAAAAAAACTACTGTCATATACTGAAAAGTAACTGCACTGATGGCGTCAATGAATGTATGCTAAAGATCTAAGAATAGGTCAACTCTGTGTATAGTACAAGGCACTCTGAGTTGATGAGATCATTGCATCAAAATCAAGCCCAGCATAGTTTCAACCATGTACAAGAACCCAGTTTAACTGATGGAAGAGCACAAATGTTGACTGAAACGGTCTTTCAAGTGCATAGCGATAAAAATTCATAAATTCATGACTTTTCTCCCTTTGTGGGCACGTTTTAAATGTCCAGGTTTGAGAAGATTTTTTTTCTTCAAACCATACACGTTAACCCAGACCATGATTGAGAATATGAATTCAACACAGAATCCATACCAATCAGAAACATTATTTCTGGGGCATAAAAAAACAAAGCCGCTAGTTCAGGCTCCTCCATATTGCCACACCCAGTTGTGTCAAGTCAGAGCCCCAGCACCACAGTTCACAGGCAGCAATCAATTTCAGGTCATCGTTAAGGCTACCCATCAGAGGAAACACTGCACGGCTGCCGAGGTGCTTCACAGGTTTTCAGTGGTGTCTGTTCTGCTCAAACACACAAACTTACCACTATTCTCTACACCCAATAATCACTGCTTAGTCACGCAGCCAACTTGAGCAAGCATACCCCCTGGAGGATGCCACAACGTCCATCCACAGACAGTCCCTCTGAACTTACTGAGATATCAACACCTTTGACATGGTCTCAACAAAGGCACAGACGTGGAGAAGAAATCAAAACTGAGGTGATCACAAAAGTACATGGGTCACAAAACATGAAACTTTGTTCACGATGATCAATAACGATGAACATGTTCAAGATGATGCTATGGATTTCCATTCTGATCTGAAGACGTGACAGTGCAATACTCTACACTTAATTTCGTAAAGTTTCCCACAATCAACTAGGCCTGACAAATACTGAGACTAGCACTGTTGGACAGGAGATCTGAACAACACTCTCCGAGACCTATCCACTAAATGGATGAAACTCAACCGTTTGGCTCTACTTTTCTCAGCACATTAATTCTTGGTGCCAGAGAGCAGGGACTGAAAAATACATTAAACAGATTTCCTTTCCGACCTCTAACCCTTAAACATTTATCTTATTTGTATGAAAGATTAAATGGACTATGATTAGAAAAAAGCTAAATCAGAAAGAAACTGTTTAAACTTTCTCTTTGTTTTTCATCTGGGTCATTATCAATTATATGAGTATAACTGTGCATTGTGCTACAAAAGTTCTTTTCATGTGTTGGCTTTTACCCAATCTGTAACTTCTTGTCAACAGCTCTCTCCTTTCAATGCTCTTTCACCCATTAAACTGGATTCTATGCACTATTTTGCTATGTTCAGCTGAAGTGATAATGCTATTCTAGTTTCAGAATATGGCACACTCCTCTTGGTCAATGACACACTCACCATGCATTCTAGACACAAGGATCCTATCTGGAGGAAGGGTAATGCCGTTCAGGTTCACAGAACATCCACTTTCTTTTTCTCGCCATACACAGGCTATACAATCAGTCTTATTCCACTGACAAATAAGGTGATGTTGTTCAACTATTGTCAGCAGTCTTGGTCAGCCAAGTTTCTTGCCATGCTGCACAGTGATACTGATAAGAGCATCTCAGAACCATAAGCTCTGCCATCTGATCTTCGGGTCCGCAGGGGCAGGGTGTAGAGGACACCAGCTCCAAGTGACTGTTCAAATGTTCTGCTATTATCAACAGGCATCCTCACTGAGCTGCTCTCTGGTCGACCAGTGTGGAACAAACAGCAGCTGTTCCTGTGTTGGTATCGCTGGTGCCTTAATGGTGCAGTTCATCTCAATTTCTGATGCTGCTGCTGGATCGCTTCACGCCAGCACCATTTTTGATAAGGCTGTCACTAGTGTCAGAACAGGCACACTCATTCTGCAACTTGAATCAGGATGAACAACAGAAACCTCCGCAACTTGCACCAGAATGAATGATAAAGTCTGCTCGAAAGTCCATCAGTTTTCACCAGTTCCCTTTCCTTACTTGTGCAGTTTGCAACTGCTATACAATCTAAACCTGTAGTTTCTGTCGGTTGTTTCAAGTCCAAAGTTCATACCACACACACACACACACACACACACACACTTTAAAATAGAAATGCAAGTTTGTCAATTGTCACAAATTTGTGATTAGGGTCTGAACTGGTAAGCAAGTAGCATAATTAAAAATGGTCAAATAAAAAAAAAAAAATGTTTGCTGATAAAGCACACTTACCACCAATACCCACGAAGCTGATGTTACGAGTATGTAAGCTTGCTTCAGACGTACGCATGCATACACACACCCACACACTGTACAGAGAGTAAAATTAAATATCTCTGACAGTCAAAGGTAAGACACATTTTGAGAAATGCCAACAGTTCTGACCATCTGAATGGGATCTACATGTTCTTACAATAACAAAAACTAGTGTTGGCAAACTGATCTCGTTAGACTATACCCCAAAGGCCTATGTAAGTATGTACAGCAAACATGTTCTGTAAAACACACTTCCTTTTTCTTTAAAATCCACCATCATGCTTGAATTTACTAGTTCTAAAACTAATAATCAAAAGGTCATGTTGACAAGGTCGATCCAAACAGAATCCTGGCCCACATGATTACCTCAAATCAAAATCTAACAGAAAGCTTGGGAAACCATCAATATCCCTAAAAACATTCATTACACAGGAAACTATCAGTTGTGAACTCAAGTATCTCAGGTCTGCTGCAGTAATGCTGGTCCAGGCATCCTGATCATCATACACTGAAAAATCAGTCACGTCAAAGTCAATCACCACTATACATTCCAAACCTATTTTCTGCAGCAACGCTGTGATTCAATCTATGACATCAGCCCACGACTGGCTAAGCCAGACACTGCGCTCAAATAAAAACAACTGGGTGGTTGCCATGTATTCATCACATCATTTCAGAGCTACTACCTGACACAGCCCATAACCCTCTCCATAAATCCTGGAGCACACAGGAAATTTGTGCATTTCCATAATCCATCCAGAAAGTGATCTGGATCACAGGATCTTTGACCTGCACATCTGGTTTCTATGCATATAGGCAAAAGCAGTCTGCCTCTATGCGTATAAGCAAAAGCAGTCTGCCAATCTGCTGACCTTGGAAGACTGGAAGAAAATTCTTTGTCCCCTTGCACTCATGATGGTACAGGGAATCGAATCCACCAGCTTCAGATCAAGTCTGGTGCTCTCTTCACTGGACTATCTGATTCATAAAAATCATTCCACTCAACTGAGATTAGTTATCTTGGATTAAATCTAAACATACTTCTTCATTTTTCCTGCCTAATGTAGAACATTTCCTGACAAAAAGTTGCAATCCTTGTGACCATTTGAGGGAACAGGGTTTCCCTGATATCAACATGTGCCAGCGCAACTACAGTATTCTGCAAGAAAAATTATAAACCATCGATGTCTTTCCAGTCAAAGAAATTCAATAACAATACTTTTTACTTACCTGGTTTCAAATACAAAGTTTTCAAAATAAGTGCATAAAAAAAATGCTGACCTTTCTGATGTACCTGTGATATCCCAGAAAGTCACTGTGAATCAAAGTGGATACAAACTGAAAACTCAATCTGCACACACTGAAACCAAACACTGTTATTCTGATATTTACACTGACCCTTGACAGTCTCTTGTTATTTTCTCCAACACCGATAAAACTTGAGTATTCAGAACTCTCCAAAACAGAATGGTAAGAGTTGATGACTGCCTTCAGATCTGTCCATAACCCACCTGTCTGAAGAGAAGGGCAAACTCTACTTTATAATTTCTGTGAAACTGGGTTTCCTTCTCTCCCAGTCAACTGAAAGTGGTCACGCAAACAAGTCCAGCATCATAATGTTCTGGCTGCCGTGATTTTGGAAAAACCACCATGACAGCTATCACACACATGTAGAGTCCACAGCCTCACACATTGGAGTGGTCCTCTGTGGACATGCGTCTCTTCAGCTCCATCATCAGATCCCCCGTCATTTTGGGTTTGGGATTCACAGGAGGGGGCTTGGCATACACTGTTTCCATCTCTGCCAGCTCCTGCTCTGTTGGTGGCATGGGGAAATCCTCTTCCGGTGGGGGTGGAGGGGGAAGATCATCTGCATCATACTGAGGCGGAGACACAGGGTGATGGTGCTGGGCAAGTCCTGGGCGACTGTACTGCTGATCCATCACCAGCCCTTGGGAATAATGGCTCGGCACCGGCTGGCCCCTTGGCTGGTGCCCTGCATGATCAGGTGGAGGCATCATCCTGGTAGCTCCTGGATCCAGGTCCACTCCCTGCCCAACGTAAGTTCCAGTCTGCTGCTGGTACTGGGGATCCTGGTACTGCTGGTTGAGGGAAGCAAACTTGGCGTTCAGGCTCTGCATGAGGTTCGCTGATCCTGATGTCGGAATCACTGGCACAGCGTAATGATCAGTCCCTCCTGATGACACCGACGACAGGGAGGCTCTGTCTGGAGAAGGAGACATCACATCCCCTGGAGGGTGTTGGTACGGGTAGTCCACGTTCTGTTGGCATGTCAACTGTCCTGGTTTGGAATACGTGGCAGGTAGTTGCTGGGACTGTCTTCTCTCTTGGATGCTTTGTTGAACTGTCTGCAGCTCGGCATAAAACCCCTCACCATGCATAGAGGGACGCGCAGAACGGCCAGAGGAATAGCTGATGGATGCTGTCCTGCGCACAGGTGGAGGAGGCTTGGGTGTGTTGACGGAACCTCGGCGCAACAGGTTGGTCCCAGCTGCCCACAGACACATTCCAGTCACATTCGCTCTTCAAGCTGACAAATTTTCAACCTGTGCTTACAGACAGAAAACTAGATACCCATGAGTGGTATTTCTGAGAACACAACCTCTTAATTTCAAAAAGTATTTTTCATTATATTCAGTTATCCACCTTAGGCTGTCATTTTCTTGTCATGTCTTCTGCCTCTCTCTCTCTCTCTTTCTCTGTCTCTCTCTTTCTCAATCACTTAACTCCTGATTTCTTTTCTCTTCTCCTAAGAAATACTGACCTAGCTGTAAAGCTCTTCTGAAAACAGACAATTCAAACATGTTTCCATGCATATCCTGGGTATATGGATAGGTCTACGTGTGGGTGTGTAGACAAGGTGATCAGTAAGAACATGGCAGCACCAACACATTGCAGGACAATGTATTCCTGACAAAATAAAACAAGAAAAACAATTACTTCTTAAATATCCCACTAGTTCATGGGGAAACAGACCTACCTGTACCTAGTTCACATCAATTACAATGCACGAATGCACAGAAGTGAGAATGTGCTAGTGCAGTGCAGCATCTTAAGATTAGAAAACACCACAACTGAAAATGGAAAGTAGGAACGAAGCCCTTACATTCATGAGGCTACCGGTAGTACAAGAAAGCTATTACTGTGCTTAATTAAAATATGGTTCATTTTTAAATACAATGCTAAACAACTTCACTTTGCTGCAATATGTTCTGGTGAGTGAGATGTACAACTAGTTCATTCTGCTAGCATGTATAGGGAATAATAACAACATGCACATTTGTTAACAATGCAGTTTTTTTTCCCAGAAACTTACTCATAATTCGGTGTTTCTCCTTGTATGTGTCACGTCAAATCAAGTCAAAATTATCTTTATTGAGGGTTAAAGAATAAGTTTTCCAGCTTTTTTTACATCCTGCCCTCATAAACAAGAAAGAAACTAATTCAACATATAACCACAAGCTCAAAAAACATGTTTAAAAGCACACAATTTCTATCATACAAATACGTTAACTCTCATATGAAATATGAAAGAATAATGAAACTATTGTTGGAACTTCAAGTTCAAGCACACAGAGAGAGAGAGAGAGAGAGAGAGACAGAGAGAGAGAGAGAGAGAGAGATGGGGATAAGGGGATCGTATTGATGGAAATGACTTTTTTATCAGCAGAGTTTCTATCAGATGCATTTTTAGTGCTTTGAGGGACATGATTTTATGGACGAAGGCAAATTATTCCATGCGGTCCCTCCAGAATACAGAAAACTTGATTTATAAAGATTACTTCGAGGTCTGGGAAGAGGCAGTTTATGTGTATGTCTCTTGTCTGCAACTATTGAAGACAAAGCTTTCAAAGATTATCTTCGGGGCAGATCCATTCATTACATTGTACATGTACACGCATTTGTTTAAGTAGACTCTGTCTTTAAATGGAAGAATATTTAAAGCTGTGTAATCACTCTTTGTCAAGGTATTGGATTTCAGCTGAATTAATTTAATGGCCCTTATATGCAGACAGCTTACTAGTTTCAGATTAGTTTCACTGGCATTATCCCATAACGTGGATGCATAAATAATAAGAGAAAGAATGTGCGCAGGAAAGAATATCTTCCTGGAATGAAGATTTAGACATTTTTTTTATCTTTGAAAGTTAATATACTCTCTTAGAAATACGTTTTCCAAGATCCACAATGTGGTATTGTCAATGATAACACCTAAAACTTTATGCGATGTAACCTCTTCAATCTTTTGTCCTTGAGCATGTAATAGCGCGAATGAGGATTTCATTTTCTGTCGTTTTGGGCGTGTTGTGACATACATGCATTTGGTTTTACTAGCATTGAGGGACATATGATTCATTTCTGTCCATATAATCAGCTTGTTCATATTTTCCTGCAGGTTATTTACCAATTTAGTTGGGTTACTACTATGAGATTGTAATGAGGTGTCATCAGCAAACATTTCACAACAACATTCTATAAACAATGTAAGTCATTTACATAAATAGAAAAGAGTACGGGCCTCAATACTGACCCCTGAGGGACACCAAATTGTAAAGTGAGTAACTTTGACCTTTTGGAGTTGATTTCAACAAGCTGTTGACGATCAGTGAGAAACGAGGTAGAGAATTTTAAGGCTGTATTCGATAATTTGTAACACATAAGCTTATTTATTAGAAGGGAGTGGTTTATAATGTCAAACGCTTTTGCAAAATCTACAAAAAGAATTCCAGTGAGGTCATTATTGTTAATATTCGTAAGACATCTATCGGTAAGTTGTACAAGAGCAGCGTGACAAGAGTAATTTTCTCGAAAACCTGATTGATTTTCATGAATCAGATTGTAATATTTAAGTTTGTGAATATTGGTGTGTTTGAACGTGTTTTTCGAGTGGCTTTGACAACAGGGATAATACTGAGATAGGTCTATAGTTTGAGAGATTGGTGGGATAACCTTTTTTATATAAAGGTATAACTTTCGCTTGTTTAAATCTTAAGGGAAAGTGCCTTTTTTCACTTTCCCTTAAGAATTAAACAAGCGAAAGTTATACTTTTGTGTGTGTGTGTGTGTGTGTGTGTGTGACAGAGACAGAATGTGTGTGTGTGTGTGAGAGAGAGAGAGAGAGAGAGAGAGAGAGAGAGAGAGTGAGTGAGAGAGAGAGAGAGAGAGAGAGAGAGAGAGAGAGAGAGAGAGAGACAGACAGACAGACAGACAGACAGACAGACAGACAGACAGACAGACAGACAGACAGAGAGAGTGTGAGTGTGTGCGTGCGTATGTGTGTGTGCGCATGCAGGCGTGTGTGCGTGCATGCATGCCTGCACTAGAAATACAATGCAAAAAATAAATAGATAAACAAGTAAGTCAATCAACAAAATAAAGGTACATACAGGCATGAAACTGTTAAAAAAAAAAAGTCCTTGGGTCTTACTAACAGTGGGGACCAAGAGGGGCTATACAGGACCCCTCGGCGGGCTCAAGGGGCAGCGCCCCTGTGGGGGCTGGGGGGACACCTCCTCCTAAAGCTATAGACTTTCTGCAATTCATAAGCGCTAAACTGACTTTTCCTGGCATTTAACATATGATACTGACATCAGAATTCACCGCCATAACAGTAATTATTTACTCACAAATCATTTGATGTCCTACATATTTATCGTATGTCATGCACATGTGTGTGTGCAAGCGCACATTCACATACACACACACACACACATACACACACACACACACACACACACACAAACACACACACAGAAACCTGCCAACTCCACCACTGTCCTGAGTAAATTTTTATTTTTGACAGAACATGAAAATTATCTAAGAGTAACACCACCACCATTTACCGTAGACTATCAAAATCCTAGAAGATATTCTTTTATCTGTTTTCTATGGATGATGTGGTGCTTTGTTTGCACTTTTTCACTGGACTCGGTGATCCAGCCCTGAAAGCATGCTTCAACTTACAAAGTTAAAAAAAAATTAAATAAACAGCTACTTTATGCTCATCATTAAAAATCGAGTACCTTTTGTGTGTGTTGTGTGAGAACAGTAAGATAACATTCTAATGCCAAGAGCCGCAAATTATTCCAAAACATAAACAGAATACTGTCAGGTCACCAAACACATGTGGAGAGAGAGTGAGAGAGAGAGAAAGACAGTAAGACAGAGCGACACATACACCGAGACAGAGAGAGAAATGACTACCATGTCATGATCCTCCTTCTCCTGTTCCCACTCCGATATTTGTAGCTTCTCATGAGATGAATTCCTGACTTTACAAAGCAATGTAATGAGAGTTTACGAGAAAACTTGCACAATAACTGTCCAACATCAGGATGTTGTTGTTTGTTTTATTAGTTTTTTCAACAGCACCAATCTGTAATTCGAACTGTTCAGCTGAACATCATGAACGTGAAGAATGCAGTTGTCTGAGAGGCCATGACTTGGTCATTGAAGCTTTCGTATCTTGTCATTACTCCTCATTCTATTCTATTTGACCAAGTAGCTCCAGATTAAACTATCCCCAGTTCTGTATCGACATCAGGTTTCATCAAAATCTGTGACAAAGCAGCCAATGTCTGTCAGCAGAATCAGCCCCACTGAAAAAAAGGCTAAAGTGAAGCAGAAGAACTGAAGCTCTTTAAACACTCCGTTTCTAGATCAGCAATTAGTTCATCTAAGCATTTTCATCAAGACAGATGTTGTTTGTTTTTAAAATAAATGAATAATCATGACAGTGTTTCATCATAGCAGAAACCTGTCCAGTCTCAAATACTACCAGGGTCGTACAATTTTCATGCCTGTGCATACCACTGTGTCTGAAAGAACAGTCTCATCTGAAAAGTTTACTTCAACTAATCTTTTTTTTCTTATCTCTCACCTACACACACACTCTCTCTCTTCTTCTTCAGTTTAATGTCCTTCCACTGGAAGTGACAGACAATGTGTTGAAGTATATGGAATGTGCGTATTAACTCTGTGGTTGTTTCTTGAAAATGTGTTCTATGAATAAACATTTTTTATGATATGAGTTGAGACTGGAGATGGCCAGATACAGGGACAAAGAGTGTGTGCGTGTGCGTGTGCGTGTGCATGCGTGCGTGTATGTGTGTGCGCGCGCTTGTATGTAAATGTGTCAATCTATCCAGGATTAGGCAAGTACGCTTCAAACTGAGTGTAGCATAGGAGCAAGAGTACTGTAAGTAATGCTAAGTAATTAACAATCTAATATTAAAGGATAGAACATCAAAGGTAAATGCCCACTGGGCTGTGTAACAAACATTTACAAAAGCTTCAGAAACTTGATAATGAACTCGGATACTCAGTATTATCAGAGTTTTGTTAAATTTGGTGGCAAAATCAACTCGAAAGCCTTGTCGAACAATCATCTTGCTTCTCTGTCTAGAAAGATTAGACGTTTACTGCACAGAATGCGGTTAAATTCCCTCCATACAAAGTTCTGTAAAAACATTAGATGCATGTGTGGAGAAACACTCCGAGTAGGACATCTATTGATTAATTGTCCAAGAGTAAGGGTATTATATCGTAAATCAGGCGTTTGTAGTTTATCTGACTCCGAGTGTTTCTCCACACATGCATCTAATGTTTTTACAGAACTTTGTACGGAGGGAATTTAACCCCATTCTGTCTCTCTCTCTCTCTCTCTCTAACTGTGCATGGTATCACTCGCTGTCTCTCTCTCACAGACCTATACATGTTCACGCACATGCACTCAGGCATACATACACACCATCTATCTCCCTCTAACTCACTGCTTGCTGACTCCTTCCTGCACACACATGTTTACACATCCTCCCTCTCTCTGGCTTAGAATAAATTTTTTTTTTAACATTATCAAAACTGCCACCTCAAATTCTTTAATTATGAGAATGACAGGCTCTTTCATCAGTTAATGACAACTGTATAAATATAAAAGTATGACTCTACAAATATTAAAGTAACAGGACAACATAATTACTGACATGCGCTAAAATGTACATCCATATCCTAACACCTCCCTTCCTCTATCCCCTCAAAACATGGAAACCTTATACAAGTCCTTCATGACAGAGCACACACAGAAGACAGACAGACCTGATGAGGTTCGTGCAGGGAACAAGGCTGAGCGTAAGGCCGCGGTCATCTCCCTGCTTCGGGGCAGGGTGAAATATTTCTCTGAATCATGCACTACACAAGGGGGCTCAGAGCCTGAAAGCACAGCATGCCACAGGGTGGTGGGCAAAACACAACTGGCGTGCACAGCATGCGGTCAGTTAGTCAACGCAACACTGCTGAGTGAAAAAAACAACGTGGACTGCTGGATTAGGTTGCACAAAACACGATCATGGAAAGATAAACCTTGTCAAGAAAGTAAAAAAATAAAAAATATGGTGGTAGAGTCCATTCCGATCTAAATGGGAGTATTGTGTCCAACATACTTTATCCCACCATCTCTTTGACTTACAGATCACCTTCCCATACTCTCTGGGACATTACTCTCAGACCTATACACACTCCAACTATGACACACCCGTGACACCAAACTAGCAGTACACACAGAGCCATTAATGTCAGGCTAGCATAAGGGCACTCCCAGAGAAGTTCCTGCACAGCAGGGGAGTCAGTTTGGTTGTGTTCAGGACTGCCGGTTCTAAATGAACAAGTGCAGAACACAATCGACCAAGCCCCCCATTAGCTAAAAAAAACTAGCAACATTCTTCTTTCCCTTCTTCCACTCTCCCTGGCTAGAACTCAAAGGTTCACCAAAGGTGAGGATTTTTCAGCATGTGACTGCTTGTAATCATCCCAACAGTAAGGCAGTCACATTTCCTCTCCTCCATCCCACAGGTATGTAACGGCCTACTATTCAACAAAGGATGGAATTGGACTGAACGAGTGTGAAGTTTGTTCTTCATTTATTTCTCCTATTTTGGGGGAGAAGGCATGCATGCATTCAGTAGCAGGATTTCATTTTAAAATTTCAACCCAAAGAACCTGGAGAGACTGGAGTATGTATAATTACTGACTAGGGAGTGAAAGTCTCTGAACCAGGCTGAACAGTTTCCAGCAGGGACTGAACCCAGGATCCTTGGACCCAGTGAACAGACTCAGAGCTTTGTCCACCTGGCCAGTCAGGCCTGTAGGATGCACTCACCATCATTACTTCTGACAGTTCTTACACAGGGCAAGGCCAACAAAGACCACTCCTGTCAACAGTCAATAGTTTAGTGACAGTCGGACTGAGCAAGTCTTTGGAGACTGTCATCACATTCCTTTCAACAACCGTCCCTGTGAATTTGCTGGTCCACAGATCCGCTACCTACCACCCTGACCAGGCAGTAATCCTATATAAAATATAACACACTCTGATGGCACATCAAAACAGTAAATACTGCCCTAAAAAATCTGGTGGTTTCCTAAAAAACATGTGCTACATGAACACACACTGTTTGAGGCAAGTAAATAATTTGAAAGCAACATTCAAAAAAGCATTAATTAACACACTAACACACTTATGTGACAAATATTAACATTCTCTTTCAAAACAGTAAGAATGCAAGAATGACGAGTTTTAGACTGAAAATTATGATCCTAGTTTGAATTGTCTCCCATGTAGGTTTATTTGTGAAGAAAAAAATGATCAACTGGATGAAAATCCCACATTCTTAAACTAATATGATAAGGGAAAAAAAAAAAGCTGCTAACTACCTATTTGGGCTAACAGCAGCATACCAAAACAGACAATGCAAAGCACTTTCATTCCAAAGAATTTGTAGTTGTGATCTCCAACTATATTAAACAATGGCAATGGCACTACAGTGGTTTGACCTCAGATGATCCATCTGGTCTGAGAATGCTTTTTTTTTTTTTTACCTTTTTTTGTTTTTTGTTTTTGTTTGTTTGTTTGTTTGCTAATGGCAGCAGTACGCTAACAGTCTAAAGCTCTGAGAAGTTGAACAGCATTAACCCGTTCGCTGCTTGAAAATGTTACAAACAAAGGCTTTCCCAGTGCCAGGGAAATCTAATGATTTGGGGGTAATAATTAACAAAAAATTCTAGCTCAGAAACTACAAAAGATATAACAATGAAATATATATGATTTTTGAAGGAAATTGAATGAAGATTTTGAATCTGGGCTTCTTTTGTTTTAATTTTGATAATAAAAAAATATTTAGGCATTTAGATTTGGATAGATTTTTTTGCACGATCAAAAACATATGTATTTACCACTACATCTTCACATCCAAAAAAGAACACAAAGCAAAAAAGTTGAAAATAAAGTTTGTATTGTCACACTACACACGTAAATGAAAGTAAAACAGTTTAGAAGTCTCTCAAGACGCTCGCACTCTATGCAGACAGGTCAGTCCACGACCACGCCCCCCTCCCCCCACCACGCCCCCTTGCTGGACTTCAACCCTCTCTTTCACTCCTCCTCTTCTCTTCTGCCCCATGTCACACCGCGAGCAGGCCACGCTCCCCTCTCGCGCTGATTATCACATCACTGGCCACTGGCACGCAGTGCAGAGTACACACAAGGCGAGCTCGTTCGACGTTGGCAAACCAGTCAGCTGAACACACACTGAGGTCACACAGCCCGACTCAGTAACTGACGAATACGGTCAGCAATTCCATCACAATCATCATCTCACCTTCATGCTCGAGTAAGCTGTTGAATAAAAGATTATTGTCTTTGTCAAAAACGATTAGCAGAGCCTGCTCAGCTGTGTAAATACGTTGATTTGGTCGCTACCCTTGTCGAAGGTTGGCCGCCATCTTTGCAAGCGAGACGAAGTGCTGGCTGGTCATCCAGTCAGTGATGAGAATAAATGGGCTTTCCCCTCACGTGTGGTCATTTGCATATCATTTTAATACTACAGACATATAAGGCTTACTACGCACACTCTATTTAAGTCCATTAATACAAATAGTAACGAATGAAAATTCAAGGAAAATGCATGACGTCAGTAGACGGCCCATAGGCACTGGGAAAGCATTTTTACTTTGGCGTCAGCTGACGGCTTATAGGCACTCTTCGGGTTAAGATCACCTTTCAGAAAATGACAAAATGCAAGAATGTGAAAACACACTGTCTTTTAAAAGAATAAAAAGTTTAAGAGTGTGACAAGATTTAAAATTCTCTTTCAGAACAGTTAACCCGTAGAGTGCCTTTAAGCCGTCAGCCGACGCCGCATTAAAAATGCTTTCCCAGTGCCTATGGGCCGTCCACTGACGTCATGCATTTTTCTTGAATTTTCATTCGTTACTATTTCTATCAACGGACTTAAATAGAGTGTGCGTAGTAAGCCTTATATGTCTGTAGTATTAAAATGATATGTAAATGACCACACGTGAGGGGAAAGCCCATTTATTCTCATCACTGACTGGATGACCAGCCAGCACTTTGTCTCGCTTGCAAAGATGGCGGCACAACTTTCGACAAGCGCAGCGACCAAATCAACATATTTACACAGCTGAGCAGGCTCTGCTAATGATTTTTGACAAAGACAATAATCTTTTATTCAACGACTCACTCGAGCATGAAGGTGAGATGATGATAGTGATGGAATTGCCGACCGTATTCGTCAGTTATTGTGTCGGGCTGTGTGACCTCAATGTGTGTTCAGCTGACTGGTTTGCCAGCGTCGAACGAGCTCGCCTAGTGTGTACTCTGCACTGCGTGCCAGTGGTCAGTGACGTGATAGTCAGCGCAAGAGGGGAGCGCGGCCTGCTCGCGGCGTGGCACGGGGCAGAGGGAAAGGTAGGGGAAGAGGAGCAGTGAAAGAGAGGGTTGAAGTCCAGCAAGGGGGCGTGGTGGGGAGAGGGGGGCGTGGTCGTGGACTGACCTGTCTGCATAGAGTGTGAGCGTCTTGATAGACTTCTAAACTGTTTTACTTTCATTTACAGGTGTAGTGTGACAATACAAACTTTATTTTCAACTTTTTTGCTTTGTGTTCTTGTTTGGATGTGAAGATGTAGTGGTAAATACATATGCTTTTGATCGTGCAAAAAAATCTATCCAAATCTAATTGCCTAAATACTTTTTTATTATCAAAATTAAAACAAAAGAAGCCCAGATTCAAAATCTTCATTCAATTTCCTTCAAAAATCATATATATTTCATTGTTATATCTTTTGTAGTTTCTGAGCTAGAATTTTTTGTTAATTATTACCTCCAAATCATTAGATTTCCCTGGCACTGGGAAAGCCTTTGTTTGTAACATTTTCAAGCAGCGAACGGGTTAATAATGCAAAATACAGAAAAAAAAAAAAAAAAAAAGACATGCACACTGGCTATAGCTTATTACGGTTTGACATGGTGCAATGCATGATGCTGATTTTAATATTCTCTTTCAGAATAGCAATCAAGGCAAGGAATTCAGCAGCACAGTCCACAAACATGCACTACAGCTGATCTTTCCATGTCCTACAACGTCCCTCAAAAACATTCACATTAAATGTTACTAACAGCTGCTGACATATCCTGACAAAACTCAAGGCATACTCCAACAACAATTGCACACACAGACACATACACACAATTTTCGCTATATTCCATCTCAACCTTTTTTTCCCCACCTGACCTGATATCACATTTAGGTGAAACAGTAAATTTAGCACACACATGCATACACATGCGCACGCACGCGCGCACACACACACACACACACATGTGCGCACACATGCGCATACACACACACACACACACACAAGCACATGCGCACACATGCGCATACACACACACACACACACAAGCATATGCGCTCACCATATTCAAACTCAACTTTTGATTTTGTTCTCCTAATCCTATATTACTGTTAGTGGAAAGCTGGTGAATTAAATCGCGCGCACACACACACACACACACACACACACACACACACACCACACACACACACACACACACACAGTGCAGGCTGCCCCTACCTCCAGGAGGAATGACATCGTCTGAACTGGATGGGGTGCTGTCCATGGTAGCGTAGCCACTGGAGCAGGGCAGGGAACTGTGACTCTCCGTGTCATATGTGGAGTGCAGGGCCGCCGTGCTCTGCTCCAGTTCCCTGATCGCTTCAGCCAGTTCCAGGCTGTTCTGCTGCATCTGCACCATCCAATGGCAGAATTCATGGGTTTAAAATGGCACTGTGAATCTAAAGTATCATGTCATGATGCACAACATTTCCAATTTTCGGTAGGCGTGCCCATTCAGAACAAGGCTGCCACATACTTTTAGCAATGAACAGCAAGGATCTTTCAAGGACCCCGTAAGAACTTACACAGGCATTTTACAAGGACAAACTGCCAACACTGTGGCAATCTATTATGTAAGCCATATATTATTGTGTGACTTCTATTTTGACAATTCACCGAGACAATTTTTATTTTCACTTGAACTTAAGTTTTCATTTTGCTGTACAATCCAGGACCCATGTTTCTATAAAAAAGTGATCACCTCAAACGATTAATACCTTCACATTAAAGACATGTAAGCTCTGACAAAAGCTGTACAAGGACCAGTTTTCAAAATACACGGACTTTTCAGTAAAAATCCAAGGACCTGCAAGGCCCTGTACACTCTCTAGTCAAAGTCCAGAACTTCAACTTCTCCCTGACTCACTCAATTTCCTTTCAGACTGGATGGTCTGAACAACTGAATACTCACAGGACCTGCAAGGCCCTGTACACTCTCTAGTCAAAGTCCAGAACTGCAACTTCTCCCTGACTCACTCAATTTCCTTTCAGACTGGATGGTCTGAACAACTGAATACTCACTTTACCAATCAAGACAGCTGAGCACAACATGCTGTGAATGGCTTGGGTCTTTCACTCCTAGCTGTGGAGCTAGCCACACAACAGAGGTCACAGTAATGTATGCAGTTCGGTTGACAGAAATTTCGTTGAAGAGCATGTAACCTGTATTTGTTTGGCTGCTAAAGCTTTAAGGAAAATCATGTCTACATTTTCTTCCTTTTGCAGAAAGTTTAAGATATACAGGTTTGGTCAAAATAACGGACACTTGATAACAATTTAAATCAACAAGGAGGAGGTATGATCATGCACATGTGGGAAGCAGCAGTGCACCTAACGCGGGAGCAAACCATTATAGAAAAAAAATATCAAGTAAACAAGACATGTTTTACATATGAACACTGCAAACAAGTATCCTTTGTGCAATACAGAATACCCTCCAACTGAGCCGTTTCTTTTTGGTTTTGGTTTACATTCTTATTTCTACGAAGTTACCAATTTAATGTCATGTATGTGTCCAAAGCCAATGAACGCATTACCCTGTGTATAATTAATCTGGAGCAGCTTATGTTGTTGTTGTTTTTTTTTAACAAAAACCACCAAAAACAAAATCTGCACAGATTTTTACAAGACTCTCTCTCACTTAACTGCAGTTCTCTGTCCTTGGCATCTCCCTTTTAACAGCAGTTATCTGTCCTTAGCAGCACTGAAATTAACCGAATTTGCACAGATAAAAACGTAATTTCTTTTCAAGATATACACTATTTTCTTCTTTTTTTTTTTTTCGTCTATGTGCCATATGTAATTTTAGAATTTTGGATACATGCTCCTCATGTTTAAATAAATGCTTCTGGCATGCGGCTTTCTATACTCTTACCATTAACTATTATGAATAAATGGGATCACACAACAGACATGCCGTAACAAACATTTATACAACCATACTAGATCAACTTAAAACCCTGATATATCATTACAATCACCCAACATTTATATTACTAAGAAAATGCCCATGAATTAAATATAAAAACATAACGAAAAGTGGAAAAACATGGAATTCTTCCTACATTTTAAAACAAATTCTGGGAGTGAAGGGGTTAACAAAAATAACTGCAAGGAAAGGCTAACAAGTGCAACTGGCACAGTACATTAGGAGTTTACCATGTGTACCATAATGCCAGTGACAAAATACTTTTGTCAGGACCACCATATTTCAAATGTAGGATTATTCAAAAGTCTCCTTCCCTTCTTCCTGTGCCAATTTTTTAATTCAATTCATGGTGACAAAAATATACATTATGACCCAGCAGCATGCATACTGTGAACAGCAATAACAAATAATTATGCTATAAATGACTCAACTTTTTTTTCCAACCGAAAACAATGGCAATCATCATTATAACAAAACCTCTCTAAACTGATATCGCTTCCTTTCATAAATATACATATATATATATATATATATATATATATATATATACATCCACACAATCCCTAAAATGGATTGGTTTAGCCTGGGAAATTTGTGCTGAGAATGAAAACTGTTAAATGAATAAATTGTTCTTTTAAAGATAAAACTATTACATTACGAAGCAATGCACTGATTCCACATGTGAAATCTTTAACACATTTCAAAAAGTTCTCTCTCTCTCTCTCTCTCTCTCTCTCTCACACACACACACACACACACACAACACGCACACACACAGAGGCATACTTTTGCATTCATATTCTCTCTCTCTCTCTCTCACCTCCCTCCCTCCCTAAACCGCATGCAGTCACTACATACACACATAAGTACACACTCAAACACTATATTCATGTGCAAAGAATATATGCAAAAACACCAATCCTGGCTGGCCGAGCCCTCCCAACACCTGATTACAGTCTTGTTACATTTCTTCCATATTCTATACACAATAATAATGATGATAAGAACAATAATAAGAATAATGATTATAATAATAACAATAAATACAATTGTTTAAGAAATCTATATAAAAAAGAAAAACAAATTTTAATGACCACTTTTCATTTTTCATTGGCAGCTCTTTTATGCAACCAGTAACTTGGAATAACAGTATTCAGAATACACTTTTTAACTAACAACTTTTTAACCAAAACAACTTTTAATTTCTCCTTTTTCTTTTTCCTCCTGAACCTGAATTCAGAAAAGGCAAGCTGCACCCACTTGAATTAATTTTGGGGGGTTCTTCCAATCCTCATGTCCACCATTTTCTGTTAAACATTCAGTCCAATCTGCAGGTGTCCAGCCAGTAAGAGTGACTCTCTATGTTTCTTTTCAGCCTTACTGGAGAGGGATCAGTGTAAAGATACATACAGCATTCTGAGCCGACTGTGCTAGATTTTGCAAATGCCATTTGCAATTTGCTTCCTATTACCAAAGGAATTGTTTTCTTGCTGTTCACCTTGACTGGCAAAGTGTGACTGCCAAAAATAAGTGATCATGATACAGGACAGCCCATCTGTCATGATAGTGGATGATATGAAGTGGCACCAGAGTGACCATTCACATATTGGTAAAGACTGTACATGAGTTTGAAATCGATTCAAACTTCCGTCACAATTACTTATTGACCGAGTTGTGATGAGTAGGCATCAAAGTTTGGAGCAATAATCACATCTTTACAGTGAAGGAACGCTAAAACAATGGTCGTTCAAAAACAAACACATAATGTATAAAACACACATGCATATCAAACTACTAGAATTTCACACACAATTCGGGGTAATCTGGACTTGCAGTGATTTTTTGTTCTTTTTCTAAACAGTCTGGCATGTCTGGTGCTGAAGAAAATTAATCTGGTAGTGTAGTACAAATTACATAAAAAGGATCTGGTCATTAAAAGGTTAACTGCTTACTGCTACAAGTTACATTAAAAAAAATGTGGTCATTAAAAGGTTAACTGCCCACAGCCTCCTCTTCAGCAAAGTCTTCATTCTAGATCGTTTGATCACTTACACACAGACTTCAAAAAACATTTTCTTGTGTGTCACACCGGTAAACGTTGGATAACTAGCTGACCATAACAGAAGATGTTGCAAGTTCAGTATTCAATTAAAAAAAAAAAAGCAGAAAATAAATCATGAATAACTTTATCATGATCAAATTATACACAAAGGTGAAGTCTGCCTTGTAGGCTGCTACATGGGGATCAATTTAATCTATATTAATCTTTTGTTTTTCAATCATGTCTCCATAACGCATGTGACCAAGAAAACTGAAAGCAATAAACCTGATCACATTTCAAAAGACATGACCAACTCTAAAGAAGAGAAGAAGAAATCTAAAGGTTAAAAATGATGGTGAAACTACTGATAAAAACAGACTGCATAAACACCCACCATGTTATCAAACACTGGCTGCATTAGTCATACTTGCAGCTTCTCTACTAAAGAATATCAAAATTAACTGATTATTAAATCAATCCATCCAT
Source organism: Conus canariensis (assembly GCA_033310375.1). Classification (NCBI taxonomy): domain Eukaryota; kingdom Metazoa; phylum Mollusca; class Gastropoda; order Neogastropoda; family Conidae; genus Conus; species Conus canariensis. Next base: position 46,059,288 of record CM065730.1, read on the forward strand.
CCACAACACACACATCATGTCATTTCCAACAAATATTAACTGTCCACATACCTATCATTATTTACATTGTGCTAAGGCTTCATTAATGTGTACAGCGTGTTAGTGCTTCACCACAAAACAAACCAAGCAACCCCTCCTGTGTAAAGGAAAAGAGGAAATATGATCATAAGATCAATTACAAAAAAGTATGATGAAAATCAATGATGTTGCCATTTCCTTGTACACCTAACTAGTGGCAACTTCACAAACCACCAACCTTTGGGAAGCCTCTATGTACAGATGTAAAAGAGTACAATATGGGCTGAGGGAAAAATACCACAGCATGCACAACAGTTGTCTCACCAAGATCGTTTCTCTCAGTCTCAGTCGCTATCACCATATATTCTAAAATCAACTTCAGAAATGACAAAACCGATTCTTTATTCGTAACAATTACTGCTTCAGCAGTCCATGAAAACAGAAACCTGGAACAGAACACCAACTTTGCTACTGCCATACATCCTTCCTATCCCAACCCTCTCCCTCCTCTGCGCCTCTCTCTCTCTCTCTCTCTCTCTCTCGCTCTCTCTCTCTCTCTTTCTCTCTCTCATCCTTCTCTCTCCTTTCTGCAAAACTCTCAATAACAGGCAGTTATATAATATTTTTTCATGTTCAACAGAGCATGATTAAATGCATGCATCTTGTACACTGAGCTTGAAAAGCAAAAGCTTTGAATGGTGGGTTAGGTAAGGCCAAGTCGCGTAATGAACAAGCCCAAGAAGCCATGAAAATCGAGTTATCATTTTACACAGAGAAAATAAGAAAGGAAATCAGCCCATGGCCAAAGAAACATTGGCTGGTGCCAACAAAGTATCAGGTACAAGAAAATGCAGCTATTAGTGATCAAACATGCGCATGGGAAGAGGAAATACACTTTCAGACCAAAAAGAGAAGTTCTGGGGTACGTTAAACGGTCCGTGCTTGCCTTTTGCGACCGTGTCGATCGACGTGTGTCAAACTCTTCCCATTTTTTCTCTTCTCCATGCTCGATAACTACAGCTACCTCCCCAGTCGCTATCTCCGCCCCCAGAGCAGCGGTGACACTGTCCAGGCTGCGGATAGCTTCTTCAAGTTCCAGAGCTTCGCGAGCACTGTCACTGTCTGAAGCTTTGAGACCAGGCTGCAGAGTGGGGCAGATCAAGCGTACAGAAACAGGCAAGGACTTTAATCAATCACATCAGCAAACACATTCAGCCACAGTTCATAGAAAGCAACCAATCTTGAAACAAAAAAAAGAAAAGAACAAAAAAGGTGGGAAAACAAGTTAATGAAGTCTACACAGACCAAGACAATGAAAAGAAAAAAAATATGGAGAATTAGGACAGCAAGTGAAACAAAACAAAAACATTAAAAAAAATTTCTCAACTGAGTATTTTACACTTCACTCTTAGCCTATAGCTAAATGCCTGAAAGGATCAAGTAAGCTAAGGTGCACAACTCCCATAAGCACACAGAATGTAAGGATTTTGTGGACAAGTTTTCCATGTTTTCATAAAGGAAAACATTTTCTGAGTACACTTATCACTGACTGATTAAGTTTGGCAAAAGTGCTTTCAGGAGAACATGAGTGGTGAGGTTTTCATACAGAAAGCCACTGCCCCAAGGACACACACCTGACTTGGCTTCAGGTGTTGTGAGACCCCTTACAAGAGAGCAGTCCACAGCACCTTTCTCTCTAAACAAGTCAGAGGGTGGCCACTGGCACCTATCTCCAAACATGCCAGAGGGTCGCCACCAGCACCCATCTCCCTAGTCACTGGCACCAAATCTCAAAATATGGCTGTCACTAGGTTCTAAATTTCTGACCCTATCTGGCTGAAAATTCTGCAAAAGTTGTTGTCCATAACAGGACTACATGTGTTAAGAGAGAAAACTGAACTATCATCATCATACATTCCTCCAAAGAATGCATGGAAGGGATCTGCTTTCACTATGATCAGCAAAAACAAAATGAAAACTAAACAAAAACAAACACCTTAGTTCATAATCAGCATTAATCATCAAAACACAGCAGACAGCTGCCACAACAAAGCAAACAGTTAATTGTCACACACTGCAGACAGGTAATTGTCACAACAGAACAAACACACAAGTGTAATAATACAGCAAACAATTACACAGAATCCTCTATAGTACATAAACTATAACCTAGAAAAAGTAAAAAAGCCACATGTAAATATATACACAAGTATGCAGACCACACATCTAGCAACATGTAACCATGCACTCATTATGAAAAGTATTTTAATGTCAAAATCGTATGTGATTAGTCCAAGCATTGTTTACTTTCAACTGCAGCACATTTAACTACACCCGAAGACACATAGTTCTATGACTCTTTTGTGATCAATCTGATAGATATGCCCAGGTATGTTCATGTCTCGCACAAGCTTTTTTTTTTTTTCTTTTTTGTTTTGTTCTCTCTAGAAAAAAATAGGTATCTGACAAGCACACACACAAGCCAAAGCAAACGAAAATCAAAGCAAATGAAAGAGCACAGCATAAACTTAAATATGCATGACAAATAAAAGTACATAGCAAGCAGTAAATAAAACATGGGCAGATTTTCAGGTTAATGGATCCAAGTATGATCTATCACACTGCCACAAATGCACCACCAATTCACACACACACACACACACACACACACACACACACACACACACACACTCTCTCTCTCTCTCTCTCTACGGATTTCTTGCATTATTTTTTTGTTTGTTTGTTTTTTTCTGAAATGCAGATTGAAACAAAAAGAAATCGATCCGAGATCCAAGACCAAAACTCCAACCTCAGCTGCTTTCAAACAGCTGACCACAGTTCACTTTCTTTTCCACTGCTTTCCAGCTGTGCTCCACACTGTTCATTTGTTTTTCTACTCAATCATCAAGTGGAAAGTGTCTATTTTCTTTGACAAACATTCTGCTCTCCTCCCAACAGCAGATCAGCATGTCAGCTTTCTCAATCACACACGTACCTGAGGCTGTTGCTGAACCAAGACACTGTGACTTTCGTCACCTTGTTGCTGCTCCCTTTCTCTCTTTTCCAAGGCCAGTTGATGAAGCTCCACCGTGTTGGCATAGTCAGGCTGCATCTCTAAAACACATCACACAGACAATGATTCTCAAACACATTTTGACTACATTCAAATGAACATCCAGACAAGCAAACACAGCAGCCAAAATAGCCCTCTGTTGTGAACTATCTGACTGGATTAAATTGGACTGAAATGGAGTTCCAAGTTTTTTAAGTGATTTTTTTTCCCTCACTGCACAAAACTCTCCACTCACTTTATGCAAGCACTCGAGTAAAGATTGCATCTATACTACATCAAACTACAGATAAAAGCTGCCATCATGTGATAAATTTCAATTCTACGGTTCCAGAGGACCATTCAATCCTGACACTAAATAGATATGTATCACAACAGCCATGAGCTTCAAAAACTGTGGATAACTAATTCAGCTTCCCTCTTCATTACATTGCCGACATCTTCCTTCAAACCTCAACCCCTACACAATTTTAGGTCCATGACTCCAGTCAAAATATGATGGAAACGCCTACTTTCAAATGGCAGCGTAAAGCAGCAAGAATATCTATAATACCTTATACAGCCATGTCACGGAATGACTGATGGAACAGAAAAGAAACCTGTTAATTCAAATTGTAATGCAAGATGAACAGAAACCTGTGAATGCAAACTTTTAAATGCATTTCCTTCAGCTTTCCAAACTGCATTCTTAATCTTTTTTTTTCAATTCCACTTTTTCTTTGTTTTCAAGACATAACAAAATTAAACAAGCTGCTACAAACATTCAATTACACACATTTTCCATTTCAGAACAAAGTAAAAGAAACAATCCTTTTCATTACCAGGTGTTACTGAATGTAATATGCTCGACAAAGGGCACCTATTTCCATATACACTGGCCTACCACCCATATGTGTTCTCACAGTATATCATCATCCACTATTAGCACACTGTGAATATAAAACATATTTGTACATCTAGGTTGTTGTTTACATGTCAACTCAGGATTACTGCCTATTAGCCAAAAATACGGGCATTTTAATTTTGTCAGCACATTGTGCTTTCCTACCTTAGATGACTTTTCCTAGGTGAGCACCGTTTTGATGTGTAATTAAAGCTTATTTTTATACCCCCTTACAGTCATAAATATCACAGTTAGCCAACTTATGATGAGATCAAAAGCAGTTTCAATTCTAACGTTTTTATCAAATCCATACAAAATCAGCTTTTCAGTCTTAAGTCTTAAGGTCACTGCCCACTTCTTCTATTAAATTATCATTTTCACATCTTTTTCCTCTGCTTCACATGGAAGATAATACAAATTAAAGAGCGGATCTGGTTGCATGTGGTTCAGAGACCTTCTGCAATTGTTTTGCTCAAACAGCTAATGCAGCCTCATCTTTAAAGAACAGTATACCTTATAATGCATCACATGGCATACATGCTGCAATATACAACAGGATGCCTTTAAAAGTACAGCTACAGGGACACAAATGAAGGACAGAAGCTGTCAATAAGCCTTTCCCAGAGGTTCACACATGCATAAACACAAACATACACACAAAATTCCAGGCATGCACAGACATATACAATACTAACAGTACTTGTGGCAAAATTGCCCATAGACACACACACACTCTCTCTCTCTCTATCTCTAAATATCTGATCTTCCATCTGGTTTCCTCATAACCACTTCATCCCGACAAATGACATCCGCATACTTACCAGGGGGCAACACTGGTGGAGGAACAGCCTTCACCTTTGGCTTAGGGCAATGAGGTGGCAGGACTGGTTGCATCTTGTTGATGACAGCTGCAGGCCGGGCATAATTGCCTTCAGATGACACACTTAGAGACCTCGTTTTCCCACCGCCCTGACCTTTCGATTCTTCACTCGATTCAGCTTTTTCCGGCAATGGTTCAAACAGTTCTGGTTTTACAGCCACTCGAGCAAAGGCTTTCTCTGAACCAGCAGATATTGTGTGAGGACGTGCTCTATCCAGTTTGGTGTTTGAGGAGGCAGCGAAGGGCAGGCTGTTGGTATTGAAACTAGAGGGCGTTAGGGTGGAGTCCAGATCGGCCGAAGGACTACTAGGTGAAGAGCTGCTGTCTGGAGCGTCTGTACTATCACGGCGAATGTGGGAATCCTGCACATAACAAAAAACAGCATCTTCTGACACATCAGTTTCAGTTTTAGTTTCATCAAGGTGGTGTCACTGCATGTGGACTAGTCCATATACACTACATCCCCTAAGTTTTGAGACCACACAGCAATGACTTAAAGCGGATGGATAAACAAATTAATGACTAAGATGAGAGAACTTAAGAGGAGGGTCTTGTGGCTACGACTTAGCAGATGTCTGACCTATGCATTAGCCTAATGCGTTGGTCAGACCTTGACACATCAGCAGTTGACAAGAAGATTTTACTGTCCCTCTGGTGCTCTCTCAGTGACATCATTCCCAATGGTACTCATTCAAACTTCCCCATACACAACCTGACACAAAACTGTCCTGTCACAGCCCTTGCACTGACCGTCCACAGGGCACATCAATATCAAGTCTTCACAACGCAACCAATCAGAAGAAACATGGCACTGCCACTGAGTCACTTCAGTTGAGTTCTTTGATGCCTGTTCAGATCACATAAACTCAAGTCACCTTCTGCTAAGCTCCTAACTGACGACAATCACTGCCAGACTGTGGAGCCACCATAAGCAAGCCTTCAGTTCTAGAGGTCACCACCCAGCCCATCAAGTGACAGCCTTCCTGTGAATTTTCCTTTACCAAAAAATTCTGTCATACACAAACTCGCTATGAGCAGGAAGGATGGGAAAAAAAACTGAGGTCATTGTGTGAGCAAGGCATGAAGGGCCACAAAATATGACTTTCTTATGATGAAAAAAATTCATAACAACAACAACAAAATCAGCTTGTTCAATTTTTTAAGCATCAGTAGCTGCCAACCTTCTCAAATCCAAATTCTGAATTCTATGACTGAAGAGAGAAGTGTGGCTTTAAGCATTCTTCTTCCATAAACTTACAGCAGATCCACGTTGGGCTCAAAAAGAAAGTGCATCTTCCACTACATACTGTGTCTGGCATCAGCAGCTAATTCAGGATTTGAGAATTAATCTTTGAAAAAAAAATTGAAATTCCTGAAAAATTTGTGAGTGTTCCCAGCTTTGCATATGACCATAAACAAAGTAACTCAATAAGCCAAAGGGAACTAACGTTCAACAGACCTATGACACATAGTGGAAAAGCATGCCAAGCAAAAATCGTCATACCACAGCTGCCAATCTTCTTGAGTCAAAGCTTGGGAACCAGGGGATGAAGGGAGTGGGGCAGGGTTAAGAGGGAGCAATTCTGCTTTTGTCTGAAAGCTTTTCTAACCTCCTTATGTTTCAGTAGACAAATATGAGGTTTAAAAAGAACGCATTTTCCATACAGGCAAATGCCAATATCCACCTAACATCATTTGGACTTTATTTTGTAATACTTTCTTTTCCCTATTTTCTAGATGACCCTTGAAACCCCAATTTTTTACATATTTTTTTAAAAAAGAAAATCTGGATTTTTCACTGAATTCAGGAACTGGGAAATAATTTCTGAATTACAGAAATTCCAGAAAAAAACTGGGTGGGTTGGCAGCTATATACCACTAAAATTCTCCAAAGCAGACTAAGACCCAAACAATTTTCTGAATGCATGTTGAAGGAATGAGGGTGTAGCACCACATTTAAATGAACATTTTTTCCTAAATTATTATATATATTTTCCTTTATGAAGCTCGATCATAAGCTGTCAAAAAGCAACTAGTTTCTTACAATGATAAAAGTCTACAATGTCAATCTCATAAATGTGACAAAACAAAACACAGAATAGATTTTGAGCTACAACACTTAAAACATAGCTTCTTGAGCGGCTGAAAAAATGGAGAAATACCAGTTCATCTCAACATGTTTAAAAAAAAAAAAAAATGGTGAGAGGCAGAGATACCAGTCCTGAAATGTTATTTCCCTATACTGATCCAACCCTCAAGGTTGACTCGACACTTTGTTACTATGAGATATTTGTGAAATCTGTGAAACAGCGGGTGTTGAGACACACGGTTCGAGAATATCGGCGACTGCTGAAGTGGACGCCATTGTCAAACTAAGTGTTTTTCCTACTTGTGTCAAGTGTGACCACGAGTGACAGTGGTAGACAATTGTCCATTCAAAACAACTGTAGACAATAACGTTGCCAAATCACCACTGAATGAATAATGGCAGCCCAGGAGGCCTGTACTTTCTAAGGGTGCACTTGCACTGGCTTCAACAAACTTCAGCGGCAGTGTGAGGGAGGACCAGCTGCAACACTGAAGATCCATGACCTGATGTATTTACATGACTTCATATGGATCTGGTTGCAAAGTGAGACGACTGCAGGCGGAAATCTAAACAAATCTTAAATAAATGTTAGCGAACTGCCCAGAGAAATGTGGACAAACGAAGTCACAAGACAAAACAACGCGTTTCGACCTCTTAGGTCTTCCTCAGGTGAGAAACAAACGAATAAAACAACGAAAATTCACTTAACTTTGATCGCTTCAGATCGCTTCAGAGTTCAGCGCAAGGAAGAAGGCCTTCAAAGCTATGTGAATTTTCGTTGTTTTATTCGTTTGTTTCTCACCTGAGGAAGACCTACGACGTCGAAACGCGTTGTTTTGTCTTGTGACTCGTTTGTCCACGTTTCTCTGGGCGGTTCGCTAACATTTATTTAAGATTTGTTATGACTTCATATGGTCTAGATTTTTTTTTTCCTTGGGGGAGGGGGGGGGGGGGGGTGTGCGTGGACAGGATAGGGGATGATTTCTTTTTTAAATCAGAGTTTCAGAATTTTGTTTGACTCTTTCAGACAAAAACTTGGTAGTTTCAGAGAAGTTACAAACTAAAATCGGCAGTTAGGGTGCTAATTCAAATAATACTCATCAAATTGTTCACTGTCCTACCACAGATTTCAACTCTGTGTTCCTGTGAGGAGCATGACAGCATCTCACAAAACATAAAGTGACACATTTCACACCAGGCAGCTTCATTACATCATCTTCACACAAATCTAAAATAACCTCCTCTTGGCTGCAATTTCAAAGAAACAAGAATTTCGATAACTGTGCGAAATTCATTGAAAATTAAACATGCTAACATCCCACACAGGGTCAATGTCATGTCAAAAACACAGATAAGGGAATGTTCCGACCTTACTGAGGTCAGGGTACTGGGGTCACCCGGGCCCCTGTTTAGTTTAAGAACCATGCTCTAGAGGTGGGTCAGGGAGTCAATGACTGACCACTGAAACACTGCCACTGTGATTTCCTAGGCAGCCAACTGGAAGCTCTGGAAGTGCATCAAAGACACCATTTGCAAGACACCACTTGCAAAGAAGCAATTTGATGAGCAATGTTTGTTTGATTTTTTTTTCTTTTTATCTCTGTTGTATTCATTCATAACACAAAAAAAAACCCTGTTCAACTGACCATAAATACGATCAGGACTGTGCAACTTTCATGCTTGAATGGTTATTATGTCTAAATGATTTTCTTTCCATTCACTGTATTAACTCTTTTACAACCAAATGCCAGATATAAGATTGAAGAATATAACGCTAAAATTAACTGTAATCTAACATATTTCAATTGCACCTGGAACGCATATAAACCAATTCTTTTTCTATAAACAGCAGTTCACTAAATGAGAAAGGGAGAAAAGAAAGGGGGAAAAAAATTCTACTCTCAAACACAAACAATGATTGTTGTGATCTTAAAATTAATTCAAATGTGCCTCTGTACAATTTTCTATTGAATGGACGATTGCCTCAATCTAAAAAAATATTTAAGGGACTAGGGGAAGGATAAAGAGAGAAAAGAAAAAGGTATTGTTCTTTCCACCCTTCCCAAGTTGATATTATGCACAAGTTATTTCAGCTCTTCTTCTTTTCAAAACCTATGGTGATGATCATTGATACACGGCTGTGTTATATGTATACCTATATATATGTACGTATCCATGTATGTATGCATAGATGTATATATGTTTGCATCTCTCTCTCTCTCTCTCTCTCTCTCTCTCTCTCTCTTTATGTGTGTTTGTGTGTGTGTGTGTGTGTGTGTGTGTGTGTGTGTGTGTGTGTGTGTGTGCGCGCGAATGTGTTTATGTTTATGTGTATATAAGTGAAAGTATGTATATGTGGATATATATTAACTTGCTTTTTGTTATTTAGTTGCATTAAAAAAAAAAAAAAAAAAAAAAAAAACTCTTTTACAACCACGTTTGTTTTGTTTTTTTAACATTCTTGCAACTATCAAGTTTAACTTTTACAGCACTTAACGAACTTATGAAATTCAGTTACTTGACAAAAAGATAGACAAGTACCACATATCTAAATGCCACCAAATTCTATATAAAAATCTTGTAGTGGATATACTTTCCTGTGCATGTGCTTTTTCCGTTTGTAACTGACCGCCATTGTGGTCCCTCTACTTCCGAAAATCTGTAATTCATCCGCAACCCCGAGTCCCCTATATTTATTCATTTCATACATTGTGTTTGAAATGACTGCAGATGTAACCATACAACCTGAACACCTTTCAAAGCACTGATATCAATTAAACAGGCCCCTGTTTTGTCCACAGTCCTAATGAATGGATTGTCACACACAGTCACAAGGAACATGAGTTGAAATTCAACTTTTCAAAACTTTTCCAAACCACTTTGCAACTGGTGACCATTTTCTCAAAGATCCATTGTTCTCTTTTGGGGACAAAATCTAAGGTCACCCTTGACAAGCTGAACAGGTGGTACTTAATTATTTATGGCAGCCATGTGGTAGAAGCTGGAACAGTAGTTACAAGGTTAAATCAGACTCACAAACCTTGAAATTACAGGGGAAGGAAAATAACACACACACACACACACACACACACACACACACACACACACACACACATTTAACTAGCACATAGAAAAAGTGTCTCAAAATAGGCTGCTGAACTGCACACAAAAAACAAATATTACCAGCACTGTGTACAAGTAAAGAATGCAGCGAATCCGAAATCTGTTTTAAACAATATATCTGTAATGCATTCCAGACATGTTATTAGTTTGATGTTCAGGTTCCGATTGAATGCTTTAAAACAAAGTATTCTGAAAATATACACTGCATATGTGGCAAACAAATTACCGTAAACCACCTACTTCTTCAGTGCCCAGGAGTCCGGCACTTTGTTCCTAAGATAAAGTTAGCAGATCAACTGTCAGCCAGTGCACCATTATCCACTGAAAATATTTTAAATAATAATTCGTTACTTTGCATGTTCTCTGAAATAATTTTTAATTCCAGTCCACTTGTATCTATCTCTGATGTAAACTAAAATTGTTGTGTTGTACGACATTGATATAAAAGAGTTAAGATTATATGATATATATGGTCAGCCCCCCCCCCCCCACCCCCTTCCTCTATTTCCGTCCTCTTTTCCACCCTGATGCCCCCCATCCCCACCCGCAAACTTTCCCTCCCCCCACCCATCCCCCTTCATTATGCTTCAATTCTACTAAACTTGTTTCGTTTGATATACTTTAATTCCCCCGATCAACATACACTAAAGGCTAGATAAACAACCAGGATAAGTAAATGTCCACAAGTCAGTCGACAGTTTCAAGTCAGCTCTGGCAAAAGCCAGAAGCCGATAATATCACTGCGCTGTGCACCCTCACCGTTGCGCCTATGCCAGTAAATGGATGTTTTAGTGACGTACTAATCCAGATCCAGAATATCTACCTATCTCACCACCCATCCCAACCTTCCCCTCTTATCCCTAACACAGTCCTCTCTCTCTCTCTTGTACACACACACACACATACACACGCACACACACCACGCACACACGCACGCACGCACGCACGCCCACACACACACACACACACACACGTACATGCACACACACAATCATATGTTTGTTTTGTTTGTTTGTTTTGTTTTTTTCTGTTGTTGTTTTTTTCGTCTAATAACACTAATAGTGAATAGACGTTAAACTAAAGAACACACACACACACACACACACACACCACACACACACACACAAAATCTCCCTCCATCTATCTGACAGGTCTTGGGACAGTTTAAACAGAAATGAACCGATGTCCACTATGGCAGCTGATGACAGACGAAAGGATGACTCCTCCCAAGAAGCAGCGACACCCTCATGATTACACATTCAAGCCAAAGCAATGCTAATGAGATCTCATTCCAATGATCAACAAGACTATTTGTGTTAGAAAATGCACAAGTTTTCATCTATTTCTGCAACACTATTATGGAAAAAAGTGAGAGCAAAAGGTGGTGGGGCAGAAGGGGTGAGAAACAGAGAGGGAGCATTCTAACTAGTATCATACGATCACCCTGAAAGCGACTCAGTTTCCAAAATTAACAAAGAAATGAAATATATGACATTAAACAATCATAATTAAATAAAATCAAATGAAAGCAAATTCAAACAAAACAAAATCTGTGATGCAATAGTAATAATTGTGAAAATGTAATTAGACATGTCTAATTTCAGCAGCACTGGTAATGACCCTCTGAATTGTACTTAGCATGGATAGATTTACGAACAGCACTGCTGAACATGACCACATAAAATATGTACTATTCTGCTCATCCCTTGCAGCATGTGCTCACATGCACGCGCGCACACATACACACACACAGATTGAACTTTACACTGCTAGTGAAGGTACATGGGACTGTGTGTGAGTGTGTGTGTGTGTGTGTGTGTGTGTGTGTGTGTGTGTGTGTGTGTGTGTGTGTGTGTGTGTGTGCGGGTGTGTGCATGCTTGTGCATGTGTGTACATGCGCATGTGTGTGTGTGGGAGGGGGGCGCATGCATGTGCGCATACACCCACATACACATATGCACGTGCGGTTCTGCGTGCCAGTGTATGTCTAAGTAATATTAAAATATGGGCCTGTACCTTTACAATCAACTCAGCATACGAAACATTCATCTTAACTCCTAAAACAGATTTTGTTTGTTGCAGTTAATATGTCCTCCAATCAACATCTAACATCAAAAAAGGTCATTCACACAGACTTTCTTTTTGCTTTTCATGAATCATCTTCGCAACACCATCCAGCCCTAATGAAAAAAATTATGATCACTCGCACAGACTTTCTGTTCCAATTAAAAAACAAGTGAAAATATCCTTCCAATGCGAGCAAACAAACAACAAAAAATTCATGTTGACATGCACATGCCGTTCACCACGCAACAACTTCCCAAAACAGAAGGAGAATAAAACCAGCAAAACTATCAACAACAACAAACCAAAGCACACAAGATCTCTGTTTACTTTCTCTGACAAGAGCTATGAATTACACACAGTTAGACAGGCCAACAGTCAATTGGAGCAGCGGGCGAGGCCTACCTGATGCAAGTTAAGGGACAGAGGGGTGGTAGACCTCACAAACAGCGTGTCCTGTGATGTGAAGCCAGAGTCCTGGGACGACACACTGGTCAGACGCTCAACGCCCAGGGGAAGCTGCAGGAAGGAAGAGGTCTCAGGTCGAGGTGGGTGGGGTAGGAGGGTGGACGAACAAACAGTGGGTGCAGTTTGGAAAAGGGAAGGAGAAGGAAAGGGGGGGGGGGGGGGGAGTAGAAAGCATAACAGAACTAGAAGTGGTGGCAAACTCAGGTAGCAGAAAGCGAGAAGGGAACAGGCAGCATACAGGCTCATGCTTTGCAAGCAACAACATGAGAAAATACCAAAGCAGAAATTCCAAGAAAATGAAACTGTAATTTGATATTTCATATCTACTATTTGTTACACTAATACTACTGTGTACATACTACAGCTTATGTTTTGTTTTGTTATCATGATACACTTTGTTTGTGTAAAGTGTAATGATGCTGGCAGCATAGATAACACGGCAAACTTACATACGTACATGTGTGTGTGTGTGTGTGTGTGTGCACGTGCATGCATGCCTGTGTGTGTGTGTGTGTGTGTGTGTGTGTGTGTGTGTGTGTGTGTGTGTGTGTGTGTGTGTGTGTGCGTCTGTGTGTGAATGTATCTCTGTGTGAATGTATGGGTGTCCACATGCATACATGTTTGTGGAAGTGCACAGATACTGTCATATATTCATACATCTGGATGGGATGTGTAACAAGCACAGTCATATGAATGAGCACACTCTATGTTTGTGTATCAAGAAGAAAAAGATGTTTGTTTTTCACAATCACTTCTTCAATACACATGAATACTGCAACAGTAACTGAAGTGTACTGGAAAATGTATACTAGGAAATACATACTTCTAATTCAACTATTCACTGAAAATTGTATATATACAACTATGTATTTCTGATCAAAATCAATCATTTTTACTATTCTACCAAGACATTCATGTGCTTCATATTGTTGATTCATGTGTGTGTACCTATGTTTACATGCCTGTATGCATGCGCAGTGTGTGTGTGTGTGTGTGTGTGTGCGCGTGTGTATACTATAGGTACAGGTATGAACATGGGTGTGCATGTGCCTGAGTCCATGCTTAAGAAGCACATAATACTGAGTAAATGAGATCTTCCAGCTTCTGCATGTTACCTTAAAATATTCAATATGTAAATTCTAAGTAATCATACTTCTTGCATCCTTTTCAAATGCAAGTTTACATTTCTATCTAGATTTAGACTACAAGAAAGAAGGGTGGCAGTCAAGAACGAAGAGGCTGGGGGAACAGACAGAGAGAAAGAGAGAGAGAGAGAAAGAAATGTATTTGCTCGCACATATGCAACTGTATGCATGCACTGAGCATTCATATGTGAACAAACCATTAGCATGTATTGATGCAAATATGAAGACTGTGTGGAAAATGCCGACTATATTAGTAACTGTTTAAAGCAAAATCAAAACTACAGTGAATTATAAACCAACCCTAGAAAAAAATACCAATACTGATAACGAACAATAAGCAAGAACAAATCAGCAAAGATATAGCGACATGCAGAGAAACTTCTGCATCAAAGCAATGCAACAAACCTCTATCGATCTGTTCTTGTTTTTTCTTTTTTCCTCATTTGAGAAACAACAATATTTTCTGACAAGACAGCGAAGGCACCCAAGTAACAGAAAAATACAAAGATAAAGTTCTGAAAATAAAATGCAAATGATAAATGATTCCCTGACAAGACACACATACACACTCACACACAAGCGTGAAGAAAGTTCTAAACAACCCTCATACAACACACATCCACATCGATGGGCACACGAGAGCAGTAAAAAAACAAAAAAGTTTTAAACTTTTTCATGCGAACAAACATGCACACAAATATGCAGGTGAACCTGGAGTTTAAAGCACCCACATTTGGAACCATTTAAAATAGCAGTCTTTAGGAAGAGAAGGCAACTTTCTATTGAATACAGACCAGACATTTAATCCAGAATGGAAGAACTGAAATATTCTAATATTGCTGATGGAAGCAGTCAATTCATGTGTGATAACCAAAATTTCAACATGTTTGTTACATGTAAAATGAACACAACTCTATTAAGATGGCTTACACACAAATCTACATACTTTCAGCATGTTTGTTCATTTGCAACATGTACCCAACTGTACCGAAGTGGATTTCAGGCAAATTCTCAAACTTGTACATCAAGAGTATGCACCTTGATCTGCTACAGAAAGATGCGTCAAAATTCTAAAAACTGATGAAAAACAGTGTGCCCTGAACTCCAGTTTTGCCAGTGCATTCTCCCTAGACTTTTCATCTTATCACACTCATACACACATGCACACAAAACGCAGTCACTGATCCCATCCTACCTGCACCGTGTTCTGCTTGTGCAGGGTGTGTCCCGGGGAGTGGGACTTGGAGGAGGTGCTGGAGCAGCTGTTGATGCTGGCTATGCTGCACACTGATGACTTGCGTGACCCCAGTGAGCTGGGAGAGCTGGGCGGGGAGGGATGCTGCACACACCCATCTCACACCTCTCGCATCCAAATTTCTCAGAGTTTGTCACCACCACCCCCCCTCCCCCCATTTTTTCCCCCAGGCCTGTAAAACTGATGCCAACTGTCAAAAACACATGACCAAAACCACTTGCATTGGGGCATGTCACAAACAGTACAGTGTAGCTATGGTGAGATTAAGCCTCTGAAATCAACAATCAGATGGTAATTTTTGGGACCCCCATCCTTTCATGCATCCATTTCACAATTTCTGCACACATTTCTATATCACTAGCTATGTTTTAAAGAGAAAGGGGAAAAAAAAGGGAAAATGCTACCAGAGAAAGACACCACAAGTTATTCTGGCTTCCACAGTAGCACAAAATTGCGTGTTTGTTCATGTTTTTGTGCATGAGCACTTGTACATATCTGAGTGCGCATGCATACTTAATACACACACACACACACTCAGACACACACACACACACACACACACACACACACACACACACACTCACAATTATGCAACCATCCATCTGTCCATGCTTGTATGAATGCACGCAAATATGCGAATGGACGTACCTCTGGGCATGCACATCTCTCTATCATGACCGCTGTTTAAAAAAATTTTTTTTTAAACTTGCCACAACTCCCTTGAAAGACAACACACACTACCAAACACATCTAAGCATCTTCCCCAAAACATACGTCACTGACGACAACATCATTACCTGCTTTCCGTGCAGACCAAGCGTAGCCACATCCACACCTTTGAGGTCAGCGATGACCTGTTCGCTGGAGTCTGGGAGGGTGTGAGGGTCAGAAGCCTGCATGCACAAACTGTGCATGATCTCCTGCAGATGGGTCACCTCTGACAGCAGGTGGACTTCATGATCCTGTCGACAAAGGTTCATTGCACATGGGATGGAATATACCACAAGCATGGCCACTGTCTGTCTTTTTCTGGAAAGAAGAACCACTTGCCATGGAGGCACACATCAAAGTGGTTAGTATCAATCCAGGCACTGTTGGATCAATAACAATGACTAAATCATCAGCGCAGACTCTACAAGGTGTGTCTGATTCAAATGTAAAAGGCAATGATCTTGGGCGCGAAATGTGGAGAGTCACCTTCGATGTTCACATCATTACTTCAATCTTCTCAGCCAAGGTGACTGACAAAATCTTCTCAGCAAAGGTGACTAATAACTATGTTCACACACAGACATCAACAACATATAAAAAGGCACATGCATATCCAACAGCATCAACCAACAGATTTCCTTGGAATATTTGAAGAGAACTGGATCTGCAGGAGTTTTTCTGTAACTTTTGTCAAAAAAGTCCCCAAGTGTCACAAGTTCCCCTGGCACTTGCAAATTAATTTGGTAGCCTGGTACATGTTCAGTCAAAAGGTATGGTAGTATAAGCACAGATTAAGTATATACTGTGTAACCTCCTTAGTCTGTGGTATAAGTTAATCTATACTTTGGATGCTAGAGAGTGTGAAATTACAAATTTGTTTACTTGTCATCAGATTTTGTATTTCTGCCAAATATACTTAACTAACCTAACATTACTGTTTCCACGTAAGAACTGATCCTGGGCTTGACACACTTTCAAAGCATCATCACATTTTCTACAGGAAAAAAAAAAGTTCAACAATCATCAGTGAAAAAAATTTGAATTTCAGGCAGATGCCCAACACTACTTGGTAATCCACAGAAGGCATAATTTCTAAGGTCAGATAAACCACTGACTGCAATGTCAAAAAGTCAGACCACAGTTTGTATAAAAATGAATTCAAGACCAAGATGATCACCAAAACATTTTCATTTTCAGAACCAGTACGTGGGTACAGGAAAATGAAATGTTGCACATCACATGTAAGTAATTCCAAATACATACCTATGACAAATCAGGCCAAGACTAAAAAACACACAGAAAAAAAGGCTGCTATTCAGCAGGGAACACATGAATTAATGGCTTAGAATTCAGTGCATCAAAATGTCCAAAACACACACAGATGATTTTCAAGGGATTAGCCACCTACACAAAAGCACCTGGAAAAAAGTGAATTTCCACCACGCAAACACGTGAACCATTCTAACTTCGAAGAAAGGTATAGTCAAAACTCAGGACTGAGTTATGATCACTTCATGTTATGAATAAGTGAAGGGCTACAATGGAGCTTTTGTCATTTTCATTCCACTCATGTGATCATTGAAAGCGAGATGTCATCATGTATAACAAAACAAAAAAAGCTACAAACATTTATGCATACATAAAACATGCTCTTACTACAAACATTTATGCATGCATAAAACATGCTCTTACTAACACATCACAACTGGGTGTAATTTAAGCCCAGATTTTTTATTCTTTCTTTTTAAGCAAAGATCAAAAAGAATAAACAGGTGGTTTTATATCAATGGGGCATCTGTCTTAAACACACCAACCCGAAAGAGCAGCAAAGAAACCATACACATTTTCACCAGTGGATAAGAAAGAGAAAATCAGTGTCTGGTTTTCACTACTCTGAATTCATCACACCACCTGCAGATCTTTTGAAAAAAAATGTTTTTTCAATTACCCTTACTTTCTTTTTTTTAAATTACCCTTACTTTTTTTCTTAAATTACCCTTACTTTTTTTAACCAGATGGTGAAAATGACTGAAGTTTGAAAAGTTCTACCAAAAGGTGCACAAATATTTAGTGACTCCTCTCCTCACCACAAAAGGTTTAATACAGCTGATGAAGACACAGAACCGCTCCCGTTCCTCAATGAGCGCTGTGCGCACCGAGTTCTTCTCTGCTTCTCCCAGCAGCAGGTACTTGTCATTCACCTCACTCATGAGACTGTCCAGCTTCGTCTGCATCTCATTCTTACCTGAAATCAGTCACATTGAATGAAGAGAAAGTGTATGTGTGTGCAATGTATGTAAATGTGCGCTCTCACTTGCACTTAGGGCACAGAGCAAGCTCACCTATACATCTGACATATACCTCCATATTTTCATGACTCCCTCTTTTGACAATTTAATTTCTCTCCCCCTGCCCCCCCCCCCCCCCCCCCCCCCAACCCCCACCCCTTTGATTTCTGCAAGAAATTTATGTTGTTCTAGTCCCCACCTTGGATATATTGTTCTAGACATGTGTTCACCATAACTGCCAGCTTTTAGCAAAGGAGTACTCATCTGACATTGTTTACACTGTCACTGCCATACACTGCAATAGGCCCACAGAGCTGCTCTGCATCTGTGGGCATCCAGCCAGATTACAGTCTATGGCTTTAAAAAATGAGAACAGAAGAAAGACAGGGCCAGAGAGACTGTCAAGTACATACAGAGAGAGAGAAAGAAAGGAGACAGAGAGCGCTGAGACTGACACTTTGGAATTATGTTGTCAATGCCAAACGGGTCTTCTGACAAAGCAGGGAGGGGGTGAGGTCTGGGGTTGGGAAAAAGGGAAGGGAGTGAGAGGATGGGGAGGACAAACAACAATGCAAACAGATCAACACCTAGAATATATAATAAACCCAAATGAGATGTGTATGTAATCTTAATCAAATACACTTTTATCTGAACAGCACTTTATTACTTATGTATGAATAAATCTAGATTAGAATTAAATACAAAAACAAAAAAAGTCAGCGACATCATGCGAATGATTTCTTGGGGGGGTGGGGGAGTGAACAAACAAAATACGTCTGGAACATTTTGAACATAAAAACATATAAAGGAACTTATTCTTCACTTCCATAATAATGACAGAAAGAGAGAGAGAGAGACTCAAGAGACAGAGCAGAGAGAACCGACGTGGGTGGAGAGACAGAGAGAGAAAGAAAGAGTGAGACAGCAGACAGACAGACAGACAGACAGACGGACAGACAGAGAGGCAGAGAACTCAGAACTCAGAAAACTTATATTCGATCAAGGACTGAGATTTTAGGCAGAGCCTATTCTTCTAATCTGTCCTTGCTAAGCTAAATTATGCAATGATATTTAAAGACAATAAAATGAAAAGAGTAAAAAGAAAAAAAAAAGAAAAGATAAGATAAGAAAATGAAGAAGTAGGAAAAAAAAAAAAACCAAGAAAAAAAAAACAGCACAAAAGAGAGAGATAGACTGACAGATATAGAGAGACACAGAGAGGAAGAGAAAGACAGAGAGAGAGAGAGAGAGGAGAGTGAGAGAGAGAGAGACAGACAGACAGACAGACAGACAGACAGTCAGTCAGACAGACAGACAGACAGACAGACAGACAGACAGACTCAAGAGACTAGATGAGAAAGGAAGACAGGGAGAAAGAAGATAGTGAGAAAGAGAGGAAGAGGGATAAGGGATGGGCAGACACATAAACAGACAGGGAGTATGAAGTGGACAGAGTGATGCAGGCTAGACAGAAAAGCATCGATCACAGAATGGGGGAGGGAAAAGTGATCTGTGAGAATATATCACACACTGATCGCAGTGAAATGCCACTTTTTTTTTTACTGGCAAGTGCATATCAGAATCAACATATGACCAATTACAAGTGCCATGCAGAAAACAAAATATAAATTTCAGACCTTTTAATAGAAATAAAACACAATAAAGACAATACCTTTGTTGACCTTCTTTTGTAATCTCATTGTATCAGATGCTGCTTTCTTTATTTCTTGTCTAGCCTTCTTGTACTCTGAAAACAGTTTCACAGATTAAGATCAATTAACAGTTTGTAACCAAGCAGAGAGGAAGAACAAGGTATTGTTTGTGGAAACGCACTGAAAACGTATAACCAACTAAAGAGGAACAAACTATAACACACTAGTCAGGCACAGCAGAGTTAGAGTAGACTAAAAATACTTGACAGAAACACCAAATCTCTCTCTCTCTCTCTCTCTCTCTCTCACACACACACACACACACACACACACACACACACACACACACACACACACACACACACACACATACACACACACAATCAGCTTTTTTTTTTCTGTTTCCCAATACTTCTTGTCTGGAGGCAAGTTTCAGTTGGTGTTGACCCAGCTGAAATGAGTTCATGAACTGACAGTGATCTTGAAACAGATAATGTGCAAGGTGAATAAATACTTCAGCACCACCTCCCTTTTCCTCACCACGCTGAACTGGCATACCATTCCGCATGCACAGGGGAGCTGATAACACACTACCTCATTAAAAACGAGGCTGTAACTCTACAATGGGCAGCAACAGTACAACGCTGCAATCCATCCGTTTTTAAAACATGGTATTACATACCAATAACCATGAAAAAGCCAGTAAACTAAACTTTCTGATTCCTCACATATTGGGGATGATTATCATACACAAATCATACTTTGCAGTGAAAGATAAGAGAGAAAGAATAAACAGTACACTGGAATGAGCATCAACATTTCACAAAAATGCCTTTAAACTCATCAAAACAGATGTAAAGCACACTGTTGATAAGCACACAATTTAAAAGCGCTTTATGTGCACAAAACGGCAGAGAGGAGAGAGAGGGAATATAAAAGCACTCCATATGCACAAAGGGGTAGAACGGAGAGAGAGGGAATAGGGAGGAGTGGGGGGGGGGGGGGGGGGACTGATTTGTCATGTGTTTTCTGAACAACTGAAGTTCTAGTCTCATTCAATCATTCAGAGCATAAACTTGGCACAATTTTCTTAAAACAATACATTTTGTCTCTGTGCCATTTTTCTGCAGAAACGGTACATACACAACACTGATGCTGTAATGAAAAGAAAAGACAATAACAGAAGAGAAAGAGAAGTCCTGGATTCTATGGCTCAGACACACTTCGTCGAATGCCAAGGGTACTGTCAGGGCGTAACGAAGGTCAGTGCTGGGGCACTGTTCATTTCAGTCGCAGACCCTTGGGGGAAAGAAGAGAGCACATAGCTGTGTCACCCCTACCATCTCTTTCCTCATTCCTCCCTGTCATGCCCTCCTAAATCCAAACACACCAGGAGTGGATCACTGTACAGAAGAGCTGGACAGAGGGCTTGGAAGGTAGAGCATGATCCACACATTATCAACAAACCTTTTCTAAAAATGTGCGTGCGTGTGTGTGCGTGCGTGCGTGCGTGTGTGTGTGTGTAGCTTTTACTAAGGGGGATAGGGGAGACAAGGAGGGAGGGAGGGACAGGATAATGGGGTGGAGGAGTGAGAGCTTCTCCTGTTCCTTGAATGTGTTCTTTGTAGTGCTTTCAATGTCTATTTTGGGGGAGATGAGGATGAGGGACAAAATGACAAGCAGTGGAGGTCTAAGAGCTTTTCTTCTTGTTCCCAAGATGTGTTTTTTTCCAAAGCTTTCAGAGTTTCATTTTTTTCAGATTGAACCTCTAAGAACTCCCTATCCCCATAATGGCTACCAGACTAAACAGGTCACTCAGTTAAAGAAGGCTACTCACTGTGTGCGTAGCGTTCATTGGCAATTCGGCCGACTTCTTCAGTGCAACTGCTGGGTTGAGAAGCCGTTAAAACTTCCTCAACATCCGTATCCTCAGTTAATGCTTGCATAATCCCCTCACTCCCTCCTCCTCCTCCCCCTCATCCTTTCCCTTCTGCCTCTTTTTCCTCCTAAATCCTCTTCCCTAAAATTCCCACTCTGTGACCTTTCCTTTCTCAGTGAACTTTTTGCACTTTCCATATATTTGATCTTGAACTCTATTCTGAAAGCAAACAGAAAATACGGATCGGAGTCAGAGAAGGCCAAATCACTTCAGACTGTCAAACGTGCAGCAAACTTTTGCCACTTGTAACATATTCTCCAATTTTCATTTATGAGTGATATGATTTTTAGTTTAAGTCACATTTCTTGTTATAATACTCCTTATTTCCCCCCATATCACTGGCTTCTTCTCATTCTGTTCCCCTTTATCTCATGTTTATGCAAGTACCCGGCTTTAAACGCTCACAATGAACATATCACTTCCTAAAAGACATTCTCAAAGACCTTTTACCTTTTGCATGATCTTTATCAAGCTGAGCTACAGCCTTCTTCCAGTCTTCCAGTCTTTCTTGCAAAGGTGCTACAACACTGTCCAGTACCGAGCTGAAAAGAAAACAACAACAATAACAGTAAACTAAGGGTTTGGGTAAATTTCACGTAGTTCTTCCAGGTCAATTTGAAAACACAGCATAAACTTTACCTAACAAGGAAAAATCTATTTCCACCTAAATTACTGCAATACCTGGTTTTATTACACTGACCTACAGTAGCTGATCATAAATTCTGTGATTAAAAGTGTACAGATAATATTTACTGTGAAGAAATAAAGACACTACATGTATTCAGAGCACATGAAAAAAGAAATACAAGTAATTCTTACCATGGTTTGACATTTTCATGGAAACCAAATCCTGAGACAAACTTTGTCACAATATACTCAGACAATCATCACACTTTAACGACTACCATTTGCAACAGCTTGTCCTGAAATAATGTAAATTTGAAAAGAAGAAAGTAAAAAAAAAATATTAAAAAATGAATCAAGACAGAAAGACAAAAAATGAATAAATGAATAAACAAGTAAATAAACAAATCAAGATAAAGAAATCTATTTCAGCTTTCTTAAATAAGAAATTCAAACTCATATTTTCAGGAACACAAGAGGAATGAGTCCCTGATCCTGAAACTGAATTGTGGCTTCTCCCTCCATCCTGAAATCAAATTGTGGCCATCTTTTTAATCCTGAAATTTACCACAAAGTGACATGAAAACCTATTCTCAGACAAGTTATTAATAGAATGTAAACAGCGATTTATTTAAATAAAAAAAAGGCTTTTAAAAGCCCATAATAACAAATTAAGTGCCCTGCGACTCTGTTATTCAGTGTTAACTGATGAAAAAAAAAAAGGTTAATAAACTTTCTTTTTCAAATCTATCGTTACTATCCAATACTAAGTATAGAAATTACGACAAAGCAACAGCTGAAATGAAATGATAAGTCTACAAAGGGAAAAAGGTAAACAGCACTGAGGCAAGAAAAGAACATATCAAAATCTAACATCAGATTCTTGATCTCGATGATCTGGTTGATCTTTGTTTTACACTGGTGTTAGACCTGATAGAAGCTCCCTCAGTCTTTGCACTGATGACAATTGCAGCATAAGAAGTCTACTTTTTTCCCTGCTGTACACTTCATTCAACATTTGACCACACAGCGCTCAATAACACACACCGTGAGTGTTAATCCTCTGGTATTAATTTTTGCCCCATTCCACCCCCACCATGCTCATCCAAATATTCCCATGTGTGGAGATTTTGCAGATGGTTTTCAGATCATTCTTTTGTTTTTCTTCAACAAATATTATTACAAAAGCAGCCTCCAACTTCCTGATTTAAAGAGTTCCTGGTAAATTTAACAAGATTTTGCACAGAAAAATTCACTAAATGATCCAGAAACACAAACTTTTTCTTTTCCAGATATCTTACTTCTTTACCAATCACCCTATATCAAAAAATTATCAAAGAAGATGAATAATAAACAGAATCCTAATTTTGCCAAAATGACGAAAAACTGGAAAATACCCCAATGAAATCATTTTGATCCTGAAAACACCCAGCACAATCTTACCAATCCAGACACATGGAAAGCACTTTTTTTTTTTTGCTACATTTCCATTTATTACAGATGACTTGCACCTCTATACTGTGACACCTCTGCACTGTGAAATATCTCTCTGTCTACGTTTCCTTACTTAGGCTACCTTTTATTTCCCTTATAGTTCTTTCCCTTCTGCTTACACTCCCTTCCCATCCCACAACACCCCTCTCCCACTACAACCACCAACTCTGTCTTAACTCTCAATGTCCTTTCTCTGCTTTGCATGCATGAACCATACACAAGACCCTATCTAAACAGGTTATACACACAACAGTATCTATCAAATGCTTACTTTGTAAGAGCCTTGAGACAGGTTTCAATGCTTTTGTGTCGCATACACAGGCGAGTCAGGGCGGAACCAATCTCCTTTGTAGCACCTGATCACATAAACACATGTTTGTAAACATTTTCCTCCCTGATAAATTAAATATTCCTCGCACCTTTCTACAACCAGCCTTATTTTTTGTTTGTTTTGAGTTTGTTGGTATATTTTTGCTCTTCCTCAAATCTTGGAACAACCAATACAGTTGGTGTTCTCTTTTGTTTGCCTGTTTGCTTCTCTTTTTTTTTTTTTTTTTTGGGGGGGGGGGGGGGGGGGAGGGACACTCGTACCTGTTTGTTCATGCTCATCTTCCATTCCTCCTCAGAGGTATCACTCATTCATTGCTCATTCCAGCCATCCCATATACAGCCACATCCAGGGTCCTCCTAGTGCAACCCCACCACTGACAGTCCACCTACAGTACACAAGTGACATTTGGCCATCAAGAGGCAACCTACCAGAGCAAACACCAATCTACTACCTAGTCATCTTGATGATGTTCAGCCATGCTTGTTCTGAACCAACAGGACACCATCTTCTAAGCCCTCACTGATAACAAAAATTGCTTCACTGCAGAACTAATATGGGTGAGCATCCTCTCCGCCCCTTACCCCCTCCCCCTCCTCACCCCACCCTCCCCTCAGGTTTTTTCTTTTTTTTTTTTTTTTTTTTTTTGGGGGGGGGGGGGGGGTTGCTGTTGTTTTGTTTTGTTTTTTGTTCTTGATTTGTTTTTGTTGTTGTTGTTTTCAGGAAAATATGCAGCGACCATGGTGATGATAAAGATGATGACAGTGATAATGGAACTGTGCTCAAACCTAGTCTATCCCCTAGTATACTTATTGCATACTTGTCAAACAAGGTCACTTCCACACAAAAGTGATTTCTCAATTCTGCAATTTATCATCATTAAACTATAGGCCCAGATCTCAAATCCACAAAGTGTTTAATGAAATCATCAGACCCAATCTCATATAAAACACATGTATGAACTCTTTTTTTTCCTCTATGCTCCCACAGCTCTTTCCCAAAAACAGCAAACAAATCAAAACAAAGGACTTCTCACTTCTTCTTGTTGGGTTTTTTTTTTATTTGTTTTTGTTTTTTTCTGCTACCTGAATAACAGAATAAAAATGGCTCAGTGCTTTTACAGCCTTTTCATTTCTTTAGACATCAGCAGAATTTTCTTTTTCATCTCTGTTTGAGTGTGTGTGTGTGTGTGTGTGTGTGTGTGTGTGTGTGTGTGTGTGTGTGTGTGTGTGTGTGTGTCCGTGTGTGCGTGCACGTTTATGTGTCCATGTGTGCACATGCATATGTTGCATGTCACTTATTATGAGCATATACACTCCATGTGCGTGCGTGCGCAATCGCGCATGTGTGCATGCGCACGTCATGCATGTGTGTGTGCATGTGACTGTGCATGTGTGTTTAGACATGAAGCAAGAGAACTGTGTAACAAGTGCATCTCCTTCTCCCCTATCTTCACCACCACCACCACCAAAAAATCCATACTCTACCATTTCAATATTTTCAGCAAACTCAACACAGCAGCACTGTATGAGCAGAATACTAACAATATTCAATTTTACTTTCTGCCTGGTGTTCCTGAAAGTGAAAAGGACTTTCTTGGCTCATTTTCTCTTTGACTGGCATGATACGTGGAAATAGCTTCATGACCTCATGAGCATGTGCATATATGTTAGTGTATGTAGTAGTGAGGGAGTGGGAGGACAGGCGGAAAGAGTGGGCTGGGGGGAAGCGGATACACATCTATGTTCATGTGTCTGTAAATGTGTATTCCAGATCATGCAGGTTGCTGATGTGCTTTCATGAGCATCACCTTGACTTCCACCCATCAATGATGTGGGATGATGACCTGCAATCATGCTGCTCTGAAGACTGTCACCTTTTAAGTGAAAAAATCCCATGCACACCTCCTGTCAGAAGTTACCACATATGCACAAAATTTGATGACTTTTTTCCATTTCTATTTACTTTTCTTCCCAACTGCCTTAACATAACAAAATACAGGGATGTGAGAGAATCTGGGGGAAAGTGGCATACTAAGGCCAGAATTCAGAGGCCATGACATTTCAATGTCCTCTCTAAATATAGAACAGCCAGACTGGTCAAAGCTGATCAACCGAAACAAAGTTTACAGAAAAAACAGCCAATGGAAAGCACTACACCTAAACGGATACTTAGCAATCTCTTGTCATCCTTACTTAACTTCTCTTGAAGACTTGGAAAACCATTCCTTAAATTCTGAGTAAACCATTACTTAAATTTTGTCTTTTTAAATGAAAAGTTCTTTCAAGCTATTCCACTTGGTTTTCACATCCCTCAACATACTTTCTTCACACATCCACCTCCTCCCCTCCCCATTCACCCCTCCATCCCTCTTGTGCATCGTAACCTCTATACATAACCCCTTCTTCCCCTTTCTTCCTCTCTCACAAAGCTTTAATAAGGTTCACACCAGCAAAATCAAGCCCAGAAGATTCTTTAACTGTAAGGAACTGTTCCACGGATCAGACAGAACACCGTATATAAAACCTTCGACAGCCAGAAGGGGCAAACCACTCAAAATCAATGTTGTAGTGGATACAAGAGCTGTGGATAATACAGTACGACTGGTCACATTTCACAAAGACATCTCTGTGCTGTCTAATGATACTTGAGTCCTGGAGTGGGGCTCTCAACCGCTTCCTTCCTTCCTTGCCTGGCCACACACGATTGGGTTCATGGACACCACAACAGGATGTGGCAGTTTCTGCCTACATATATATGAAGCTACCCAACTGCTGGCAAATCTATTTATGTAAGTGAAATCCTGTCTTCCAACGAGTCAAACTTCGATAACAGAATGACTGTGAGCTATGCGCTGTCTTCTTTCACTTATTATTTTTTAAAAGGGTGGAAAAAACAACCTATGACCTGCTTTGTCATCTTTCACTAATCAAAAAAAGATTATACTAAAAAAAAATAACCAATGCTACGACCTGCCTACTGTTTCTGACAATTTGGTCTAAAGGATTTTATGTCCAAAAAATGGTTGATGACTCTCATCCCTCACTCCTTCCACTTTTCTTCAGTCAACAACAAAAATGTCATATCGACTGCAGAATAAAAATGTACAAAGTGATAAAATTTGTTGAAACAATCAGTCAAATTTAGGTTTGAGAAAAGTTTCATTTCAAAATCATGATCTTTTCATTTGTTAAAACAATCAGCCTAACTCAGGTTTGAGAACAGTTTCATTTTAAAATCATGATCTTTTCATTTGTTAAAACAATCAGCCTAACTCAAGTTTGAGAACAGTTTCATTTTAAAATCATGACCTTTTCATTTGTTAAAACAATCAGCCTAACTCAGGTTTGAGAACAGTTTCATTTTAAAATCATGATCTTTTCATTTGTTAAAACAATCAGCCTAACTCAGGTTTGAGAAAAGTTTCATTTTAAAATCATGACCTTTTCATTTGTTAAAACAATCAGCCTAACTCAGGTTTGAGAAAAGTTTCATTTCCGAGATAATTGTATCATGTTCATGGATTCACAGGACGAAAGTGCTGTAAGAATGATGAAAATTGTTACAGCAAATCTTACAAACACTCTTCAGATGACACCCCAGAGCTTTATCCACAATGTGATCATCCAGAATGTGTCTCATGCTTCGCTTATGCGGTGGAAAATGAATAACATCTAGCTTTTATTTTGATTATGTCTTACATAAGATTTGTACACACACAAACACACACACACACACACACACACAAAGCCATGTGGTTCTGAAAAACAATAATATGATATTGCACTGAAACCAAAACACAGCGGGTTTTTTTCTTTGTTTTCAAACTACAGCATGGCAGGATATCTTTGAATAATAAGTCGCTGTCAACTACAATGCATCTGAAACCAAAGTTTCTTTAAAACTGGAATTGACTGTGTGATAGATCTCTCAGTGTTAAGATGGTAAGGTAGAAAATAAGACAAGGTTCTCAAAATTATTAAGGAATTATTACACAATGATATCAAACATAATCTTTGATGCCATTTCAGTGACTGACCACGTAAAATATTTGCAATGTCTAGTTGTCTCTTTTAAAGGGAATGACTTTGGTTGTTGCGAGACTTCTTATTCAACTGAAATTTTGGTCTGAAATTATAGCCATTACATATTTCATTATTTGTCTTATTCTTTCATGAATTCAACCATTCACTTCACAATTTTGGTCAGTACTCATATCATCCAAAAATTTACTGTCTCTGAATCCATCTTTTAGCACTTGGTAAATTTTTCTTTTCTTCCAGCTAAGAAGCCTTTTCTTTAAATTACACAACACAAGCACTTTGAAGGTGGAGGTGAGAAGCACAGAGCAGGTGTCATGTTTGTGTGTGTGCGTGTGTGTGTGTGTGTGTGTGTGTGTGTGTGTGTGTGTGCATGTGCGCTCGCGCGTGTGTGTGTGTGCGAGCACATGTGTGTTTAAGGGGAGGGATGGAAGAAAGGTGTGGGTGAAAGAAGGTGCAAAATGTAAACAGTATCACATTCATTCTTCCACAGTTAATGAAAGCCACAAATCACAGAAGAATTTGACCGAGCACACTGGCTGACATTAAGCTGAGCGCACGTGTGTGTGTGTGTATGTGTGTGTGTGTGTGTGTGTGTGTGTGTGTGTGTGTGTGTGTGTGTGTGTGTGTGTGTGTGCGCGCATGTGTGAGTATGTGTGTGTGTGTGTGTGTGTGTGTGTGTGTGTGTGTGTGTGTGTGTGTGTTAGCCACTCCATTACCGAAAACAACACTCGTGTCAGGTCCACAAGTGGCAAACTGCTTGTAAAGTTCATGCCTGCTGGAATTACAGAAGATAACTTTTGACACTGAGCCCAGGTCAGCGCCCTTATTCGGCACTGACCTTCTTGCTGGGTGGCTTGTCACAGCACTTGAACTATGACTGCATGCACTGAACCTGTGTCCTGTTTACCCCTGGGCCACATAATCATTCTTCTCTTTTTCTAACTGAAGACTGTTTCAGGATTACAACCAACTTCATGCAACCATAATACACAGAAATGTGAGCTTGTGGTACTAATACTATAGTCACTTTTCATACAAACTGAACATAACTTCACTCTTAACCCCTTGGCCATTTAATGTTCGATCCATATAAAAGCATTAAAGCCCCCCCCACCCCCCCAAAAATAAAAGCATCGTGTAAAATACATGTTCAAACAACACCAACTGAGGATCAGAATCATACCACGTTACCTCTTGAGTTAGTCGCCATATCTGCTACTTTCTGGAATGCTTCCAAAAAGGAACCAATTGCCACCAAGGTGGTCCTGAAACACATATCGAAACAACTTACAAACCAATCATGAAGAAAATAACCAAAATAACAAGATAATGTTGGGTCAAGTTTGCATCTTGACAATAAGAAAGAAAAACACAACAATGGAGAAAACACAAAGAACAAAACAAAAAAAAGTCACCAAAAGTGAGTAAAGTGAAAGGTTCTTTGAAATTACATTGCAACTACCTTGTGGAAGAAAGAAACACACACACACACACACACACACACACACACACACACACACACAC
This sequence comes from Conus canariensis, assembly GCA_033310375.1. Taxonomy (NCBI): domain Eukaryota; kingdom Metazoa; phylum Mollusca; class Gastropoda; order Neogastropoda; family Conidae; genus Conus; species Conus canariensis. The sequence continues at coordinate 46,088,886 of CM065730.1, forward strand.
ACACAACCAAAAAAAAAAAAATGAGAGAGAAGTTTAACAAGCCTTCTCTTGAAGGTGAAATTTTTTAATTACTGTATCAGCTGGCAGAATGTGAAATGCTGCCTTTGAAGCCAACCAGTCACTGCCTACAATGTAAATTTGGTTTACTATTCAGCAGATGGGAAGGGAAAGAGAGAGAGACCAGCAGACCAACAGACTGACCGACAGAGACAGACAGACAGACAGACAGAGACAGTTTGTGTGAAAGAGGAGAGTTGTTGGCTCAGGGAAGGAGGATACGAGGAGGAGGGTGCTAAATGGTATGTAAAGCAAAAGAGAACTTTTACTAACAATACAGTAACAGCAGTAATACTAACCAAATGCAATCTGTTTTTCAATCTGCTATTCTGTTGCACAGAGTTGACTTGGCATGATACAGATCTATAGATTTTTTTCCTTCTGTTTTTTGTCTTACAATGACGCACAAATATTTGGCTCCCCGCAGTATGGTGCAGTATCAAGGTGTAACATCATGCTGTACGTAATGGAACATGATCATGATGCAGGAAACAAATACATGACAGACTAAAACACTGTATGGTGTGGTGTGGTGTGGTGTGGTGTGGTGTGGTGTGGTGTGGTGTGGTGTGGTGTGGCGTGGCGTGGTGTGGTGTGGTGTGGTGTGGTGTGTGGTGTGGTGTGGTATAGTACAGTACAGCAAGGTATGGTATGGGATGAATGGTGTAGTGTGGTATGGTTATGTCATGGTATGATTTGGTTTGACTTGATGTAGAAGGGTAGGGTAGGACATTGCACAGCACAGCATGGCATGACACAGCTGGGTAGGGAAGGGTATGACATGACAGGGTAGGACAAGGCAGAAGGCTAGGACCTTATACTATGGCCTGGTAGGAAAAAATGACAGGGTATAGGACTGTACGATAGGAAATGGTAGGATAAATGGTATGGCACGGTATTGTAAATGATACGATAGGATAGTGTAGATTATGGTATGGTAAGGCAGGATACGGTATGGTGTTTGGCAGGACTGTTTGGTCGAATAGAGTACAGTACATGGTAGAGCACGGTATGATGCATTTTTTTGCGTGTATCGTGTGGTATGGTAGTCACTGCAGTATATGACAGAGTAGGATATGGTCTGGCAGGTACGGTATGATACAGCAAAACTGGGTGGTAGGATATGATAGGGTTTGGTGTTGCACGTTTTGGGATATGGTATGGTATGATACTTAAGATATGGTACAGTAAGGTAGATGGTATGGTATGGTATGGTACGGTGCGGTGCGGTGCAGTGTGGTACGGAACGGAACGGAATGGAACGAAACAGAATGGAACACAACGGTACGGTATGGTATAGTATGGAATGGAATGATATGGTATGGTATGATATGGTAGGGTAGAGCAGGGTTGGGTAGGGTAGGGTAGGGTAGGGTAGGGTGGAGTATGGTATGGTATGGTATGGTATGGTATGGTATGGTATGGTATGGTATGGTATGGTATGGTATGGTATGGTATGGTATGGCATGGTATGGTGTGGTATGGAATGGAATGGTATGGTATGGAATGATAGGGTAGGGTAGGGTAGGGTAGGGTAGGGTAGGGTAGGGTAGGGTAGGGCATGGCATGGCATGGCATGGCATGGCATGGCGTGGCATGGCGTGGCATGGCATGGTATGGTACGGTATGGCATACTAGGGCAGGATAAGATACAGTAGGGTAAGGTATGGCTGATGAGATGATATGGCCAATTTCAGGGCATGAGCTGCCAAGGCCTCAGAAACATGTGTATCATTTTGACATTTCAAGTGTAGCATTTCAAATTTAGGCATAGCACTCATATGCTGTATCACAAATCAGATTCAAAACTCAATAGCATTTTCAGTTGCACTTCGCTTCCCACAAGGCATCATGGTGGGCTAAAACAATGAAAACCTTGTTACTTATCACATGGCTTTTACTTGACCTACAACAAATCAAAATGACCGACACCAAAAAAAAAAGAAAAGAAATTGTCAGTAAGGCAGCAAAATCACTATCCCTTTCAGCTAATTTTCTACTGCTCATTCTTTTTCTTCATACTGAACTTGGCCTCTTTTTTTTTTTTTTAAACTGTTGACAGTGTAAAGATCTATGGTATACTGGTTTCATTTAAGACACTGCTTAGTCTGTGACTAGCTCCTTTTTTTTTCATCCAATAATTGCTTTTGGTGAAGCATTTCATCACAAAGCATAGTAGCATAACATTGTCAACAAAATCGTATCATGTTATGCCTGAAGCATAGAACTTCCCAGCTCTAAGGGCATGGCAGGGTAAGGTACTGGACTGTACCATTTCTCTTAAGTCATGATGAATCTTCAAACTGGGACACACTTCACTTAAGTGGATGACCTTCATCTGTAAGGTAAGTAATGAAAAAAAAAAGTAAAAAAATAAAATGAAATAAAAAGTTATCTCCAGAACGTCCTGAAACTGATCTTATCACAAGCATTAAAACAGACCTCTCTTTAAAGTGTTGTTGACTTTGGTTTTAGAAAAAAAATGAAAGCACCAATATCTTTAGTAGAAAACACAAAAATCTGTGATCAAAATAAAATCCAGAATGTGATCACTTGATAGTGGGATAAAACAAAACAAAACGTTACTTAAGTTAGAAAAAAAAATCTTTTTGTCTCAACTTTTTATCAATGTGCTTATCATGATGATTATGCTAGTTCCTAAGCCTGTCGTTTTTACCAGCAAGTTGAAGGAAACACCATGTTATGTTTGCAAAAGCTACCATGCTGATTATGCAAACTTCTGAGCCTGTCACTTTTACCAGGAAGTGGAGAAAATGTCAAATTATATTTGCCACAGTTTAATGTTTTTACTCTGCCATGCTGATCATGATCCTAGTTCCTGAGCCTGTCGTTTTTACCTGATAGTTGGAAAAATGTCCAGTAATGTCTGCAGTGAACCCCGAGTTTACCAACACCGTTGTGACTCCTCATTATCAGTATCATGATATCATTTCATCAATTCTAACTGTTTAAACAACAAAGTACACAGGGTTCAATTCAACTTAAATTCAAGTAGTTTGTAACCAGCCAGATGTGAGGAACCATACCAGGGCTGTCCCATCATCAAAATCAATTCCATAAGAAGAGAAGGCATATTCTATTTTGATGAATTTCATGTGTGTAGGCACTTTTTTCTTACTGAACAATTATGCATGGCTCAAAGTAACTTGGCATTAGAGCTGTAAAACTGAGACACAATGCTTTAACACAGGTGCAAAGCAAGACAGATCATCTCGATAAGATCTGGCATCTATGAAGTCTAAACAACAACAAAAAGTAACCTAAGAATTCATTAAACTAATCTGTCACGCTCAGTGAAACTCACAGCAAGGCTTGTCCATAGTCATGGCCGCACAAATCACGCAAGCAAACGCACGCATGCACACACTCGCGCGCACACACACACACAAACAAAATTACCTTTTTTTTTTCTTTTTCTTTTTGAGGGGAGAGGGAGAAGGTTTACATCAGTACATCATACATGTGTGCAAATATACACACATTATCATGTTTACTACAGATACATGCACGCACACATGCACATATTGAAGCACAAAAACATATGTGGACCCATGTGTGCAAGTGCATACACACATGACATATGCACACACTCACATACACACACACAAACACTTCTACATATTTGCAAGCATGCTCCCACGTCTCACACACACACACGCGCGCGCGCACACACACACACACACACACACACACACACACACACACACACACACACACACACTCACTACAGTGATTTTTCAATAGACACCATGCTCCTATGCTATTTTCGAGTAAACCAAAAACAAAACAAAATAAAACAAAACTGTGTGTGCATGGCAGCCTTCCAAACTGCATACAACCAATCATGCTGATGATCAAAAGTCTGCCTGCTAACTTCAATCTTATTTAGTTAAACTTATTTGTCACTGGAGAGAAAAAAAATATGAAGTTTACTTTTCAGATGGAAACAGCTACATGTAATCACACGCAAAACAGTTTGCTGCAACCTTGACACTGACAACTTTTCGACTTGACAGATACACTTCAGTCCAAAGACTAGCAGACACTGCACAAAAAGCTGCAGACACTACATCAGTCATCACAGCCCCATTGTCTTTACTAGGGATAGACAGCAACTGCAAACCTGCCCAGAGAAGAAAGTTGTTTTTCTCCTGTGAAACCTGGAACAGGGTGAGTTTAACAGAAAGATGTGGGAGTGTATGGAAATCAAAACAAGCAACATGGGCAGTGTTCGAAATATCCACACATGTATTCGACTGTCCGGGACA
>CM065730.1:46098231-46100731 GCA_033310375.1 Conus canariensis
ATTTATGTACAAGTTTTGTTGATATGTCTCATACTCAATTTCTCGTCATCAAACTTTCATCACATGTGTGCAGGTACTACCATGTTGAATTATACCTGCTGACTTCTAGTTGCACTACCTGTAGTCACTTTTTTTTTTTAACTGTCTTCTCTTAAGGCTTAAATTAAGGCAGGAGGGCAAGTAAAAATTGGAGGGGACAAGTAGATTATTTCATCTACTTGTCCCTAGAACAACTAAAATTATAGATGAATTTCTTCCCCGAGGGTATGTGTGTGTAAGAGTGTGTGTTAAGTTTGCATGGTGTGTGTGGGGGGGAGGGACTGACAGAAAAAGACTCAGAGAGACAGAGAGTGAGAGAGTGACAGTGTGTGTGTGTGTGGGGGGGGGGGGACAGAGAGACTCAGAGAGAGAGAGAGAGAGAGAGAGAGAGAGAGAGAAAGAGACAGACAGACAGACAGACAGACTGACTGATCGAGCGAAAGTAAGACTAAGCAAGTTTCACTGCGAATGTGTGTGTGTGTGTGTGTGTGTGGTGTGTGTGTGTGTGTGATTGTGTGAGTATATTATACAACCAAGGGAAGTGTAAGGGTGTAGGGACAGCAGAAGCTGGGGTGGACAGGTTGTCCTGGTAGGATGGGTGGAGTGTTGGTCTCATTTCATAGCCAATACCAATGACCATTATGACCCAATCTATGTTATCCATGCAATGTATCACTACATCAACCGAAATGCATTTCCACACACACACACACACACACACACACACACACACACACACACACCAATCCAAATCATACCAGTGACCACAGGCGCACTTGTTGACGAACAAATACGTTCTTGGAATAAAACCAAAAAAGAACTAAGCTTTAAAAAAAAAAAAAAATGATTTTTTCTTCTTGATGACTAAATGTTCATTCGCTTACCCGCAAATCGTTGATTATTGTTTGAAAAAGATTTCCTAAGGCACTACAGTCTTTCTCTACACTCTCCATCTTCGACTAACTTCCAGCGCCGACAATGGCTGATCAATCCAAATCCCGTACTTGAGTGCCTGTCAACGTTCAAGACCCGATTCGTCACTTCGTAGCAGACGGCTTAAAGCAGCACAATGATTGCTCCCCAAATGAAAACAACTCACATCAAGAACTAAAATCATTTCTGAACCAACAAAAAATCACTTCAAGTCCCAAAGCTGACATAACTTTTTCGGACGATGGGGACTAAATCCATTGGATATATCTAAAAGAGACACCGGAACATAACGAGACACTGTGAAGGGCAAATTGTGCACAGTTCACGAACAAGATCCCTGAGTGCCACAGGAAGAATGATGGCGCCGCTGGCACTCCTTATCTCACGTGACAGTTTCGTCCCGGCTGATTGGATTGTGTACTTGGGCCCACAGAACATGCGTGTTTGTTTACTTTGGCAATAGGCTAGATTGGTTCAAAACGAACCTTTTCTCACTGTGTGTGTGTGTGTGTGTGTGTGTGTGTGTAAAGAATTTAAAAAATAATTCACTGGTGGCTGATTTCGTCTCCGTTTCGAAACGATGAAAGCCGCTACATGTAGACCGCAATACGTAAGTCGACTGCTTGTACACCAAGTGAAAAAATAAATAATAAATTGTAAATTAGATTTTAAAACTGATAAATGAAAATTAAGGATGGCTTAAAGGTTCATGAATTAAAAAAATAAAGATATGGACTTTTCATTTCAATCGTATGGCAAGATTTATATGGAGAGAGAGAGAGACAAGACAAGACAAGACAAGACAAGACAACATTCTTTATTTACGAGGATAATTGATAAGCACTGATGTGCTTTTTTACATCCAGTCCTCGCCCTGAGTAGGGTCAACAATACAAAATAATTACATCCAGTCCTCGCCCTGAGTAGGGTCAACAATGCAAAATAATTACATCCAGTCCTCGCCCTGGGTTGGGTCAACAATGCAAAATAATGACATCCAGTCCTCGCCCTGAGTAGGGTCAACAATGTAAAATAATTACATCCAGTCCTCGCCCTGAGTTGGGTCAACAATGCAAAATAATTACATCCAGTCCTCGCCCTGAGTAGGGTCAACAATGCAAAATAAGATAAGGCAACAAAAGAAGCATGCAAAAAGTGACTAGAACTACAATACGATACGGGAAAAAAAAAAGTAAAATGAGAGAGAGAGAGAGAGGAGAGAGAGAGAGAGAGAGAGAGAGAGAGAGAGAGAGAGAGAGAGAGAGAGACTTTGCCACTTCGATATTTTATTGTCATTACCAAAGAGGTCTTTTGACAAGGGGGCAGAGGTAACAGAACAATAACATTTCCCTCTTCCTTTCCTGCAAACTAATAGTACACTTTCATTCCTAGTGTGTATCAAATCCAAGGTTAACAAAAACAAATAAATTCGTAACATTTCCTTATGTCCTCACGCACAGGAGTAATGCAGTAAGGTTAAAATAATAATAATAAATCAAGACTGACTCGACCATCCACTCAATCAAAT
>CM065730.1:46113231-46130731 GCA_033310375.1 Conus canariensis
TACCCAAATATATGCACCAGGTATACTCCCGTTTATGCACACACACAGACACACACACAGATATAGACAGAAAGACACACACAAACATACACACACATACCCACACACACACACACGTATACATGCACGCACAAAGGCACATACACGCACGTGCAGACAAATGCACAACATAACACGCGCGCGCGCGCTCGCACACGCACACACACACACACACACACACACACACACACACACACACACACACACACACACATACATACAGAGAGAGAGAGAGAGAGAGAGAGAGAGAGAGAGAGAGAGAGAGATAGAGCTATTTACTTCTGACGGGGATAATAGATAAGCACCGATGCTTTTTTTTAAGTTCACTCCTGGCCGTGTGTCGGGTCTAAATGCAAAATACTGAAAACAAAATATGTAGGTCATACAAGGATAAGGCGTAAGTGTCATACCATCGAAAAAAAACATGTGGAGAGGAGAGAGAGAGAGAGAGAGAGAGAGAGAGAGAGAGAGAAGAGGACAGAGAGAGAGAGAGAGAGAGAGAGGGGGGGGTGGGGGGTGGAGGGTCGGAGTCGGAGTCGGACGAATTTATTCACAATAGGTCATGGCCCCTTATGAAGGAGAGTATGAGCATCATAGAAGCAATCTATCAGAAACAAAAAGGAGCAAAAATACAGAAAAAAATGTTAACAAGTACCAATAACCATACATAAAAACATATTAGGGACCAGAAACAAGTGAAGTATATTCCTAGGACGTTGCTAATTCTTTGTGAGGATATTGGTAAATTACGTTTGAGCAAAGAAGGTTGTCGGTAATACTGAGATTTTATAAAGCTTAAAACAAAAACAAAAAGCCAAAAACAAAAACAAAATACAAAAACAAAATATGAAAACAAAAACGAAAACAAAACCAAAAAAAAACAAACAAACAAATAAACAAACAAACAAACAAAAACAGAAGCAAGGAAACAAACAAAATGTACGTTATCTTCTGCTTCCTTACACACTGGATCGGTCGAAATACTTTTGTTGACAGTTCTGTATACGTATCTGAAGCTATATACTATTAAATTTGAGATTCCAAGCCTGAATCTTGTTTTTATATGCTTCAAATGTGGCTTCAAATCCATCAATAGTTACGGCTTCAAAGAAGGTGTATAGCAAAAAAAACTTTCTGTTGAAAATTTTTCTTGTTTAAAATCTTAGATCAGATGAAAAATGTTGATCTCTTTCCGACATTCAAAGATCACATCAACTAGGACATCTCTGAAGGTTTTCAAGAAATCTAACGGTTAACAGATTGTAGCTGGCGAAAATGGACTAAACATCTTCAGACCAGCAGTAGATTTGGCAGCCCTGACATGGCCATTCGCGGTCGGCTGGGCTGTAAGCAACATTACCTTACCTTGTTAACCGTTGGCGAGAAGTAGGAATAAAGTCGTTACTATTTCCAACCCCTTAATTGTAGCAGACAAACCCAAATCCATATTCAAACACACCGTCAGTCTTGTCATCAGCTAGGCTGTATCGTGGTGGTCTCTGGATAGACAGTGACCTTTGCACGGACGGGTGCTGAGCGTGCATCAAGGACCAAGGTATTAAAGGGAGCACTCAAGTCCAGGCAGACGTGGAACCAATCTGTCAGCTGAAAGTCCGTGTGAGGAGATGTGTCTGTCCATATCGGTGCTAGATATCGTCATGTTCACGGTGAAGGTCACTGATATTTTGTTTCCAGTTGTGCTGCTGTGGGTTACATACTGTCTATGGTCCTGCTCTCCGTTTTCAATTGGTTTCTGGAGCTAGTTGTGTTGTGCTGAGTAGGGTGCATTGAATTGTAGTAGTATCGTGGTATGTGGAAGCTGTTTTGATGTGTTCCTTATTGAACTGACCTAACTGCTGCTTTTTTCAAAGCAGGCGCGAATGTTAGCGATGTATGTCCTACAGAATTTTGTTCTGTCACGAGATAATATAAAGAAATCAAAAGAACTGATAATAAAAAAGTGATAGTTTAACCATTTTCCCCCACCTTACTGAGCACTAGCCAGACAGTTTTTACCTGAAGAATCAAAACGTTGAAATTGTGTTGACAGTTTCGGGTGTTCGTTTGGTTTGGACCAATCGGTTATCTCAATGAAATGTTTTGTTTCAAAACCGGCCAATCATTGTTCGTATAGTGTGATGTCTGGTCGTCTGTGTCTTGCAACCTTGCCCTCCAGCTTACTCCCACCACCCCTCGCTTTGCCCCCCCCCCCCCCCCCCCCCCCCCCCCCCCCCCCCCCCCCCATCTCATGTCCCACCTATCATTCGTGCCCCAACATTTTCTCTCTCCCTCTCCCCCTCTCTCACTCTCTTTCTCTCTTACAGACACACATATACATACAGACAGATGACAGAACACACACACACACACACACACACACACACACACACCACACACACACACACACACACACAACACACGCACGCACACGCGCACACACACACACACACACACACACACACACACACACACACACACACACACACACACACACACACACAGAGGGTTGAAAATATCAAAACACATATGTGCACATTATGATGCTTAACGTCTAAGGTAAGGTCTCCGCCCTTCTCCCCTTAGTGAACGCGTTTGTTTTTCTTATGATGGGTTTGTGGTCATTTTCATCAATACAACACAAATGTTAACTCAATGAATACACATCAGAAGCTATTACGACAAAAGTTTTAATAAATAAAGCACAGCAAGTCTTCTTCTCTGGCCTCTAGTAATTTGGATAGGACATAATCCCTTATTCAAAGTCAGTCCAAATTCCGGGTGTAGTGTTTGATGAAACACTCTTCATGAGTGATCAAATCAGTAAAAATATTTCCAACTGTGCGTGTGCGGTGCTTTTACGATTCTCTCTCTCTCTCTCTCTCTCTCTCTCTCTCTCTCTCTCTCTCTCTCTCTCTCTCTCTGTTTGTCTATCTGTCTCTGTCTCTCTTAGATACTCTGTGTGTGTGTGTGTGTGTGTGTGTGTGTGTGTGTGTGTGTGTGTGTGTGTGTGTGTGTGTCTCTCTCTCTCTCTCTCTCTCTCTCTCTCTCTCTCTCTCTCTCTCTCTCTCTCTCTCTCTCTCTCTCTGTCAACTTCCGCGCCGTTTCGGAACCGTTACTCCCACGCTGTACATTCCGGCTCCGCGTTCCCAAGCACACCTTGGCTTACACCGCCGTAGCCCCGGCACCGGCAATCCACAGGGAGCAGTCACTGTGTATCCAGTCATCATGAGCTAACCCACCAGATGCCAGCCTGCTTACTTCCAGAGCTAGAGGATTGGCTCCATTGGAGCTTATGGGAAGCTACAAAAACTCAATTGTCTTGTTTCTCTTTCGACTGGACTATCGTAATGCTTTAAATGCTGGGCTTCTAGCGAATCCTATTAAATCGATTGTAGAGGGTAAGGAATTGTGCCGCAGGACTTAGTTTCATACGAAATACAACCAAAACGAGAACATGCTACTTCCGGTCTACAGTGGCTTCCTGTTTCCGGTCGAATTGAATACAAGATACGCACACATTGCTGTAATGGCATGGCTGGCATACCACCACCTTATTTGTCTGAATTTATTCAGCTGTTTATCTCTTCAAGTTCTCTCCGAAGTTCTGATGATATTGACATTTTTCGTAAAGTGAATCCAAAACTTCCATAACAGTCTGTGTGACATGATTTTCCATTGATTTACGGTTCGAAAAGCTTCGAAACTTTCTGCATTCAAATCCATAATGAAAATGTATTTCATTTTCAGAATCCCCTCTTTCTTTCTTTTATCGATTTAGAGAAGAACAAACTTTCTGCTACTGTCTGTTGAAGACGTTTGTATTCGTATTAGATTTGCATATTGAGATCTACGGTGTGCTGATGTTGTGCTCGTAGTGATGAGAGCCCTCCCCCCCCCTCTCTCTCTCTCTCTCTCTCTCTCTCCCTCCCTCTCTCTCTCCCTCTCTGCGCACGTGCATGCATGTGTATACGTACGTTCGTGCGTTCGTGCGTGTGTGTGTGTGTGTGTGTGTGTGTGTGTGTTGTGTGTGTGAGAGAGAGAGAGAGAGAGAGAGAGAGAGGGAGAGGGAGGGAGGGAGGGAGGACGGGAGCGGGGGAAAGAGAGGTGGAGAGGTACCCCGTACTTAACACAATCATTTATCTTCAACCTTTTTTGTATGTTGACTGGGGAAATTGAAGCAGAAGAAAATTAAACAAGCGTAAAAAAAAAAAAATGCAGCATAATGGAGTGTAAATGCGGAGGGAAAATAAACTGCGAGTGTTGTTCGTCAATGTCATAAAAGGCAAGATCGTTAATTTAAGCGAATAAGAGCTAGATATCCATATGACTAGGATTAAAAAGAAAAATCAAGAGAAGACGTGAAGCTATGAATAATTATTCGAAATAGTTTCAGTGGATAATGACACACTGATTGGAAATTGAAATGGTAACTTTATTTGAAGTACCCGTCTAACTGCATTATTTCTGGGATATGAAGAAGTAAGTGTTTTACAGGAATTCATTTGCCATGTATGCAATGAATATAACTGGCCCGAAAAGTTCTGGGACATGAAGAAGTAAGTGTTTTACCGGAATTTCTTTGCCATATATGCAATTAATATAATTATAAGAAAACATGTTCGAAAAATATTTAAACGTAATCTGTACACTAATCTTGTAAACTGTCAGGAATAGGCAGCTGATAAATCATTCAGGAGGGATAGAGGACTATCCGCCGTATTGCAATAGTAATTGTCGCGGATTCCCGCGAGGTCGTGGGTTCGATTCCGATCAGTGCTATTTATATTCGTGGGTTTCTTCGGCCCCTAACCGATTCCTACACAGTGCTGAGTTTGCTACAGGCTCTGTTGGGAAGACTGGAAGACTGGAGTCATGTAGTCGAGTTCAATCGACAGAGTGGACGCGTATCTGGGAGTGTTGCTCAAACTTCCTGACCAGCACTGCATGTGTTTGTATCTCTCGGGCCTGGTTGACTCTGGGATGTATTATGAAAGTAAGCGTAGACACAACCCTGGAGTGCTATCTCAGGCCGGAATGACATTCCATAGCATTATCCTCATCTTCATCCTCATCGTTTAGCATAATAAAGGTCTCAGCTTCTACGGTCTTTCATGGCCTGCGGTCAAAATGACCAGACTGTCCATCTCCTGTCCATATCTATACCCTTGGTAAGTTCGTGTTCAGATCCCCCCCCCCTCCCCACTCCCCTCTCGGTGCCGGCCAGGTTCACGGGAATAGTCGTTGAACCAAAGATAGTTAACTGCTCTCCGTAGGCGTACAGTCTTTGGTTGAACGGACAGGCAGGCGCCTCCGGAGGAGGAGAGCTCACTCACTCACGCTGGCTGCGCAAGCAAGCGATTATTCTCGTTAGTATGGAGCTCATCAGATTCTGTCCTGCCTGAGTTGAATCAAAACAGGTTCCACACCGAATTCCCCCGAAGTGACTCGGCAGCAGTGCAGTATCTTCTCTGGTGGGGTTGACGTCTTGACGTTGAGTCTTCCAGTGAATTGCCGGTGTCAGGGCTACGACGGGTTCATTAGCCCCACATTGTGACACTTTGTCTATATGTTTGTAACTACTTCGTCTTTTTCTTCTTTTCTTTTTTTTTTTTTTTTTTTCTTTTTGTTTCCGATCCAGTTCAATGTTGAGTTAAACTGAGCATTCTAAGTTCTTCGGTGCCATTCTTGAAGTCTGGTTTAACTAATGCACGCGCTCGTGTGTGTGTGTGTGTGTGTGTGTGTGTGTGTGTGTGTGTGTGTGTGTCTGTGTCTGTGTCTGTGTCTGTGTCTGTGTCTGTGTGTCTGTGTTTATGTGTGCAATTATCTAATTATTTCACTGTTACACACACACACACACACACACACACACACACACACACACACACACACACAAACACAACACACACACACACACGCACGCACGCACGCACGCACGCACGCACGCACGCACGCACACACACACACACACACACACACACACACACACACACACACATCAGCGGCCAGGCCGACAAAGTGCCCGGTATTGATACAGACCACGTCACACACGCCTTTGTGTGGTGGAAAGCCTGCAAACCTTTCATGCAAGCACTATGCAAGAGAACCTAACACAGTTTTACACCTACCCTGGCCTCAGTCGTCTCATTACGGAGCGTGATGTCACCCCAACCCCCTTCTTTCCACCTACACCCTTGAAAGGGCCTCTCTGAAAGGCCGATCCCTCTCAGTCAGCCAAGCGTAAATCCTACAGTGGCGAGAGAGGTATGGCGTCTTTGTAGTGTCGAAAGAGGACTGTTACCAGAGCGCGAGCGCGTGTGTGTGTGTGTTCGTGCGTGCGTGTGTGCGTGCGTCTGTGCATTCGTATGCGTGCGTGTGTGCATGCGTGCGCGCGCGCGCGCGCGCGCGCGCGCGCGTGTGTGTGTGTGTGTGTGTGTGTTCGTGCGTGCGTGCGTGTGTGCTTCTGTACATTCGTATGCGTGCGTGAGTTCGTGCGTATGTGTGTGTTCTCGTGCCTGTGCATGATCAACAGACGCGATAGACAGACCGAGAGAAAGTTAGAGTGAGAATTAAGCTTTGTTTACTCTTAACCAAAACTTTAAAGTGTTGAGGAGAAAGAGTTACGAATGAACTATTAGTGTGATAAATGAGATAAAGGTGAAGAACATAGCGCCGAACCACAAAAGAGATATGTATCTGTTGGATTTTTTTGCCAGGTTGGCTTCTACTTTCAATAGCCGAGAGTGCTATGGACTCAAAGAGATCGACTGGAACCACAGATTATTATTATTTTATTTATTTTTTTTTTTTTTACAGTGCGTTTCTAAGAATTTGCTCCGATTTCCGGACCAACACTGCATGTTGTCGGTACCTCTTGGGCCCGTTCATCAGCGGGATCATCATCGTCATCATCATCATCATCATCATCATCATCATCATTCATCATCTCTTCTTCTTCTTCTTCTTCTTCTTCTTCTTCTTCTTCTTCTTCTTCTTCTTCTTTATTGGTGTTTGTGTTCTTATCTCGAAAGAGTAGATGACGGTCCTTCTAGGTAATCTTACAATAAAACGGAATTTGCCTAGCATCTCATTGTTCTCACTCTCACTGATGAACAAATTCTTTAACTTTCCATCCATGGCGGACGAGATGAAGATGATTAGATTTCCTCAGCTCAACCATGTCTGTGGCGAATACACGTCAGCCTCTTCAAATTGGGCAAATTCATAATGATCGTCAATGGATGGACCGGTTGGCGTTCTGTCTTTCTCTGGACGAAAATCTTAACTCACGCAGCTTCCAAACAGGGCTCTTAATGTCTCAACATGAGGCTCGCTCACTTGAGACTGTCCTGCGCACGTTGAATCAGAAGAGGTACTGTTAGACGATTCTGAAGTGACTGAGCATCGGTGCGGCGTCTCCTTGGGTGGGTCGCTTCATGGCGACCTTATGTTGTTGGTTAAAGGTTAACTGAAGGAGTTGGCTTTACGAAAGGACGTGCATTAGTGTGAGTGTGTGAAAGGTTGCAGAAAGGAGTGCCTTAGGAATGATAACTCTGAAAGCTAACTGAAGCTGAAACACACACACACACACACACACACACACACACACACACACACACACACACACACACACACACCACACTCACACACACACACACAAACACACACACACACACACACACACAAGGTAACGGAAGCTGAAAAAAAGCGAGCGCGCGCGCCGCACACACACACACACACACACACACACCACACACAACACACACACACACAGAACAACTGAACACACACACACACACACACACACACACACACACACACAGGTAACGGAGCTGAAACACACACACACACACACACACACACACAACCACACACACACACACACACACACACACACACACGTACACACACACACACAGAACGAACACAAAACACACACACACACACACACACACACACACACACACACACACACACACACACACACAGAGGTAACGGAAGCTGAAAAAAAAAAGCACACACACACAGACACACACACACACGCGCGCGCGCGCGCGCGCGCAGGCACGCAGGTACGCACGCACACGCACAAACGCACGCACGCATGCATGCACGCGCGCACGCACGCACACACGCACGCACGCACACAGACACACACTCCCACGCACGCACGCGCGCGCGCGACACACACACACACACACACACACACACACACACACACACACACACACACACACACACACACACACACACACACACACACACACATCCCTCTGCCCCTCCATTCGCACCCTCCCTAGCCCACACGAGACATGCAAATGAAAATAAAAACACCAAATAACAGATCAAATGGAAGAAGAGAGAGAGAGAGAGAGAGAGAGAGAGAGAGAGAGAGAGAGAGAGAGAGAGAGAGACAGACAGACAGACAGACAGACAGACAGACAGACAGACAGACAGATATAAAAACAAAGGCATGGAGACATAGACAACCAGAGAAGGGTACAGTGACAAGAGTAAGGAGGTGGGGGGGGGGGGAGGGGTCAGGAGGGCTCGATAAGGAAAGTGGCTAGTAGGTGACAGGTTAGGGGCAGAGAGAGAGAGAGAGAGAGAGAGGGGGGGGGGGAAGACAGACAAGACAGATAGACAAGAGGGACAGACAAGGCAGACAGACAAGGCAAACCAAACAGACAGACAGACGGACAGAAAAGAGGTCGGTGCTAGGAGAACAAGATAAGGAAGAGGTTGGTAGATGGTACGTTAGAGGTTGGTGAGAGAGAGAGAGAGAGGAGAGAGGAGAGAGAGAGGGGGGGGGAGACGGACAAGACAGACAAAACAGATAGAGAAGACAGATAGACAAGACAGACAGACAAGGCAGACAGACAGACAAGACAGACAGACGGATAGAAAAGAGGTTGGTGCTCCGGAGAGCTAGATGAAGGAGAGGTTTGTAGATGGTACGTTAGAGGTTGGTGGAAGAGAGAGAGAGAGAGAAGAGAGAGAGAGAGAGAGAGAGAGAGAGACAGAGACAGAGACAGAGACAGAGAGACAAAGAGAAAGAGAGACAGAAACAGAGAGAGACATATGGGAGATGGCAGAATATGTGGGTATTTGGAGGAGGATGGTCCTAAAGGAGAAATAGCAGGGAGCAGGGGAGGCTACTTGTCTGACTCCACGTACTGTTCTAAAACTAGTAAAGTGTTTCCTTTCAGCGTCTGACTGCTATACAGAACGATCCAGCGCGCGTGCGCACGCGCTCACGCACACGCGCGGGCGCACACACACACACACACATACACACACACACACACACGCACGCACGCACGCACGCACGCACGCACGCACGCACGCCACCACCACACACACACACACACACACACACACACACACACACACACACACACACACACACACTCAAGTAAAAGAAAGTGAAAACGAGTCCGCTGGAAACAAATGGTTTCTGTCCCAAATGACAGGAATTCTCTGTAAAAACTCTCCCCCCCCTCTCTCTCTCTCTCTCTCTCTCTCTCTCTCTCTCTCTGTGTTGTGTGTGGCGCGCGCGCGCGCGCGCGGTTATCTTTCGACTTTTTGATGTACGGCTATTTTCTCATTTTTTCAGTACGGCTATCTTCTGACCTTTTCAGTACGGCTATCTTCTGACGTTTTCAGCACGGCTCTATCTTCTCACCTTTATCTGTAAGATTATCTTCTCACGTTTTCCTGTAAGGTTATCTTCTCACCTTTTTCTGTGGAGCTATCTTCTCATCTTTTTCTGTAAGGTTATCTTCTCACCTTTTTCTGTAAGATTATCTTCTCACCTTTTTTCTGTAAGGTTATCGTCTCACCTTTTTCTGTAAGATTATCTTCTCACCTTTTTCTGTAAGGTTATCTTCTCACCTTTTTCTGTAGGGTTATCTTCTCACCTTTTTCTGTAGGGTTATCTTCTCACCTTTTTCTGTAAGGTTATCTTCTCACCTTTTTTTTGTAAGATTATCTTCTCGCCTTTTTCTGTAAGTTTATTGTCTCACCTTTTTCGGTAAGGTTATCTTCTCACCTTTATCTGTGGAGCTATCTTCGCACCTTTTTCCGTGGAGCTATCTTTGTACTTTTTTTTCTGTCAGATTATTTTCTCATCTTTTTCTGTAAGTTTATCCTCTCACCTGTATCTGTAAGGTTATCTTCTCATCCTTTTCTCTGTAAGATTATCTTCTCGCCTTTTCCTGTAAGGTTAATTTCTCAGTTTTCTCGCCACGGCTTTCTTTTCACCTTTTCACGCCACAAAATGACCATATAGTCTGTAGAAGCCTTAGCAAACCGTGGCGATCCTCCCATCCACTCAGAAGGAAGCGGCCAGTTTCACGGATCACTGACAAGACAAGGGAGAGAAACACTGTGACACTGCTACCTGTGCTGTGGACAGTTACCAAAAAAAAAAAAAAAAAAAAAAAAAAAAAAAAAAAAAAAAAAAAAAAGAAAAGAAGAGCAAAGAAAACGAACGAGAAAAAAAAGAGGGAAAAAAGCATCGAAAGGAACATACTACGGTATTGCACACCAGCCTTTTTCTGGGACAGCATCCTTCTTAAAACCGAAAAGGCAGAGGAGTCAGGTTACCACTTTCCGCGGTCACTGAGGAGAAACAATCAGGTTTCGAAATACCGGTATCTGACCAGGAGTTATATGTTAGTGGTTTCCTCCCCATTGGAGATTGTCTCCCCCTTGGAGACTATAAGCTTGCTGAAGGCTCATTTTGAGAAGCATTTATTATTCCCCATTCACCCACTCGAGCACATACTGTTAGTTAGGCAGAATTATCTACCACTGCAGATATGAATGCTTATCTCCCCTATTTCTTCAATCTAAGACATAAGAGCAAGCTTTGTTTATAATTGAATATATATATATATATATATATAGATAACTAATAAATTCCAAGAATAAGTAACTGAGTACCATTCCAGCAATTCGCATATATATATATATATATATATATATATATATATATATAAACAAAGCTTGCTCTTATGTCTTAGATTGAAGAAATAGGGGGAGATATATATATATATATATATATATATATATATTTCTCTACGAGCGAGTATGTGTTCGTATGTGATGGAAGCGTAGTGCACTAGTGCTGGTAGTCGAGGAGAGGGTGGGCTGAGGGAGACAGCAATGAGTTGGCATGGCGTGGGGGGCGAGAAAGGGTGTGTGTGTGTGTGTGTGTGTGTGTGCTGTGTGTGTGTGTGTGTGTGTGTGTGTGTGTGTGTGTGTGTGTGTGTGTGGCAGGAAAAAGGGTAGGTGTGGGGACAAGAGTGGGAAGGACGGATGTGGCTTCTGAGCAGAATGAAGTGATACAGACCAGGGAAACTTTATCGAAGAATGTGTTCCAGTCAGTATCTATTTGTGGTGTATTGTCGGAAGGAAATGGGTGGGAAGTGTGCGTGTGTGTGTGTGTGTGTGTGTGTGTGTGTGTGTGGTTATATCGGAAACGATTTCCTCTCGGACCTTAAACCATATTCTGAATTTTTGACATCAAGGTGGTTGGTTATAAATAAGCAGACCGAATCGGAAGCAGAGTTGTTTGATCTCTCTCTCTCTCTCTCTCTCTCTCTCTCTCTCTCTCCTCACACTCCCCTCACCACACACACACACACACACACACACACACACACACACACACAACATTGTCACTCTCCGTCATTCATATTCTGACTTAAGACAAGTACACTTATATGTGACGAGCTACTCGAATCGCCGGTTGCTGTCATCTCTCTAGCGATTGGTGTTCGCGCTGCGTTCTCGTTGTCGGAGCGAAACGTGACGCAGATGCTGCTCCAGACCACCACATTGTGTTAGTCATTCTGGAGGCCCGTCTATAGCCCATAGAGCACCTAGACCCCAGGCAGGAAGACCGTCCACACACACACACACACACACACACACACACACACACACACACACACACAACACACACACACACACACACACACACACACACACACACACACACACACACACGCAAATATGAACAGAGTCTGAAGAGGAAAGGCAAATCTGAAACGTTCCTGTGTGAACTGAAGAACACCTTTGAAACACTCTCTGGCCTAGTAGAAGTGACAATAGAAAGTCACTGGCAGCAACTAAAAAAAAAAAGGCCTGGACTACCACATTCTTAAATGTGCTTGAGACAAAAAAAAAGATCAGAGAGCCCAAGGAATGGCTGATAGTGAATGATTCAGCCATTATTTACAGAAAGAAAACAACTAAATAAAAAGATAAACCAGGAACAAAAACAACAGCAAGATGTGCCACCACAGTACTGAAAACTGAATCAAGAAACTGCCAGGAAAGACAACTGTTAATTTATCCATGAACTTAACAGAAGATACAGAGACCGCCACACAACTTCACTGGTAAGAAGAATAATCCTTCGAAAAACGAAGATGACAACTAAAATCATCAGCAAAGAGGCTGAAGAATAGAGAGCGAGAACACTTTGATGAAGTCTTGAACTGGTCTCCCCAACCTGAGCCTCCAGACAATGCCCCCAGCAAGGCAGGTTTCAGACATTAAATACCTTTTCCTCACACACCTATTCTCCAAGAATGATTGGAGTCATCAAAGCCACCACTTCACCCAGATACAGGCTAAGCAGCTAGTCTAGACAGCATACCGCCTGAAGCAATTAAGGCCAACATAACATCTAATGAGCTGTTACGTCTTTTCCTGCAGGAAGCCTGGGAATCTGAAAAGTACCAGATGATTTTCAAAAAAAGCACCGAGTTAAACTACGAAAGAAAGGGAATCCCTCCTCCTGCAGGAATGGGAGAGTAATCATGCCATGCTGGTTCCCATCAAAGACAGATACAGAGAGACAGTGAGAGACAGAGACAGAGATAGATAGACAGACAGAGAAATAGACAGTCAAACAGAGACAGGTAGACAGACGAGAAAAACAGGGACAGAGACAGAAGAAGACAGACCAACAACACACACACAACACACACACACACACACACACACACACACACACACACACACACACACACACACACATACTGAAAGAGAGAGAGAGAGAAGAGAAGAAGATGAGAGAGAGAGACAGACAGACAGACAGACAGACAGACAGACAGACAGACAGAGAGAAAGAGAGAGAGAGAGAGAGAGAGGGGGGGAGGAGGCGTAGGGGAGGGGAGGGAGGTAAAAGAAGGCTAAGGTAAGCTAAAAGAAATTGCGAAAACCATCACACCACCACCACACATCACCCACACCACACCACCACCACCATTACAACAACGACAACAACAACAACCACCACCACCACCACCACCATCACACATCACACCAATAACACAACTCCAAACACCAACAACGACCAAACACCGTAAGGAATACCAAACCATACCACACCACCACCACCACCACCACCACCAAACCAACAACAATCACAACTAAGCAGCTCAAGGAACACCAAAAAAATGATCATCTCCATTGTCTACAGTAACAACTGATTGGGGTCGGAATAGCTCAGTGGTAGAGCGCCGGACTCGTAATCTTGGTAATCCTGGGGTTGCGGGTTCGAATCTCCTACGGGCCGTTTCGGTACTAGGGGATTTTCCCTCGGAGTTAACATTGGTTCTGACTCCATTTCCCATACAGTCCTACGAATGAGACTGTAAACCAAGGTTCTGTATGTGAACGCACGCATAACATCTTGCACACACGTAAATCCCATCACCAACTTTCGGAAGAGAAGGCCAGTTTGGCCGTGGTATGGATGGCACGTTACACATAGCATACACCTCCCCCGAAGTTAGAATATGGCTGCCTTAATGGCAGGATCAAAAACGGTCATACACACAAAACTCCACTCCCTTAGTTGGGTAGATGTGTTTTAAATTAATCCTTGCCTGTCTACACAGGGAGTGTCCGCAGTAGTATCAGCCTGGGAAAAAAAATCGATTGAAAGTAAACTTACGTTGCAAAATAAAAAAGAAGGAAAGTGAAATTAAATAGAAAAAAAAACGGCTCTGATTGACTTCAGTGCAACAAGCTAGAGGAGTTAAAGGGGCGTAGAGCTGAAGGCCTAACCAACACATTAGCTGTGCCTCTGACTCACACATCTGGAGGGTATCAGCACTTCCGCGGCTACGTGCCAGTATGTCAGTGTCTGCACTCCTCTATTGTTGCTCCTCTTCTTCCTCTTCATAGAAGAACAGGAAAAGGGCGTGGGTTTGGGTTTGGGTTTGTTTTTTTTTTCGCAGGCACGAGAGAGTGTGTAAAACGAGGTAAACCATCCCAAATCCATCCACCTCCCTGTAAATACTGGGCACTCTTCTTTATGAAGAAAAAAAAAGTGATGAGAGATTTTAAACAGTATGTGAGATCATTCCGCCAAACAACATGGACAAACGAATCACAAGACAAAACACCACGCGTTTCGATCTCTTAGGTCTTCTTCAGGCAAGATAAACCACACTCAGGACAATGAAAATGAAGAACGAACAATTACACCCACGACGAAAGACGGACGTGAAACGAAATACTGTGGTGAGAGAGTTTTTCTCTATTTGTTTATTTCTATTTCTGTTTTCGTTTTTTCATTTATTATTTTTCTTTTTGTTGTTGTTGTTGTTGTAAAGACAGCATGTCCCTATTAGGCTATACATTCTGGAGGAATGTCAGGGCGTTTTTCAGTGTGAATTGAATCCCCACCTCACAAATAGGAATTGCTGCCAAGAATTTCCTCTTTTCTGTGGTATATTTGTTGTTGTTGTTGTTTGTTTGTTTGGGTTTTGTTAACCATTGTTTACTTCACCCACAGTTTGTCTGCCTTTGAATTCTTTTACCTCTTTCCAGCATGCCAGCTTTTCCTCGTGATCCGGCGTCTATACAAGTACGAGCTGTCCACATCTGTGTCCCTACATGGCTTTTGTTGTGTATTTTCATACCACCGTTGTGTGTTTCGCTCATTAGTTTACTCACTTTTTTTTCCCTATCTGGGGATGGAAATTCAGGGAAACGCCAGGTGTTCTCAACACAGCCTTGTTCTTTTTTTTAATTTGCTGCAAGGACATCAATAGTTATGTGTTGTGTCGTTAATTGCATGAAAAGTGTGTGTGTGTGTGTGTGTGTGTGTGTGTGTGTGTGTGTGTGTGTGTGTGTGTGTGTGTGTGTGTTGTGTGTGTGTGTGTGTGTGTGTGTGTGTGTGTGTGTGTGCGTGCGTGCGTGTGTGTGTGTGTGTATGTGTATGCGTGGTTGCGTGCGTGCGTGGCTGTGTGCGTGCGTGGTTGCGTGCGTGCGTGGTTGCGTGCGTGCGTGCGCGCGTATGTGTGTGTGTGTGTGTGTGTGTGTGTGTGTGTGTGTGTGTGTGTGTGTGTGTGTGTGTGCGCGCGCGCGCGCGCGCGCGCGTGTGTGTACGACGGGTTGTTTGTTCCCAGTGTAGTAACAGCCCATGCTGTGTGGTCGACTGGCTGTATAATCAGAGACTGGCAAGGCTGGAGCCGCAGCCCCGGCTGTGGTGGCGGTGACGACAAGAGGGCACATGCCAGTTCCGCCACGTGAGAACTTTTCTGCGCGGGAGTGGAGAAACCCGACTGGGAGGCGGGCAGTTTTCATCGCACGAAATCGGAAGGGTGAGTAGAGCAGCTGTCATTTTGGTGCTCATCTAAACTTCTACGCATCTAAGTTCAGATTTGTTGAACAAAAAAAAAAAAAAAAAAAGAAATAGGAATATTCGGGATGTGTTGAAAAAAAAAGTTAGATTACATTATGATTTTGGGAAGTGATCACACACACACGCGCGCGCGCACGCACGCATACACGCACGCATGCACGCACGCACGCACTCAAATACCACACCAACACACACACACACACACACACACACTCTCTCTCTCTCTCATTACTGGAATATACCTTCAACACACACACACACACACACACACACACACACACACACACACACACACACACACACACACACACACACACTTACTCGAATGTATCTTTAAAGATTTTTTTTAAAGTTTTACTACAAAACACTGTCGCTCGTAGCTTTTTGTCGTAATGATATAGAATTTGTCTGAGATTACTTCCTCCGATTAAAAAACATTCTGTGAATAGAACCGTTAGAACAAACTTCTATAGTTAGAACAAACTTCTATAGAACAAACGTTTATAGCCTCATTCGAAGGACTTTTTTGGGGGTGGGGCGTGTGGGGGGGGGGGGGGGGGATCAGTAGGAATGTGATCTCCGAGGGAAAAATCCGCCTCTAGTGTGTTTGTTTATTTGTTTTGGTTGGTTGGTTGTAATAAAACACTATGTAATCCATGTGAGCGTTTTGAGGCCAAAAATACATTTGATCCAGCATTTAATGTTAAACTGATAATTGATCCAAAACCAAACCAAAACAAAACAAAAACATTCCTACCAATTATTTCCTTTGTTTTGGAGGATTTTCACCGATGAAATCACAAACAATCTTCAAATACATGACCTTCCCCTCAGCTGACGCACATTTCAGGCCTTCGCCCTCACCCGTGACCCTATCTTTGCGCCATTTCGAAGCGCCCAAATAGTCCCATTCTCTTTGTTATCTTAATCTCTCAGCTTGGAACCAGTTGCTTTGTACCTTGATGGCCCTATGAAAGAAAACGAGGAAAATCAACTTTCAGACGCTAAAAAGAAAAAAAAAATTCTCGAAACAATCTAATTGCGCCAGTCTATGTATGAATACTCGACTCCTTAAGCAAGGCCTTTTGCGCATTAATTTTTGGTGTGCAACCTGTTGGTGACCTGCAATTGACCAGGCGAAGCCGACTCTCGTCACCCTATTGTCATCTTCACAGCCACCGGCTTTTCGTTCCGCCGCGGCATGCCTCAAATGCAGCCAGACAGAAGCTTGACCCAGTCTGGCAGGTTGCCTCGTCTGATGCTTCAGACAGCCCCCATCTCCACCCAAATTCCTCCCACAACACAAACATCACAGGTTTTTTTGTGTACATCTGGTGCTTATTATGATCCAAAAGAAGAAGTTTGTGGTAATAATATGTGATGAAGAAAACTGTTGCCAAGTTATAATGACTCTTGTGCGGGTGTGTGTGAGTAAGCATGTGCTGTTTTGGTACGGGTATGACTGTGGAGGGAATCGTGGTGTGTGTGTGTGTGTGTGTGTGTGTGTGTGTGTGTGTGGTGTGTTTTGTGTGTGTGTGTGTATGAGCGCGCGCGCGCGCGCGCGTATGTGTAGCCGTATGTGTATGTATATATGTGTGCACCTGTGGATGTGTGTGTGTGGTGTGTGTGTGTGTGTGTGTGTGTGTGTGTGTGTGTGTGTGTGTGTGTGTGTGTGTGCGCCCGCGCGCACGAGAGTTATGTGCTTGTGGATGTGCATTGTGTGTGTGTGTGTGTGTGTGTGTGTGTGTGTGTGTGTGTGTGTGTGCGCGTGCGCGCGTGTGTATGTGTATG
>CM065730.1:46138231-46150731 GCA_033310375.1 Conus canariensis
GGCTGAGAATGCTGCCCCTGATGACTCCGCTGAACCAGTCAGTCAACATGGCTTGGCACCAGCTCCAACCCACGTGGACTCCACTCGCCTACGGTCCCGACAGAGGCCAATGACATCCTCTGCTGAAGACATCCCATGGACAGAAGCCAGTTTCACGCAGGATGCCGCTGCTGATCGTTCTATTGAACGATTTAACCAGCGTGACCCAGTGCCAACGCTTATCTACATGGACTCCACCCACCCACACCCCCAGTGGAGGCCGGTGTCATCCTCTGATGAGGGCCTCCCATGGACTGCAGACATGGCTGCATTCCCGTGACTCCCTGATCGTTCAACACAGGATTACACCGGCACATCGGAGACACCATGCAGAACACGTGGCGAGCACCGTGAGGAACGAGAATGCCGCCAGAAGCCTGTGGATACAAGCCATGGAGCCCCAGTGGATGTTCCAGGGACAGCGCCTTCCCATCCTCCACAGCCACAGCGAACTCCACGCCCCTCAGCCCGAGTGACGGTCAATCAATGGGACGTCAGACTCACGTCCACACCGAACACGGAAGACGAGAACCATGTGCCCAGATCCAATTCTGGGAAGGCCAGGGGCCGTCTACCCGTGGAATCCCGGCTCTATCATGAACATGACACGCTGACATCTTGTCTGATGAATGGTGAAGTTGCACCAACTTCTGATGCAAACCAGCTGGGCCCAGTGGTCGGTCGGGAATGTGTTGTGCATAGTGCATTCTATAGCAGCACTGACCCCTCTTGTGATGCCCCCCTCCCTCCTTCCACCCAGGAAGCAGTCCCTGATGGACCTGATGCAGATCTGGCTTCCCACACACCTTGTTCGCCACGCCCATCCTCAACCACTCCACCCGCCAGTGAAGCCAAGGCAGACGACAACACCACAATGCTGAAACGCCTGGTGGACCCATGGACTGGCGCAGATGAATTAGAGAGTCAGTCTTTTGGGAAGTCTGACGGTAGACGTGACGGGATGAACTGTTCAAGTATGACCCATCTTCCTGTAGTGTCAGAACAACAGCTGTTCTATGATATCAGAAACACCTAAAATACATGGCAGACAAACACGTAGCAAACCAAAGATGGCAATCGGACGTACAATGATAAATATGGCACACGATAAAACCACTCTCAGACAAAAGCAGGTCACAGATTGTTTCCCACGCATCGAAACAGGATCAGCACAGGCGGATAGAAGCCAATCTGCAGACACCTAGGGATTCGGCCCTGCCCTTGTCACTATATCTGGGGTTGTACCAGGTCCTGCAAATGATGCTAATGCAGAGAACTGTTGCATTTCTTTTCTTTCTTACAATATAGAGGGTTTGAGCTCTGTATGCTAACCTGAATTACGGTTGTTATTCTGTAAATATGACATCGTATTTTTGTCAGAAACTTTTGCGACCAATTTCCCTTCATATCTGTTTCCTTCTTTTGAAATTTTTGTGTCACCTGGATTGAAATTATCTGATGCTGCGACATCCCGTCTATCTGGTGGTGTTGTTCTTATGGTAAAAAAGACAATTTCTAGATTTGTTGAACGCATTCCATTAGAATGTGATAATTGTATTGCTGTGAAATTATTTAAACAGTTTAGTGGCTTACCTATCGACACTATACTGTTAGGCATTTATGTTCCCCCAGCATCAAGCCCGTATTATTTAGATACAGATATAAGAAATGGAATATATCTGCTTGAACACTGTCTTCTCGATATTTTTGAACAGTATGGAGAATTACCTTTCATTATTATGGGAGATTTTAATGCCAGGACAGGTAAATCAAACGCTAGGGAAGTTACTCTCCCTGACACTAATGTTTGGAACGATGATGACAATAATACTAAAGAAGATGAAGCATATCTTAGAAATTCCAAAGATGAAATGATGAATGAATTTGGATGTTACTTATTGAAATTGTGCAAAGAATTCTCACTAATAATTCTAAATGGTGTTTCCTCAGTTGATAAGCACGGAGACTATACATATATAGCACATAATGGGGCAAGTATCATAGATTATTTTTTTATTTCAAGGTGCCTTTTTGAACATGCTCTAAGCATGAGAGTGCTCAACATTGCTGAATCTAAACATTAATTTTGCCTATTGAAATAAGATTAAACTTACCAAGAAATGTAAAACACGTTCAAAATAAATCTGTAAAACGTGTCATTCAAAGGTTTGTTTGGAATACGGATCGTTTAGATGAACATCAACAGGCCTTCAAGTCACAGGAGATACTAGATATTTTGAACGAAGCTGTAATTCTGATGACTACTGATGTCAACCTGGCACTGAATAAATTTTACGAATGTTTGACTCTTGCAGGCCAGTGTATGAAAAAACATATTGTTATAGGTGAAAAGAATAACAATTCCTGGTTCGATAGTGAATGTCGAAATGCAAGATCAGACTTATTGCAATCCTTGAAAAATTTTAAATATTGCAAGAACGCAATACAAGTCGAGGAACTGAGGCTTACTTACACTAATAAACGAAGAGAATACAAACATTTACTTGTTAGAAAACAAAAAGAAGATAAATTACGCATTCTGGCTACTCTTGAGACAAATAATCATGATCCCAAGAAATTCTGGGGGACTGTTAAGTCAAAGGTAGGTACGAAAGCACTAGAAAACTCCATCACAATTGAAGAATGGTACAATCACTTTCATAAAGTTTATAACGACTTTGAACAGGAAAACGAACTATATTCTGGAATCAGTGATTATTTTGTACCTTTAGCTAATCAGATGACCAACAATAATAATAGTGACACTAGTTTCTGTTGGTATTTAGATACTTCCGCCCTCGACTGGGAAATAACAGAATTAGATGTTAAAAATGCAGTACGATTACTTCGAAATGGTAAGCTGCTGGAACTGATGGATTTAGTGGTGAATTTT
Source organism: Conus canariensis (assembly GCA_033310375.1). Lineage (NCBI taxonomy): Eukaryota > Metazoa > Mollusca > Gastropoda > Neogastropoda > Conidae > Conus > Conus canariensis. Next base: position 46,141,164 of record CM065730.1, read on the forward strand.
ACAAGTATGCTCCTCCATTAGTCGTTTCTTTTTTGACCAAATTTTTCAATAGACTGTTTGATTCCGGGACATTTCCACTCATGTGGTCAGAAACAATTATACATCCTCTGCATAAAAAAGGTAATGTTAATTTTCCGGACAATTACCGAGGCATCTCATTGTTAAATATAAGTGGCAAATTATACACCTCTATTCTGAAAAACCGTCTTACAGAGTGGGTGGAAGAAAATAATGTAATCAATGAGTCACAGGCAGGATTCAGGAATGGTTATAGCACAGTCGACCACATATTTACTTTAGTATCACTTGTACAGAAACAGTTATCTTCTGGCAAAAAGCTCTATGCAGCATTTATCGACTTAAAGCCTTCGATCTAGTGAATAGAAATAAATTGTGGTTAATACTGAATAAAAATGGTGTGCAAGGTAAAATGCATCATGCAATTAAAAGTATGTACCAAGTCGTTAAAGCTAGAGTTCGGGGAAACAGTGATTTCACTGAAGCCTTTGCATGTCCTCGTGGTTTGAAACAAGGTGATAACTGTAGTCCTATCTTATTTTCGCTTTTCATAAATGAACTTGCAAATGACGTTGCATTATCTGGAAAACATGGAATAAGCTTATCCCCCGATATTCTTCACATTCTTATCGTGCTTTTTGCTGATGACGTTGTTCTCCTTTCACATACTGTAATCGGTCTTCAAAAACAACTAGATATATTAACTAACACTGCCAATAAACTAGGACTGATCGTGAATGAGGAAAAATCTAAAATTATAATATTCCGTAAAGGAGGGCATGTTGCCTCACAAGAAAAATGGTTTCACAATGGTATACAATTGCAAGTTATGAATGAGTATAAATACTTAGGTGTCATTCTTTCTACCGGTTTAACTTTTTCGTATTCTTTGGAGGACAAGGCGCTCAAAGCTAAAAAAATGTGTTTTTAGTATTTTGAAATTTTTGTGGTCTCTAGGCGAAAACAATCCAAAAATTTTCTTCAAAATTTTTGATAGCCAGATCCAGCCAATTTTAACATATGGCGCTGAAGTTTGGGGTTTAGCTGCAAACCATACTATAATTGAAAGAGTACACCTTTTAGCTATTAAACGTCTTCTGAATGTGAGTGTTCACACACCAAGTGCACTTATATATTCCGAATCTGGCAGATACCCGTTATATATTCAGACTTTCATAAAATGTGTAAAATATTGGCTGAAATTGACCCGTATGGAAGATAGCCGTATCCCAAGAAAATCCTATAAAAATGTTATGTAGTCTGCATTATAATGGCAAAAAGAACTGGGTAAGTAATATATGTTTGACATTATATAAATATGGTTTCGGATTTGTGTGGGAAAATCAAGGGGTGGAAAATGTTAAATGTTTTGTGCATGCCTTCAAACAAAGACCTGTTGACTGTTATTTACAAGACTTAGACGCTGCTATTAACTCAAAAGAAAGATTTCAGTTCTACTTTTCTTTTCGACAACTCTATGATGTTCCAGAATATTTGTCTAGAATAAAAAAATCCATCTCTTAGAAAATACTTGACAAGAATTAGACTTGGAGTTTCACAACTAAGAAGTCACAAGTCTAGATTCTCAATTACAAGAATAAATAATGATTGTCCATTTTGTCCTGGTATTGTAGAATCTGAATTGCATTTTATACTAGTGTGTAATGAATACAGTTCTTTACGGAAAACCTTTATCCCAGCCAAATACCATAGTCATCCAAATACATTCAAACTGACTTTATTACTTTCAGATGTCAGAATATGTAAACCTCTTGCTGTGTATTTATCTAAAGCCTTTAATACTAGAAACCACTTCCTGTACGATGTTTGATGTTTGATTCATTTGAAGATATACTTTTGCTTTTCCCATTTTATTTTAGTATTATCATCATTTTTCCCCTTCCCATTCCCAATTTTCATACCCCCTGATGACATGGGCAGATTGGCCTATCATTAAATTTTGTTCGTTCGTTCGTTCTCTCTCTCATGTTACAGAAACATGTCTTACCGGTGGCATCAAAGAAAGCAAAGATTGTACTGCTTCCCAAAACAAATCACAGAAATTAACAAGCATAGACCCATATTCCTTTTATCAGTATTATCTAAACCTATAGAAAAACCTGTACGCAAACATTTCTTAAGTTATTTGGAAAAAAAACATAACGTGATCCACCCTCTGCAGTCTGTTTTTCGACCCGGACATTCCTGTCATTCAGCTCTAAAACATTTGTTGGACAGTTAATAATTCTCAACTAACTGGTGTAATATTCCTTGACTTTGAAACAGCTTTTGATCCGGTTAACCATGATATTTTGTTAGGAAAGTTTATATGTATACCAAAAGTTCACAAACAACAGCTTTCTTTGAGCCTTATCTTGGAGACAGATATTAACGAGTCTTACTCAACGGAACCTATTTTGCCGAAAAGTTAGTCAAGAAATGGGTACCACAAGGTTCTATTTTAGGCCCCCTTCTCTTTTGTCTGTTTATCAATGACCTACCATTACACATCTCAGATAGCAACGTATCATGTGAATTGTTTGCTGATGATGGTACTCTACTTACAGCTGACAAAGAAGTTCATTATGTTAATGATCGCTTGCAACAAAGTCTCATGGAAGTAGAAAACTAGTGTGAAGACAATGCAATGCACTAAAATCCTACGAAAACAGAATGCATGACTATTTCCACCCGACAAAAACATCAGCTAGGTTTGTTTTCACTTAGTTTATCTATTGAAGACCGTCAAACCAATCAGGTCAGGCAACATAGACTACTAGGATTACTTGTAGACGACCAACTACATGGGATGGTCATAACAACTACGCCTCCAAAATTATCTCGAAAAACTTATTCATTTTAAAGAAACTAAAAGACTTCACTGATACTAGTTCCTGTAAAATATTCTACAATGCCCACATAAGATCTCATATTGATTATGCATCCACTGTATGGGATGACTGTGCTGGTGTACATCTGGAAAGATTAGACTTCCTGTATTGGAGAGCAGCCAAGCTTATTTTGCCTGATCTGCACCTATCGACAGAACAAAAGATGAAACAGTTACAAATCCTGCTTCTTTTGGAACATCTCCGCGTTAACAAAGGTACACTGATGTACAAGGTTTTGAACAATAAGCTCCATCATATCTGTCTAAACTGTTCACCAAATCAGTCCTGAAGAATTCTAGGTCGAACCAGAGGCTATTGTTACCAAGACCAAGAATTGATATTTTTAAAACAAGTTTTTCATTCTTAGGAGTATATCTGTGGAACTCACTCCCTATAAATGTCGTAACAAGGGCTACACTCTCCTCTTTCAAGGATAATCTTTTCAGATACTTGGTTTTATCAATTTCTGTAAACTCGAATAGCGTATGCTTAGTTTTGTCCCTGTCTGCATTTGTGCCATCGCCCATGCGCACGCGCGCGTGTGTTCATGTGTATGTGTGTGTGCACGTGTGTGCGTGCGTACTTGTCTGTTATATGTATGTATGTATGTATGTATGTATGTATGTATGTATGTATGTATGTATTATGTATGTTTGTATGTAAGTATGTTTGTATGTATGTATGTATGTATGTACGTATGTATGTATGTGAATGAATGCGAGGCACAGAGACCTTTCAATGTGTCTCTTTGTATACTTACCTATATTTTCTTCTTTTTTCTTTTCTTTTTCTTTCTTTTTTAAAATTTTTTCTTGTATGTCTCACAGAGACATTTTGAATTTATCATATGCTGTTTTCTTGTCGTTGATTGTTTCTGTTGTTGTACTTTAAATTGATTTTTTCATTTGCTTTAATTGTTTTTGTTGTTCCAATCTAATTTGATCTTTTCATTTGCTTGTTTCACTGATGATGTCAGTACTTGCTTCTTGGTGGTGGTTTTTTATTGTTTGTTTGTTTGGCTTGGCTCGGTTGTTTGGTTTCATGCTGTTTGTTTGTATAATCATGTTTTGATGCATACATTGCATCATTTAGTACCAGTCGTAGAAAAGTAACAAGTATGAAAAATGACTAACAAAGCCAGTACTTTTACCGTTATAAAATAAAGAATCATTGTCATTGTCATTGTCATTCTCTCTCCTCCTCTCTCTCTCTCTTCTCTCTCTCTCTCTCTCTCTCTCTCTCTCTCTGTGCATGTGTGTGTGTGTGTGTGTGTGTGTGTGTGTGTGTGTGTGTGTGTGTGTGTGGTGTGTGTGTGTGTGCGTGTGTGTGCGTATATGTGTGCGTGGGTGTGCGTGCTTGCGTGTGCGAGCGAGCGCGCGCGCGTGTTTGTGTGCATTCGCGTGTGTGTGTATACGTATGAGTGTGCGTGTGTGTATGTATGTGCGTTCGTGTGCGTGCGTGTGTGCTTGCGTGCGCGTGCGCGCGCTCGTGTACATATGGGTGTGTGCGCGTGTGTGCATTCGTGCGTGTGTGTATACGCGCCCGCGCGCGTGCGTGCGTGTGTGTGTGTGTGTGTGGTGTGTGTGTGTGTGTGTGTGTGTGTTGTGTGGCGCGCGCGTGCGTGCGTGTATGCGTATGTGCGTGTGTGCGTGTGTGGGTGTGTGTGTGTGTGTGTAGTCTCTCTCTCTCTCTCTCCCCCCCCCCCCCCCCCCCCCCCCCCCCTGCATTTTTTGTGTTGGCTGTTGGTTTCATCCAGTATCGCCCCACGGCAATAAGAAAGAGGCCAACAACTCGCTCACATACCCAGGGCTAATAAAAGAGGTTATGTCCCTTACATCAAGCAACCGAAAGAGTAGGGTAGTGTGTGTGCGTGCGTGCGTGCGTGCGTGCGTGCGAGCGAGCGAGCGTGCGTGCGTGCGTGCGTGCGGCGTGCGTGCGTGCGTGCGTGCGTGCGTGCGTGTGGTGTGTGTGTGTGTGTGTGTGTGTGTGTGTGTTTCCCAGCCTGCAGCGTGCTGGAATCAACAGCCAGATGCAATGAGAGATGAACATGAGGCTCCAAGCCATTCTCCGCTCGATAGTGTGTCAGGTGAGTTTAGAAGGTGGCCTTGGAACTAAGATTGTGAAGAACATGTGTACATCCGCCAGTATAAACCTCTGGACTCCTCTACTCTTCCTCCTGAATGACTGAGGTACCAGCCACGGGATGACTAGATGTCAGGGCCGGCTGTGTGAAATCGTCCAGGAGATGTTAGAATTCTCATCAGTTGCTACTGCCACTGGAAGCTAACTCGGATAGCTAAAATAAGATAAGATAGAAAAAAAAATATTGACAGAAATCTGCCTATCCTAGAATCCAGAGTGTTGACACTCCGTCTTTTCCTGTCTTCCAGACGTTACGACTGCCCTCTTTCAGACTTCTGGGCAGTTCAGACAAAGCATAGAAAGTGCCTCTCCAACGTGTACATATACAGAACCCAAACCCAAACTATCGCAAAGAATAGGGAGCGACCACTCATTATTACTGCACCATCATAAAAAGGCATGCAAACAAAGAAACCAGGTAGGGGGGGAGGGGGGGGGGGGGGGGGGGGAGGCAACACTTTACGAACGTGAGGGAAAAAAAAACACCCAAAGGTTATGGGCAGCTTATGTTTTGGGTTGACCTTCTTCATAACGCAGAAACCTCTTTCAAAAAGTCAGCAACGTTCCTGACGTTTCAATCAATCAGGTAATAATTGCTATGCTATTAACCCATTATTCAATGAATGTTCCAGGCTTGAATGTCACTGGTCAACGATGTTCTTTATCATGAATGATCTCAGTGGCGTAATACGTAAGTCAGTATCATGGATGGAAAGTTGTTTGCTTAGGGAAGTGATTTTCTTTTTAGTATCAGCTACATTTTTAAAATCCTCTGTGCTAAAGTTATCCTGAAAAAGGAACCGTCTGATGCTGCTGTGTGTGTGTGTTGTTTTTTTTCTTCTTCAAAATTTGGGGCTGTTGGTATATCTGTGTTACTATTTTCTGTAATATAGCTATACAGATAATTGAACGTGTCCAGTTATATCCCAATGTTGCATGTCTAGGTGGGCTATTAGCACGAAGTCAATGTCAATTTACGCTTGAAGATATGACGAGTGCCATTTTGGATCATTCTGCATGTGCTGGGTGTCAGTTCTCGTTCTCTATAGTCCAGCTGACGTCACAGACTTAGGGCCGTGTTTGACCAGCGCTAGTTTGGTCTCTTGCTGTGATTTCAGTTTGATGAGATTAACATCAGGTATCTGTATATTCTGCAGTTTGTGAAGGGCTCATGATGACATAACCCCTCTTTGACCTCCAACATACACATTGTCACATGGACACGGGGGGCACACTTACGTACGTACATAGGTAACACACACACACACACATACACACACACACACGCACGCGCTCGCGCGCGCACACACGAACACTCACACACACACACATACACACACACACACACACACACAACACACACACACACCACACACATTTTAATGAGTTTATTGCAATGAAATTACAACACGCAGGCGCTTAACGTAAGTGTGGGTCAGCCTGACCCATTTTGACCCCATAACCTTAAATATCAGTCAAGGTCACTATGACCCAAAATGAGTCACCGTAGTTTTTAGTAGCCTGATCACGGGTCCACTAGCTCCAAATGGGTCGCTCCACTTTAACCCTCAATCTAAGTGGTAATACCCCATACTGGGTCACTTTATCTTAAGTGTGGGTATGGGCCACCAGGATTCTACTGGTCCATTTAATCATTAACGCTTATGAAACATGCTTGGTCACATGACCTTGAATCAATCTACATCTGGGCTAATGTAACCAGTATCAGGTCATTTAACTCTGAGCATCATCCAGGTTGGAGTCACATGAACTAGCTTGGATCAGGGTCAGTTCACGTATTATCAGTCACTAAACATTTGACCTCAATAAGGGGTGACAATTGTAGGACAGGTTTTTGTCACTTGAGGTTTACGTTCATCCAGATCTCTATATCTGCAGTTTTATATTCTCCTAAAGTGTATGTTTTTTTCAGGTGCATTTCGCCGAGGGCCGTGTTTTCAAAGTATAAATCCACCTCTACTCTCAACTCGAGCTTATGTTTGCTCTGGTGCATGTTCCTTCCACGTCTATGTTTACTCTCAAGTCGAAAGTCCCCACCTCCCACCCCGCACCCCTACGTTATATGTTCACCCGATTGTATGACCCCCCCCCCCCTTCCACCTTTGTAGTTAAAGATCCTGCGATCCCAAACGGGTCAGCTGACAAAGATCGAAGTGACCCAGAATCGGATATTATGACCAAGGCCAAGACCTGTGGCTAGGGTCAAGCTAGCCAGAATACGTCAGTGATTCAAAATTATGTTAAATGTGAAAGGACCCAGAATGGATCATAGTGACAAGAATAATATTAAACATTATTATGTTAGTCAGGATGGGTCACTATGACGAAGCTTAGGTCAAGCAATCCGGAACAGCATACTGCTAATCAGACAAACGTTAAAGACCAGATGACCCAGAGTGGGTGACGTTAAACCAGTTGAAATAAAAGTGAAGTAACCTACCAGCCGCTGTGGCGAAGTGGTTAGCGTAGCGGACTCCCCGCTGGGAGGTCGTGGGTTCGAATCCCATCAGAGTCATGTGGGGTTTTCTGCCCCGACCGGCTCCTACTCAGAGTTCAGTTTGCTGCGGACTCAGTTGGGAAGACTGGGACCACACAGTCGAGTTTCATCCACTTAATGGATGCGTTTCTGTGAGTGTTGCTCAAATTTCCTGACCAACACTGCAGGTGCCTGTATCTCTTGGGCCTGGTTGACGCCGGGATATATTATGAAAGGAAGCGTAGAGTACAGCCCTGTCATGTAGTCTCAGACCGAAATGGAAATCCGTAGCATCATCTTAATCATCCTCATTCTCATTGATCAGCATAAAAAAAAATGTCTCAAATTCTACCCTTCATGCCCTGCTCTCATGGTGACCTCAATTTTGATGTCCTCTCCACGTCTGTGGCCTTGGTTTGGTTCCGTCGGGGTCACCGGTATCGGCGAGTCCGTGGGGGCTGTCGTTGGACGGACATGGTGGCGCCCTCCGGAGGGAGAGCTCACTCACGCCGGCTCCGCGACTAAGCAATTATTGTCGTCAGTAGGGGGCTTAGTAGGTGGTGTCCTGCGTATGTTAGATCGGAACAGGCGCCACTGAACACCACTGAAGTGACTCGGCAGCAGTGCAGTGTCTCCTCCGGTGGGTTGCCTCTTAACGACTTGACATTGACTGCTCCCTGTGGATTGCTGGTGCCGGGGCTCCGGCGGGGCCGACCGGGCTGTATCTGTGGACGGGGTGTCGGAATGAGCGGCGTGGGTGCACTGCCTCTGAGGTAGTGCAGAGGTTGGGACAGCAAAAAAAAAAAAAAAAAAAAAAAAAAAGAGAAAAAAGGTGAAGTGACCTAGAATCGAATATTGTGACCAGGGCATGACCTGAAAGTCAAGCTGTCCAAAATGTTTGGAAATAGCCCAGAGTGATATCAAAGATTACGTGGCTCAGAATTGTTCCCTGCATTAACCAGCGAAGTGTTGAAAATGATTAACTGACCCAGAATGTGCAGCTGTGACTTTGGTCTTGGTTAAAGGTTAAGTGACGCAGGATGGGATATTGACAGCATAAATTGTTGCAAATCTGGATACAAATGTCGGGTGGCCCAGAACCGTGTTAAAGATTCAGTGACAAACAATGGGTGATGGTGATTTGTATGTGGTTAAAGGTCAACTGACCTAGAGAGGGATATCATAAATCAGTTGAATCTCTGGTGATGTGGAATTAGTCATCCGACCCACTCGGAGATAAAGTGCAGGCGAGCCAGGCCAGCACCTGTCCGTTCCTTAACACTGCTGAAGATTAAGTGATGCAGAATGGGCTGCAGTGGCCCACACTTATGTTAGGAATCGATTCACACAGAGCGGAACAGTGTGACCTAGATCGAGGGTCAAGTTCGAGTGGTCCTCAACAGTTCATGGTGACCCATGTCGAGGTGAAATATCAGGTAACCGGAACTGGTCATGGTGACCGAGAATGTTTATGCTTAAACGATTCAAGATGATTCTCGGTGACCAAATCTAGGTTAACAGTGAAACAGAAGTTAAACTGATCCAGACCAAAGGTCAGTTGAGATAAAGGTCAGTTGAGATAAAGCTCAGGTACGGGGATCAACATCGTGATTGAAAGCTATCTGACCAAAATGGAAATGTTCATACATGTCATCAGAGGTCAAACGATCCCTGATGGGTCACAGTGACCCGGGACAATTCTAATGTTAATACAGCGAGAATAATTCAGGGAGACTCAAACGTAGATTACAAACCATGTGAGCCAGAACGAATACATTCCGTATAATTATGCCCCATTCTGGTCACTCCACCTTTTATCTAAGTTTGGTTAATTACGACCCATTCTCGTTAATTTAGCATTTAACATTACACTCGGTCACTGTGATCCATACTGGTTCACCCATCCTTTACTGTGGAAAGAGGTCTCAATGACAAGTTTGCGGCCAGTTGACACTCAACCTAGGTCTGATTCTTCTTTTCTCGCTTTGGATCACCGCACATTAAACTAAGATTAGGTCAC
>CM065730.1:46155731-46160731 GCA_033310375.1 Conus canariensis
CTAGTTGTTTGTCTGCAGCATCTGGTCTGCCAAGAGTATGACTGTTCTAGGTACAGAACTCCCTAGTTGTGTGTCTGCAGCATCTGGTCTGCCGACAGCATGAGTGTTCTAGGTACAGGACTCCCTAGCTGTGTGTCTGCAGCATCTGGTCTGCCGACAGCATGAGTGTTCTAGGTACAGAACTCCCTAGTTGTGTGTCTGCAGCATCTGGTCTGCCGACAGCATGAGTGTTCTGGTACAGGACTCCCTAGTTGTGTGTCTGCAGCATCTGGTCTGCCGACAGCATGAGTGTTCTAGGTACAGGACTCCCTAGTTGTGTGTCTGCAGCATCTGGTCTGCCGACAGCATGAGTGTTCTAGGTACAGGACTCCCTAGTTGTGTGTCTGCAGCATCTGGTCTGCCGACAGCATGAGTGTTCTAGGTACAGGACTCCTAGTTGTGTGTCTGCAGCATCTGGTCTGCCGACAGCATGAGTGTTCTAGGTACAGGACTCCCTAGTTGTTTGTCTGCAGCATCTGGTCTGCCGAGAGTAAGGTTGCTCCAGGTACAGGACTCCCTAGTTGTGTGTCTGCAGCATCTGGTCTGCCGACAGCATGAGTGTTCTAGGTACAGGACTCCTTAGTTGTTTGTCTGCAGCATCTGGTCTGCCGAGAGCATGAGTGTTCTAGGTACGAAAGTCCCTAGTTGTTTGTGTACAGCATCTCGTCTGCTGAGAGCATGCGTGTTCTAGTTACGAGACTCTCTAGTTGTTTGTCTGCAGCATCTGGTCTGCCGAGAGTATGCGTGTTCTAAATACAGGATTCCCAAACTTTTTGTCTGAAGCATCTGGTCTGCTTTGAGCGGGAGAGCGCCGGGCAAAGGACACCATGTTGGTTGCCTGCAGCGTCTTGTCAACTGTGAGTGTGAGTGTGACAGGGACTGGTCTCCAGGTTCTTTGAATTAAGCATCTCGTGTGCTGTCCGTTTCTTCTTCTTCTGCGTTCGATTGAAGATGGATGCGTCAGACTTGTAACCCGGCCGCCATGATGAAGCCCGCGGTCTTCTCCAGGTCAGAACGGGCTCCCCAAAGCTGTGCCTGTAACTCCGCTCCCCCGGCCAGGTTTTGTGTCGTAGAGCTGCGTGAGTAGGACAGCGCAGGAGGACATGTTCAGGGGTCTGGGGTCCAGTGCCACATGGACACTGGTCAGTGTAGGTTATCTTCAGGCGGTTAAGGTGGCTCAGCAGTCTGCAGTGGCCGGTCCTCAGTCTGAAGAGGATTGTCTGCTGGTGCCTTTGGAGCTGGTGGATCGGGTCAGCACCACTCTCTGCACCCAGCCTTCTCTTCCACTGGGACTGAAACTGGTTGTGGATGATGGTCTTGGCCTCCCTGTAGGTCACGGGGTGGCTGAACTGCTCCATTCTGCTGCCTGCCTTGGAGAGAGCATCAGCTTTTTCGTTGCCCATGATCCCACAATGAGACGGAATCCACTGAAGCGTAATGACAGACTGTTTTGAGAGTTCATGGAGGGCAGCCTTGATGTCTTGCGTATGTTGTTCATTTCTTGTGTTCTGAAGTCCCTGCAGCAGAGATCGGCAGTCTGTGAAGAAGACAACCTTCTGTGATGGGCTGGCCGGTCCCAGAAAGATCCTCACTGCGTGGAGCAGTGCTATTGCCTCCGCTCTGTAGTTGGAAGAGATGTTTCCAGTAGGGAAGGCCTTGTGTGTCAATCTTCCATTGGTGTGTCTGATGAAGAACCCTGCTCCTCCATTCTTGACTGCTCCTTCTGAGGATCCATCTGTGAAGACGTGGGTCCACTCACTGGGGTTGTATTGGTTGGCGATCATCTCCTGTGCTAGAGCTTTCATTACTTGAGGGGCTTGACGGTCCATTCTTTTAATGCCAGGAACTTCGGTGATGATTGCGACATCTTCCAGGTGATTGTCTGGTTCCTCAAAATTTGGAAGCATCTCCATTTCGGCTGGTGAAACAGGCAGCAGGTCTTCATTGCTGCGATGCAGGCTCTTAGACAGGTGGTTGAAACTTGTTCTCTTTAGCCTGTTTTTGGTGGGGTTCTGCATCTCGGTGTGCATGGGGTGGGTAGGCATACGCAGTAACTTTTCACTGTGGATGAAAACCTTCTCTCGCGTCTGTCTTCGAGGGAATGTAGACTAGTAAGCTTCTCCATGGCTTGGATTGGGGTAGTCTTCATCCCACCAGTGATCAGTCGCAATCCTGCATTCTGCACTTTGTTCAGGCGACTGGTGCTGGTCTTGGATGCAGTGGCCCATGCAGAACTGCCATATTCCAGGGTTGGTCTGACGGTACCCACATACACCTTCTGCAGGATGCTGCTGTTTGCGCCCCAGGATGTACCGGCCAGCTTCTTTATGATGGCGAGCTTCCTGACTGCTTCGTTTTCAATGTTCTTGAGGTGCGGATTCCAAGTAAGCCGCTTGTCCAGCTTGATGCCTAGGTATGTTGGGTTGTCTTCTTGTTTTAGCTCTCTTCCATTTATTTTCAGGCTGATGGTTTCTGGCAGTGGCGACAGCGAGAAGACTGTGGCCACTGTCTTGTGGCATTGACTTCTACGCCCCAGTCAGAGGCCCATCTTCCGACGTGTTCCAGTGCTTCCTGCATCCTGTAGCTGGCTGTGGTTAAATGTTCTGCAGCACTCCAGGCAGCAAAATCGTTGGCGTGGAGAGCTCTGGAGCTGTGCTTGGTGAGCTTCTCAGCGATGTCGTCAATGAAGATGAGAAAGAGTGTAGGGGAAATGACTCCTCCTTGTGGTACACCTTGTTGTAGAGTGATTCGGTGGCTAATTTTCCCATCAAGTTGAACTCTTGCTGTGCGGTACTGGAGGAAGTTGCGTATCCAGCGGTACATATTCCCTTCCACTTTCCAGCTTCAGGAGAAGTCCTTCCTTCCATACCTTGTCGAAGGCTTTGGTCAGGTCCACAAAGACAGCGAGTACCTTTTTCTTCTCCTGAAAGGCGTTTTCGATCTGTTGGGCGAGGTACACAAGCTGGTCTTCCGTACTGTGGTTTTTCCTGTATGCTGACTGTGTGTTGCTGAGCAGGTGATTTTCTTCCAGGTGTTTCAGCAGTCTTGTGTTCACCATTCTTTCCATCACCTAGCCCAGACAACTGAGGAGGCTGATTGGTCGGTAGCTGGATTTCTTGGTTTTGTCTTTTTGTTTCTTTCTGATGGGGATGATGACTTGCTTCTCTCCATCGGTCTGGGAATTTCCCTGAGCTCCATGACTGGTTGATGATTAGAAGGAGCTTCTGTTTTGCTGTGGTTCCAAGTCTCCTGATCATGTCATTGGTAACACCATCTTTCCCTGGGGCTTTCTTTGGCTTTAGTTTTTTAATGGCTGCATTGAGTTCAGTCATGGAGAAGGCTGACATCATGGACGGTGTAGGGTTCTGGTGTTTCAGCTTCTCCCTGGTTTCCTTGCCGACTTCCTGCACTCGGGCATTGGGTATTGTTGCTTTGCTTTCCTCTTTGTAAAATTCTGCCAGGATGTTTGCTGCTTTCCTTTCCGTGTAGTGTGTACCGTTTTCCTCGATGACGGTTTTGCTGTGTCCCGCTCTGGTGTCTTCATTCAGGGCTTTTGTCAGATTCCACAGCTTGCTGGTGTCCTTCTCCATGTTGAGGCTGCTGGTCTTCTCGTTCCAGCTCTTTTGGAGTTCAGCTTTCTTCTGTTGGTTGAAAGCTTCTTTGGCGTTGTTGTGCCTCACTAGGTTCTCTGGAGTGGGGGTTTGCTCCATAGCTCCTCTGGCATTGTCCATTTCAGTGTGAAACTGTTCTAGTGTGTCACTCCAGTACGGCAGGTAATGTCTTCTTTTGCCCCTTGGGATTGCCTGCTTTGCTGCCTGAAGAATTGCATCAGTGAAATTCTGGACGTTCTTGTTCAGGTCATTTGCACAGCAAATGTTTTTGGTGTGGTGGTCAGCCTTTTCTGCAAAGAGGGTCCAGTTGGCTCGTTTGAAGTTCCAACTTGGTTGCATGTTGCGCTCAGTACATCCTAAGCTGGAGATGTTGAGAATGACTGGCAGGTGGTCGCTCCCTCCAAGCTGGGTGCTGACTTCTCTGGACGTGAGCTTGTGAATGTCCTCAGTAGCTACTGCCAGGTCTGGTGTGGAGGTGGTTTTCCAGGCTCTGGAGAAGTACGTTGGTTTGTCGTCCGCCTGGTTGATGAGTACTAGATTATTTTCCATCATCCAATGCTCCACTTCCTCACCACGGGCATCCATTTCCTCATATCCCCAGCTTTGCGAGTGGCTGTTGAAGTCTCCAACCACCAGGTGTCTGTAAGCTTCTAGCTTCACGTTGTGTAGCGTAAGAGATGAGGTTGATGGGTGTAGCAGTTGGTGATCCGTAGGTCTCCACTGCACTGGGCAGCAAGAGCTTGACAGTCAGGTGTTCTAGTTCTTGTCTTCTTGATCTGTTTGTCTCTACTGCAGGGATGGAGTTTCCGACAAGGGTAATGATTCCTCCCTTGTGTCTGTCTTCGGGTCTTGGCGAAATGTCTCGTAGCCTCTTACGAAGAAACGTCGATGATCTTTCAAGTGCGTTTCTTGGATGCAGATGACATCGATGTTGTTTTTGCTGAGAAACTTTTGCAGTTCTGGCTTCTTGTTCCCTAGTCCTTCTGCATTCCACTGAGCTACTGTAAGGGTGGTAGGAGGCTGGGTAGTCTGGTCAGTCGCTCTACTCTGCCTTCCCCCGACCGTCAGGTTAACAGAGGCACCGGTCGCTTGGGTGGGCCCCTTTGAGGCTAAGGGCCCGGCTCCGTCCCTCCCCGGTTGTCGCTGATAGGGACGACGCCATGACAACAAGGTAGTCTGACGCATGACCATAATCGTTGATGCGTGTGTGTCCTAATTTATCCCCAGGACCTGCGCCGTAGCTGACACACTCCGTCTTCGGCAGGCTGGATGTTTTGCCATTTAACCCATGGCTGGGGTAAGGCTTGGAGCAGTGTCAGGGCGTATCCACACGCCGGTGGGCCTTCACTC
>CM065730.1:46163231-46173231 GCA_033310375.1 Conus canariensis
TGGTGTGTGTGTGTATGTATGTATGTATGTTTGTGTGATGGAGGAAGATATTGCCGACTAGTATTGAAGCGGTGGGTATGTATACTTGTGTTACTGTTGGATGCTGATGCCTTGGGGCTGTAGCGTACCAAGTTTGGCAATGAGATGGGACTCTTGTGCTGTGCGTTCAAAGCTATCACTCTGTGATTGCCAAAGTGCCAAGACTTTCACATGGTTGATGTTGTGTTGGGGGTGGTTGAAATGTAGGGCAACGGGTTTGGTCGGTAGTGGCGGATATCAGCCAGGCGTTCAGAGATGCGTGTCTCAAGTGTGCGGGATGTTTCACCTATATAGATATTGCCACACAGCTGGCAGTGGATAGCGTATACAACGTTGCGGCTCTGACAGGAGAATGTGCATTTAATTGTGAAGGAGTCTTTGGGGCCCGATAGGAACGTGTCTGATTTGGTGAGGGGGCAGATTTTACAATTAGGTTTTGAGCAGGGGTGAGTACTTGGTGGCGTAGGTGTGGAGATTCTGATCAGTTTGGACCGCACGAGAAGATCTTTTAGGTCTTTATCACGTTTGAACGTGGTCATGGGTCTGGAAGGCAGGTTTGTGGTTTTGTACTATGTGCCAATTGGACTTGAGAATACTGCAAATGGGGAGGGTGTGTGGGTGGAAGAGGAGGTAGTCATTAGTTAGCTGCAGTGTTGATTTATTAACATCCCACAATTACCCGAATAAGATCCCCAACATCCCCTAATACATCTGAGCTCAAATCCTTTTGTGTAATAGATCAACGACCCCAGAGCACAAAATCCGTTAGTGTGATAGAATCATCAGGCCTGTTGTTAATGTGTACAAATGTTTGGGAATTTGCTTTTATACAAGGCTTAGTTTTGTAGCAGCATGCAATATCCTTTCTAATCATGCCACAAATGCTTTGTTGTGCATTTTGCAGTAGGCTGAAAAATAATTCTCTGCACACATTTAAAGAGATCATTTGATTCACAGACTAGCCGATGGTTCGGTACAGCGCAGAATTATGAGAACTGGATAATGCAGCATTGCATTGCGAAAAAATACACTTGTTTGCGCTCAATTATTCTTAGGCATTCATTTACGAACACCTAATGATCCAGTGTATGCAGAAAGGAAAAAGGCACCCTTTTTACATAAATCATGTTATAAAATGTTTTAGGTTTGGTTAAAGTTAAGAAGAATGGATGAGCATAGAATACCATTTAAGTCGTACCGTTCTATGATTTGAACGAACAAGACTAAAGAAACTGGGCCTCAAACATTTGTTGCAAATTATATATGGATTTGGTTATGTCTGGTTGAACCATGTTGATGCAATTTGTTATTTTCTTCATTTTTTTTTTTTTTAGAGATAGACTGACTTCGTGCAGGTGGAAAGAATGGAATCATTATATGAGTAACAATGAAAGATTTAAGTCCTTTTGCACTGTGCTTGATGTTAAAACTCTATCTTTTGCTGAATCTCCACAGGCGTTTAAAGTATGTAACTACAACATTTCTGAAATTGCAGTGCACTATTGCTGTCAACGATTCCATAGCGATGCAGATTTACCATGCCAACTCTGCAGAGAGGTGATAGAAAGTGAAGGACATTTTGTGTTCTGTTGATCTTGTCTGGCGAAACTTAAGAACAAAGTATATACTGTTGAAGTGTTACAAGGTCTCGAATCTACGCTCACGCACGCATGCACGCACGCACGCACGCACGCACTCACACACGCACGCACACACATACACACACACATGTACACGTGCTCATTCCATTATTCTCGTGTGCTTTTTATATACTGTCATTTGTTGACTTGTAATTGTAGAAAACAATATCAATTTCGTTCACAAAAAAGCACACTTACATCCACTCCGACAAGCACACACACACACACACACACACACACACACACACACACACACACACACACACACACATCATATATATATATATATATATATATATATATACTTATTACATCGCTTCTTGACTTTCTTTTTCACGTCTCCCTTGTAGACCCCATTTTCTCTGTAAGGGTACCATCTTTGGAGAATAGCCCAATTTCCGAGATTATAGGTGACCCTCGTCTATGTCTCCTGTATACGTTTGTCATCTTTACTAGGGTCGTCCTTGCATCCTTTTTGCCTTATATCTCCAAGGATGATTACCGGTAATGTTTAGAAGTTCAGGAGCGACAGCGACGAATGTGGAAACTTACATTTTTTATCATGGTTATAACTACATTCCTCATTCGCCACACTTATGTACGTTTGATGTGTATTTTTGAGGCTATAAGTTCTTCTCTTCTTCTTCTTCTTCTTCTTCTACTTCTACTTCTTCTTCTTCTTCTTTGTGTTATTTTGTATATAAATATTGCATTTGTCACATGCAAATGGGATGAAAGTGTCGGTGCACCAAACATTAAAACAGAAATAAACCCAGACACTGTGTATCATACGCCAGAACATTAAACTTTGCATACGAATGTCCGTCAGTAAATAGAACACACAGAACGGCATGGTGAGCAAGTACCGAAGGAAAAAAAAAAAAGAAAAAAAGGGGGTGGGGGGAGAAGGGGTAGGCGGATGAAGGCCCCACTAAAAAAAAAAAAAAAAAAAAAAAAAAAAAAAAGGGAGGTTGGAAGCAAAAAAAAAAAAAAAGTCCCAACGAATCACTTCCGACTAGCACTTTTTTTGGCATGTACTCTAGAACAATCAGTCAGAAAATTGTCGAACCGTTTATTTAAAGCGTTCAAACTGTTGTCTCTTTTATAATCTTAAGGGAGTTTCTGAATATATGTTGGTTATTTCTGTGTGTACGACTTATGGTGCTTCTATGATTGTATTTGCTTGCACCCTTCATGTGTGGCGCTGGCCTAAACATGTATATTTTTTTCGACTCTCTCTCTCTCTCTCTCTTCTCTCTCTCTCTCTGGACTCCAAACCCAGTTGAATAACCTCCATAGTATAGCCACGAGGCTTCAACTCAAGATAAATATGAAAAAGAGCAGCATTGTGGTTTTTAGAAAAGGGGGATGTTTAGCAGCAAGGGAGAGGTGGTCTTTGCAAGGTGAGGCAATGGATGTTGTGAATTGTTACAAATATCTCGGCATCTGTTTTACCACACGTCTTCGTTTTTCACCTGCCTGTCAGGATCTTGCGAGCAGAGCAAAACATGCATTACTGTGTATACTGAGAAAACTGTATGTGCTAAATGATAATTCTTTACCAGTGTTACTTAAACTTTTTTATGCCCAAGTTCAGCCAATCGCTCAATATGGAGCCGAGACATGGGGGATGGATAAAGCTGTTATCGAAATAGAAAAAGTTCACCTATTTGCTTTAAAAACATTCTTGGGGGTGCAGCCTAGAACGCCAAATGATCTTGTATATGGTGATACAGGCCGATATCCTTTGTGTATCAATTCATAGTTGCGATGTATTAGTTATTGGTTGAAAATTTTGCATATGATATAGGAAAGATTACCACACAAGGCGTACAAAATGTTACTTAGTTTAGAATTACGAGATAATAAATGTTGGGCATCTGACATTCGCGATTTTTTGTATCAAAATGGGTTCGGATTTGTTTGGATTAATTAAGGTGTTGAAAACATCAAAGTCTTTTTAAAAGAACTTCGTCAGAGGCTGATCGATAACAGGTGGCAAAAATGGGAGGAACACATTCAAAACAGTGACAGGTATGCTTTTTTTTTTTTTAACAGAACATTTAAGTTGTCTAGAAATTGTTAAGCATATATGTTGCTTGACATTGACAGACACTTAAAGAATTATATGGCAAAGATGAGATTCGGAATAGCTGATATATGTACACAGAAGTATCGGTATACTAATGCTGATGAAGATGCTAGGATGTGCCCACTGTGTAAGAATGCCAAAGAAGATGAACAACATTTTTCGTTATGCTACCCTGCCTTCCAAGATCTGCGAAATGATTTTATATCCCCCAAATACCTTAAAAACCCATGTCTGTTTAATGTCGTACTGCTCATGGCAATTCGAAATGAAATAACATTGAAGAATGTTTGCATATATTTGTACAAAGCGTTCAAAAGACGCAGTGTATTACTCAGTTAAAGTGGTGTTGGATTCTGAGATCAGGAAGGATGCTCAGCTGTCATGTTATGTTATATGATTAAGTGATTATACATTTTTTAATTAAGAAGTGTATTGTCAAGGTATTGTACCCCCATCAGAATGGGCTATGGCCTGCACTGAATAAACTTTCATTTCCGCTTCCGCTTCCGCTTCCGCTTCTCTCTCTCTCTCTCTCTCTCTCTCTCTCTCTCTCTCTCTCTCTCTCTCTCTCTCTCTCTCTTCGGAAACTGAACTCTTAATTCCTTGTAAAGCACAGCACAATGGTCAGCATTAATGAAATAAAATGGGCTGTATTAATCAAAGAGAAAGTATTTGAGGAAACCAGTCAAATCAACATGGGAAGATCTTACAATCTTGGCTGCAGTGTTCATTGATCGACCTTGAGAACATATACTGTGTATCATGCACATGATCGACCTTGAGAACATTTACTGTGTATCATGCACATGATCGACCTTGAGAACATTTACTGTATATCATGCACATAAACTCCGTGATACACATAAATAGAGAGAATTCGCCTGTCGGTAAACGAAAGCTGAAACTACCATCTGAGACTAGACTGATTGGATATCTTAAGCTTTGGCACACAGGCAACAAAAATCTGTACTTAACATAGTAAGTCAAAATCTCAGTCACATGTGAATAATACAACATCCGTAATAATGCTTCGAAAGTTTTTTTTTGCTTTTTGACACCATGTTCGCATAATTTTTAATAAACCTTTTGCTGCACCCATCCAATACTTATACAAATGGGGTTGGCCATTTGAAGTGATCTGTAATTGAACGATTTTATCATTACCTGCACTGATTTTCTATCGACTCACAGGCAAGATTTTTTCTTGTCTTAACACTGTAACTCCCATACTATGCTTTGAAATGTTTCGCTTCATTTAGTCTTCTTCATCAAGACCTTTTCTCGAACTTTTGCTCGCCATTGTAGACTAAAGGAAAAGGTCTACCATGCAGGATTGGATTTATCTGCAGTTTGGTCATGTTACAATTGCTTGCTTTCTATCACTATCACCATGAAATCTTTTTCTATATTTTTTGTACTTGTAAGCATGGCTGGTTCGGTACACAATAATGCATATCTGTGAATGTATTTATGTCTTAATTATGTTTGGTGACTTATTTATTTATCATGTTTTATTCATTATTGATTTATCCTTTTTCTTTATTTTCTTCATTTTGTTTCTTCGCTGGGTTTTTTTCTGAGTCTGTGGGAGTGTAGTTTGTGACTCCTGGCAAGAAGATATATTCTCTTATTTATAATATTATTATCTGCACCTTTTCTGTTGCACCGGCATTTTATCCATGGAACAGTAATTATATTGACTTAACATGTATTCACTTATTCATCCATCTCATCTCTCCACACTGTTTCTCCCCATCCCCACTGCACCCAAAATCTACGCTATTTAATTATTACTTCAATTTCCCTGCCCTTCCCTTCCATTTAACAAAAAATCTTACTCTAGTCTGCAGTCTTGGAGATATAGTTTTGCGATTTTTTTTCTCTCATACCATTTCCCTTCTGCATCCCTTCGGCTCTTATTGTTCTAGTTCCATATAAGACCGTTGTTAATGCCATTCGTACGACTTCTCTCTCTCTCTCTCTCTCTCTCTCTCTTCTCTCTTGTGTGTGTGTGTGTGGTGTGTGTGTGTGTGTGTGTGTGTGTGTGTGTGTTTTAACTGTCCTCACATTATCACCTCTCTCTCTCATCTATTATTCTCATGGTTACTGCTTTTCGATGTGTTTTATTTGCAACATCTGTTGAAAATTCACTCGACAGTTTCGTGTCGCATACGAAACAGGTATTACTTTATATGCCTTTTTTTTTTTTTTTTTTTTTTTTTTTTAGGTTGACTTGCAATATCTGCTTTGAAATGTTTTTGCCTTGTGCGATGCTGTTCACATTTTTTTTTTTTTATCTCACAAAAATTTTCAACCTCCTACATTCTGAATACGTCTGCAAGTATGTCTTTTTATAAATATTAGTTTCCTATTATTTTCTATTACTGTTCACTAGTGAACGGGATTTCCAGCATCTTTTCATTGTACAACACCGTTCAGTTAAACGAACAAAACTGACATTATGAAAATTGTGTTTGCAACATTTTTACACACATTTACCAGCTCGCACTGTTTTGATTGTTTTAAATTATTTAGTCATCGCCTGGATTCATTTCATGCCAGTGAAAGCTCAGGATTTGCGCCAAATGTTTATAATAGAGTACCTGTGGTCTGCTTTGAAAACATATTTTTCTTCATGCAGTTTGTTTGTATTACTTTTCACAAAGCTCGGTCTATCCATACTCTCTATTCTTAAAGGCATGAGCAGCTATTTCGGATTGATCTGTAAGTAAGTCAATTCAAAATCGTCTGCATTTATTTCCTGTCAATTTGCGATCAGGATTTCTGTCACACGACAATACCACAGCACTATGATTTGCTTTGAAAAAAAATTACATCAAATGATCGTATATCATGCCATAGTAATTGTTCAAACAGACTTTTCCATTCAACACTCTGTGTATCAAAACAGGATCTGCCATGTTGGTTCAATCTAAAATTCAGTCAGCATTTAAACCCTCCGGTTTAGCACCTATCAATTAATGCGTTGTAATACTTTGATCAGTTTGATCCTGTTCGCATTTCTTTTCGCAGAGGTTTTCCAACCCCTACGTTCTATACATCTAAAAACGGTCTGCCTTGTGGGTTATCCATAATTAGGTGAATGTTTAAAAAGTACAAAAGGCAAATGAAACAAACTGCAGCGTTACTGGAACACGACAAAAAAGCAGAAGAGCACACAAAACAAAGTGTGAAGTAACGCAGTTTTAATGCACGACACAAAACAGGACAAGAAATTTTCGGCAATATGACTTCCTCAGCGACAAAAAAATAAAAACAGTACAGACATCAAACACGCGCAATACTCCCCTTGTGAAGCCAAACCTCACAAGGGGAGTATTGTGCATGTTGATGTCTGTATGTTTTTTTGTTGTTGTTGTTGTTGTTGTTGTTGTTGTTGTTGTTGTTGTTTTTGTCGCTGAGGAAGTCATATTGCCGAAAATTTCTTGTCCTGTTTTGTGTCGTGCATTAAAACTGCGTTACTTCACACTTTGTTTTGTGTGCTCTTCTGCTTTTTTTGTCGTTTAAAAAGTATTTATACTGACTCCGCCGAAAAACGTAGACAAACGAATCACAAGACAAAACACGACGCGACGCGTTTCGGTCTATTAGGTCTTCTTCAGGCAAGATACACAACACTCCGGACAACGAAAATGAACGAGCAATCACTTATCTTCATCAAATTCGGCACAAGATGGGCGTTGAATGAAAACAAGGATGTCGGGAAGGAGACAATGTGAGTCGAAGTAGTAATAATGATAATAATGATGCGGATAGCCATAATAATAGTGATAATGATGATAACAGACATATTGAAAAAATAATAAAGAGAGGAATACTACCACTTTTGGTGATGATATGGCAATAACAGTTGCAGTATGGGAGAAAGGAGAGGGGCTCGAGGATTGTCGAACAGCATGGTTGTCGTAGCAATGGTGATGATAATGGTGATGATAATGGTAATGATGGTAACATCAACTCTAACACTTGTATTAATGATAAATATATTAATGCTAACAACAATAGTAACAGTAATGGTAATAATAGTACTAATAATAAACGTACTGGTACAAAAATATAATAGAAAATAATATCAATAATAGTAATGATGAAAAGAGTACTAATGCTAATACTAATAAGGGGAGGAAGGAAGAAAAATGACGAGTGGGGGGGGGGGGGGGGGGGGGGGATCTAATAGGTATGTTGATAGTTATAAAGGGTATATTACTAGTTTTGATAATAATCATGATTGTATATAATAATAATAATCATGATTGTATATAATAATGATAGTGATGCTATAGGAGGTTGGAAAAGTGGTATGTTAAAATGTCAGAAATATTGTAAAGTATAATGATGATATTATTCATAGTTGTAAATATGATATTTGTAACAGTTATGAAGTTGTAACAACAGTTATATTGATGATAATAGTAAACAAATATAGCATGGGAAATAACGATAATGCTCATAATAGTGATGATAGTAGTGGTGAAGATAATGGTGATGTTAATACTAATTGAGGTAATAAGAATAATAAAGTTGGTAGTTTTTCTTATTATCATTTAATGAAAATGATGCTGATAGTGATAATAATGATGATGTGCTGACAGTGCTCTGATTGCAACAATAATAAAAGTAATATTTGTAATAGTCATAGGTGGTGTAAAGGAATAGAGATGACCAATGAGGGAAATCTTAAAAGTTATTTATTAGACTCCGCTGAAAAACTATACAAACAAATCATAAGACAAAACACGAAGCGTTTCGACCTCTTAGGTTTTATTCAGCCAAGATACACAACACTCAGGGCAACGAAAATGAATGAGTGATCACTTATCTTCATCCAATGCTCGGCGGAAGATGAGCATTGAATGCTGACAATGAGGAAAAGTTAGCAGTGCTACTGGAGCGGGGAGAAGGTGGTGAGGATAAATACAGTAATGTTAATGATAGTAACGGTAGGTGAAAAGGGATAGGGAAGATCAAAGAGTGAAAGGTTAACATTATTATTGGAGCAGGGAAGAGGGGAGATTTTAAAAAAAATGAGGGGGGGGACCACACACACACACACACACACACACACACACACACACACACACACACACACACTCCCTCTCTCTCTCTCCCTCTCTCTCTCTCTCTCATTCTCTCTCTCTCTCTCTCTCTCTCTCTCTCTCTCTCTCTATCTCTTATTCTTCTTCTTCTTCTTTTTGTTATTGTATACAAGTATCGTTACCATTACTACAACAACTTTCTGCTGGTGATGGGATTAGTAATAATAGGACCTAGTAAATACATGCATAATGATAGTGATGATAATGACAGTAATAACAATAACGACAAAGACATCAGTAACGATGATAATGAAGATGATGATGATGATCTCTATTTGCCACATCAACCGATTGTTTATTCAGATGATTATCCACTCAATTTCTTCATCTGGTTTTCTTTTAATTTCGTATACTATTCCCTCAACAAGAGTTTCTCTTCCGTCTTCACTCTTTCCTGTACGTATGTGTAGGTGTAGGTGTAGATGTAGCTATGTCAAACACACACACACACCTCTCCATCTCTCTCTCTCTCTCTCTCTCTCATCCTCTCTCTCTCTCTCTCTCTCTCTTCTCTCTCTCT
Source organism: Conus canariensis (assembly GCA_033310375.1). Lineage (NCBI taxonomy): Eukaryota > Metazoa > Mollusca > Gastropoda > Neogastropoda > Conidae > Conus > Conus canariensis. The sequence goes on from CM065730.1 coordinate 46,172,640, forward strand.
CTCTCTCTCTCAATGGGAATTTTAGCCCTTTTCTCATTGATCATTTCCAGCCACTATTATTATTACTAATGTTACTGCCCAAGCCATTGAAACTATCATTATTATCATCCCAGTAGTACTGTTTGCTTTCTATTCATTGACCATTTCTATTCCTTTCCACCAACTACTGTCATTACTAAGGTTACTTCTGCCAGTATTACTATTTTTACTATTATCTTCATATCATTATTATCATTACTTTCATCATCATCATCATCATTGCTGATTATCATCATATCATTATTGCCGTTACTGTCATCATCATCTTCTTAACGACTACCGGATTTAAACAGGTCACTCAGCTAGGAATAGCACTTACTGGAGCTTTCGACAGACCTCCGTCTGTCTTCTTCAGTGGTGGTGTGGCTACTGGGTGAACTGGCGTTCAGTGCACACGACCACGGGTCGAACCCTGGTCATGTGACTGAACAATGAGGGTGTTGTACACCGATGGAAAGGTGTGTCTGCCTCGGTCCCGGTTGAGTGTGGGGTTGTTGGGGGCAATATGTATAGCCTCCTTCACCCCACGCTGAAACCATCTACTGTCACGGTC
>CM065730.1:46178231-46215731 GCA_033310375.1 Conus canariensis
CATCGCAGACACATTCACCTCTCCAGTCACAATGCCCACTGTGTGACATACACCACGTCCAGTACAGTAAATGTACATCGCAGACACATTCATCTCTCTGGTCACAATGCCCACCGCCTGACACTCGCATTGTCCAGTTCAGCAAAAATAGTCGCAAAGGCGCCTGTACAAATCACACCACTGAGACACACATTTTCTACTGCAGTAAAGATTCTAAAGGACACGTTCATGTACCTATACAAACTAGTCAACGGACATATTCATTTACAAATACCAGTTAGTCAATTTGCATATTCGTTTACCCATACAAAGTAGCCACAAAGGTTACACATGTTTTAAAGAAGGAAAGTAGTGCTGAAGTTTAAAACTTGTGTATGTTTTGCTCCTCGTTCTTCGATCCTGCCCCTCTGCTACAACTCCACCCTACACACACACACACACACACACACACACACACACACACACACACACACACACACACACACACCTACTCTCTCTCTCTCTCTCTCTCTCTCTCTCTCTCTCTCGCACACACACACACACACACACACACCACACACACACACACACACACACACACGCACACATGCTTGGACTTGGGCAATGGATGAGAGAGAGAGAGAGAGAGAGAGAGAGAGAGAGAGAGAGAGAGAGAGAGAGAGAGAGAGAGAGAGTTGACACTTTGAAACTGTATTGTCATTGCCAAAAGATCTTGTGACAAGGGGGAGGGTATAATCGCAATCAATGTCAAAGCGAACAAAAAACAAACAACAACAACAGCAGCAACAACAACAACAACAACAACAACAACAACAACAAAAGCATAAAAGATATAAAGTAAAGAAAAGGAAAATCTTCTTGATGTGAGAAAACAATCCCACTCAAATGAAAGAAGAAAACGTATCCAAATACTTACAAACAAATTCAGATCAACACTACATGGCACATTTGGAACATGCACCCTTAAATTTGAAAAAAAATAAAAATAAAAAAATTTAAAAAAATACAGCAATCAAAATAATTCAGAACAGCTCAAACATCCAAAAACTGTAGGGTAATTATTCAGTCTTCCATTCAGTTGTGCCTTGCATTTTTAATTCTTTCTTGTCTAACACTCCATGTCTCTGATAAATTTTGCGGTAGATTGTATAACATCTATGTCTTTGGATGACGGTATACCAGAGATGTCTTCTCTTTCAGCGATATGTAATTTAAAAAGCGAACACTGTGCTCTGATATCTTCTGAAACTGTATAACGAAATAAAAAATGGACTTCATTGTCAACAGGATTTCCACACATTGGGCAAGGCGATTCTGCGGATGTCCCAGGGTCAAACCACCTCTTATTTACACTAAATCCAAAGATTCTCAATCTGAATTTTCTGAAATGTAATCTATGCCATTTATTCTTCATCACTTCAATGTATTTATCCGCCTAAAAGATATTTTCAAATGAGTAGAACCAGTTATACTTTTCCTTGCTACCCATGTCAGAATGCCAGTTCTGCTTATAACACGTAATCAAACGATCTTTGAATTCTGAAATAAGGCCCTGTTCATGCCCTACTCCCTGTAACAGCCATACAGTCCCAAACCCATTTTCAGATAAAACTGTTTTTACACGATACGCCCAGTTTTCTTTACCATGCCCAAACTACCCTAGCATCATGTCATATTATGTTTGTCTACAAAGTCTGGTTGGAGGAAACGTCAAAAGCTTCAACCAGAATCTTATACATTTAGCATAATACGTTCTAATCAATAAAAGGTATCTGCCAGTCTCACCATATAAGACTTCGTTTGATGCATGAATGCGAACATTAGGAAACGTTTTCCAGCACCATAGGTGTGCAGTGGTTCTATTTGGGTATCAAACATTTTCCAAAAGAAACACGCATCAGAAGAATTCAGCTTTCGCAATGACCTTAGGATTTCCATGACACCCTTTTTTTCCCTTTCGACATGACTCATTCCAAGCATCTGTTGAACTTAGTCTTGTTGTAAATATCATTTCTAAATACTTGTAAGCATTAACAACTTCTCTTGCTGTTCTGCCATACATTTTTCTTGCCCAGATGGATGACCACTGTTACGGAAAACTATGATATTTGTTTTTTGAAGATTAACCATCAAAAGTAATCGGTCGGCTTCTACCTTCAATGCGTTTAGCTCATTTTGCAAACCAAAGACTGTGCTAGGCAAGGGAATGACATAATCAGCAAAAAGCATTAAAAATATTTCAATAGCTCCTGGTGCAATTTGTATTCCGTGCTTGCCTTTTCTGGATAATTCCACTGCTAATTCATTGATGAAGAGGGAGAACATTTGTGGGCTCAAAAGACAAACCCGTTGTACCTCACGTGGACAACTGAAAAATGCTGTATGTGCTCTTATCTCAAACACCTGCTAAAATCGAGTCATGAATAAACAGTAAACAAGTGGGGTAACTTTTGCTCCCATAAGAAAACCTAACACAGAGTAACTTTTATTCAAGACTGGCACAGCCTTTTAAACTTGAATAAAGTCAGACAAATACAAAGACGAAGTAGAAAGAAACTCGTGGAGAGCGTGGCAGCAGAGAGTCCTCAGAAGAGAAGCCCCTTCAAGCAAGTGTTTCGGCCCTTATCTCCTGACACTCTAGGGGGGTTGGGCCACACCCGGTTCATGACTCCGGATGTCCCTCTGCTGCCCCTTTTTTTCCCATCTTGGGACGAGCCATGGCTGGGATTCGAACCCATGACCCTCTGGACATGCTCATTTTCCACTTAATGACTCGCGCTTTAACCACTGAGCCACAGGGACACCTGATATTTGTAGGGAAATTAAGCCTTATGAAGTTCACTTTTGTTCCTCCTTGACCAGATCCAGCTTGAACACCTCTCTGCCGCTTCTGCCATTGCTTTCAGGGCTCTGGTTTTTTCCTTCCCTGCAACTGAGAGCTGTTTCATGAGGCTGTATGCAGACGTTCCTACAAACCCCCTAGCTCCAATTTCTGCAGTGAGGACTTTGACCTGATAGCCTTCTCTCCTCAGGCTGTTTGCCAGATCAGCATACTTTTCAGTCTTGTAGATTTGAGCTGCCTCCATTCTGTTCTCATATGGCACCGTGAGCTCGATCATGATCAGCTGCTTGGTTGACTTAGAGTGGACTACTATGTCTGGTCTCATGCCACTCTTGCTGATGATCTCTGGGTGACTCTTCCATTCTGGGAGGTCTGCAGTGCACTCCCAGTCATCTGCCCCGTCCAGCAGACTCTGCCTGCATGTTTCGAGTGGCACTGTTGTTCTTGGCCATGATTTGCTGCCTCCTGCCGTGAAGAATGTTGCGGGTGCTTTTGGAGTCCTGATTTTCCCTTTTGTGGTGTTGGTACTAGCCCAGACTACTTGTACAATTTCTTTGAGCACTTGGTTGTGCCTCCATGTGTACCTTCCTTGAGCCAGGGCTACTTTACATGAGCTTAGGACATGCTCCACTGTTTGTTTTTCATGGCAGAGGGGGCATGCAGGATCGTCTGTTTTCCCCCACTTCACCAGGTTTGCATTTGAGGGCAGAAGGTCATATGCAGATCTGAGAATGAAGCTGATCCTGAGAGGGGCCATGTGCCAAATGTCATTCCAAGTGAGACTTCTTTGGAGTGCATTCTCCCACGTTGTCCATTGCCCTTGCTGGCTCTGCTGGACTGCTTTTTGGAGTCTTTTTTGGTCTTCTTCTTTTCTCATCTCCTGAATCATCATGTCTCTTTTGGCTTTTCCTTTGGCCTTTGACCACCATTCAGTTTTGGTCACCCCCAGTCCTTGTCTGTTGGTCTGTGTGTGTCCTGTTATTTCTCTGATCTTGAGACTTTCTTTTGCAGAATCCATCGCCTCTTGAACTTTCCATTTTCTGCCTGTCTTCAGCTGGGGCTTAATTGCTTCTACCACCTTGTCTCCTGAGTCCTCCAGCATGCTTTGAAGTCTGATCTTCCCTGCTTTGTATTCCTCCAGGATGGATTTCAGGGGTAGTTTCAGCTTTGCTTGGCGACAGTACAGCGCTATGTCAGTCAGACAGGGTGGGACACCAAGCCATTTCCTTGTGAACTTGTTGATTTTGGCTTCCATTGCCTCCACTATGCTGGTGCAGATGTCGTATATCATCAGAGGCCATAGCAGCTTTGGTATCAGCATGAACTGCAGACACCAGACCTTGTATTTGCCAGGGAGCCCACACTGGTCAATGGTCTCCAAGCCTTCCTCCACCATCTGCTTGGTTTCTTTTGCTCTTTGTGTGTCTTTCAGCGTATCATCATACCATCTTCCAAGGCTCTTGACTGGTTCTTCTGTGACTGTTGGAATGGCCTGGTTGGCAACACTGAAGACCACAGATCCGGCCACTTTTCCTTTCCTCAGTGAGAGACTCCGTGATTTCTTTGGCTTGAACTTCATTCTGGATGAGGCAACTATGTCGTCCAGCCTCTCCAGCACATGACGTGTCTCGTCTTCTCTGGATGAAATCACTGTAGTGTCATCCATGAAGGCCTTGAGAGGAGGCATCTTGTATCCATCGCCAAGGTCTGTTTGTCCCGCGTGGTTTGTTGCTGCTTTCAAGATGAGTTCCATTGCCAGCACGAACAATATTGGGGAAATTGCACAGCCCATTGCAATACCCACTTCCAAGTTGATCCAGTCTGTTGTGTACTCCTTGGTAGAGAACCGCATTGAGAAGCCATTGAAGTACTTCTTGAGCATGTCGCGGATGTTCTTTGGCACATGGTACATCTCAAGAGCCAACTGTATCATCTCATGGGGCACAGATCCATATGCGTTTGCCAGATCAAGCCACACTACGTCCAGGTCTCTCTTTTCTGTTTTTGCTTTTTGGATTGCGTCCCAGATCATTGTGGCGTGTTCTACACAGCCCGCCACGCCTGGGATGCCACCTTTCTGGACTGACACATCCAAGTACTTGTTTTCCATCAGGTACTTGGTCAGCCTTGCTGCCATGACAGAGAAGAAGATTTTCCCTTCGACGTTCAGTAGTGATATTGGCCTGAACTGGCTAATGTCACTTGAGTTTTGCTCTTTGGGGATGTACACACCATCTGCCGTCATCCACTGGCCGCTGATCTTCTGGTTTCTCCAAGCCGATCGCAGCAGCCTGTGGAGCCACTCCAGCACCTTGGGACATTTCTTGTAAAGCTGGTAAGGTATTCCGTTTGGCCCTGGTGATGATTTGGCTCTGGCTTTGTCGACCACCTTCTTGATTTCCGCCAACGTTGGAGGCTTGCCATTGAACTGTTCCTCAGGGTTGGTTGGCCACACCAGACCTTGAATGTCGAGTGGTGCTTTGCTCTGTGGGTCAGAGTATGTTTTCCTCAGATGCTGCTCAAGAACTCCTTTGTCCACACTTAGGGTCCCAGATTTTGGCTGCTCAAACAGTGTTCTGGCAAACTGGAAGGGGTCTCTGAAGAAGCGCTCTTGTGTCTTCTTCTTTTTGCTCTTCCTCTTCCTCGCAGATTCCGCTTTGCTGAGGGCACTGTGTTTTTCTTTCAGGTCTTTCCACAGTTTTTCCAAGCCTTGTTTTTCAGCTGGCAGTGCGGTCTTCATTTGCATCTTGAGGTTTTTCTTTTGGACCCTGATCTTGTCCATCTTTTCTTGGCGTCTGGATTTCTTTGGAGGTGTTTTCTCTTTGGGTAGTTTTGCTCCATAGGCGTCTCTACATGTGGCATACACAATGTCCCCATATGTGGCTAGTTTGTGTTCCAGGGTGCTTTTCCCTATCAGTGCATCGAGTCTTTGGACGATTTTTGCATCCAGTTTCTCCCAATCTTCAGTTTCGTTTGCTCGTGGCAGGTTGAGTTTCAGGCGCCTGGCATCGAGGGCCTGTGCAAATTCCTCATCCGAACCAACAGCGTGGATGTCCTTGGCACTGTGGTTTAAATCCTGGCCTTGGTCTTCCGACGTCTTATCTGCTGATGCAGTGCGCTGCTGCTCATTCAGATGAGTCTTCACACATCCCATCTTTGTTCTGTGGATCTTCATGCCACGGGTGGTAGCGAAACGCTTTCCACAGACACATGGATATTCCATTTGGTCCATGTTCATAGTCCGTTTGGGATTTGCAGTCATGATTGGTTGAGCACCGATGGATTCATCATTCTCTCCCCCTTTCGGTGAATCCTGGGAGCATCTTTTCCTTTTATTTTTAGTAGCCACATGTTTAAGGCAAAGTGGGGAGCCAGCCCACAGAGCCCTTGGTTCTGGTCTTTCCCAGTGTCCTCCGGTCTTTCCCGGACGTCCTCCGGCCTATTCCCGGAAGTCAATGGTTTACCCATGCATCAGTAGAAAGAAACTCGTGGAGAGCGTGGCAGCAGAGAGTCCTCAGAAGAGAAGCCCCCTTCAAGCAAGTGTTTCGGCCCTTATCTCCTGACACTCTAGGGGGGTTGGGCCACACCCGGTTCATGACTCCGGATGTCCCTCTGCTGCCCCTTTTTTTCCCATCTTGGGACGAGCCATGGCTGGGATTCGAACCCATGACCCTCTGGACATGCTCATTTTCCACTTAATGACTCGCGCTTTAACCACTGAGCCAATCTAATAGTGGGGGGAAAACAAGCGTAGGCCAACAACTCAACTGTCTTCATAGTAATGACTTGGCAAAGATTTGGACTTAAGGTGTGTGTGTGTGGGGGGGGGGGGGGGGGGGTGAAGATAGAGAAACTGGAAACATGAAATTAAGAAAATATATTACAGATATGGAAACTCTTCACTAGCTGCATGAGGGAACCATTTCAGTCCCTTTTGAAGGCAGATATATTTGTATTACCTGCTCCGAGGCCTTTCGTCCGCTGGATCGGAACTCATCAGGGAGACACGGCTGGTTGTGTCTGCGCTCCTGGCGTCAAATAGAGACACACCACAGTCCATAATACCGTGGTGTTCTCACCATCAAGGGTGCAAAAAAGAATCCACCCCCAAAGCAGCCAGTGAAGGGTAGTAAATGAAACCAAACGAAAGTGTGGGGAGGAAAAAAAGTTGCTGAAAAACTAAAGACATTATGCAAATAGTATAAAATGTAGGGGACAATCTTTGAGCCTACGCTTGAGGATCCACCCAAGGATGCAAGGGAGATCAAAAGACAAACACACAGACGGACAGAAACAAATACAAATAACCTCAATTTAATCGAAACGAAATTGGAAATGAAATGAGGCAGGGAACAGTAAACAATAAACAGTAAACAAGTGGGATAACTTTTGCTCCCATAAGAAAACCTAACACAGAGTAACTTTTATTCAAGACGGCGCTTGTTTTCCCCCCACTATTAGATTGTTCGTCTTTGTATTTGTCTGACTTTATTCAAGTTACTCTGTGTTAGGTTTTCTTATGGGAGCAAAAGTTACCCCACTTGTTTACTGTTTATTGTTTACTGTTCCCTGCCTCATTTCATTTCCAATTTCGAGTCATGAATGCTTCGCAAAGCGCCATACAACTTGCCATTCATATCAATTTTACGTAAGATATTCCATAAAATGTTACGATTGACAGAATCAAAAGCCTTCTTAAAATCCACAAAGGCAACAGACAGTTTGGTGTTACACATTAAGTATTTTTCTACTAATGTATACAGGGTAAAAATATGGTCTGCAGTACTGTAATTTGATCTGAAAGCTGCTTGCTCCTCAATCATCTTTTCCTCTCATTCTGTCCACTTTGTTAATCGTTTATTTAGAATGTATTATAAACTTAACTGAGTATGCTTGTCAGCGTTATTCCACGGTAATTGTCAGGGGTGTTAGCATCTCGTTATTTAAGTGTTGGGACAATTGTGGATTTAGCCCGCTCTTTGCGGAAAGTTCGAATAATTTGTTGAATAATACAACAAGAAAATCATTCACTTTTTCATTTGCATGCTTTAACATTTCTCCAATTATTTAATCATTGGAAAGTGGGTCACAAATGTTGTCAAAATCAGTTGCAGTTTCATCATCAGTTTCATTCGCATCTGCAGATTTCAAATGTGTTGAGAGAGAGAGAGAGAGAGAGAGAGAGAGAGAGAGAGAGAGAGAGAGAGAGAGAGAGAGAGAGAGAGAGAGAGAACGCGCATGGGCTTGGGCAATGAGAGAGAGGTTGTTTTTGTACGACTTGAGTCTAATCGGTTGCCATGTTATTGAAAAATAAAGGCACTCACACAAACATGCAGGCACTCACACAAACATGCTCCCCCCCTTCTCTCTCTCTCTCTCTCTCTCACACACACACACACACACACACACACAGACACACACACACACACACACACACACACACACACACACACACACACACACACACACACACTCACTCATAAATACACACACCACACACCACACACACACACACACACACACACACACACACACACACACACACACACTTTCTCTCTCTCTCTCTCACTCACTCACCACACACACACACACACACACACACACACACACACACACACACACACACGCACGCACGCACGCACGCACGCACACACACACACACACACACACACACACACACACACACACACACACACACACTCACTCATAAATCCACACACCACACACCACACACACACACACACACACACACACACACACACACACACACACACTTTCTCTCTCTCTCTCTCTCACTCACTCACACACACACACACACACACACACACACACACACACACACACACACACACACACACACACACGCACGCACGCACGCACACACACACACACACACACACACACACACACACACACACACACACTCATAAATACACACACCACACCATACCATACACAGACACACTCTCTCTCTTAGTCTCTCTCTCTCTCTCTCTCTCTCTCTCTCTCACACACACACACACACACACACACACACACACACACACACACACACACACACACACACACACACACACACACACACACACACACACACACGTGCGCGCGTGCGCGCGCACGCACACACGCGCGTGTGCGTGCACTATCAATTCGGTTTCTTTATTCATACATTCAGTCTGTTGCTTTTTTTCCTCCAAGTTTTACCAACTTGGTATGGATTAAATGTTAATTTATATTTGTTCATTTCTCCAGTTGTTGTTGCTGTGTAGATGTGTTCGGTACAGGGTATATAGGCAAGCTTGGAACATCCTTTTGGGGGATGTTTCCTTGTTTGTTCTGTGTGCTCTGTGCTGTCATATCTGCTAGGCGATTCGGTTTCATAAGCAACATTCCTTTGGAGTTATGGGCGTGTATTTGTTTTCTTGTGGGAGCAAGAGTTACCCTACTTGTTTGTTGTTACTTGATGTGGAATTATTTATAGGTGTGTGGCCTGCAGGTTTAGCCCAAGAAGTATAACTCTCGTTAAAGACTCTTCAAGTTCAGGAAGCACGAAGGGCAGACGTAGCAAGCGTGGAAAAGAAGGGAGTGCAGAACATTAAAACAAAAAAGCTGGCATGCTGAATTAAGGTTCCAGTTGCGTTCACATTATACATGACTACGTTTCAAGATGGCAAACAGTACTAAGCGAGCCGCTTCAAAAACAAACGGTGCAGACAGCAGTAAAGTGTCGCTTCTGTCAAAAGCTCTGACGCCCGAATATGGATCGTGGAATGACAAGGTAACAGTCTAAATGGGCAAAGTATAGATTAGATAAATTTCTAACAGTCAAAATTGGCAAAATATAGAGAAGATAAATTTCAGTCGATGTCAGTGGACTAGTCGGTGGCAGTGAGTAAATGACGGGGTGGGTTTCAGATATGCCTATGCTGTGCTTCGGGCTGAACATTCGAGGAACCGAGTTCAGTTCTGTTCATTACAAGAGGATTAATTTAAAATACACAAAATTACAATAATCTTGTAAGTAACCTGTAAATTATTTTAGAAAGAAAAAAGAAAGTGTGTGGATACTGTGACACTCATGATAATCCAGCAACTTCCATTTAAGCAACAACAATTTCGTAGATCTTGATAAAAGCTCGATTTCGGTTTGATAGAAGATGTCAATGACAGAGTGGGTTTCTTATGCCTATGTCATCTTTGTTAATTTGTTCTAATTAAAAATTAACAATCGAGTAATAGGTGGTGTACCCAAAAATGTCCTTGACTCTCGCAAGACTTAAGTGTTTCTGCTGTTTTACCTCAACTTTATTGATATTGTCAAATATCTAAGACAGGTGGGCAATATTTTAGATGTTACAAAAATTACAAACAAATGTTCCAATCCTTAAAGTATTTGTGGTAAAGGAAATTGTAATGGAAAATTTGGAACGTTTTCTGATACCCATTTGCTTCTTGTTTAGCAAGATAGTGGGCTGTTCCATTCCAGGTAAAACCATGTGTTATTAAATGTGTCATTCAGTTTCATTAATAATATTACTGCAACACTGACCACAGGTGTCCAGTATACTAGAACAGGTATCCTTTCTTCTCCAAAGGTGTTCTTTCCTCTGCAAGGGCCAAATGTGTCTAGGATTTGGGGGGGAGGGGGTAGGGTGGTAGTTTGGCAAAGAATTCTTACATTATATTGACCCTATCCAGATTAATGTCTACTGTCTTGCCCTCATGAGGGAGGCTTCCTAGCTGGGAAGGGAGTTTTCTTCCCACTCATTCCAGACTGTCTCACTCCACTGTCATTGTCTGGGAGGTTCATAAGGGGCAGTAACATTCTATATGGCCACCCCTATACATGCTCCACCCCCTTATTCACTCACCCCAATCCAGCCCTACACACACCACATAGACATGCATGCATGCACGCACGCAGGCACGCATGCGCGCACACACACACACACACACATACACACACACACACACACACACACACACACACACACACACACACACTTCCCTGCCGTCCATGCTGAGTCTGTCATGGTTCCTTCCCCAGACCCGGAAGCTATCTCTTGGCACTACTGTTGCTTTCAGGAACAGGATACCCTCATCTTGCTAGCCTCTAGAGGTTCACCTCTGGGCCTCAGCACTCGGGGTCTGCCTGTCTGGGCCATGATCCCATGTTGCCACTTGTGCCAGGGTGATGGGACACTTCTTCCATGGGAAGTTCTCCACTCCCAGCCAGTCACTTAGATGGTGTTAAGTGGTGGCCATTCTGATTGAACTGGATGGAGGACACTTGACTACTAAGCCCCCTACTGCTGACCGTAACTGCTTAGTTGCAGAGGCAGTGTGGGTGAGAAACTGCTTCAGAGGATTCTGCCATGTCCATCCACCAGCAGTCCTCATGAACTTGCTGGTATTGATAACTCTCGGTATGAACTCATCATCATTCAACATTAATACCTTCCAGAGGGGCGTGGCAGAGCAATGTCACTTCTCTGCAGGCGCATGCACCGCACGTGCTTACAACTAAGCGTTGCAGACATGCGATTTTCGCACTTTTTTGATTTTATTTTACGTCTCCTAATATAAACCTAACAAGCAATTGTTATATATCAATGGAAAGGGTAAAACACGAACTTTGTAATGAGCATAGAGTTAAATACATTTTGGGTAAAATAGCAACACTACAGTTATGGAAACAACATAAACTTGTAAAACGTAGGAGAACACAATCTTGTTTTATGTTTGTTTGGTTAGTATGACAACAGCAAATGAGAAAGAAAAGGGGCATCAAACTTCGCTCTTACTTTGAACAGATGCAGAGAAAGCCTGAGGTATTCAATATGTGTAATCCAAGTGAATTTTTTTTGGTTTTAAAAAGGAAATTAAATCATTGCACACAGTACACACTTTTCACTGTTTTGACTTCAGATGATAAGATGTATAAAACTATTAAATACACAGAGCAAATAAATCAAGCTCAGATTCTTTTTGATAAACTTGTACACCTTTACCCCCCTCATCCAACCACTTTGCTGAACCAGTTCTAACACCATATGTCATTCTCCTTCTGCCCGATATGTTGGTGAAGCAGGAAATTCTATACGTGCCTTCCCAGTGCCAGACGGGTCTCTTTGTTCGGACTAATCTGGGGTCACAAAGGTCATTGCTAGTGCATGTAAACTTACCCTTCCAGTGGCTAGAACCCTGTTCTAAATATTTATGGCAGCTGCATCCCCTAGATGGTAGATGAGAGAACATGGGAATTTTTTATAGTTGTGCCGTCATGGAGGCACGGCACATCCAGGGAGTACAGCAGTGTTGCCGTCACCAGGGAACTGCTCGTCGTGAACGGGTCGACTGAGTTGCCGTCACTATTGCACGATGCGTCGTGAAAAAGTTAAGAGTACATAGTGTGCCTATCCTCGGTTTGAGACCAAGCTTCAAGCACTTTACAATCCACACTTTTCTTTACACAACAGGCTGCCAAACTGGGTAGAGCCGACTGAAGAGCTGTTTGCTGGAGCTACATTCAATCATTTCTTTCGTCATTCAGACTGTCATCAGTCATTTTTTTTTATTCATATTTTCATACTTTTTCAGTGCATGCTGTGCGTGACATCCATATCAACGGCAAAACTAGCCTTCACATCTGAAAGTTGGTAATTGATTATACCTGTCTGTGTTCATACATGGAACCTCAGTTTATAGTCTCATTTGAAGAACTCCACATGGACATGGATGTGGAGAGGAAATTGAGATCAAGTTCCGGTCTTATCAGAGACTACATGGTAGGGCTGTAGTTTGTGTTCTTCCATAGCAATATCCTGGTTTCAACCAGGCTGAGGTGGTAGACGTAGACGTCTTCATTGTTGGTCATCAAATGGAAAAACGCTCACAAGAGGCATCGATTAAGTGGTTGTACCTTGGTCCCAGTTTTCTTGTTTAAGTCCAGAGCACACTCAACTTGAAATAGTAGCCAGTCAGGCCTGAAAACTTCCACAAATGAAGATGCCTTTGATAGGACTCAAAACCCCACCCTTCCAGCCCGCAACTATGATGCTATCATGCTTGTCTCTGCACTAAAGTTGCATGTTCATGTTGATGTTTTTACTGCTCATGTTGATATTTTTACTGCTCATTTATTGACTTATTCACATATTCATTGAATTGTTTTAGGATGAGTTCCTTGATGTGATCTACTGGTTGAGGCAGATTCTGGGCGTCATTCTGGGTCTGCTGTGGGGCTTGTTGCCAATGAAAGGAATCCTTGGCATTGCTTTGTAAGTAAAGAAAAAAAAAGTTAATTTACTTGCATTAAAATTCACTAAACTTTCTTTGATTTAGAAATAAAGTTTTTGATGTTTTCATTTTATGTATGATGCCAGTGATTCTATATCACTGAGCACACAATTATCACATTATAAATACCAGTGAAATGTTTAGTCACTAACTGAAGAAACATTGATTTTTCAGTACATGGGAAAAAAGCATGGTATTGATTATCTTCTCTATTTATTCAGTGAATACATTAGACCACAGTTTCACATCATTTACAAATAAGGGTATGTCATGTGCGGAAATATAGTATCAATGCTAAGCTTGAGACTCTGTGAATGTCAACACAAAAATCATCAAACGGTGTTCCATTCTCACATGCCTTTAAACTTTTTGAATTTTGAAAACTCATAGTCTTATCAAGGCCTTGATTTCTTCTGAAAATTACAGGAAATCATAGTTCAGCTTTAGGGAAGCATACTTGAAGCTCATTGAAAAACAAATTTCAGACATAAACACTGATCATTAAATAAAATGAATTAGAAGAAAAAAAAAAAAAAAGAAGGAAGCATCACATGAAATACTTTTTTCTTTTGCAGAGTTTTGTTTTTTCTTCTCTTTTTTGGGAATGGTATGAAAATCTACCAACTTTACGAGGGAATTGGCAACACGAACTGACTTCAGTTAAAAAGACTGACTTTTGTCTCAGGGGTAATTAGTTATCAATGTTGGCCTTTACTAAACCATGCTTCCCCTTGAACTTGCTTAGTTTCCAATTTCAGTGTCTGGAAAAGTGTGTGTATTCAGTTAGTCAAGGAGGGTTTTACATGCAACTCATCAGAAGAAAAGACGTGTTTTGTAATTGCCCCCACCCCTCCTCCTTTCTTATTTGTTTAATAAGTTTATTTATGTAGTGACTGCAAAAAAAGAGAATGACTATTTTTGTGTAAGAAGATGCTCCAAATTTTGAATGGAGGTGGGAAAGCCTTTAAGACGTTTACTTCAGGGTATGGAAACTTTATCTTGCTTGATGGGAAGCTCTGGAATAGTCCATAAGCATTGAGGTTCACTTAATGCATCTGCATCATTATCAGGAGAATTTATGAATGTATCCCGATTGGCTAAAGAAAATATGTTTGAAAATCATATTTACAGTCTGCAACTGGTCTGCAGGTGGAAAAAGCTGTTGAATTGAGTTTTGATGGATATTTTAAGATTTTGAGACCTCATCAAAGAAAATTTTAATAGTTCTGTTATCGTGGGATGAAAAAGATTAAGTATTGATACAAATTAGATTTGCTATGTTTTGCTTTTGGCCATTTTTTGCTAGATAGTTTGTATCAAAGAAACTCTAAAATGGCAAAAGAAAGCTGGACAAACAGTAAATATCTTTCAGAAGTTTGTTGTTGTGATATGAACATTTAAAAGAAAATAATGTATGACCAGAAATTTGCTTTTGTGGGATTATCATTTGTTTTGTGAAGTAATGTAAATGTTTATTCTTCCATTTAATCATTATCTTTCTTTTTCTTTTGTTCTGTGCAGGTTTCTGTTGGTCAATGTGGCAATCATCTACATCTACAGCAACTCATTTCAAAAAGTAGATGAAGAAGAATATGGGGGCATGAGTGAAATTTTAAAAGAAGGCTTGATGACTTCATTCTCATCCTTTTTGGTACGTTTTCACCTGTAGCAATTGTTCACAAAACACTTGACAAGATGTCATGTAATCTAATGCTGTAGTTGGGAAAATCCATGCATGCATACAGTACTTGTTTCACAGCCTTCTGTGATGCTGCATGTGAAGGTCATGGATAAGTCGCCAGCCCGATCCAAGTTTAAACTAAATCTTATTCAAGGTAACTGTCATGATAGCAGTACCTCAGGGCTTTTAAATGTACATTCATAGACGAAAAAGATAACAGATTTTTTTTATGGTTTTGTTCAGAGTTATGTCTATTTCTTGATAAAAGTTCAAATATGTTTTCAAAATGTGATCCTTATCCATGATTTTCATGTGCAGCATCACGCATAGTATTTGAACAGTTTTCTGGAAATGAAAATTAGAATTTTGATGCATATGATCATGTTCAATTGAAACAAATTTGTTATTCATTGCTCCATGACAATAGATACTGAGGGTGTTATGAAGATTATATTGCCGGTAAGGGATTGAGGTTCTTTTGATATGATTTTTTATTCATTGCTCCATGACAGAGGATCATAGGGTTTTATGATGATTATATTGGTAGTAAGGGATTTCCAGTCTCTGATTTTTTATTCATTGCCTCATGACAGTAGATCATAGATAGGGTTTTATGATGATTGCATTGGCAATA
This sequence comes from Conus canariensis, assembly GCA_033310375.1. Lineage (NCBI taxonomy): Eukaryota > Metazoa > Mollusca > Gastropoda > Neogastropoda > Conidae > Conus > Conus canariensis. Next base: position 46,193,688 of record CM065730.1, read on the forward strand.
AGAGATTTCCATTCTCTAATATGATTTTTTAATTTATTGCTCCATGACAATAGATCATAGGGTTTTATGATGGTGATATTGGTAGTAAGGGATTTCTGTTCTGTTAATATGATTTTGTATTCATTGGTCCATGACATTAGATCATAGGGTGTTACGATGACTATATTGGCAGTAAGCAGTTCCTGTTCTATTGATACGATTTTTTTTTAATATATTGCTAAAAACAAGTAGATCATAGGGTGTTATGATATTTATCTTGGCAGTAAAGGATTTCTGTTCCATTGATATGAGTTTTATTCATTGCTCCTTGACAGTTCAGTTCAGTTCAGTGGTTTTATTTAATGTCTATTCATCGTCAGATGATATTAGACTCTTAAAAAACAACAAAAAAAAAAAACCACCTCCACACTCAACTTATCATCTATGTAAGTACTTTCAAACCCACATCTGATTTATGCATATTTACATAGGTGAAATACCCTAGTGGTACATAAAATGGTTGATCTTTATACAAATTTTGCAACCTGTGATTGCAAAATAACCATGGCAGTTTCAGCAATATATGGACCATACAAGACAGTATTGATATTATCAAAGTTATGCATCTCAATACCTCTCTCCTGATAGAGCGAGGTCAACACAGCATTCAAACAAAAGTTGATGCACAGAAATGTATTCTCTGCAGACACAAGTAATGCCATGAGAATATTAAGTGTTCCATGTATTCAGCCTTAATTTATGAATTAATCTAACAATGCGCCTTGGGCACGATGGTACAGTAGCCATTTTTAAAATTAAAATTCTGCTTACGTGCATACATGTCCATAACTTGGATAAATTCACTCCTTGACAATAGATCATGGGGTGTTATGAATATCATATTGGCAGTACGGAATTTCCGTTCTACTGATAGAAGTTTTATTCATTGCTACTAGACAATAAAGTTACGAATATTGTATTGGCAGTAAGGGATTGCCTTAGCTCTCTGTCCACAGTCACATACAACAGGGTAGAGGTTCAAGAACCAGCCAGTTCTCCATGTTGTCCCTTTAGAACTTGTTTGGTCTGCCCCCGGGATGTCCACTCCTAGCTGTGCTTTTTACTGTTATTAGAAAAAGGGCATGGGCGTACCAGGCAATACATGGACATACCAGGCAATACATGGACATACCAGGCAAACTAACATTTGATATTTTGTGCTCTTCTTATGCTGAAATAGTTTAGTTTGTTGCATTCTAACTGCTGATTAGTTTGTTGCATTCTAACCACTGAAGTTGTCATGCTCTCTTTGTTCTTTTGTGTTACCCAGACTTGACTATCGCCATTCTCTGTTGTGTGGTTGTTCATTGTAATTAAACACTAAGCTACAGAAAGCTGAAAACTTAAATGCCAGACTCGCTTTGCAAGCTTGGGAACATGTTGATGTCTGTCTTCTTCCTAAGTCCCATCTCTAGCTCTTCCTGAAAGTGAAAGAATTCAAAATGAAATTTTTGTTAGGTGCTGTAACTTTTTTTCTGCCTTTTCACATTTTTGTGTTCCTGTCCTTCCATCATTCTATTCACCATCCAGACAGCACCTGTCATCTGAAGGCACGCCTGTTCTGTCTGTACCTTGCTCTAAAAGTAAACCTCAAACTTTTTCCCTGCTCCTTTTCTGACTACAGTATGCAACGTCTCTCTAAAATTTGCGACATTATTTTACATGCTGCATGCTACTTTAAAAGAAATCACTTAAAACTATTTGGTCGGATATATAACTAATAATCTGCCTTTTTCTGTGATCTTCTGAATTCTGTGCCAATAATAATAGATTTGTTCCAGAAAAAAAAAATCTTGGGAAGATAACGCCTATCTTTACATTGTAAATAGAGCTACCTTTTTTCAATTTATGGCTCAGGCAAATAGAGATTCAAATATTATTTATTTTGAAGTGCACTGTGGGATAATGGGATATTGACTGTCTGCATTGCAGGCATACTGTTTCACTTCCATGTTTTGGCATTTTTTCTCTCTGATTGTCCTGTTAAGTTGACTGATGGGGCAAAATTGCTTTGGGTTGTGCCCACCAGCAGTATCTGTCCCATGAAAGTGGCGGTATCACTCTTGCTGAACATGAGCTCTGACACAGAGTACCTGCCTAGCAGATTTCCAAACATTGTCTGTTGTACAGTACATAGGGATGAAGTGCATGATTGTGTGTGTGTCTGTAAGGAATGATTGTTGACCACAGTTGTTGTGGCGTTTTGCTGCCCACATCACTTGTACTGTGTCAGATTTTGTTTAAACTGGATGGTTCTTAAGTTTCGTTTATTCATGTGTGTGTATGAGTTGACATTTTTCCTTTGTTCCTCTCTGTAACTGTAAAGTGCTGCACTGCCCCCTTGGGGATGCAGAGGGCTCTTTCAGTACACATAGTCCCTCACATTTGGTGCTTGTGACTTCCTCATTTCTGCTACTTCCTTCGACTTGTGTCTTTTTGTTTTGTCCATTCATTTTATCTTTCTTTTGTCATCTACAGATTTTCTGCCTTTGCTCTTCACTCACCGTCTTTGTTCTGGAAACTCTCCGTAGCATGGACTAAGCACTTTATATTTTAAATTTAAGCTTATTGGCCTCGTAACAATAAAAATTACCTTCTGTGGTACATGAGCGTAAAATTTTACATTTATTTCAGAAGCCGTGCATTAAAAGAAAAAAATGTTCAGTCTTCTCAGGTTGCATCTTAAATTATGGGGGGGGGGGGGGGGGGGGGGGGGGGGTTTAAAATGTGGACCCCATCATTTTCTTTGAGAGACAAAAAAATGTTTACACAAATGGCACACCAATGTTGACTGTTGCGTGTTCTGTGGTACCATACCATATCGTTGGTTGATATTTCTAAAATGGCAAAGTAGAAAATTACTTCATTTTTATGTCTTTTGAAAACCATTAGAAACTGAACTCCATCAGAGTTTGCTTGTATTAGCGAAAAAAAAAGAACTTCCAGTAATTTTTTTTCCATCAGCCAAGTGATGGTAGATAAAATGATCACTCTTTCCCTCCCCCACCCCCTCATGTTTTTATCTAAATTTAGAACATATGTACTCCCAGTTTGTAGAAAATACACCCAGTTTAGTCGAAAAGTACACCAATAGAAGTTTAAGGGTAAACCGATCTGATAGACTTTCAACTTTATTCACTGTCAAGATCATCATTTTCTGGGGAGCTGCAGCCCCCTGTGGTCACCCACACCCCCCTATAGACACTCACACACATTATATGTGTGTGTGTGTGTGTGTGTGTGTGTGTGTGTGTGTGTGTGTGTGTGTGTGTGCGTGTGTGCTTTTACCAATCTACTCTTCACTGTCCCTGTGTGGACGTTTTCAGAGCTCTAATGTGCAGTCTGTATGTCTCTCATGTAAAGCAACAGTAGATATCTGAAATGGTGAAATCAGTGATTTGAGGGGGGAGGACAACACATCATGAAAAGGAGCCAGCTTCTGAAGTAACTGTTGAAAAGAAAGAACATGATTGTGATATCAGAAACAAAAGCAATAGTCCTCCAAAGGGAAGAAAACAGTATAGAAAATCACAATGCCACTCATCTGATTTTCGGCCACGTCACCTTTTTCAAGAGAAAAAAACAAAAACAATGCAACTACGTGATGTCCATCTTTGGCAACTGGTCAGAGCAAAGAATTGACGTCATAAATATATTAAGCAATTTCTGACATCATAATATGTGATGTCATCAACAAGGGAACAAAAAAAAAAGGGGGGGGGGGGTGCAAGTTGTGTGTGTGTGTGTGTGTGTAGTTATACTGTAACCAGTGTACTTCAAAAACATAACAATATGCTCCATAAATCACAATGAAAATGAAACCATAGAATAATATGACCATAGTCCTGCCTGTGACTGTGCATGGCATACAAGAACTGTCATCAGAAAAATATATAAATTTTCTGCAAATCATCAATGTTGTTTATGATGTTACCTATAAACCACATTGATGATTTGCAGAAAATTTATATATATATTTTTCAGATGACAGTTCTTGTATGCCATGCACAGTCACAGACAGGACTATGGTCATATTATTCTATGGTTTCATTTTCATTGTGATTTATGGAGCGTATTGTTATGTTTTTGAAGTACATTGGTTACAGTATAACTACACACACACACACACACACACACACATGCGCGCGCATGCGCGTGTGCGCGCGCGCACGCACGCACGCACACACACACACACACACGCACACACACACACACACGCACACACACACACACACACACACACACACACACACACACGCACACACACACAACTTGCACCCCCCTCCCCCCCTCCCCCCTTCCTTTTTTTTTTTTTTGTTCCCTTGTTGATGACATCACATATTATGATCTCAGAAATTGCTTAATATATTTATGACGTCAATTCTTTGCTCTGACCAGTTGCCAAAGATGGACATCACATAGTTGCATTGTTTTTGTTTTTTCTCTTGAAAAAGGCCACGTGGCGGAAAATTAGATCAGTGGCATTGTGATTTTCTATGATTGTAATAGTTTCCCATGCTTTAGTGTTATCAAACCATGAGCATGTGGTTATAATGTTGTTCACGTGGATTTTGTGTAGTGATTATTTTGCTCTTTTGTGTGGGTTGATGCTTGTCAAAATGGCTGGTGCTTTGTGTTTAGCACAGCTGCTATGCTCCACAGCTCAGGATGTGGTATTTGATTTAAAAGAAAAAAAAATAATCCCAGAAGTGACAAAAATGATTTTGTTTGATTCAAGAATCTGTGAAGAGGAGGAAACTAGTGAGATTTTACCTGGACTTTTGCAGTATGCTATCAAGATGATCTGCACTCAAATGTGTCTTTATGTGTTGCCCTAGTTTTTGTTGTTGTTGTTGTTTTTTTTATCAGTGTTGTTTCAGAATGTTTTTGGAGAGGAATGTATTAGTAAATGCTTTGATGATGGTTAGAAGTCAACAGTGTTTTATTTCAAGTTATTGGGCAAAATTGTAATTATTGAAATCTGCACAGTTGCTGAAATCTAATCAAATTAACGGATCTAGTGAAATATTGCAATATTGTACAATAGAATGTGCATTCACTCAGGCAGTGAAAGGGTTAACGCTCCACACTACCCCAGAAATACACTCAATGAAAATGAATCTTTAATAAATGTTAGCAAACCGCAAAAAATAATGTGGACAAACGAATCACAAGACAAAACATGACACGTTTCAACCTCTTAGGTCTTCTTCAGGCAAGAGTCAAAACAATTAGGACAACGAAAATGAACAAGCAGTCACTTATCTTCAATCACTTCAGCGCAAGATAGGTATTTTCGTTGTCCTAATTGTTTTGTATCGTGCCTGAAGAAGACCTAAGAGGTTGAAACGCATTGTGTTTTGTCTTGTGATTCGTTTGTCCATGGGTTTTTTTTTTGAGGTTTGCTAACATTTATATAAGATTTGTTTAGATTTCCGCCTGCAGTCATCTCACTTTGCAAACTAGATTAACAAAAATGGTTTACTCACAGTTAATGTGAAACAGAGTTTCTCTTTTTTTTTCTTTTTTAGTTCTGGTAAGATACACAGACCTATCACCATACACAGACCTATCACCATACACAGACCTATCACCATACACAGACCTATCACCATACATAGACCTATCACCATACACAGACCTATCACCATACACAGACCTATCACCATACACAGATCTATCACCATACACAGACCTATCACCATACACAGACCTATCACCATCACAATGTGTGACAAAGAAGAAATGGATCTGTCACTAAAATGTTTTAGATTGTCGTGCACTAGCTGTTACCCTTATATTCTTACCATGCGCAACTACAGACTGATTTTGCACACACACAAAAAAAACTGTCTTAAGATCAAAGAAGGTACCAAACATTCACAACTTTTTTTTTTATCTTTTCTTCCCCTGAAAATACTCTGTAAAAAAAAAAAAAAAAAAAAAAAAAAAAAATGCAGCAGCATGTGTTGGTGCGCATGTCTAAAGATGCAGGGAAACATTTCAGGAGAGTTCCATCACCAATGCATGGCCTGACACGTGTAGTAAATGTCAGTCTGCCTTCAGCCTATCCCTGAACACCCCTTCCCTCCCCTAGCATTCCTCGCCTATCCCTACATCTATCTGCCTTTCTGCTGTCCCTTTCCTTCCCGCTGTGCAGTACAGTTACCCGTATAGGTCTCTTATGAGGGAAAGTTGGCGATACAGATTGTGTGTATGTGTGCATTTTAGCTTTAAATCTGTGTATTCTGTTTGTTTCAGGTGTCATGGATTATACTATACTCTTCATTGCACGTTGACGTCTCCTAGCGCAGAAAGGAGGATTTACATATGGGGAAAAAAAAACAACCAAAACTGCATTCATATTATTATGGTGTTTTGGGGGAGGGTTTTATGTTTGTTTGGTAGGTTGGTGATTTTTTTTTTTTTTAACCGTTTCTTTATGCCCACGCCCCACCTCCCCTCCCAGTCTACTCCACTCTCAGTCCCACCCTCATCGATGTCTCTGAGGTGTTCTGCTTACTTTGGTCATCTGTGTCTTTCTTTGCCCATCCTTCTTCTGTGTCTCCATCGTTCTGGCTCCACCCCTCTGTCTTCATCGATATCGCTATCCCATTTCTCTTAAACCCTGCCCACCTCTATGATCTTTCTGTCTTTCCCCCTCCTCAGCCCCAAAATCAACAATGAAATGGAACCTCAATAGGGTCGCGTCTGGTCACATGTGCACCGAGTTCTGCATTGATTTCGTCATAGAAAGTATGTCTTTTGTCAGATTCCTTTTTTTTTTGTTTGTTTGTTTTTTCTTGTAATTTGTGTTTTTATCATCTTGTAATAAATGCAATTTTTAAAAGAGACATGTATGCACGCAAGTACGCATGCGCACATGCACATGCACACGCGCGCACCCACACACACACACACACACACACACACACACACACACACACACGCGTGCACGCGCGCGCGCGCGCGCGCACACACACACACACACACACACACACACACACACACACACACACACACACACACACACACACACACACGTGCACCCACACACACACACGTGTCAATAGAAATAAAAACGTAACCAGTAAAGAAACATTTTCTCATAATTATGATTCTAGAATGATAATATTCAAAGTATATGTATTGTCAGTTAATTGGACTAGTGGGACAGAAAGAGAAGCATTGTCTTGATATGGATCCATATGGTGGAGGGTTTGGGTTGCTGAATGGATCTTGCTGAATAAATTGCTTTGAAGGGTTTATGTTTTATACTTTTATAACTTCACATTTTAATGATGTTGCAGCATGCAGGGCCTGACTCTCACTCTTTCTTTCTTTTTTTTCTTCTTTTTTTTTTGATATGAAATTCACATTCCTTCACAATTGATATGGTAAAGGCATGTGAACTTCATATTAAAAAGAACCGATTGAAAAGTAATCGAATTGTCTTTCCTGTTATCTCAGTAGGTCACTCTACATCTTTTGCATCTGACACATTTAGGAAAAAGGATATGAACTTCTAGCCTGGTCCTATTTATTATTCTATCATTAATCAGAGTGTATGACTGTGTTACCTCTTATCAGAAGCATGTTTGTTTTTTTTTAATATAGGCATTTAATAAACAGTTCATTGGCTATATGAAATCTTTTTATTGTTCACTTGAGCAGTGCTGTGAGCATGTTGTTCATCAGTAGTCTTTTATTGAAGAAAGTATCATGACAGAAGATGCTGAGTACAGCCCTATGTTCTGATAATCTTGAAAAAAGAAAAATGTTCATCAGTAGTCTTTTGATGAAGAAGGCATCATGACAGAAGATGCTGAATACCGCCCTGTGTTCTGATAGTCTTGAAAAGAAGAAAAGTGTTCATCAGTAGTCTTTTGATGAAGAACGCATCATGACAGAAGATGCTGAATACAGCCCTGTGTTCTGATAATCTTGAAAAGAAGAAAAGTTGTCTCAAGATACTTTGGTCCTTCATGCTTTGCACCGACAGTAACCTGGGTTTTGATTTCCGCTTTATGTTTATACTTCTTTGGGTCATGCTGAAGTCTTGTTGGCAGATTCATGTAAATTGTCGTTTGACGTTGGGGGATTATACCACAAGAGTAACTGTGAGCTAGCCTGGAAGGGGAATGAAGGGAGGCAGGTCCGAGTATGTCAAACCAAGAGCATTGTATTGCACAAAGTGCACACTGTAACATACGTATGACAAATACAGAACCTGTAGGATGACCTCAAAAACTTCTCATGCATAGAAGGAATAACCGTGGGTAAGAGAACAGCATATTCAAGAGCTGTCTGTGGGGTTGGTTATTGTTATATTGTTAATGCTTTGCTGCTGTTTTGAACATTGGAATTCAGTTTTCCCTTTTTTGCTTTAAGGGCAGAAGGAGAGAACAGGGTGGCTGGGATGGATCATGGAGGAGTGGGAAGCAGTGTGCATGGAGAAAGATGGGGAGGGTACAGGGCGTAGGTAGATATGAAGATTGTACTTGTATGCAGCAGAGTAGGTTAGGAAATATGAGCGATGAGTGAAATAAAATGTTTGTACTTTAAACAAATAAAAATGCATTGTAGTAGTAGTAGTGTCTTTTCTCTCCAATGAGTACATGGATCATTTGTTTGCAAATACAGAAACTGCATTTCTTTTTTTTTTTTTTCTTTTTTTTTAAAGTCAGTTTATTTATGAATTGTCAAACTCCATCGAAAGTCCTAAAATAAAAAGCATTTAAGGACTGATCATAGCATGTTTGTATGTAGCATGATTCGTTAGCATCATTCTATGTCTCAAATGAATGATCCGATTTTGTGTCTGTGGTGTCATCCTTGTGTGCATTCTTCAGTTCCACAACAACAGCTTTTTTTATTTTAATTTTGTGTCAAGTATTCAGTGCATGTTTCGAAAGTTCTCAATGAATAAATAACCAATAACAAGTTTTCATGGACTTTGTTCAGTACACATATTTGATGGGCTTCAGAACTGTGAAGATAACGTAGTAGGTTTTGTTGCTTGCTTTTTTGGGGTTTTTTTTTTCTACTTTTTTTTTTTTATCAAAGAAGCAGTGGCTCTGCTTTTTGTCAACACATGTGTTCTTGCACACACACACACACACACACACACACACACACACACACACACACACACACACACACAATCACACACCAGAGGCTCTGCTAACCTGTTTACACTCTTGGTGCATGCTACCAGCAATAGAATCAAATTCTGGTTAAGTGATGAAGCAGCTGATGCGATCGACAGAGAGCCGACTGATGGGTTAAATCCTAGATCAGTGGCGCAACACCCCTGAGTAGTTTCTCACCAAATTTGCATTGTTTCAAGCTTCAGCTTTACTGTAGACTATTTTTGTTCATTCTAAAACATAAAACTCCAATCTTATGTCATCTGCGTGGAGAGGTTTCTAAAATCACAACCACTGAAGTGCTTGACTGAAGTTGCCGTTGTTTCTCTTTTGTCTTCGATTTTGTAGAGTGGGTTGTTGGTCTTATGATTTACCGGTGATGTTTGCAATTTTTTGACTCCCGATGAGACACCCACATTTGGTAATGCTCGTCGTAAAAGGATGTGTGTGTATGTGCTTATGTGTGTGTGCATAATGAAGGTCACATCACATGAGAGAATGAGAATCAGTCACCTTTCAGTATGAGCACAGCATTTCTTATGGGTATTTTCTTTTTAGGGGTCCAAAATTAGTAAGCACCATTAAAAATCGGCAGCTGCATGTCGATCAAATGGTTACAGCAATCATCTTTTGAAAAGTTATTTCATCATTTGAAAAGTTATTTCTACATGCATGCGACTTGGCACGTGAGATGTTTCAGAGTAAATGGAAATGGGCTACAAGACAGCTGAAATCGGAAACAATATGAAATTTGGAAAACTACACACAAATTCTATGCCACTGACTTGCAGATTTCCTCCGCGTTACCCCTGTCTCCTGTTGCCCACGCCCCCTTTCCCCATCCTCCTCGGCCCTCCAGTGAGTGAAACAATGATAGCAAGAGGTCGTCTCATAGGGCACATATGCAGGTCTGCTTTTAGTGGGCCTTGGGGTAGAAGGGAGAGGTGCAAGACAAACAGTATGGCAGCTGGCACTGCTGTGTTTATTTCAAGCGATACGCCGACTACGTTTTTAACAGCAGAAAGAAGAGGGAATGATAAAAGTAATGAGATTGGATCTTTCTTTACTGGAAATTCACCAGAAAGACAAAATCTGGTGAGGTTCATATATATGGCAGTTCGCACATGGTACCAGAGCTGTTATTTGTTTATTTTTTTTTACTGGTACAGAGTTAAAATTTATCAGTAAAAACTGCATGTGCCAGTCCAGGGTAACCTCTCCTCTCTCTCTCTCTCTCTCTCTCTCTCTCTCTCTCTCCATCTCTCTCTCGTGCACACACACACACACACACACACACACACACATGCCCCACACACACACACACACACACACACACACACACCACACACACACTGACTGAAACCAATTTATTGTCAGATTAACTCATGGTTGTACTCACACGCACACGCACACACACACACACACACACACACACACGTTTGCGCACAAGCACACACATATGCGCACACACACAGAATCATGCATGCATACATGCACACACACACACACACACACACACACACACACACACACACTCCCACACACACACACAAAGCGGGCAGTTACATGTTAAGTGACTGACACTTTTGGGGCGAAGAAATGAGAGTTTTGCATACTGGCAATACAGGTTTAAGTTTGTACATTTCAGACAAACGGTTTAGGCTGATTAAGTTATTGGGTTCAGTACATGATGCAGTTGAGTATGTTAAAAAAAATTGGATCTATGCCTAGAAAGCGCCTGTCTGTTGGCTGGGCTGCAATAGCCGTGAAGTTTGAGGTTGAAACATAGGCCTAACTTCGGGCTACCGCTAGGGCCATTGTTGTGATAATAAAAGGGCTGGTGCCTGAGGCTAGCATTGCTGTAGGTTAACCCGTTAGTGAGGAGATACGTTTTTCCTCTGAAATTGTGGTATGTGCAGGATATGCAGACCTGAAGCAACTTCGTCCTCTTGTGTGTGTGTGTATGTGAGTGGGAAAACTGAGATACAGGCATTTGGTAAACATCCAAGAATCATTGACCTGTAAATATCCATATGAACACAGGTCTACCCATCAGATACTGCCAGTGCCACTAGTCTTCTGCTTTTTTTTTTTTTTTTTTTTTTTTTTTTTTTTTTACAAAATTAACTCGTACTGTGCTGAACTTGGATCTGCGTAGATCACTTCACATTAGTCTGACTCAATTTTTCGGAAATCATTTTCAGGTGCTTGTCACCTCCCTCATTCCCCATCTTACGCAATATCTTGTATCTCTTCACCTTACTCCATTGTTCAGGAATCATTTTCAGGTGCTTGTCATCTCCCTCATTCCCCATCTTACGCAATACCTTGTATCTCTTCGCCTTTCCCTATGTTCCCACTCCTGTCTCCTCTTACTTAAACAGATTTCTATTTGCACTGCCATGAATCACAGTTCCATAGTACACCCAGTAAAGATAAGGCTTGTATGTCACATGTTTCATTAAAACATAGAAATGCTATTTCCAAGGATTACCATTGGTGTACATGACATCCTTTGGTTCTGTTTGAAATGGTACTTCAGTCGATGAACTAGTGTAATTATGTAAAGCATGTATAAAATGCATAAAGACTGTGATGTCTTCCCCCTGCCTGAAATGAGCTAATTCTGTTTCCTTTGTCAAATAGCAAGGTCGATTTTATGATATCTATATCAACCTACCAGTTTGGATGTTCCTGTGGTAGGTGTGTTTGGCATTATTTTCAATCTGTTTAAGGGAAAAAAAAAAGGTTTCTTTTAGCCTAGCAAGCCATGGAGGCCACATCAGGGTTGCAAGCTAAATTCATGAATATTCTGAGCTAAAGAAGATACGTAGTCTGACCATGTTTTCACCTCTTGATGGCTCGCATACTCATCAGATTGTGCGTCTGCAGACCCCCTGATTTGTGTCACAAACCTGCATATTCATCACAAGATTTCTCAATAAACATAAGGTGAGAGTGTTTCAACACACTTCAGCCAGCAAGCTGATTTTCATAACCAATGAAATCCGTGGAATCATGTTAGCAATTCAATACCGCCCAGTCCCCCCGCCCCTCCCACCCACCCCACCTCTCATGTCAGTGATGGTCAAGCAATGGCTATGAGTCAGTGGCTGTGTGATCACAGGCCTCATAACGCACACACCTTCAAGTAGGTGTATGTATGGGTTTTTGCTGTGGAGACAAGTCTGTTGACAGTTGACTGGCATGTTCAGCGGACTTAAGTCAGGAATTGGTGTATGAAGAGAGGGTGTGGAAGGGATGGGATGGCGCAAGCATTTAATTCACTCACCGGCCATGTGGAGGACAGAATAAGTGAAGTGTGTTGTTTGTCATCCCAGTTCTCTGTCTGCAAAACATGTGGAGCGGTTTGTTTTCTCAATGTCTCTGAACTGTGCCAATAACAGGAAAGTCAAAAAGACATTTTTCTTTTGCTCTGCCATAATTGTAGGAAACCAAAAGGGCGATAATTTTCTGGCTGACAAACAGTTAAAGACAAGAGAGTGTTAAAATAAAGGGGCCCATATCCACTGGCCATGTTTCGAGCTTTCTCTTCTGCCAGGCTGCATGCCCGATTCTTAAAAAAAAACCAAAAAAACCATTTTGTTACAGCTTTTGGGCAAACCCGCATGAATTTGTGAATCTTATGTGCATCAGTCATTAGGTAAATATATTAGTAACTGCAAGCGGCGCAGTGTTTCCTGCATTTCCTTTCAGACATACTTTTTGTTTTGAAGCCACTTCACGTGTGCCCTCATGTCATGCCATTGTAAGGGGACATAAGTTTCTTGGGTTTTGCAGCATGGGCTAATGAATGGCACCACTAGTGGGCAACTGAATCAACGAGAACTTGACAGGTCTGCGTCAAATTTGAAATATATGATGTTTGAACAGATTTATTTTGGATCGATGTATTCTTAGGCCATAGGACCTGCAGTACACAGAAGAAAAATGGGAAAGATAGATGTAGACAAATAAACATTTAGTTGGATTTCACTGATGGTTCATTCTGCATCATAGTTGGCCAGCCAGTGGTGCAGAACAGCTGCTTAAGCCTGTGAAAGTTTGCCTTTGGGCATTATGTGACATGCCTGAAACAAAACAACTTCAAAACATTGTTTGCTGTGAATTACTTGCTTCTCTTTATAATAAGTGTTTTGGCTAGAAACATTGACAAGTGACTTAGGTCTTTAAAATAGTTTGTGCTAAAACTTATTGAGCATTTTGGAAACAATGTTGAGGTTAAAAACATCAATTTATGATCAGTATGTGTTCTGTTTCTATGATTGTTGTTGAACATTAGATAATGTGTAGGCTAACAGCAAGTTCAATTAACTGTAAGAACACACTGCACATAACTTAAATGTCATTACATGTTAATATACCAAAATAAAAAGAAACCTGAATCATAATTTATGCCAGTTATGTATGTTGATGAAGGTGCATCATTTAAAGCCAGATAAAAGCAGATAACATAAAGGACTTACAAGCTCTTCAGAGATTTTAAGGCACTTGTAATGATGGGTTATGTATCATTACATTATTGTTGGAAGCTGTTAATTGCTGGTTCATATTCATAATGATTATCGGCAAATTGTAAAATGTATGATTTACATTCAGACAGACAAAGATGCAAGCCAGTCTGTTAAAAGATCATGTATTTAGTTCAGGAAATTCTTATGATGGACTGAACCATGTTTCCATAGACCACTGCAGATGCAATTGATGGGGTTCCAAAATCCAGCCACTTCCACTGAAAATGAAAAACAAACAAACAAAACAACATGATGTGAATGCCCCTTTAAAAGCTTATTTTGGATGAAAAAGACAGGGAAAAAAAGTTGTCAAACAAACGAAGACTTCAGAAAAATGGTGGACAACATTTAGATAGAGTGTATTTAATACACATACATCATAGGACCAATCAAGGGGGGCTGAATAATGCATTGGGAAAAAGAACAATGGTACATAACTAGAAAACATTTCTTTTCTGATCTTTAATCCTTAAAGACAACACTGGTCTTGCTTGTATCAAAGATTATGTGGATTTTGAAGAGAAAGGCTAGGTTGTTGATACTTCCTCTTTGTTTTTTTGTCTCTGTCTCGTTTATGTTAGACTACAGTTTGTTAGATTCTGTCAAACATACTGCAATTAGTACTTATCAAGAGCTCACATTGCCTGTTGGATTGTTTATGACAAGCCTAAAAGTGCTAACTCACACACATGAACGTGGACACACGCATGCTTATACACAACACGCACACACACACACACACACACACACACACACACACACACACACACACACACACACACACACATGATCACACACATACACACTCGCACACACATGAAAAGATGAAGCCCAAACAAATCTGCGTTGATAATCAGAAGAAAAAAAAACAAAAAGCAAATTTTAACAAGAAAAAAAGACGAGTAAAAAAAATATCTAACAAACTTGGTATGGTAGCAGCCAAAATGACAAATGGAAGCAAAGTAATTTCAGTGGTTCGTGATCGTGTCATGCTCTGTTCTTCAAATATTCCAGTTGCTTCTGGTAATTTTGGTCCACAGTCATGTCAGTCTACCCTGTAATGTATGGCATGTGAATCAGCAACCCACAAGTCTTTTATTTCATTTTCTTTTTCACATGGCCGATAACTGAATTCATATGTTAATATGTATTTTGTCCGTTGGATGACTACAACAGCTTGTGCAACCCTGCATGTGCGTGAACACATAGTGCGAAGGTGGCATTGAATTTGCATGGTAAGCGTCGGTCCACATGAGCTGTAAAATGAACATGCCGGTAGCAAGCATGTAAGCTTAATTATCAGTTGTGTGTGAGCATGAGCTTCACTTCCAAGATCTGTTCAGAACAGAGTTGGCCTGACGTGACTGGTGATTAAATAAAAACATTTTCACCTTGATCACTTTGGTGGTGTCTTGATCTGAATGTGTCGGCATACATTTATACACTGGAAGTTACACTGTACTATGTATTCTATCAGCTGCACCAGTTTTGGTGGCAAAAGAAAATGTTCCCCCAAAAGACAAGCCTTTGAGGGGAAGGAGACTGGTGAGAGGTTTCGCTCTGAAATCATAACTGTGTGTTCCTGCATGTAGACAGCATTGTGTAGGCACAATTCTATCTATGCTAGTTTCTGTCTATGCCAGCATTGCGCTGTCACATCCTGGTATGATGGTCGGAAAGATAATGCAAAATATCCACATGAAGTCCTCCATTATATCGCAGTATGTAAGTAAAAACCCAGCTTGGTAATGTGATAAGGTCTGTCTACATGATGATGGCTATTTCTTGAAGATTTTCTTTCTCACCTGGAGTGCAGGAAGCATCTCATACACCTACACACACACACACACACACACACAGGTGCGCTGGTGACCTACTCGTTTTTGAGTGAACCAGTCTTTTAGGAAGAAGACGCACACACACACATACAAACACACACACACACACACGCTATGACTGACTGAAACCAATTTATTGTCAGATTAACTCATAGTTGTACTAACATTTAAGAAAACATTATGAAAAGAATAATGTCAACATTTTTTTTAGAAAATGGAATACATTTCACTCATACACACGCACGCGCGCGCGCGCACACACACACACAACACCACACACACATTTCCATATGTACACAACCACACACTCACATATGCACAACCATATACACATGCATGCACATATGCACGACCATACACACACCACACCACACACACATACTCAAACGCCAGCACACACACATGCACGCACGCGCGCACACACACACACACACAACCTATGCACACAAATATACACAAACACACACACACTCGCACATATTTGATTTGTACATGGAATAAAGTCCAAATAGTTATAACGCGCGCGCGCGCACACACACACACACACACATACACATATTTGATTTGCATATGGAATAAAGTTAATAGTTATCTCTCTCACACACGCACAGACGCACACACATATTTGATTTGTACATGGAATAAAGTTCAAATAGTTATCTTATGACACTGTTCTCCTGTTAAGACGTTTCACTGTTCCTAATTAACAGCCCCAATGCACCTCCCTGGCCAGCTGGTGCACACCATATGATGCAAGTTCTTCACTCATACCTCGGTGTGAAATGAAGGGCCAGAATCCTCATAGAAATATTGAAGTAAGGGCTTCCTGAGCTAAATAACTTGTAAAGTTGTGTGCAGATGAATTTCAAACGAAACCGAATCAAAGACATGTTTAAAAGAATAACGTTTACAGGCCTCGCAACTGCATGAACATACTCATCATAGTGGTGCTGGTAATGTACTGCCATAAGACAAAGAGAAAGAAATGTAATGAAGACATTGAAATCGTTGATTATGTTCATCCCATGGGAGATGAAGGCCAAGAGCAAAAGGACTGCATTGTTGCTGTCTTATTATAAGTGACAGCACATCATTACATATCCTATATATGGAGAGGTGGTGAGGGGGGGGGGGGGGGGGGAGGTATGAGGGACGGAAATGGCAGATGATTCAGACAGGCTTGGGTCCTCCTTCCGCCACACGATGGGATGTTTTGGCCCCTACACGACATTGATAAGTTCATAATCTTGAATCGTTCGGTGGAAGTGTTAAAGTATGTCCCGACTGGCTAGTGTATCAGTTTAGAGGAGGCTCTCTCTCTCTCTCTCTCTCTCTCTCTCTCTCCTCTCTCTCTCACACACACACACACACACGCGCGCGCGCGCGCGCGCGCGCGCGCACACACACACACACACACACACACACACACACAATCTCTCGCCTTGCCGTGAGTAACAAATCGGACTTCCCGACGTCTATTTCCTTTCCGAGAAAATGGGATTTCCCCATTACCTTGAAATTCGACCTTGACCCGATCGCGGTTGTGTTGCAAGCCTATCCATTGTGTAGGTCGTTCTTGTCCTCTCGCACTGACCGTATGAGACTGTGCAGCTTTCATTGTCAGCATCCTTCCTTCCTTCCGTCCGTCCGTCCGTCTTGTGACCACAGCCCAAAGATGACTGTTGTGTCTCTTTTCAGGGATCTGCGCCGTTAACATAACCTAACCAACAAAAAGAAAACGGTGGATAAATCGAGTTCTCAGACACTGTAGCCACCCACCCTCCTCCTCCCTTCTCCCCTTCACGCAATCCCAATCAGGATGCTAATGTTATACGTTTACTCGCAAAGTATGTCGCAGAAGCTGTTAGCTCTAGGAAAAAGAAAATGCTTGATCTTAATGATTTTTGTGTCTGATGCTGATACAGTTTGATTATCACTTTTTCGTTTGTTTGTTTGTTTGTTTTTAATTTATTCCTTCTTCTTCTCTCTCTCTCTCTCTCTCTCTCTGTGCGCGCGCGCGCGTGTGTATAAAATGTTCTGTTTACTTTTTCTTTCACTATGTATTTTGATTTGTTATTAAGACGCCCTTTTCGATTTTTTCTTTTTTTATAACTTTATGTCGAAATGCTTTGATTGTTTACATTTACTGGGAGCTATTCAGTTTGCATATTTCATTCCAGATTTTTTCCCCCTCTCTCTCTCATTCCTGGCGCTGCAAATAATGATCTTATTCCCCCTTGACACAAAGACTGTAATGGTCAATAAGAATAGGTCTGAAGCGAAGCACTCCCACTTACATGTGGGTTTTGAAGCAGGTAGGCTATTGCTTTCGGCTGTTTGCTATGCTGCAGAAGTGTTGGATATGCCGATTTCTGGAAGTATCCAGTGTAATAGCTGCATGGAAGAAAAAAAAAAATCCTTTCTCTGTCAGCAAAAACGCTCTCTCTCTCAACCTTATTTGCTAATTTTTTTTTTAAACCAAACTTTTTTCACCTGTTTCTCTGCGATGTATCACTCAACCTCCTGTTAATTCATATATATATATATATATATCTGAACAATTAAGTAGTGGGGGAAAACAAGTGCTGGGTAACAATGCTTTTGTCCTTATAGTAATGACTTGGCAAAGATTTGAATTGCAATACAATATTGAAGATGAAGAACATGGGGAGGGGGATATATTATGAATATGAGAAACTCTTCATTAACTGCCTGAGGGAACCATGGCAGCCCCTTCTAAGACATATCTATTGGTATTGCCTGCTCCTAGACCTTTCGTCCGCTGGATCGAACTCATCAGGCAGACACGGCTGATGGTGTCTGTGCTCTTGGTGTCAAATAGAGACACACCACAGTCCGTAATTCAGTGGTGTTCGCTCACCACCAAGGGTTCAAAAAAGAATCGAACAGCTCCCCCAAAGCAGCCAGCGAAGGGTAGTAAATGGAACAAAACGAAAGTGTGGAGAGAAAAAAAAGTTGCTGAAAAACTAAAAGCATTATGCAAACAGTATAAAATGCAAGGGACAATCTTTGAGCCCATGCCCGAGGATCCATTCAAGGATGCAAGGGAGATCAAAAGACACGGAACAGTCTGAGTGGTCAGCTCTGCTGTTCAATAACCCAAGCATTGTGAATGGCTAAGAACTGTACAGAACAACCTTTACTTGGATCTCCTAAGAGATGCAATCTTCCACTGATATATATATATATATATACAGTAGAATCCGGTTATAAGAAAGTTGATGGGGAATTTATTTTTGTTACTTATAACCGAGTTTTCTCACAGCCGAGGTTTCTTACAATCGAGAGTTCTAGAAAAATTTGTTTAGAGTGTTTCTAATATCCGAGTTTTTGTTTGTTTTTGCTTTGGTTCTCTTTTTCTTTGCACGTTTCTGTAATTGTTAGTGTGTGTGTACGTCAGTGTTAGAGAGAGAGAGAGAGAGAGAGAGAGAGAGAGAGGACAGACAGACAGACAGACAGACAGACAGACAGAGATTGAGACACACACATACACAGAACACGGAGAGAGACAGAAAGACAAAGAGAGTTACACCACACACACACACACACACACACACACACACACACACACACACACACACACACACACAGAGAAGGCTCTTTGGTCTGATTTCGCAAGTAAACTTTGGCCTGTGACATAAAACGTCTAGTGTGTTTTCTTTTTCTTATCTCTCTCTCTCTCTCTCTCTCTCTCTCTCTCTCTCTCTCACACACACACACACACACACACACACACACACACACACACACAAACGCATAAACACGATAGACGAGTAAAAATGCGATAAGGAAGAGCATGAGTGCAAACAGTAAGTTTGTAATTAAGCAGTTTTGTTTGAAACTCTTTTTCCTTGTTCTCCACAGTTGTCATCTTCAACTGGGGCGTCTGTGCTGAACGTTTCTGGGGCATTTGATGTTGATGCAGCTGGCACAGTCGTGGCGCAGGATGCTGACCCCATTGTTGCAACACTGTCATCAACAGTGAAGTACTCTTGTGGGGAATGTTGTATTCTTCAAATAGTCTCTTCAGAATGGGTTCCTGTGTCTCATGGTCACTATGGTCATGTTCTTCTGCGCAAGCTTCTGTGTCTTTGCCATGCCTGAAGCCCGCTTTGAGAAAGTAATTGCTGATTGTCATTGGGGTCACCTCATCCCATGCCTGCTGCAGGGCACATACTGCATCCAAGAGGCTGAACTGGTAGTCTTTTGTTGTACCTCCAGTGTTGATGTGAGCAACCAGCTTGAGAACCTTTCTCGTTCTGTATTTCACTTTCAAGTTCTGTATGACACCAGCGTCACATGGTTGCAGCTTGGAAGTTGCACTGGGTGGAAGAAATAAGACCTCCGTTGCTCTTAACCCTGTGGGAATTTTGTGTGATGCACAATTGTCCAGAACTAGGAGAACTTTCCGATTTTGTCTTTGCATGATTCTGTCAAAGGAGAACAGCCACGTTTGGAAAATTTCCCCAGTCATCTAAACCTTGCGATTGGCCTGGTACTCCACTGGCAGCTTTTTCACTCCCTTAAAACACCGTGGTTTCATGAACTTGCCAACTGTCAGAAAGGGTAATTTTTCACTACCGTCCATGTTACAACAAAGTATGCCAGTGATTCTGTCCTTGGACTTTTTTCCGCCGAGACACTGATCTCCCTTGAGCGAAAATGTTTTGTCGGGGAGGAGCCTCCAAAACAGCGCTGTTTCGTCAAGACTGAACACATCCTTAGGCTCAAAGTTCTTCAGCATTGGTCTGAGAACATCCTCCATCCACTTGTCCGTAAAGACTTCGTCCACAGCTCCTCTTTCGCCGCTCACTGATCTGAAGACGATATCATGTCTTTTCTTCCAACAGTGTAGCCAACCATCACTACATTTCCATTCTTGTAGTCCAAGAGTTGCTGACAGCTCCTCTGCTTTGACTTTGAGGACAGGACCACTCACTGGGATGTGTTCCGACCTACACATACATATAGAAATAAAAAGAGATTAAGTAGTTTGATCAAAATGTCCAATGATGCTTTTCAAAGGGCAGCTTTAACCCCGCCATCAGTTACAATGTAAACTATCCTTCATGCGCGCGCGCGCTACCGCCGCCACTTCCGGAAACTGGACCAGTGCCATCTCCGTTGCTTTCGCAGACTCCTGGACATACACTGGGAAGACCGTGTCACGAACCAGGAAGTCCTCCGACGTGCTGATCTGCCCGGTATCGAGGCCCTGATCATGCAATCACAGTTGAGATGGTCAGGCCACATGATGAGAATGGAAGACAGCCGTCTCCCAAAGCAGCTCTTCTGCTCCGAACTGGTCAATGGCACAAGAAGACAGGGAGGCCAGACAAGCGCTACAAAGACTCACTCAAGCAATCCTCACGCGCGTGTAACATCAGTCATTGGCAGGGAAGGTAACTGCTGCCAACCCGCACTGCCTGGCGACAGGCAACAACTAAAGGGGTCAAGGCCTTCGAGAAGCGACGCAGGAGCAACTTGACGCCAAACGTCAGGCCAGGAAGGACAGAAGAGTCAACTCAGTAGCTGCCGTAGCCTGCCCTGTGTGTGGACGGATCTGCGCATCGGAGTTCGGGTTGCGGCCTCACCAAAGGCGCCACTGACGTCATCGTCGCTTTGCGACGGACATAATGATGGTGTGTGTGTGTGTGTGTGTGTGTGTGTGTGTGTGTGTGTGTGTGCTTACAAATCTGAAAGTATATGTATATATTCTTGATTTTAACGAGAATGCATATAAATATGTTACCATGTGTTGTATCTGGAAATTGCATCAGAGACAATACTATATCACACACTACAAAAGATTTATTTCAAGCCTTGTGTAGAGAATCGTCTTGAAATGCAGGTAGGAACTGTTTTATAATTTGTCATCGGAACAGAACATGAAAGCTTGAAAGTTTGAAAGAGAGAGAGAGAGAGAGAGAGAGGAGGAGAGAGAGAGAGAGAGAGAGAGAGAGAGAGTGTGTGTGTGTGTGTGTGTGTGTGTGTGTCTGTGTATACGCGCGCACGTGCACCCACACAAGTATTTACGAGCAGTATTTAACAGCGCTCAGCAATATTCTGAATTGGAGTTAACAGGTACTCGTAAGTTGTAGGCTATTACATATTGATGCTCGTCAAATGTGAAATGAACGAATGAATACGAACATAGCACGTGATTCCTTGATTATTTATCAAGCTTCTCACATACGTGCACATGCACGAGAAACAAACACACACACACACACACACACACACACACACACACACACACACACACACACACACACACACACACATACACACACACACACACACAGAGAGAGAGAGAGAGAGAGAGAGAGAGAGAGAGAGTGATTGAGAGAGGGGGGAGAAAGTGTGTGTGTGTGTGTGTGTGTGTGTGTGTGTGTGTGTGTGTGTGTGTGTGTGTGTGAGAGAGAGATAAAAGAGAGAGAGGGGGAGGGAGGGAGGGAGTGA
>CM065730.1:46220731-46255731 GCA_033310375.1 Conus canariensis
ACTTCAAAATCGGTGAAAGCAGAATGTGTTGTTACTAAGTGTGGTAAAACCCACAACAGAGTCAGCTCAGGCCAGATGCTGGTAAGATTTGCATATCGGGTCGATCGAGGTCCTGCCTCTAGGCTACTGTGCAGCGTTTCTTGGAACGAGCGACTAGGAGAGTTTCTGGGAAACAGCACGAAAATGAAAGCTTAACTGCATACTTGTGGGACTGTTCAGTATTGTTGTAAGGATTGGCTTGTCGTGTCGAGTAGTTTTCAATCTGATGTTTATTTTTGATTTCCGAAAATGTTACGTTTTCAGTAAACGGAGCAATTGAGGAGGTCACGTCAACTGAAGAGGAATACAGACAGACAAAAGAAGACAAAGCCTACACAAAGCTGTGCAAGTCAGCGGTAGATCTAGTCTCTTACAAATTTCCCCAACAATGCCGTCACATCAGAGCACCAGCAGTGCTTGCTCTTCTCCCGCTTCGACCGTAAGGTACGTATTACAAACAAGGGTAAGTTGGCTATTACACGACTAATGAGGAGCTTATTAAGTACTTTTACTAATTGCATTACATGGTTTAAACAAGATGTTGCTTGTGTAATAGTAACATGGTGAATGAATGCACTGTATCAACAGCAAACAAAAAACAAAAACAAAATTATTTTTTAAAAGGAAGGGGGGGGGGGGGAGAATGGTTGATGCCTCCATTTGTCTCCCATTTCCATGTTTTCTTTTTAAGTGTCATGCTGCTACAGTGAGTTAAGGTGTGAGCAAAAGTTGCCCTCGTTTATCAAATCCTGCCGCACCCAGTTCAAACTATACTTTGATAGTGGTTTGTTCCTTGAATCATTTATCAACATGTGTGGTACTGCAGCATACAAGGTCAGTAGCTCCATCAGTGTTTGCCTTTACGTATAAGTGTTATGCCATTGTCATATGACAATTGAACATAAAGTTTTATTTTGCTGGTCTACTACCATGTTTGCTTTGAATACAAGTTTACAACCTTGTTGTTGTGATGACCCCTACTTCGCAGCTTGCACTGGATAGCTATCCAAATGTGGTTTTTGCTCCCTTTTTTCCCCATAGGCCTGTGTTCAAGAGTAGAAGTGAGTCAGATCTTGGATTGTTAGACCATTACAGATGAGAGATTTTAGCTGACTGCTTAACAGGCGCATCAAAGTGGTATGTGTAAAATCTTTGGGAACCTCATTGTTGGCCAATACGCTGGCAATACCTACAGTTTTTCCCTATTTGTTGGAAGTAGCCTCAATACATTGGCAACATCTAGTTGTTGTTTTTTCTGTAAGAGAAGATAATATTTGTTGGAAATAGCCTCAATACATTGGCAATACCTACAGTTGGCAATACCTACAGTTTTTCCTCTAAGAGAAGATGATAATAGCTGGAAATAGCCTCAATACATTGGCAATACCTACAGTTGGCAATACCTACAGTTTTTCCTCTAAGAGAAGATGATAATTGCTGGAAATAGCCTCAATACATTAGCAACATCTGCAGGTTTTTTTTCTGTAAGAGAAGATAATATTTGTTGGAAATGGCCTCAATATATTGGCAGTACCAACAGTATTTCCTGTATGAGAAGATAATATTTGCTGGAAATAGCCTCAATACACTGGCAGTACCTACAGTTTTTCCTGTAAAAGAAGATAACATTTGTTGCAAATAGCCTCAACAAACAATTTAAAAACTCTTTATTCTTCTGTGGAGGATGAGGTGGTACATCCAGTTCAGACAAATAAATCCTTAAAGGGAGGAAGACAGCTAAATGGAGGATCAATGTACTGTCTTAATATTACTTTGGATGATAAACATAAAATGTTATTTTGGATGTTTAGGGGCTCTAAAAACATTATTTCAGTTGTGTGTTTACACATGAATATCATAGAAACACTGGTTATTACACCTGTGGCAGGTAAGTGATTTTTGATACAGTGTCGTATACCACAAGCAGTTTGTGAATGACCAACAGCACAGTGATTGTCTTTCGGTCTGTGCTGTATATTCAGCATGGATCCATGCTCACCAGATGGGAACACCCAAAGAAACGGACGTCAGCGCCTCAGACCATGGCTGGAAGCTCAAGTGAATAGTGGGAAGCACCCAGGGTTGGAGTGGGTAGACCGCGAAAGACGCATTTTCCGCATCACCTGGAAACATGGTGGTCGTGCTGATTGGTCTGAGGAGGATGGAAGTATTTTCAAGGTATTTCCACACACACACACACACACACGCACACATGCACACACACACACACACACACACACACACACACACACACACACACACACACACACACACACATGCACGCACGCACACATGCACACATACACACGCACACACACACACACACCACACACACACACACACACACACACATGCACGCACGCACACACACACACACACACACACACACA
Organism: Conus canariensis; assembly: GCA_033310375.1. Classification (NCBI taxonomy): domain Eukaryota; kingdom Metazoa; phylum Mollusca; class Gastropoda; order Neogastropoda; family Conidae; genus Conus; species Conus canariensis. The sequence goes on from CM065730.1 coordinate 46,223,161, forward strand.
CACACACACACACACACACTTTCCTCATTATCTCATCCGCCTGCCTTTTTCTCCCTGGCCCTGTCCCTCCCCTCAACCTCATCTCTTTCCCAATGTTTTTACTCCTCTTCCCTGATCATATATACACCCATATTACAAAAAAAAACAAACAAACAAAAAAAAACCCCACACAAATCAGTATACAGTTTGTAGAAAAACCCTGAATGCATTTGCCGGTGCATTTCAAAGGATTAACTAGTGCACATATCTGATAAGCATTACACAGTATAGGTGTAGTAATTGTATGTCTTATATTTTAATTAAATGTCAGAATAGTTTTCAACTATGTATGTCTTATATTTTAATTAAATGTCAGAATGGTTTTCAACTATGTCTTATATTTTAATTAAATGTCAGAATAGTTTTCAACAGATCTGAGAAACATACACGGTGTACTTATGAAAATGATACAGCTTATGTTTCAATTGAATGTAGTACAGTCCTCAGATTATTCAGAAGAAAGGATCCTGCTGTCCTCATCGCCTGCCCCCCTCCCTCCCCTCCCCACCCAGAAAGAAAGAAAAAGATAGGGGGAAAAAGGAAAAGGGTGCACCGAAATCCTGCATGCAATTGAAGGGAAAGAAGGAAAACAAGAAAAAATGGAGAGAAAAAATTATTTATAGCAGAAACTAATTAAGGAGCAGTCAAATGAATTGATGTATGAATTAAATTTTGCTTGCCAGCAGGAGTAAAATACATTTAATTGTAAAAAAAAGGGAGGCAGACATGCTGAGAGAGTAATAAAAAAAGGGAAGAGGCCAAGAACCACAAAGAATAAAGCCTTCAACAATATGGTTCATTAGTACCTCCCATAAAGCCACTTTTGAAAAAAAAAAAATGGTTGGAAAATCTTTTTTTGTTTATACTTTGTACTTGATTTACACAGTTGTTGAGAGCCTCTTCAAAATTTTCAGGATTTCTGGAGGGGCAATTTTTTTTAGTTTTGCTGCAACTATTTGTATCCTTTTCAGGCTTGGGCTGTTCACACTGGCCGCTTCAGAGAAGGTGTGGATGAACCAGACTGGCCGACATGGAAAACTCGGCTGAGATGCGCTATCAACAAACAGAAGCCAGACATCCAGGAGCTGAAGGACATGAGCTGTAGCGAAGAGCCGCATCCATACCGTGTTTTCCAGTTCTTTACTAGGAAAGGTATGGGCACATTGTTGAACAGTTCATTGATAAGAAAGGTATTGGCACACTATTGAACAGTTCATTAATAGGAAAGGTTTGGGCACTGTTGAATTAAGTCGTATCTTTTTTTTTTTTTTTAATTGCATGTCAGTGGTGAATAACTGTGTAACTTGAGTATGTTCTAACATGAAATTTTATGACCATACTTGAATACATAGAGCTGAAGAAATATGTTGTGGTGTGTACCCTAGATTGGTGTGTGTGCTGGAGGATGATCATGCTTTGATCTGTGCTGAATAAAGGCAGCATCTGCTGGTCATAGGCACAAGTCGTTAACATGGTTTGGTGCCAGAACTAGTTTAATTGCGTTAACATGGTTTGGTGCCAGAACTAGTTTAATTGCGTTAACATGGTTTGGTGCCAGAACTAGTTTAATTGTGTATGAGGTGCTTAGGAATATGAGACATCCTGGTCAGATTTTGTGGAAAAAAAGTATTACCTTGTGTAAAAACTTTAGCAGACTGTACTTCCATGTACTATGTTGTCTTCTTTTAAGATATCTTAGCATGCAGTCTGGTTAACCTTCTGAAATTCAATACATAATAAGATTATCCTCTCTCTTGTGGTCTGTCTCTCATTTTCAGTCTCTTGCTCTCTTTTTATTTTTATATCTGGTGATTATATAGGTTTTGAATGATGATTAACTTTAAAAATGTCTTTCGAAAGACTGAAAACAAGAATACAAATTTACTTTTGAGCTATTACCTGTATCCTTTTTTTGTGCATGTCGTTAAAGCATAAAATGATGTGTACAGAGAAAATGTACATGCATGCATGAGTGTGTGTATGTGTGTATTCTCGCTGGTATAACTGTAAGTACAGATGTATTGATAACTCATGAACTGTTGTGCTTGATTTGTGTGTACTAATGAATGTGTGGCGATTGCGGCTGCAGGCATTCACGTGTGTGTGCATTTGCGTGTGTATGATTTTTAGGCTTATCACTTGGTCGATATAATTTTTATGTCCTTGTCAAAGCTGTAAATACCTCAGATCATTATTACTATTGTTACTATAATCATTGTCATTATTATTAAATTAACCTGTATCTTCTTCCCTTCAGCCTCACCCCTCTTCAGTTCCATTCCATAATTTTAGTTGTTTGCCCAAGACCAAAGTTTGCACCCATATCAAGGAGAGAAGTGACTGTGTTCATCCTTTGTTTTCATTGTTTTGAAGGGTATTTGTCCTGTATGAAGAAGACCCAATGAGTCGCAATGTGTATGTTTTGTAAATTGCTTGTTCCTGTATTTGGCGGCCCAGTAATTCTGTTTTTGCTCAGGTTGAAAATTTGTCCAGGCACCAAGCAGGATGTGTGTGTGTGTGTGTGTGTGTGTGTGTGTGTGTGTGTGTGTGTGTGTGTGTGTGTGTGTGTGATTTCTTTCTTTCACTGTTTCCACATACATATTGAGGCCATAAGTGCAGGACATAAGGAACAGTTATGAACAAACGCATTTATCTTTTCAACTGTACCCAACCCTTGTGTCTTTTTACAGAATCTGGATCAAACAGTCCTCCCCAGGTGGACATCCCAGAATTGGTGCCTGACAAAGACGATGGATTCAGATACCCTGTCCAGGACAGACCCTCCGTTATACAGGCGAGTTTTACTTACTGGCTGCTCATCTAACGGGATGGCGAACGAGGAAGAAGAAGACTAAACAAAATTGTTTTGTTTTGATTTTTTTTTTTTTTTTCAATTTGACTTTTCTTTTTGCTTGTTTGCTTCTTTCTTTTCTTCCATATCTGGTGTTACTTTCAAACTCCTTGCCTTTTGGGGGGAAGGGGGTTAGGAATCCTTTTTTTCTGTTTGTTTTGAGAGAGAGAGAGTGAGAGAGAAAGAGAGAGAGAGAAAGAGAAAGAGAGAGAGAGTGCATTTGTGTGTGTGTGGTTTGTGTTTATGTGCATGCTCATGGTGAAAGAGGAGGGGGGGGGGGACTTATAGTTGCACAACACTTTGAAATGTGTTTTCATGTACACCATTGACATGGATCCTCATCCATTCTTTGACTTGGAGGTTGTGTTATCCCGTGTCCAGAGAAATCTTGTATTCTCTTTCAGTCAGTCATGCGTTTAAATTTGAGACAGATGTCAGAATAAACAAAAATATTCAACCGACAGGAGAGGGTTTTGTTGATGTTGTTGTTTCTTTAGTTCTTCTTTCATTCTTCTCCAGGCGAATAATGGCAACATCCCAACCATCATCAGCGAGTCACTGGATATGAAGCCCTGCATCGACAGGCCTGAAGGTATGCAGGAGTCAGAGCTTCAAGGAATATGTTTTTAATCCTTTCAGAATGCTTTATATTCATTTAACTGCCCACGGAAGGGTGGTTTATTTCTTGTTGTATCACTTTGTTTGCTTCTTGGTTTGCAAAATATCAAGATATGTTTCGACAAAAACTCCGCCAGAATGGACTGCGAACAGCATAAAGTTGATATGATTATTATTATAAGACACATTTTAACAGACACACAAACATTTGTGAAGATAGTGTGTAATACATAACCAGATGCTTTCTTTTCTTTCTCTCTCTTGTAACACACATACACATATGCATGCATGCACACACACACACACACACACACACACACACACACACACACACACACACACACACACACATACACACCACACACACACACACACACACACACACACACACACACAGTGTGCAGTCATAGTTCAAGCACCAGCTGTCTACATGAAGTCTAGGCAAGGTGAAAGTTCCCACAGTTTAGGGTTAGGCTGACACAAGGCCTCCTACAAGGGAAGATCCTGCACTACTTCTGAGTTCCTTTTGTTGTCGGCATCAGTGTCCAGTTATTGCATTTATTGTTATTTTGAATAAAAATGGATGTGCTATTCCTTTTAATTCTTTTGCTCCTGGGTCCATATATAGGTGACATAATTTCCTGTATTTTTCAGAATGCGTGGAGGCTCAGGTAAACAGCCTTGGCTCTGACCTTCAGCATGTCAGCATCAATGACTTGGTCCCCCCAAGTGGAATCTCTCTCACCAACATCTCTGTAGACAGCAACATCAACAGCTACCCTGAAGCCATGGACACAGGTGATTCATTGATTGATTGATAGACTGGTGGGTTGATTGATCTGTAGGCACTAAGGATGATTTGTTTTTTTTGTTTTTTTGTTAAGCCAGTGCTTATGTTTTACAGTCTGTTCTTGTCATGGGTATAACTGTGTTACATACCTAAACTACTGACAAATCAATTGGACCCTTTTGGTGTCAGCTGCTCTGAGAGATCTAGTATTTCCTAGACCCCCCCCCCCCCCCCCCCCCCCCCCCCCCCCCGGGGCATCCGTCTGTGTTTACAATCTCTACTTTCAAAAGCCTGTGTCTTCATCTGCTTTGGAGCATTGCTCTTCTTTCAATTTGCCCCAGCTGACATTGTGGGTAGCCTGTCCTGCCTAGCCAATCTAAACAGGTCTGTTTGAAAGGTAGGGACACTTCATTTAACTCTTAATATCTCAACATCTATTTCATTTTGAGGCTGATATTTTCATACCGCTATTGTAGAATGATTGTGTGTCAACATATTAAAATTTCAGGTATTTGGGACCTTTTTTGTACTATTCAACAAATTCAAATGTGAGTTTATTCTTTGCAGAACTCCATGTAAATGTAAGCATGAAACAAACGAAAACACACAAAAGAAACACAGACGCCATTTGAAGTAGCTGGATTTAGTGTGCATCTATGCAGAAGATTCTGTGCAGATTACCCCCCTTTTCTTGCCTATTCATGAGCTGGTGAACCAGTTTGAGAACACAGGCCACATTACCCAAATGCCTTTGGGGCACTGGCAGAGAGGAGCAAAGTTTAGTGGCACCCAAACAGCGCTGTGGCTGGGGGTTAAACGAGTGAAGTACACTGAAGTGAAAAAGTTGTAGTTTGAGCCTCAAACAAGCATTTTCTTCTTTGAAATCTTCCAAGACCCTTGATCTTTCAATCCCTCTAACTGATGTAGATATCAAATGGTGATAATGTGGCGCTTTTTACAACATCAACAGAGAAAGCAAAAGAAAAGCAAACCAAAACCATCCAAACAAACAAACAAACAAACCCTGTCCACATGATTATGAAACAATTGAGGGATCAGGTTTTAATGAAGCGTCAGAATCAGGTAGTATATGGAGAGAATGAAAAAGATGAAAGGAAGCAGGCCTGAGTGGAAGTTGATGTGAAAGAAGACGAAAATTAAACATCAGTATGATCAACATGTTGATGTTTTTTCAATCCATTTTCCTTTACGCCAGATTCTCTGAAGGAGCAAGGTGGGCAGCAGCCAGCGTATCAGCAGATCAAGCTGGAACCTCAGGATAACCCAGACCCTCTGTACTTTGAGACATCTGCCAGTGGTGAGTCTCAACACCGGCGACGGAGTTGCATTGTTTTAGTGTAGATTCCTAATGGTTTAAGCTTAGTGTGTGTATGTGTGTGTGTGTGTGTGTGTGTGTGTGTGTTTGTGTGTGTGTGTGTGTGTGTGAGTGTGTGTGTGTGTGTGTTAGTTTAGTATGCATGGTCATCACACCAACACCACACCACACACACACACACACAACAAATGCCACACACACACACACACTCACACACACAGCAACACACACACACACACACACACACACACACACACACACAACACACCACACACACAAGCTGTCACCCGTTCCATAAAATAACACATGTCAACAATGGATATCAGTATCGAAAACAAACAACAATAACACTTAATACAACATAACACCAACTTTACCTTTCCCATAAAATATCAATTATTTTCCCAGGGCAGTTTTCAGTAACTTTGAAATAAAACTTTAATTTTCACAACAGGTATCCTTTACATCTTTCCCATTCAGTACTGAGCATTATTTCAACAGTGAGGTTTACCTTTAATCTTTCACAATCAGGTACCTTTACATCTTTCAACCAGTCAGGTACCTTTACATCTTTCACCAATCAGGTACCTTTACATCTTTCAACAGTCAGGTACCTTTACATCTTTCAACAGTCAGGTACCTTTACATCTTTCAACAGTCAGGTACCTTTACATCTTTCACCAATCAGGTACCTTTACATCTTTCAACAGTCAGGTACCTTTACATCTTTCACCAGTCAGGTACCTTTACATCTTTCAACAGTCAGGTACCTTTACATCTTTCACCAATCAGGTACCTTTACATCTTTCACCAGTCAGGTACCTTTACATCTTTCACCAGTCAGGTACCTTTACATCTTTCACCAGTCAAATACCTTTCCATCCTGTTTCTCTGTTTTCTGTGCGTATTTTGGAAATATTTCATGCTTCTAACTTAATCATGGCATAACCTTGTATATAGATACTCAATCATTTTTATCTTGCAAACACTGGACACCTTTGGACTACACTAGTTACCGTAATCAGCAAAAATAGCCCATAATTATGTATTCAAGTGCTCAACTTCATATGTGTAAAAACCACCAGTTTTGTACAAGGCTGTATCCACAGTCAGACCTAGTTATCCAGTGCTATTCCTCCCAGGAATTTGGTCTCTCTGAGTACACCAACAATCATCAGCTGTCCGGGGGCTGGAATAGCTTGGTTGGTAGAGCGCCGGACTCGTGATCCTGGGGTTGCGGGTTCGAATTTGGTACAGGGGGATTTTTCCCTCAGAGTTAACATTGGTTCTGACTCCATTCCCCATACAGTCCTTCGAATGAGACTAAACCGAGGTTCTGTGTGTGAAGGCATGCACATCATCTTGCACACACGTAAAATCCCATCACCAACTTTCGGAAGAGAAGGCCAGTTTGGCCATTGGTATGGATGACACGTTACACATAGCATGCACCTTCCCTGAAGATGGAGTATGGCTGCCTTCATGGCAGGATAAAAAACGGTTGTACACACAAAACTCCTGTCTATACAGGCAGTGTCTGCAGGAGTATCAGCCTGCGTACGCAGAAAGAAAGAAAAAAATCAGCTGTCCTTTGCAAAGCTCTCTTTCTCTGTATATCTCTCTCTATCTCCCCCCCCCCCCCCTCTCCTTCTCTCTATGTGAAACTTTTCTTTCACAAATTAAAGTAGAATTTCTTGACTAATGTTTACTATACTATGCCCCATTAAGTGATAATTTTTAAATTAGCATAACCTTTTTTTTAATTTACTGTAACCTTTTTTTTTTTCTCTTAAATCATCATCATCATCATTCTTCTTCTGCAATGCATCCAAGAGTTAGTTAAATTTTCCTTTAAAAAACTTGGTCCAAAGCAGTCACCCCATTTTGAAACAAACCTAAGTTGCAATAAGGGGAGAGGAAGGCTGAAAACAGATTAAAAAATGATTATGTAGTGAATTTTTAGTTAAAAGAATTATTAACAGGCACCTGACAGAACATGCAAATGTGCCTTGGGAACAGGGCGAGTCATTTTGCTCTTAACCCTGCATGTGTACCACATTGCTATATTTGTTCAAGTGAGAAGCACATGTTATGTATATATCACACACTTTAGCCATCAACATTACTGAAACTGGCACAACTTGTATTGATCTGTCAGTACCATAGGCAGATGCAAAGGTTTTGTTGAGGGCAAACGCATCAATTTTGGCATGAATTTCATGTAGTCTGCAATATATTTTTGAAATATGAATAGAGAATACAGGAATGATTTTGTTTTGCGCGAAAATGTTTGGATATTGATACAAACAAAGCCGATTTGATTGAGTTGAAAAACTTGCGATTTTTTTTTTTTCATCTCCTGACTTTGAAAGTTTGCAACAAAGTCTCAACAGTTCAGTTGTGAAATTGCTGAACAATGAAGATTTGCTCAATTAAAGAAGGCAAAAATTGCCAAAATCTTAGCAGTTCGTGCCATGCCGAATTAAGATTGTAGGACGGATGGATGAAACAGTAATAAACTAAATATCTGCAGTTGTTTCGAATTAATCAAGTTCTGAATTAGGGGCTGACAAAATTCTGAATCAAGACTGATTCACAAATGGGCGGAACACTTTGAGTTTTGTCCCCACATTTTGACATGTTCTTTTTCATTTTTCATTTGGCAATGTTGTATTTCTACATCTGACATTTTTCTGTGCTAAACACAGAAAAATCATACAGTAAACAGCCTTTCCCTCTCCTCTCTCTTCTCTCTCTCTCACACACATACTCACTGACACACTCACACACACACTAACTCACTCACTCATACACAGACAAACACTTACACGCACAAAAACACACACACATGATGCATATTGACCACAAATTACCAAAGTTTAGACATTTCCTTTTCCTTCACAAAATCTAGATTCTTTTGCATGTGAAGGTTGCTTAAAAAAAAAAGAAGTCATACAACAAACAACTCACACACCCTTCCAACCCTTTACCCTCCCCCTGAACCCCCCCCCCCCCCCCACCCCCTTGCTGCTTCTGCACCTCCATTTCTACCACCTGGCTCCCTCGCCTCTATACACACATGCATACCGAAAGATACCTGGACACAAGCACACTCTCCCTCATCATCAGACATATTCACATAGACACCCACTCATAACCCCACCTCCACCTTCTTCTCCCACATACATGCATACTCACTCACACACACACAACACGTCTAGAGAGTCATCCACACAATATGCAGGCTAAACACTTTCATTATTAAGGAGAAAAAAAATTGAATAAGGTGAAGTGGTGGGTTTTCCCAGAATGACTCAAGGCGAATGAAAGAAAGTGCAGGGAGTTTAAGAAAAGTGATAATAGCCTTGTTTTTTTCAAGAAGGCAACAGGCATTGCAGGGGACAGGAAAACAAACAAACAAACAAAAATAGACAAAAAGGAAGTGAAAGCGCAGGTGATTTGTAACAAAGTATCTCATGAATAGATGGAGAAGAAGCTGTGACAAAGTTTTCCAAGGATGAGGAACCTATCTTGAGTTGAAGAATTGGCAAAAGGTGAATGTGATGGTAGTCTTATTATTTGTGCCCTCTCCCCCCCCCCCCCCCCCCCCCAACTACCACCCCTTCCTTTCTCAAAATTGTACAGTCATTGATGACATGGCTGGGGAAGAGAGAGTGTGTGTGTGTGTGTGTGTGTGTGTGTGTGTGTGTGTGTGTTGTGTGTATGTGTGTGTGTATGTGTGTGTGTGTGTGTGTTGTGAACAATCACAACAAATAAAACCACATCAACTGAACAGCAAATAGTTGCTTTCCAGAGGGTGAGGAGAGACAGGAAAGTGGACTAGCAACGATCAGAACACGCATACATACATTCACATGCAAGCATACATTAATGGTCACACATGCAACACACACACACACACACACACACACACACACACATTCAGCGTAAGTACCATGGTTACCATCATTGATGTCATTAATGACATAATGGAAAAAAAAAAAAGATGGGGCTGTTTCACTTACAGACTATGAAATGCTGGTGACACTACGTTTCCGGAACGAAATCGTCCTCCAGGAGAAGGTGACCAGCCCCCATGGGTGTAGGGTGTTCTATGGCGATGTGCCTTACGAAGGCGTCTGGGACTCACAGGTGTGTAGTAGCAGTATATTCATGGCGATTTGAAGGTTTGTTGTGTGTCAGAATAGTTTTCAAAGTTAGGTTTAAAAAAAGAAAAAGATGTGTTTGAAGTGACTGTGTTGTCAACAAAATGATGCACTTCGCTTACCTCTTCCACACGTCATTTTCCCTATCTTGCTCAGTTGTTTGAGAATTTTATGTGGTAATTAAAATCAGATCATCCCCAAATACATTGTGCAATCATTTTTATGGTAATCTTTCCCGTATTTTGCCTGTGACAATATCCTCTGCATCCGTCGCATTACATCCATGACCTTTTCCATTGTTATCTCTGGTCTTTAAACAACAATGATCATTCTATTGTCTGCAAACATGAAAAATGAAAACAAAAAATAAAAAGGCACTAACATCTGTCAAAATAAAAGCTGATGAAAAAGCGTCTGACTACAGGACATAAGATTTACATGTACTGACACCATTCCTAGTACAAATAAAGATACTAATGATTTTTAAAGTACTAGCCGCCATGGCAACATGTACTGACACCATTCCCTGTACAAATAAATATACTAATGGTTTTGAAGTATATCACCAGCACATGATGGGCACCATTCCTGTACAAAAGATACTGGTGGTGCATGGCTTCCATATGGGGTGGTAGTGGATTCCCATCAGAGCCATTTATTTTGGGGATTCATCTGCCCTGACTGGCTCCTACCTAGAGCTGAGTTTGCTAAGCACTCAACTGGGAAGACTAGGACCATACAGTCGAGTTTCATCCACTTAATGGATGTGTCTCTGATGGTTCTTGACCAGCGCTGCAGGTATTTGTATTTCTCAGGCCTGGTTGATGCCAAGATATATCATAAAAGTAAGCATAGAATACAGATCTGTCATGCAGTCCCAAACCTGAATAGAAAACTGAAGCATCATCTGCATCATCCTCATCGATCAGCATTAAAACAAAATTCTTAAAACCTGTGGTCCTTCATACTCTGCTCTTACAGTTTCGATTACCTCTCCACGTCTGTAACCTTGGTTTGGTTCAGTCGTGGTCACCAGTATTGGCAAACCCTTGGGGACTGTTGATGGCTGAATGTGGTAGCACACTCCAGAGGGAGAGGTCACGCATGCTGTCTCTGCAATTAAGCAATGATTGACATCAGTAGGGGGCTTTGTAAGTAATGTCCTGCACATATTGGATCAGAAGTGACTGAGGAACAGAGAAGTGTCTCCTCTGATGGATTATCTCATTGAGACTCAACATCGACTGCTTCCTGTAGATTGCTGGTGCCAGGGCTGAGATGGGCCGGGCTGTGGGAGATAGGTGGGGAGGGGGGGGGGGGGGAGTGAGTGGCATGGGTGCAGTGCCACTTAAGTGGCACAGATGAGACAGCAAAAAAAAAGAGAATGATCCGTTACAAATTTTGACCCTACAAATATCTCTGTTTGACCTGATAACTATGGGATAGTACGTCAGTTATCTTGAGAACAAACACACTACTGGAAAAAAAAAAAGAAAGAAAAAGAACAGCTTACTCCAACACACATTACCTTTGCATAGATTTAAAAAGAACACCTTCAAGTTACTCTGGGAGTGTGCAAGACTTACCAGGCTGTAGGTTTTTCTTATATTTGCCGTCTCTTTTTCCACATATTCTCGGAGGCATTACCTTGTTGCTCATTCCCCTACCCCCACAGCCAGAGCCTAGAGCATCCTGTCACAGCACCTAGCAGTCCACAAAGAGCAATCAGAATCACATCATCTCGAGCCAACCCACTGGAGCAAACACTGTACTACTGTTACATCATTGTGGTGGTGTTTAATGGTGCCCGTTTTGACCCCACATGTGTAGGACCCCATCTGTGAAGCCTTTTCTGGTGATTAAAACTGCTGTAGTCACAAAGGCAGCGTGAACTGGCATCCTCCAAGGGTGAATTCATGTTGATCCAGTGAGTCCCCATGACCTTGCCAACACCGAAGAGTGTGATGGAAACTCACCACAGCATGGGCGAGACTTGCAAAGGAAATTGAAAGTAAGGTCATCGCAGGAGTAGCATATGAAATGACACAGAATTTGACACTTTTCATTAATCCCTGGACAGTGAGGAAAATGACGGATTTTCATTATGATCCGAGACGAAGGATTTCCATATTTAGTTGGAAGCTATGGTGCCCTGTACACTTCCTTCCATAGTATATGCTGCACGGGATCCGGTCTTGACAGAATGTATGGTGTGTGATAGGTGTTTGGCAGTAGGGAGGCTACCCAAATTGTGGTGCCCTACAACCCTGGACAGCTGAGATCTGCGCAGCAAGACGAGTACACACAGAAGGTGTTGAACGGACTGGAACTGGGCATCAGCATTGCCATGGATAAGCGCAACATCTATGTTGAACGCCGATGCAAGTAGGTCTTCTTTTCTTCCTTGATACCAACTCTTTGTGTGAGTGTGTGTGAATTTGAGTGTGTGTGTATGTGTGTAAGTGGATCCTTTGTGGTGTGTGTGTGTGTGTGTGTGTGTGTGTGTGTGTGTGTGTTGAGTAGAGATGCAAGTAGACCTTTCGTAAAAAAAAAAAACCCAAACAAAAATCGAAACTTTGCTGGTGTTAAAAATAGCTAATTTCTTTCGTAACATTCAGCTTTCTTGTCTTTGGCTTTTTCTTGCAATGCCCATCCATTTTTACATGCGAAAACGGATGTTTGAAAAGAATTTAACATGGGAAAGTAAGATACGAGTTTTAAATTACAGATACAAGTATAATGTCTTCAGTATACTTTCAGTTTCTTGGTCAGAAAGGGTTATACATTCAGCTTGTCAAAAGTTTAGCATCTGCTGGCATATTCTGCTACAAGAATAAATACCAATATTTTTAGTAACTTTTTTTTATGGATTGATTCTTCTAGAACAATTTTTTTTTCATAATTTGAAAGTGTGGGTGTGAACACCCCCACCTCCCAGATGTTTTGCTCGGAAATGGGAATACCCCTTCATTTTTTTTTTTTTTTTTTTTAAAAGAAGAAAAGATATGCAGGAAATATTATACTCTGTGTACAGGACAAGAATCATCACAGCTCCGGCCAACTTAAAACAGAAAGAGACACAGAAGTTGGAACGCAGGGAGAGAAAGAAAGTGTTTGACTTCACCCAGGATTTCCTGGAGGCCTTTCGTCAGTACCAGCAAGGAGAGGGCCCACGACCTTCACCCCAGGTGATTATCGCCGTGGGTCAGAACTTTCACACCGATGTGGAGCCCTACTCAGACCTGTTTTTCTCTGTGACCATTTGCCACTCGCAGGCCGGTGACCTTCTGTCTCAGGTAACTGGCTGACCTTTTGCAGTTTCTTTTTTTTTTTTCTCTCTCTCTCTCTCAGACACAATTATGACTGTGATTGTTTAGGACTCAAGTATCCAGAACAGTGTGAAATCGTAAGTACAGTACTCTGTCTGAAATAATGAGGCAACAAACCCTAAGTAAACCAGTATGCAAAAACAGAATTACTGGGCCACCAAATGAAGGACCAAACAAATGACAAAACAAACACGTTTCAACCTGTTGGGTCTTCTTCAGGCAGGATAAATAACGTTCAAAACAATAAACAGAAAGGAAGAACAGTCACTGGAAGAGGTAAGTGGCTGTTTGTCCTTAGTTTTCATTGTTTTGAATGTTACTTGTCTTGCCTGAAGAAGACCCAGTAGGTCAAAAATGAATGTTACTTGTCTTGCCTGAAGAAGACCCAGTAGGTCGAAAATGAATGTTACTTGTCTTGCCTGAAGAAGACCCAGTAGGTCGAAAATGAATGTTACTTGTCTTGCCTGAAGAAGACCTAATAGGTCAAAAATGAATGTTACTTGTCTTGCCTGAAGAAGACCAGTAGGTCAAAAATGAATGTTACTTGTCTTGCCTGAAGAAGACCCAGTAGGTCAAAAATGAATGTTAGTTGTCTTGCCTGAAGAAGACCCAATAGGTCAAAAAATGAATATTTGTATTGCCTGAAGAAGACCCATTAGGTCAAATGAATGATACTTGTCTTGCCTGAAGAAGACCCAATAGGTAAAAAATGAATGATACTTGTCTTGCCTGAAGAAGACCCAATAGGTAAAAATGAATGATACTTGTCTTGCCTGAAGAAGACCCAATAGGTAAAAAATGAATGATACTTGTCTTGCCTGAAGAAGACCCAATAGGTAAAAAATGAATGATACTTGTATTGCCTAAAGACGACCCAATAGGTAAAAAATGAATGATCTTGTATTGCCTGAAGACGACCCAATAGGTCAAAATGAATGTTACTTGTCTTGCCTGAAGACGACCCAATAGGTAAAAAATGAATGATATTTGTATTGCCTGAAGACGACCCAATAGGTAAAAAATGAATGATACTTGTATTGCCTGAAGACGACCCAATAGGTAAAAAATGAATGATATTTGTATTGCCTGAAGACGACCCAATAGGTCAACATGAATGTTACTTGTCTTGCCTGAAGAAGACCCAATAGGTAAAAAATGAATGATACTTGTTTTGCCTGAAGAAGACCCAATAGGTAAAAAATGAATGATACTTGTATTGCCTGAAGACGACCCAATAGGTCAAAATGAATGTTACTTGTCTTGCCTGAAGACGACCCAATAGGTAAAAAATGAATGATACTTGTCTTGCCTGAAGAAGTACCCATTAGGTCAAAATGAATGATACTTGTCTTGCCTGAAGACGACCCAATAGGTAAAAAATGAATGATACTTGTATTGCCTGAAGACGACCCAATAGGTAAAAAATGAATGATACTTGTCTTGCCTGAAGAAGACCCAATAGGTCAAAATGAATGTTACTTGTCTTGCCTGAAGAAGACCCAATAGGTCAAAACACATTTTGTTTGTTTCATAATTTGTTCCTTCGTTTAGCGGCCCAGCAATTCTGTTTTTGGTCTCTTTTCAGTTCTCACTTGCAGTCCAGTCCCCCCCACTTTGAAATAAACCAGTATAGCTAAATGATACCCACCAATACCAAACAAGTAAACAAGGGGTGCCGTAGAACACAAACCAAGAAACTTCCACTACAGAAGATATCTTTGTATATCTTTCCTTTCGTCTGAAGTGATCTACTCAGTCTCAGCAGAAAAAAAGTGCATATGTGGAATGGGTTTAGATGAACTTATACAAAAAACAAATGACAAAAAAACTCTAATCCTGCACCGAGTTTATATACAGTAATAAATTTGGGATGCAGTTTCGTTCGCACAACCATAAACAAAAATGAAAATAGGAAATAACCAAAACAAGAAAACTTTAGATCAAGAAACAAAAAGAAAAATCGCGAGAGATTGACCAAAACAAGAAAACACTTGACCAATGAATGAAAAACACACACACACTCACGCATACACTCATGCATGCACACAAGCACGCACACAAGCACGCACGCATGCATACACGCACGCCACAACACACACACACACACACACAGGAAACAGACCAAAACAAGAGAATTTGACTAAGGAACAAACATGAAAATAGCAGGAAATTGACCAAAACAAGAAAACACTTGACTTTGTAACAAAAATAAACTGTGCAGGAAAGTAATCAAAACAAACATGCACTTAATTTGTGAAAATGGGAATGTGAATTTGTAGCGCTCACATACGAGAGGAAGAGAGAGAGAGAGAGAGAGTTGTGTGTGTGTGTGTGTGTGTGTGTAAAGGAAAGGTGTATCCAAAGCGTTCCCGAGTTTCTTTTGTATACTGCTATGAATCTGGATAGGGCTTGCAGTCTTGAGTCAAGGAAGATGTTTTCAATCCATCAAATATGCAGTACTTGCGTCGACACAAAACAACGCAATAATTTGAATAAATGTAAAGAAATTTTATGCCAAGGGCTGCTCTTGAATTTTGTAGGTTTAAAGTCAGTCGAAACAAATATCCTCTAATTCTTTTTATTCATCTGTTTGGTTGGGGAAGACAAGGGAAGGATTTTCATCCAAATATCCAGGGGTTTTTAGTACCATTTCTTTGGGCACACTTTTTTTTCTTCTTCTGTTTGGTTTTTGCAAGCAATCTTGGCCATCCATATACTCTTCAATTTTAATTACCCTTTACATATTCTTATTTCCTTTATTGCATTATCAGCACTTTGAAATAACAAAGAGAATGATATATTCTGGCTGTTTTGCAGTACACGGTCTCCACCAGTTGCCCAGAGATGTCCCACTCGGATCACTTTGACCATCACATGACTGTGCTGAAGAGGAAACAGGTGACCATCCCCTTCACCACCATCACCCAGGACGTGATCCCAGAACCGGTTTACCAGGACAATCTGCCCATGATGTAACAGCAAGAGGGAGACGGGGCAGATGGTGAACATGATAACACTATTTCAGCCTGAGGAAGGACTCTGATGTGTCTGTTGCTGGGCAGAAGGGGAAGGCATGGAGAAAATGGAAGAAAGGTGGCTAAGGGGAGATAAAAAGAGAAAAACTGGCATGAACAGATGCACCCTTGGAAACAGCCGTCACTGAATTTTGAGGCGACGAACAGCACTATAAAACTGATGAAAGAAGGGTGGCAAGGGACAGATGGGGGATGGGTAGTGGACGGAGTTGTCGAGAGAAGGAGGGTGCAAACGAGGAAGTAAATACATGATAACTAGAACCGAACAGAGGGAATTAACTGACAAGCATGAGTAGGTGGGCATCAGACGGTTCAGAGAAGAGTTACCCATTCCATACACCTTTTTCCCATGCCATGTCCAGATTCTGAAATCGCATCAGACATTTGAAAGATGAAATTCTGCAGTTTTTGAACCTGCATTCGTTAACTTTTGTTGATCTTGTTTCTTTTCACCACCCATTTTTCTTCGGTTCCATGTACTCTGAAAATGCTGCTGGTGTACTTTTCTACAAAAATGACTGTATTTTTCTCCAAAGGATGTGAACAAGATCTTCCAAATTTTTTGTAAGTGGGAGGTGGAGGGGGCATTTCATTTTCCCAAACCATCACGCAAGGGAAGAATCACATGCCTGACTTGCACTGCAATAATATTAGATTCTTCTACCGCACATTTCTCTTACACTGGTTCACTGACATACTTTGGGATATATTCTTGCTCTCTTGCCCTTTTTTTTCCATATTTGAGGGCCTATAGTCCTTACTGTAGTTCATACATGTCGGCATTATGTGGAAGAAGTACATTCAGCTAGATCAGATTTTAGCAAAAATTATCGCTCTTTTGTCAAAGCACCTGAACTAGCTTACTGAGACAATACCATGGTCACTCCCCATCAGTGTGATTACCACTCAAGAACATTTTTCTCCAGGTTTTTGCTTTTTCTTCTTTTTTGTATTTTTGAAATTCATCATATTCACCACCTTCATGATTGTGTACACATTTGTCAGAGAATGTATAAATGTCAAGTTTGTTCTGGGTCTGTACCTTTGAATATAATAGCACAATTTCAGTAGACTGTCCTGATATCAGCAACACAGTCAGATTGGCTTTCAACACAATCTTGGAAGGATCATTGTTTGTGGGATGTAAAGTAAACTTGTTTGCAAGTTCAGCCTGATCATTTGACTGATGAAGCAGCCCATGATATAGTGAACCTTAACCTGCTGAGTGCCTTACTGACGGCATGCAATTTTGCTGATCCGAGTTTGGTTCAGTTGGCAGTAGATGTTCAACAGTGAGCTGGATGTGCCTGCAGTGTAAGAATACCAAGTAAATAAGCATACATCATGCAGAAAAATCCTTTATTCTCAATAATGATTCAGTAACTGGACCACGTGGAAAAGAGGTTTGCCTCATTTGCAAAAAATGGCAGCACAACCTTCGACGACCAGAGACAGTGGTTCTGATTTCAGTGTGCGAACTTGCCTAACATTGCAAGCAGTGCCAATGATTATGAATGACTATGATGATGGGGATGATCTTTTGTCCATTGATTGATTGGAACTTGAAGGTGATGACACATCAGTGAGCCAGACATCTGACGCTTGTCGAAGCAAGCAGTTCAGCCTATTGAAACAGACAATGGTCAGTCTGCAGATTAGTCGAGCATGTTGAGGCTGTTACCACTTCGGCCTATGCATTCAGCGGGAGTGAAACTAATCGTGAGTGGGGCCCAGCAAGCACATGTCACGTAGATGGAGAAGAAGAGAGAGAGGGAGAGGTGCAGGCAAGGAGGCGGAGTTTATTTAGTGTGCGTGGAAGCGGGCGTGGCCATGGAGGTCAGAGCAATCTTGCCTTCACTGGGAATACACTGTCTCCAAGTAGAAAGCTGCCCCAAATACCTGCTTTTACAGGAAACCCCTGTTTGAAAGCACAGAGAGCAGGTGATACTTGTGATGACTCATGTTTTGAGCGGCATCACACACTGAAGAACTACTGACTCCATGTGTGCAGTTACAGTTGTATATTTTACCTTCATGTCAGGCCCAGTGTGTGTGTGTGTGTGTGTGTGTGTGTGTGTGTGTGTGTGTGTGTGTGTGTGCTGTTTCTTTTTTCATGTGCCTGCAAAACCAAATAATTTGAGCTTCATTCAACTTCGACTGTCCAGTTTGTAAGTAGTATCAGTACCTTTCACGTTGAATGAAACAAGGTTTGTCATTTTTGGCCAGTTACCGACACATTACTCTGCATCATTTGTTAATTTTTTTTTATGCATGTAACTAGTTCTGTTTTCATTTACAGACACAAACCGACAATATGTTTTTTTTTCTAGCTGTGTATTGGTTTATTGTTGGTTTGATGTTGATCTATAGAGTTTCAAAACAGAGTGACTGTGGGCGGAAAATGAAGCAAAATTTAGAAAGAGAGGGGGTTAGTTACTGCCAAGGACTTGTCCTTGCAGTAACTAACCCCCTCTCTTTCTAAATGTTGATCTATAGAGACAGAAATAGATTTTCTGTGTGGGTAAAAAAAGAAATTTCTGCTTTAACTGTTTCAATAGTTTTCTGCTACCAAAATAATTATAAAAAAAAAAAAAAAGAAGCCTTGATTCAGAATCTTCAACCAGTTTCCTTACAGAAACACATCATTTTCTTTACTACATCTCTTACAGTTTGCTTCCTTAGATTTTTTTGTTATTACCCCAGATTCCTCAAATTTCCTGGCACAGGGGAAGCATACATGTACAATATTCTCTGGCAGCAAAAGGGTTAATCTGATGTGATCCATGGGGTTGGGTGGGGAGTGGAGGTGGAGGTTTGTGGGGTATTGGCAGAGGGGTGGAGTGGGATAGTGATAAACCTGCTTTTGATCATGTGTTGGCAAGAGAGAAGGGTGATCATCACGCTGATTCAGTTGACTTGCCCAGAGTTAACAAAGACAGATCAGCGTTACATAATGATGAATTTGTCAGTACAGAATCACTTTCCTGTGAAGCATGAATGATGAAGAAACACAAGATGGATGGATGGAATGGAATGAGGATAGCAACAGTCAAGATGAGTGGATGGATGGAATGAGGATAGCAACAGTCAAGATGGATGGATGGAATGGAATGAGGATAGCAACAGTCAAGATGGATGGATGGAATGGAATGAGGATAGCAACAGTCAAGATGAGTGGATGGAATGGATGAGATAGCAACAGTCAAGATGAGTGGATGGAATGGAATGAGGATAGCAACAGTCAGATGGATGGATGGATGGAATGAGGATAGCAACAGTCAAGATGGATGGATGGAATGGAATGAGGATAGCAACAGTCAAGATGGATGGATGGAATGGAATGAGATAGCAACAGTCAAGATGAGTGGATGGAATGGAATGAGGATAGCAACAGTCAAGATGAGTGGATGGAATGGAATGAGGATAGCAACATCAAGATGAGTGGATGGAATGGAATGAGGATAGCAACAGTCAAGATGAGTGGATGGAATGGAATGAGGATAGCAACAGTCAAGATGGATGGATGGAATGGAATGAGGATGCAACAGTCAAATGAGTGGATGGAATGGAATGAGGATAGCAACAGTCAAGATGATGGATGGAATGGAATGAGGATAGCAACAGTCAAGATGATGGATGGAATGGAATGAGGATAGCAACAGTCAAGATGGATGGATGGAATGGAATGAGGATAGCAACAGTCAAGATGAGTGGATGGAATGGAATGAGGATAGCAACAGTCAAGATGAGTGGATGGAATGGAATGAGGATAGCAACAGTCAAGATGAGTGGATGGAATGGAATGAGGATAGCAACAGTCAAGATGAGTGGATGGAATGGAATGAGGATAGCAACAGTCAAGATGGATGGATGGAATGGAATGAGGATAGCAACAGTCAAGATGGATGGATGGAATGGAATGAGGATAGCAACAGTCAAGATGGATGGATGGAATGGAATGAGGATAGCAACAGTCAAGATGGATGGATGGAATGGAATGAGGATAGCAACAGTCAAGATGAGTGGATGGAATGGAATGAGGATAGCAACAGTCAAGATGAGTGGATGGAATGGAATGAGGATAGCAACAGTCAAGATGAGTGGATGGAATGGAATGAGGATAGCAACAGTCAAGATGGATGGATGGAATGGAATGAGGATAGCAACAGTCAAGATGGATGGATGGAATGGAATGAGGATAGCAACAGTCAAGATGGATGGATGGAATGGAATGAGGATAGCAACAGTCAAGCTTACTAACTACACCAGATGACCACTTGGACATCACCTTATGAAGTGTAGATGAAGTTATCAGTGTGAGTCAATTGTATCCGCTCATGTGGGCAGAAAGAATAGATCGTCGGCCCTTTTTTGTAACATATGACCCAATAAATGATATGGATTATAACCATCTCCCATCCCCTCTCCCTTCCCCTGAAAAAAAAAAAAACCCACACTTGTCAAATCCATGAAGGCTTGGTGAACCTTTTGTTGTAGTACAGAGTTTGTATTTTGTCTCTTCCATGCTCATGGTTCATGCACAATAATCACAGTGATGAAACGTATCTTTGTATGAGTTTTGCTTGACTGCTCTTTCTCTCTTCTGTTGTTGCTTGGTACTGGTGTACAGCACTGCCAATGGTGAAATTCAAGGCCTCTATCATCTGTCGTCTCATTCTTTTCAATTCATGTACGGCAGCTACTTTATGGTTCACCATGTCTCTGGTATCTTTCATATTGTTGTACAGTGATCTTAATCATAAAGCTGTATATAAGTTTGTGATAATGGAGTTTTCCTTGCCAACAAAACCTTTCCACAACCTTTTCTTATTTTTGAGGTGTCACTTTAGTCAGGTGATAATGGAGTTTTCCTTGCCAACAAAACCTTTCCACAATCTTTTCTTATTTTTGAGGTGCCACTTTAGTCAGGTGATAATGGAGTTTTCCTTGCCAACAAAACCTTTCCACAATCTTTTCTTATTTTTGAGGTGCCACTTTAGTCAGGCGGTACTTGTAGTATCCGCACTCTGATTTGTCACATGCTTAAAACATATATATATATAGGCCTCACGTGCAGCAAATGAGATCGGTACGAACACACTGAGATGAAATCAAGTCTCGCACGCCATAAAAGATCGTTGGCGTGCCACAAAAAAGACATCCTGAGGAGAGATATATCTTGTAGATTGATTTTAGCACTCCATTTTTAAAAATATTTTTTAACATATATATATATATATATATATATATATATCTTTACTATTTCAGCAAGTCTGTTTAACAGAAAATTGTGTATTTTTCCACAATTTTTTTTTTGGGAGGGGGTTGGGGGTGGGGTGGGAGGGGGGGGGGTGGAGTCACTTTAATCAAGGGGTGGGACTTATATCACCAGCTCCTACGTTTGATTTGTTACATGCCTAAAAAATCTGTACATGTTACTGTTTCAGTGAGACTGTTTAGCAGAAGATTGTGTTTTTCCTCTTTTTTTTTGTTTTTGCTTTTTAAAAAAAAAATTGGGGGGGGGGGGGGGTCACTTTAGTCAAGGGATACTTATATCACCAGTGCTCTGTTCGATTTGTCTCATACTTAAAATATCAAAATATTTTACAATTTCAGTAATACTTTAACAGAAGATAATGTTTTGCCACAATTTTTTTTCTACAATTTTTGGTTTTGTTTTGTTTTTTTTTTTGGGGGGGAGGAGGGGGGGGGGGGTCACTTTAGTCAAGAGATACTTACATCATCAGAGCTCTGTTTGATTTGTCACATGCTTAAAAAATAAAAAAATCTATGTTATTTGACTATTACAGTGAGACTGTGTAACAGAAGATTGTGTGTCTATATACATGTCTGTTGGCACTAGTAATGTAAGATTGTGTGTCTATATACATGTCTGTTGGCTCTAACAATGGTTTCACCTCATATATTAGAAAAGAAGATGAAAAAAAAAGTAGCTGATTTGAAAGTAGAGAGTGATTCAAAGAAAGGGAGAAATAGACTGTTATACAGTCTACCGATTTCTGTCAACAGTAAGTAATACTGAATGTGCAATAATCTTATTAGTATTATCAGTAAAATACAAAGACTTTGAACAGAAGTCATTTTTGTTGTTGTAATAAATGCTCTTCCTGATTTTCGCTTTAGAAAGATAAGATCTTGCACTGTAAATCTTGTAAATCGTTGAACTTTTTAGCCTTGTCATGGTTTGTCACTACTGAATTACATTTAACATGCGAAGGTGGTTAGAGTACTGAAAGGGAGAACATTTTTGCTCAAATTTCCCACCGGAGGAAAACGTGTACAGTCATCATTTTAGACAAATGTTGATGTCTTAAATTTTCTTGATGAATTGAATACGGGCAAATTATATGAGAACTTGTAAGATGACAATAAATTTGCACAACTGTAAGATAAGAGTACCAAGGTACTTGTGTTTATACAGTTAAGCTGCCTTTTCAGCGTAAATATAGTTAAGCTGCCTTTTCAATATCTTGAAAGATGAGAATCTTTACAGTGATTTGTGTTTGGCTTTAAACCAGCGACCACTTCTTCACAGCTGAAATGCAGTTATTGTAATACATAGTTCTTTGCTTTTCAAAATTTGTATATAGCCTGTAAAGTCTGTAACCTAATGTAAAGCAAAATGTTGTCGTGCCCCCCCAAAAAATTGCTTTCAAATAAAGCACAGTATGTTGCTTATTTGGTATTCACGTGTTATTCATTTGCAGCATTTTCCACATGATATCTCCTTCATTAGTCTTTCTCACTCTGTGAGTGTATTTGTGTAAGTGTGTGCGAATATATGACAGAAAATGGTGAACAGAGGAAACAGTCACTGTTCCACAGAAACAAATACTAACTCCACTACAACATCTGCAGCTCTCAAAGCTGTTTTTCTTTCTTTGCCCTCCCCCCACGCCCCTATACTGTTACAAACTGTACATTTTCTTACAACATGTATATATTTTCTGGCAAGTGGTTTTTGTGTAAACAAAACGCATCCTATTGCAATTATTTTCAACATTCATCACACCACATGCATATCTTAGCACTCATCACACTTGGCAAACATATTTCACTGATTATCGTCAGCATCACTTCTTCAGCCACAATCTGGCATCATGCACATCAAATGTCTATTAAATATCTGTTTTTCAGTATGTACAACACATACTCCTCTGCTTTCTGTTCTGCACTGGCTTCCTATATTCAGTCAAATCGATATACCACCTGCGCACATCTTTGCAAGGCCATGATTGGCATATCATTAACATACTTGTCTGGGTTTGTTCATCTGTGTATCACTTCACTTCCTCTTTCTTCTTTTGATAATGTACTCATGTTTCATAAACCTGCTCCAAAATATTTTCAAAAGTCGTTGGGTCTATATGCTTTCTCTTATCTTTGGGCCTGAAGTTTTTGTTCTTGTCAATGCCCTAAACTCAACGGAGATGACACACACATAAATCTTCATTGATATCACTGACACACCTGTGCAACTCTTTCTGGTTTACATTACATATCATTTGTCCTATAATAAACCCCACACATACATCCTTCAAGACCTCTTTTCAACATACAAATCATACATTCTTCTCAAATGATCCAGCAGAGGCTCAATACCAATTCTCTGCTTTGCAGAAATGACCAACACTGGCAAATCAATGCGAGACTGAAGCTCAAACAGTGTCTTCTCAGCGCCCTTCACATCAATTTTGTTGCCAATGACAGCATGAGGCCGACTGGACAGACCTGGTTCGTACTGCTCCAGTTCAAATTTGAGCTCCTCCAGCTGGACCCATGGCTGGTCAGTTGACAGGTCAAGGACGTAGAGGAGGCAGGCACATCGCTGAATGTGACGTAGAAACGAAATGCCCAGTCCACGATCCTGGTGTGCCCCGCTGATAAGGCCCGGGATGTCTGCCACTGTGAGAAGACAGACGCACTGAGAGGGGAAAATAATTCCTCTTCTGTTTAGACTGTATTCATTAAAAAAAAACTGGAGTCTGAAATTCTATGACTCTTCATGCCACGCTGTGATGGTGACCTCAGGTTTTGCACTTCACTCTCCATCCATGCTGTAGAAAGTCTTCGTTGAAATTTTCAGAAAACGCGAGTTCATGAGGACTCTACCTGAACAGTCATATCATCACTCATAACAGCTCCATCATACTGCTCCTTAATTATCGTTGTCCATACGGGCATTACCATGTGGTGATCTGTGTATGTTAGATCACAACAGGCACCACTGAACACCACCCAAAATAACTGCTGAAGCACTGTGGTTTGTCCTCGTGTCAGTTGCCTCATTGCCTGATACTGATAGCCGATAGTGGTCTGCTTGTGCTGGGTGTGGCTGTGACACAGGGAGTTAGAGTAAGCTGTGTGCGAGTAGTGCCACAGGAGACAAAGTGAAAATCTGATTGAAGAAAAAAAAAAATCCTAGGTTGCTTGAAAGTGCAGACATTAGCCAAAGTCAAATCGGTCTAGGAGTCCTTTGATTCGGGTCTGCACCACAGGTGCAACCAACATTCAATGGATGTGTCCTTGGGCACATCAAATCAGCTTTGTTAAAATCACTCCAGTAATCTATACACAATTCTGCTGAATGAATCCTGGAATGGCACCATGAATCTATGTCAAACTTAAATGTCATTCAAGATGGTGATACACATTTTTGTGTTGTCTTGCATATGGCCAAACCAAAGTAGACAGAGTTGACACGATGATTTCCACAGTGGAGTGAAAATGAAAAACAAATGAACAAAGTGCCTTACCTGCCACCTGTTCATAATCATCATACTCCACGATGCCCACGTGGGGGTTAAGGGTGGTGAATGGGTATGCAGCCACTTTCGGCCTTGCTCTGGAGATAGCACGGAGCAAGGTGGATTTACCAGCATTAGGGAAGCCGATCTGGGGAAAAAGGCAAACAGTATACCGTTATTCACTCCCAATTAGTGGTGTACAAAGGTAAACGATCCAAAGATTCTTTTTCTTATCCTTATTCACATAAAGCCAGCTTTGTAAGAATATGATCCGTAACTAATATAATGAGACTTGATCAAATTTGCACATAGAAAATTAACCAATACAAACCTTCTATTCTTAATTTGGTCACAAGTAGCCATTTTTTAACTTTTGCATTTGAGGACTGGTAAGAACTAAACTTTTTTTTACTCCGTTTGTGAACTACTGTTTCTTTCATTTCCAACAAACAAAAATCAGGGGGTTTCTTATAACTAGTTTCCTTGGCCATGAATCCCCTGCTTTAAAGTCCATGCCATATATACAGCACTGTCACTTTGGTGCTGCGATTATGTCAAGTCTTTCTGTTAGGCCTTGTCTTCAATGTGCATGCAATAGCTGAGTTTGACCTGACATAGATGAGAACCTCAATGAAACGCTTGTCGTGCTTGTACACTGGCTTGATGTGCACACTGGTTGTTCAACCCTTTAAGCTGTGCTGACATGGACACTGAACGTGATGGCAGACCACACATGTAAGCTGGCGCACTCTGCTGCTTGCCATGACTGATTTTACTGTAGACAGGGTACTTCCCTATAAAAAGAAGTTACCATCAAGGCTGTGTGTTATGGTCAGAATGGAGAATTGCTGCCAGCTGCATATGAAGAGTCATTCAGTTGTTGATGCCTGTGGCATACGTCATGCACTCGCAAACTGGTGATGTTTTTTGTGCATCTTGGTCCCAGGCATTCCACATTTGGAAAAGTCTTGTCCAGAATGATGGTACTGAAATCTAGTCTTGTCTGTCATGGTAAACATGCCAGGTGTGATTGTAGTACAGATTTTAAAGGCTTCTGTACAATTCATCTATTGACCAACATATTTCTTCTTCGTACAAGTTTGCCCCCTTCTCTTGCTCTCTTGTTCAGTTATGAGAAAAGCACCTCTTGCGTGTCAGACTGGTTGAGATAAGCGTAAATCAGGCAGCTGCTTCACTCTACATCTTAGCAGAAGTAGTCCTAAATCCCTGCTAGTAAAAGAACAATGGGCGCACAGCCTCACAAGCTGCAGCTACAAGACTGATGCCTGCAAGGTCACACGAGGTGATATACTGCACAGAATCATGACTCTGATACCCATGTGTGAGGCTCCTAAGCATAAATGCTAGAGAGCTTGCATACAAGTGACTCATCAGAAGTTTGGTGCACGGGTAATGCCTTATCTCACACTACTGATTTTTGACAACTGTTTGCAAGAGGCTAACACCACCATGGTCAGAATTTGAAAAAAAAAAACAAACAAAAAGAGAGGGAAAAAACGCTTACCATCAAGTCTGGAAATTATAGTACATAAATATATATATGCACAGAGAGAGAATGAGAGAGAGAGAGAGACAGAACACAGCGAGAGAAAACAAAAATATGTTCAGAATATATTATGGACTGGCAACAAACTCTAGTCAAGCAATGCTTCTTTGTCTCTGTCTATCCCCCCCCCCCCCCCCCCCCCACTCCCCCCCCCCCCCCCCCTTACTCCCCACCCCTCCCATCACCTCCTCCCTCACCCTCCCCCTTTCCCTCCCTGCTCCTGTTTTCTTGTTTTTCCACTTTTTTCCCCTCTAAAAATTCTCAACACATCGAGGGGGAAAAAAATCAGAATTTTGTAGTGAAATTTAAAATTAGTCAAAATTACTGAAAACAATATATCACAGCTGACAGTAAAGGCACTGGGTTATGCATCATCTCTAGCTACATGCAATATACAAAGCAGATTCTCTCACCAAACCAGCATGTGCCATTGTTCTCAGCTCCACTCGCAGCCTCATCTGCTGTCCTTTGGCTCCTAACTCTGCTTTGGCTGGGGCTCGGTTTTCGTTGGACAGGAAGAAATGATTTCCTTTTCCGCCTGCACCACCTCGGGCAGCCACAAAAATGTCTCCATGCTTTTCCAGGCTTCCAATGACGGTGCTTGTTTCTGTTTTGACAACTGTGCCCACAGGTACCTGAAATGGTCATTTGTTTATTGCCAAAGGACTAGCTTGAGACCGAAGTCTGCTCAGATGTCAACTTCAAATGGAAAATCTCTCCCAACCTAGCTGTCTCGAGTGAGAATTGAACCCCAGATCGTGGAACAAGAGTATGATGCATTACCCGCTAAGCTAACCAGCCCCGCTAGGAAACTGAAAGCAAGCTACAGACAGCTCTCGCCTCAAATGCTCCTTTCCTCCATTCTTCCGTTCTTGTTTATGAACCCTGTGTCAATGTCTTGTTTGGGTTGAAGCATACACCAGACAGACCAGCACTGCCCAATCTTTGGTTCAATGTTTCTCACTCTCCCTGAGGCTAATCACTTTTTTTCTGGTTAGAAAGTGGGAATCATAAAGATGTAACAAACATGATTCAAAATAGGCAAATTGCTCCTCTCTCTCTCTCTCTCTCACACACACACATTTTTGCTCGTTTGTTTATTGCTGGCAAGTTTTGTTATCTATAGCACAGGAAACAGATGGCTTTTTCTTTCAGCCAGTGATTTTTCCTTCTGAAGAAAAGAATTCTTTCTCTCAATTTGTAACCACATACTAATGTGTAAACCACCTATGCTTGATTATTCAATGAGACTTGCTGATACATATTCACCCACACAAGCCAGCGCAATCACGCAGATCTATTCACAAACACCTTCAACACTGTCGCAGCTAGAAAGCCACTCTTTAACTCACATCAATGAAGGTGTGCCCTGCATTCTTCCCATGGCAGTTTTTGGTCTGTCCCTTGGTCCCATTCTCTGCCTTCAGTATAGGACTAAAGTGAGCCAGGGTCTTGCAGTTTGTGGAGGCTGCAGGCATGAAATTCTCATATACTTATTCACTTGCCATTCGCTGTATAATTATGTGCAAACTTAAGATAGAGTGACTGGTGTTGGAAACAATTAATACAGTGTTATACAGCTCATGTAATTTCTCATATATTTATGGAACAGCTAACTTTTCTTCAGCAACATATAATCAGGAACATGTACACACAAGGCAGTTAAAAACTCTTACAAAATTATCGGTATCACTCATATAGATGATTGAAATAACAAAACACAGTGAAAATCTTGAACAATTCAAAGTACCGTTTATTAATCATAAAATGTACTGATTAATAATTATGATCTAGTTGCAAAGTGAGACAACTGCAAGTGGAATTAATAATCATGAAATGTAACATGTGGTCCATCTGTGTGTGTGTGTGTGTGTGTGTGTGTGTGTGTGTGTGTGTGTGTGTGTGTGTGTGTGCGTGCGTGCGTGTGTGCGTGCGTGCGTGTGTGCGTGCGTGTGCGTGTTTGTGTGTGTGTGTGTGCATGCGCAAGCGCACGCTCGCACGCATGTGTGTGAGAGACAGAAAGACTGACAGACAAGAGAGAGATCTATTGTACTGTCACCTTCAATAAACTTTTTCACGTTTCCTATTTCCACAGGATTCAGATATTGGGTTTGGTCATCAATCATTTGCCCATACAAATTTAAAATGACCCGTCATCATGACACCCAACGGGTCCTCTAACTAACTGTGTTTCCAGAAGCTAGGTCAGGTCAACGTTTATTCCAGATTCCTTCCTTCACATAATCAGGGTCATAGCAGACATCTCATGAGCTGACCAAAGAACATTGCAGATAGATCCTCTCTCCCGTCCCCATCCCCCTGCCTGCATCTTACAAGCAAACACAAACGAGCATCCGCTGTGAATATGTACTGTTCCTTTCAAGCTGCCGACTGTGGCAGAATATCAGGTTGCTTCAGAGCTTTAGTCCACTCGCCAATTCCCCTCGTAGAATTCTCTAGGCTAAGATGTAGCTGCTCAGAGTTCAAGCTCACACTGTTCCCTCTCTACTAAGCTGCTTAAGAAAAGGTACAAGACGAAGAGCAGCTTGTTGTTACTAAAGTGCTGAAGTTTCTTCGAAAGAAAAAAAAAAATGCAACTCAATTATCAAATGGTATCTGTTGAGAATACATATCAGATCACACACGAAAGGTTCATACTAATCAAAAAGATGCAATTAAAAATTGACAAACTTTTAACACCCACACAGTATAAATTTCCCATCTTTAGATATAACAAATCATGCTTCTATTTCACACTAAAAAACAAATGCTTATCTTTAACCTTACATCTTTTTCTGAGTAGGAGCAATCCACTTCAAAAACTGAAGACAATAAAAGCAGAATTCACTCATTATGATACTTCAGTTCTGTTGGCAGCTTCAAACTTCCAATGCATTTTCAAATAACTATTTCCACTGGTCACAATTTAACTCATATTAAAAACAAAATTCATCACAAGATCTTATTTCGCTCTCTTTTCAGAGGAGACATATCTAAGTTACAAACCTAGTCGTCAACTTTAAAAGACTTTCAGAGTCTTTAAAAAGTTGCCTCAGTTTCTCAAAAGGTTTCCACCCTTTATTGACCATACAACCCCTGGATATACCAATTTTAAATCACAACTGATCATCATATTATGATTTTTTTTTTTGGTGCAATATACTTCATACAGAATCAATATCTACTTTCTCCTTCCTTCTCACAATGTATTACATGTGTGTGTGTGTGTGTGTGTGTGTGTGTGTGTGTGTGTGTGTGTGTGTGTGTGTGTGTGTTTGTGTCAAATCTGTAATTTCATACACACTTGGAATTGCATGCCAGGTCAAAAACCGTTTGCTGAAAACCATGTACTGTGCTGATATGATGTGATTTCATGTCACATCAACAGTGTATTTGCATCCTTTCCTGGCAATTACATTTGCTGGCAGCTCGTAGTGTGTACATTTGTTTGTTTATTCCCTTCATTTCTTGCTTCGTTATCCATCCACTTTTCTGTCTCTCTTCCCTTGGTCTGTCTGTCAAACTACTGGAAGTAATACACATATGTTAACATACAGATTCATAAATTCAAACATTGAGAGGGCATGGGAGATGGGGTGGCTGCAAGTTCTTCCTATCAATATCATCCTCTATGCTTTAAAAAAAAAAAATTTCCATCAGAAACAATCCAATAAACACAGAAAGAAACACATAAGTGACAAACAATCACACCTTTGAAAATAACATGACCTCCATTGCCCCCGTTGCCTCCATCAGGCCCCGCCCACTCCTTGCGCGGTTCGCTGGCAAAGGACATGCACCCGTCCCCACCACTGCCCCCCTGAACCACCACCTGCTTGTAGTCCACAAAATGCTTCACCTGCCATCCGAAACAAGATGTTGGAGTGGTGCTGTGACGTCTAGGTCACGGCAAAGATCTTAAATCTGTTGTTCAAGCTTTTCATCATCAAAATGAAACTTCTGTGCATGCGTGCGTGCATGTATACATGTGTTGCATGTGCGCCCTTGTGTGTATTATATATATATATATATATATATATATATACACACCTGCTTGAGAATATTCATGTGCATGCATGCATACGTAGGTGTGAGATGAACTGTATGATCTGAATTTGCAAATTACCTCCGTTTTGTACAACAGTTTCTGGCAGATAATAAATGCAATACAATTCCTGGTTTTCTTTTGTGCTTTTTTAAAGTTTCTTTTTCTCAAAAAATTTTTTTGAAGGTATCTGAATACATAAACATAATCCACAAGCTATGAAATCCAGCAAAACAAAGCAGAACTTGCAGCTCTTTTACCTGATGTGCAGTAAAGAGCAGGAATGGTGGGAAGAGGAAAGGGGTGGGTATGGACTGGAGGTACAGGCAGATTAATAGCAGTGTACATTATCCATTTTCATTTCAGCATGATGATGTAGATAGAGAAATGCCAAAATTATCACAGCACAATTTCCTTGCATTAGAAAGCACAGCGCAAGTCTGTAAGAAGCTAAGACAGATATTATTCAGTCTGAACCCATCACTGTGCTAGTGTGCATAAAACATTTTTGAAACATATGAATTATGTTCTGTGTTCTAGCTTGACGAAGGTTTTACATAAACCGAAAATTTGCAAAAACACAGTGTTGGTTGTTTTTACTATCCAATATATACATTATTTTCAGCTGATGTGCTCACCCATGACCGTGTTAGATAATGTCTTTAAAGATCAGATCTGGATAAAAGGAGCTGCCTACTTTGGACTATGTGTGAGGATGTGTGCATGTTTGTGCACACACCTGTGTGTGTATAAATAAACGCATATGTGTGTGTGGTGTGTATGTGTGTGTGTGTGTGTGTGTGTGTGTGTGTGTGTGTGTGTGTGTGTGTGTGTGTGTGTGTGTGCATGATGCATATGTGCATACATGTGTGTTAGAGAGCATTATTGTATGTGTATACGCATAATCATTTGTACAGTTAAGTACATGAATGCAAAACACATTTAAAGAAAAAGACCTGGCAAAAAAAAAAAATATCTGTGCATTCACATACATACAAATGTTCAATAATATGCAAAATGTTTCTTGTACAGCTGACACTGAACAATCCTGTGATCTCCTGTTTACCTTCTGCGTGGTTCCCTTGGGTTTCCTTGGCTTGATTGGTTTTGGCGTAGAGGCTGATGAACACAGAGATACACTGACACAACTAGTACGTCCATGACGTGCACTGCCACCAAGACCAGAGCGATACTGTGATAACAAGCTGCCAAGCTGATGTGCTGCCCTTAGACAGAAGGCTGGGTGGAGTTTCAATGATCTCATCCCCTGTATTTCAAAGATATTTGAAGACCTTTTAGTGACAGTATATAAAGTCATATCTCCATTTTAGCAGCTACATATACTGTATATAAGTGTACACACACACACACACACACACACACACACACACGCACACACACACACACGCGCGCGTGCGCGCATACACATACACACATCCACGCCCATAACCACATACACTGACTCAAAATTTCATTTTCACAGTTTGAGTAGTAGACAGATGACTTATTCCTTTTCCATTATCCCAACATTTTTGCAATCGCTTCTGCTTTCAGTTAATTTATTTCCTTCTTCCTTTAACACCTCCATCATTTTCTCGTTTTCATTTCACAGTTCTTTTCAATGGGAAGAGACTGGGCAATGCTAGAGTTCATGGACCAATATTATCACACACATACACACACACACACACACACACAACAACAACAACAGCAACAACAATCACCTCTTCATCATTGAAATCTAATCAGATCTGACAAAAAGATAAATAAATACATACATGCATACATACATAAAAACAAAAAACTAAGACACAATTAAACAGCTTAAAATCCATTTTCCACATGTCCTAGGTTTCAAAAAAGTATCACTCACGACCAACATAAAACTTAAGAGAAAACAATTATGAAATATAACATCACTGAATATCATATTACAAGAAAGACAAAAGTTCCTTGTTTTCATGGATTACGATCAAAGTGACAGAGCTAAAATAATAACATCTAGAACACGTCTGATTAAAATAAGT
>CM065730.1:46260731-46285731 GCA_033310375.1 Conus canariensis
AATGATTTTTGTCGATACATAGATTGAAGACATATGTTAACGTATCTGTAATTGCTGGAGCTGATAGTTTGAGAATTTTGCCGTCTAGGCCACCCACCCCGCAGGTACTTGACTGTTGTAGGTGCGTTAGGTAGTGATAGACTTCAAATACTGTTATTGGTGGAATATAAAGTTCAGACGTGATGTTTTTATCATGGCAATATTGTTTCAGTTTTTGAAGGTCGTTTGATCTTGAAGAATCAGCCGTGACAACTTTATTGGCTATAGTGCAAAAGTGGGTGTTCAGCTGTTCGACAGAGATGTCTTTAATTATAGTTGATTTTGAAGAAGATTGATTGTTTGTAAGCTCGTTAATAGCTCTCCATACCAATTTTGGGTTCTGATTTGATGAAATTAGTTCTTGATAGTATTTCGTTTTTCTCTGCGCTTCTGTGAATTTATTGCATTTCTCAGTATTCTAGATTCCTCTTCATAGCCATGTTGTTTAAGCAGATCTCTAAGATAACCTGCCTCCTGTAACTCTTTAGTGTACCATGCCGGTTTGGGATTATGTCGTACTCTAATCGTTTTTAGAGGGGCGTGTTTATCATATATATCTGTAAATGTTCTGATCTAAAATTAATAGACAACATCTGGATCAGTTATGTTGTAAACTGATGAGAGATTTGAGCTAAGCAAGTCATGTAGAAAATCTTGGTTGTTAAAGTTTGTAAAGCAACGGTAGGTTATTGTCTTGTGTCCCGTTTTGGGAATTTTTACTCCTTTTTTGGACCATGTGACACATACTGGGTAATGATCACTACAGTTTAGAACAGGGACACAGGCTTCTGCTATGTTAGTTTTATCTGAAACATAAATATGGTCGATAAGCGTCTTCGAGTTTGGTGTGACTCGTTGGAGATTCGATGAGTTGATGCAGGTTAAACAGATTGAATGCTTGCGTCCATTGGTTTTGCGCTTTCAGAAGGTCTGTGTTAAAGTCTCCGAGTAAAATAATTTCCTTGGATTCTAGTGAGACTGCATCCATCATCGGAATAAATTTGTCGAGAGGGGAGAGAGAGAGAGAGAGAGAGAGAGAGAGAGGAGGGGAGGGAGGGAGGGAGAGAAGACGGAGAGACAGGGACTGAGAGAGAGACGGTGTGTGTGTGTGTGTGTGTGTGTGTGTGTGTGTGTGTGTGTGTGTGTGTGTGTGTGTGTGTGTGCGTGTGTGTGTGTGTGTACACGCGCGCGCGCCGCGCGGGCCTGGCCCTAAATGGAATGAAGGGGTGTGATCGAGTGCAAGTTGGTAAGTTTTGGGGGGTGGACATGAACGGCAGAAGGGCAGGTGGGCGGATGGGGGAGACGGAGAGGGTGTGAATGGGACGGGTTGGGAAAGGGAGACGGAAAGGGAGGGGGGGGGGGGGGTAGTGGTGTGTTTTTATGCAGACACAGATTGGGAAATGGTGTTTAACTGGTTTGGTGAGCAGTTGTATAGTTTCCGGATCTCCTTCCCTTCTTCCTCTGTCATGACTAGCAAAAACAAGCAAGTAAAAGAAAACAAAACAGACAAAGAGGAAAGAGAGAAAAAAAGAAAGAAAGAAAGAAAGAAAGAAAGAAGAAAATGCCTAAAAGTGCACGGCCTGGATACCCCCCCCCCCCCCCCCCAACCCTCTCTTCTGTAGACTCTATCTACATTAGCAAATATTGTCGACAATCTGAACTCTGCAACAATGTTTATCAGCATAATATGAATATCGCTGACTTCTTTCTTTTTTTTTTTTTTTTTCTTTTGTCTTTCTTTCTTTTTTCTCCCATTTTTTTGAGTGGTGGTGGTGGACGTGGTGGTGGTGTCAAATACGAAGAGACAAATTTCAGTTTTCATTTTTATTTTTGTTTTTTGTACTCTACGACTCAATTAATGTGTTCGATGACTCTGTGTGTGTGTGTGTGTGTGTGGTGTGTGTGTGTGTGTGTGTGTGTGTGTGTGTGTGTGTGTGTGTGGCGCGCGCGCGCGCGCGTGTATGTGCACAGCCGTATGCACATGCCCTATGTGTTCATGTTTTCAATACTTTTTCTAGTATATAAAGTATGGCTTCCTACACATTGGAGACCACCTGAAATTTAAAATAGTAGACGATGTGTGTGTGTGTGTGTGTGTGTGTGTGTGTGTGTGTGTGTGTGTGTGTGTGTGTGTCCCGTGTGTGTGTGTGTGTGTCCCGGGGTGGTGTGTGTGTGTGTGTGTGTGTGTGTGTGTGTGTGTGTGTGTGTGTGTGTGTGTGTGTGTGCGTGCGTGTGTGTGTGTGTGTGTGTGTGTGGTGTTGTGGGTGTGTGTGTGTGTCGTGTGTGTGTGTGTGTGTGTGTGTGTGGTGTGTGGTGTGTGTGTGTGTGTGTGTGTGTGTGTGTGTGTGTGTCCCGTGGGTGTGTGTGTGTGTGTGTGTGTGTGTCGTGTGTGTGTGTTGTGTGTGGTGTGTGTGTGTGTGTGTGTGACTCAAGCGCGAGCTCCCCGTGACCCTCACCATCTGTGGCAAACTAATTTCAGAAGATGACACATCATTCCTATTATCACACACACACACACACACACACACACACACACACACACACACACACATTTATGTACTATTACCTTACACATTACATCTCTTATTGTTGCACATTATCAATGCAGTTGCATTTACAGTTTACAGTAAAAACCGGGAGTTCTGAGACTCTGTCGACGTGTGTTTGGTCATTTGTGTTTGTCACTGGAAGAGAGAGAGAGAGAGAGAGAGAGAGAGAGAGAGAGAGAGAGACGCGCACCACAGGAACACCAGGACCCTAGAAACGAAAACACGATAGAATAGAACCGTGCAGCTTGTCACGGCCGTCCACAGGGTCAATCGAGGTCAAGGAAACACATTACACAAAAATGAACGTACATCTTGAAAATTAAATCTCTGTGGCTCCTTTTTTTTTCATCGTGAATAGTGAAAAGAATATAAATAAGACTCATGTTAACAAAAAAAAATCTGCAAGATTTATTTTCAGCCAAACGTACATTAGGACCGCACTTACGACATCACCTGAGAATCGCACTGGGAAATTTGACGCGGTGTTGCTGGGTAGCAGAACAAAATCACAGCAGAATGGGCGTGAAGTCAGAGAGCGATATAATACGAAATTCTATGCCAGAAGATGACCCAAACAGCAATACACAAAATGATCAGAGAGAAGTGACTCTACGATGGGGACCACAGCATGCAGGCGCGAAGGAATTGGCCAGCCAGTACACATTTGGTAATGATTTTCTACCGTTCTTGTTTCACTTGTGAGTGTCTATAGTATAAGTGTATGAACATGATCGACAGGAAGTGGCGGAGACGAGAGACGTTACAGTTACAAAAACCTGGATTTAGTCTGTGCAGTAAAGGCTTTGAGTGATCTTCGTTTGGTCCACATACCAATGTTGATGCTATCGTGATGATATGAGGCAAAAGCAAAAAGAAGAGAGGCAAGCGTTGTATCTCGTCAGCAAGATTGGAATCAGATCATCATGATTATACAACGATGTTATGCAACTGAGCGATGACTCGATGATTGATATTATAACCGAGTTGACAAAACCTGTGTAAAACTTGGACGCAGGGGCTTCCAACTTTCAGCAACGCTTGTCTGGAAATATTGATTGATTAGTTCTGTCATGTTTTCATTCATTAGTAGCATTCAACTAGTGAAGTCGGCAAAATGAAATAGAACAAACAACACGAGTATACAACAGAATCAAAATGAATGCACAAATTGACATATTTCAACATATTTGGGTGTAAAGTTTTCTTTGAAACCTGCAGAACTTATTTAGTGGGGTTTTTGCTTGTAGGCCCATAAACTCCGCTACTGTCAAAACTTAACTGGAAACAACTTGCCCCAAACAAGGGGTTGAAACAACTAACCTCTAATAATGGCTTTTAAAAGTGAATAGAACATTAATGTCACCATGTTTGTCACCACTTGTCATGAACACAAATTCAGGCTAATCAGACATTAATCTGTATAACCACTGAGTCCGTTTTTCGGGGTAAAAAAAAAGGTGTTTTAATTAAAACTTTTGTTGTTGAAATTTCCATTTTGGCATTAGCAACAGTAATACATAGTTGCCAGATGTGATTTTGGACTGATTCAGCAGTAAATAGTATAGTATAGTATTGTATAATATTAAGAGCGATTAAGGCTCTACTTTTAAAGAGCCTATTCGTCTATCTAATTCTAACTTTGATTTCTAGCATTGCGTGCAAGCTCAGTTTTTCAGAAGTTATTCTTGGCAAGTAGGGTTATACAATGATGGTAGATTTTTCCAATGTTCTCCAGTCTTCTCTTGAAAGCATCCACTGATGGTGCAGAAACCACTGACTCTGGGAGATTGTTCCAAGTATTGTTGATCCTGTTCGAGAAAAAAAATTGCTCAAACTGCTAATTTACTTCTACTCTTCTTCAGTTTCATTTAATTTCCTCTTAACTGGCTTTTTTGGTCCTTTTCAAACATAAGTTCCTGGGTGTTGTACATTCCATTGAGGTACTTATAAGTTTCAATCATATCACCCTGAAGACGGCGGTGCTCAAGACTGGGAAGCTTAAGAATTTTCAATCTCTCGGGGTATGGTTTGTCTTTGAGATGGCTCAGTGTTTTTGTTGCACGACGTTGCACATCCTCAATGTCACTACATAGACCTTTGGAATATGGTTGCCAGACACTGTGACCATATTCCAACAGTGGCCTGACCATGCTCTTGAACAAAAGTACAAAAGTTCTCTCGGACAGATGATCAAAAGATCGGCGTATAAGTCCAACCATTCTGTTGGCCGTTGATGTGGTCTGAGCAACCTGCTCTTTGAACGAGAGTTTATATTATCCACTACAACGCCTAAATCTTTTTCCTTTTCAGTTTCTTTTAGTCTCACTCTTGTTTTGTTGCCATCTGACTCTTTCCCCATGAAATACTCATTTTCATTACTCCGACCAATCATCAAAACACAGCATTTGTCTGGGTGAAAACACAATAACCGTTTGTTGGACCATTCTTGCAAGCTGTTCAAGTCGTCTTGGAGATCTGTCGGACTGTTCTCAGTATCGCTTCTCACATAAAGTTTTGTGTCACTTGCAAACATCTTAGCAGTAGTCTTCAACCCTCTAGGCAAGTCATTTATGTATATCACAAACAGCAGCGGCCCAAGCACAGATCCCTTTTGGAATACCACTTGTCACACTGCCTTCTGATGAACTGGCTCCGTTGATGACGACTTTTTGTCTCCTGTTACTGAGAAAATCTGTTATCCAGTCTAGGACTTTACCTTTAAGTTTAACTCCACTTGCAGATAGTTTTTGTACAAGCCTCCTGTGTGGGACAGAGTCATAGGCCTGATAATCCATATAAACCAAATATATGATCAAATAATTTTAGGAACTGCTGATGTCTCAGACTCACCTTTATTTGGTTGTGTCTTTTTTTTCCATCTAAGAGTATGTTAGGAAACATGGGCTTAAAAAAAAAAAACAAAACAAAACTGTTCAGTCATAGCATAAAATGGTCTCTCTCTCTATATATATGTTTGAAGACTGGAATGCAGGGGCTGTGCTGTCCATTATACATCAAAGCTGCTACTTTTGTTTTAATGCTATAGGTGCTAGTTGGTCACCCATACTGTTCTCAGTGAGAAATCCTATAGTTTCCAGTTCTGTTCATTTCCCGTTTAATGAAATGTATGCTTTGGAAGATATTTTTTTGTTGGAATTTAAAGATTCGATCAAGAAATCAAGTAGTTTACTATCTTAATAAGAGTTTACATCAAGTGTGTAAAATGGAACTTTTACTCCAAGTTCACACAAATGATCCACCTGTCTTTAAGTATGTCATGGTGACATGTAAGTTATTGTATGTTTGTATTCTACAAATACAAGGCAGTGGATAGATCATCTATATCTGTCTGTCTGTCTGTCTGTCTGTGACTCTGTCTATTCTACAAATACAAGACAGTGGGCAAACATACACACATTTACACATATACATGCACACACACACACGCACACACACACACACACACACACACACACACACACACACACACACACACACACACACACACACACACTATAGATTGTAGTATTTGTAAATCTGTTCATTTTTCCCACAGAAACATATGTTGAGGTGGAGTACTCTCAATCTCATTGTGGCAACTGTAATGATTGCATATCATATGACAATAGATTATCTACAGTAAAAAAAATAAGGCAGATGTGTAAGGTATGAATGTAAGTACAATTATGTTAAAGCAAAGGGCACAGAATATGAATTAAACTTGACAGGGATAATTTTACCAAGGTGTGGTCCTTGTTTTTACCTTTCGCTGACACTCGAGTTCAAAGTATTGTCTAAATAATAAATGTGACATGCTTGAACATAGCTTTTTTTTCATCAGAGACCTGTACAAGATGTTGATCCATGAATTGACATAGTATCTCGCACTTTGCGAGACCCCAATTTGACTGTTCGTTTCTCATTAGACTGATTTTGAGTTACATATCCAGTGGACTGATACATCCCACATTAAATCATTTCCAACATCCATGTTTGTTGTGAGCTTGTGTAAAAGTCATTGGTACAAGAACAAATAAGGGTATGTTTGCAGACTGGTACAGTGGGTAATTATACACACAAAACACACATACATGCATGCATGCACACACATATAGACACACACAGACACACACACAGACACACACACACACACACACACACACACACACACACACACACACACACACACACACACACACTATAGAATGTAGTACATTTGACTTACAATTAGATCATGGTGATTCAACTCCTTGTGGATGAAGAGGTTGTTTACAGTAGGATTTTTCATTTTTCTGTGTCAGAGCATGCTGTAACTTAGTTCAGCCAATGTGTCGTTTATAGACCAGCAACCATGAGATGTGTGTATGTCCATTTGACTGAGCTCCCTCTGTGTGCTTTCCCTTTGTTTCACAGCATTAGAGTGTCTTTACAAGGGTGTGTGAGGAATTTTATCAATAACCCAAAGGAAGTCTTAAGTATGATGAATATTTCTCCCCTAGCTTTTCCTCAAGCTGTCAACTGTCCAAAAGTAATGTCATGATAAGTTTGCCAGGGATGGTGAGTTACCAGTATGTTTAAAATATTTTAAGAATGTAACAAGGTATAGTGGAATGTGGAAGGCATTTCTGAAAGGAAAAAATAAAAAGTTCGTAGACGAAGTAAAATTCAGTTTTTCTTACAACAAACAAAGAAACAAAACAAACAAAAAAAGTTCCTAGTATAGTGGATGTAAGTAAAGGACTCATAATGAAGCAGGATCATATAATTTGTTTGTCCAGATGGGTGGGGTGAAGCTCATTTTGTTTAGTTTTGTTTTTTGTTTTTCAAACAGCTGGCTTAATGCTCCTTAAAGATGGCAATATTACTCCGTCTTGCACCATATGTTAGTCGATTTGCACCCAAAAGTTATTTTGGGGTGGGATGGGGAGGGAAAGGGAGGGGGGAGGGGGAGGAGGATTCCAGCTTCCAGATGGCCCAAAGTTCATTTGTTTAATCTTTGAGGAGAAGACTGGTGGTGGTGATGGTGGTGTGGGTGGGTGCGTGGGGTGGTGTGTGTGTGTGTGTGTGTCCCCATAACTATCAACCTGTGATCGTGACCTAACATAAAGCAAAAGATGTTACATCATCATTTCTTCTTTCTCTTGCATTCTACAAGATCCTTCCATTGACATTTATATATTATATTTTGCAGAACGAAGACAGTGGGCAGGGATGTTCAGAGCCCCTTTACTGGTACCCTTCGCCCACCTGCTTTCTCACCCCCACCACATCCCCTTCTATGCATCCTTTCCTGTAGACAGTTTGCACAGTCTACCCTGAATTGTACATTTGTTTGTTTACATAGTTGTTACTTCTGCATTCTTAAGATCTGCAATGGAAAGAAGCATTCTTCAGAAATACAATATTTTGTTTTCAAATTCCTACCCTCACCGCACACTCTTCTCCTTCCTAGAAACAGCACCTCTACCACCACCCCACCTCTTTACCTTTTGTTTAATATTTAAAAAAAAAAAAGAAAAATGACAGTCATCATCAGCTTTCATTGCTTCTGATTTTACAAACTAGAGTGGATTTAGAATACTTAATCACTGGAAGATCAACTCTAATCAGTTCTTTCCCTTGAATTTTGATCACCGGTGATCAACGGATTTCTTCCCAGAATTATGGTATTTAAAACAATATTTTTGTTAGCTGAAGCAATATATCACGTGAAAAAATTGAAATAAACACATTCATCACAAAAATATTATTTTAGAAATAATGCGCAGAATGTTACGAAACAAAGAACATCCGTCATGCAAAATGCTGAAATCCCAAAAACTGTTGAGAGTTAATAGGCTTTATTTTAGTAATTTGGTTATGATTGTGTTTGCGCAAAACAGCATTTGATAATGCCTGATTTGGATAGATCTTTTTCAAAATTGATTTGCATACCTTGTTCACAAAACTGTTTAAAGTTCAGTTTGTAATGAAATTTCACTGTCCATCTCACAAAATTTCCTGTATGGGACAAGCTAGATATTTAGGGGTGTATTCCATGATACATTCAGTGCACATCATATTAATTTTGCTGGTATGTGTGAGAGAGAGAGGAGTGCACATCAGTTATTTTGCTGGTATGCGTTAGAGAATGAATGTGTGTGTGTGTGTGTGTGTGTGTGTGTGTGTGTGTGTGTGTGTGTGTGTGTGTGTGACTGTGTACTTGTGCATTTGTGTCTGTGTAAGTGTGCATGGACTTGTGTGTATGAAAATTTGTTGGCTTCAAGATAACGTCTCTTGTCTAGAAGTGAATGTGATATTCTTTTCTTTCTTTCTTTCTTTCTGCGTACGCAGGCTGATACTCTGCGGACACTGCCTGTATAGACCGGCAGTGGAGTTTTGTGTGTATGATATTAAATCTCGTGTATACATGTGCATGCAGGTAAACATTTATGTATAAGTGTGTGTTTGTGAGAGAGAGAGAGAGAGAGAGAGACAGAGAGAGAGAGTATGTGTGTGTGTGTTCCTGAGTGCATGTTTATTTGACCATGTGTTCATGTATGTGCGTGAAAAGAGAGGAGAGTGAATTTAACATTAATAACTGATTTGATTTTATTGAATTAAACACACTCTGTTTCATGTACGGTGTGTTTGGGTGAATGAATGCTCTACCGTAGTCTACGGCATTGTTCAGTACAGCAAAACAGAACCATTAATATGAAATCCAACTGATATTGAATTGAGAGGCAGGGTATACATTTATGTGTGAGTGTGTGAGAGAATATTTGTGTGTGTTTGTGTGTGTGTGTGTGTGCATACATGTGTATGTGCATGGAGACACACAGATTGACAGAGAGAAAATTCGTCATCATTAGTAATCTGAATTCAGATGGATTACATGCATTGTCACACACACTATGTTTTGGTGGGGTAAAATGTATGCAGCAGTATTTAGTATTACAAAGCAGCACCATTTCTGTCAAACCCAAGTGACACTGACAGGAAAGTGAGAGGCATATGGATGTGTTCATACAAATAATAGTCTGTGTGTGAGTATCTCAGTCATGTGTCACAGATGGTTGTGCGGAAGGTGCGAATGGGGAAAGAGAGAGAGAGAGAGGGAGAAGGGAGGGGTGGGGTTGGGGATGGATACAGGGTGAGGTCTTTTGTTGTTTATGATTTTCATGGAATAATGTAGAGGAAGGCAGGACCTTAGATATAGATATATGTGGCAGCTGCAAATGGATATATATATATATATATATATATATATATATATATATATATGTGTGTGTGTGTATATATATATATATATATATATATACTGACTCTGATCATAGACTGTGGCGTGATCAGGATCCTAGGTTGCTGTGCACAAGCATGTGCATATAAATGCGTGTGTATGTGTAGGGTGGGGAAGGGAGATAGGAAGTGTACCTTATTCAACATAAAGTGTGAAATAGGCGCGTTGGCAGGGACTGAGCGCCATGCGCGAGCATGCGGCAGCAAGGAATTGTGCCGTACGCGCCGCTCTCGGCTAATTATCTTGTTGTCCTCCCATTCTTAGATTTTTTTTTTTTTGGTGAAAAAGTAAAGAAGAAATCGGGCACATAATGTAAAATTGCACATTTCCTACAATATTGTTCATACTGGAGCCATGTTTACAGGAGGTGGCATTTGACTCCACATTTCTGATGATGTGGGTCTCTCAGGACTCGTACATTTTACAGGGACTAAATGCTTTGTCTTACCCTCTGCAAATGATGTATGCCCTCTAAGAGCCATGTTCTCAAAAGACAAGGCCACTGTAAACTAATGAATATTGTGAGATACCTGCTTCACTGGGATTGTGTAACTAAGGCAACGTCTGGTTAAGGTTAAGATGATAATTTGAATGGGACATAACAAACAACTGTGACCCATTGATTCCTGGTTGTACAGAAATTTACATAGACACCCTTTGATGAGTACAAATGCACAAAGAAAACTGAAATATTATTCTTTTTGGGGAAAACCTGTATTTATGTTTTCTACAGTTCAGACACAGACACAGACACACACACACACACTCACACTCACACACACACACACACACACACACACACACACTCACATACACACACACACACACACACACACACACACACACACACACACACACACACACACATATATATATATATATATATAGTTTTTTTTCAATGTATATGTTGAGTAACTGAATCACTCTGTATACTTTTAAAGGTATATCATGATTTTTTTTTCTTTCTACAAGGACATATCTTTTTTGTTTCAGGGAAGAGAGTCCAGGAGATAATCTGCCTGGTGCTGAGTATTGGACTGATGATTGTCAACTTTATTCAGCTGTGCTGGTACTTCAATCCTGCCAACGTGCATTACATCCTTATTTGTGCAGGTAATACTAACAATTAGATGGATGTTTATGGACTGGATGAACAGGTGCAAGTGGTTGCTTAGATAAGAACACTACATTTGTTTTGTATATAGTAGGTCTGCCATGAATGTTAAGATACTTCTTCTGTAGACCGAGATTAAGGTTTTAAGTGTTCAGTCTTGATTGTGCTTTGTTTTTAAAACTA
This sequence comes from Conus canariensis, assembly GCA_033310375.1. Classification (NCBI taxonomy): domain Eukaryota; kingdom Metazoa; phylum Mollusca; class Gastropoda; order Neogastropoda; family Conidae; genus Conus; species Conus canariensis. The sequence continues at coordinate 46,271,899 of CM065730.1, forward strand.
TGTAATGTCTTGATTAAATCACTAGCAGTAATTTAAGCAGTGAAGAAAGGAGTGTTGTTCTTTATTTAACTTGAAATGTAAATTTTTTATGGTTAATGAAGTGAAGAAAAGAAAAGAAAAATCTAACAACAACAACAAAAATCAGTGCTTTTGTTTGTTTAGTGTTTGTTTTGACAGGAGTGACCTTTCTTCTGTCCAGTCGGCGGCAGCCTTCAAAGAGCCTGATGCAGTGGTCTGGGCTGTAACGGAATGTGAAACTGAAATCAAAAGTAACAACTCTAGGAGTATTTGTAATATGCTAAATCCCTTTAAACTGAAACAAAAACTAACTGCTGTTGGAATCTGTATAATGTACTAATTCTGTTGTTTGTTGATTTGTGCGCAGTGCTGGGAATTGTAACAGCTGACTTCTTCAGCGGCTTGGTGCACTGGGCAGCAGACACATGGGGAACAGTAGAGCTGCCCATTGTTGGCAAGGTAAGTTTGGCATTCGGAGGTTGACTCGACTGATCAGTTGCGGTTGATTTATCAGCCCATTCATCTTACAGATTTGACCGGTCCATTTCGTTTTAATGACTGTTGATAGGTTTATAGAATGAAGGTTTTTTTTGGGGGGTGGGGGGGGGGGGGGGGGGGGACTAAGTAAAGTTAACCAAGCAGCCAAATGTATACCTAGGTGATCAGTATCATTTCTATTTTTCATTCATTTCTCATAGATATGAAATGGTATGGGGTGCACTAGGACATTTTTTTAGTGCTGCAGTGAAGAACAGGGGTGTGCAGTGGACCCATTTCAAACTGTTGGTGTTAGATGGATTAGTGAATTGTCATCACTAGCATTTTTACAAAGCCTTTTCTTTTGGTGAGCTTTCTTGTCTTGCTTTTTCTTTTCATATTTCTTTGTATGTATTGTTCTCAGATGAATTAGGCACTGGCGTGCCATGAAATATCAACAGCTGTCCAAAACAAAATATCAGTAATAAATGGATAACTTTTTATGTATATGGCAAATAAGTATTGACAACTCCCAGACGGTCTTCATTAATCACTAAAATATCAAAGCTCACTTAAAGAATATCCATAGGTAATAGAACATACAGATTTGCTGGATGAATGAATGAGTGAATGATGAACATAAAAAGCAGGGGGGGGGGGAGGGCTAGGAGAATGGAGATCCCACCCCCACCCCCACCCTCAAAAGAAAAAAAGGGGGGAGGGGGAGAAAAACTACACCAGAGAATATGGAAAAACAGGAGGCTGGAATGTATTGACAGCTCTAAAAAGCAGTTTTGTACATCGGTACCAAGAGCAGTGAAATCAGTGCAGAGTATTTATATATAACCTTAGCTTTTGACCTGTGTGCACCCTTTTATCTGTGCAGATTTAAGTCTGTTTCATAAGATGCCTTTGATGGATGTTTTTAAGGCTAAAGTGAATACATGATGACTCACTGAATGTTACCAATATTGAAATGTAACCAGTAATGAAAGGTCATTAAATTACAATATGAATTACAAAAGCCTTATTTTGTCTTTCCTTTGTCTTATTCTGTATGTCTATTTTGATTTAGAAAAAAAAAAAGGTTTCGAATGACCGTGTATTATCAACAGAGGTGTTAACCTCCTTCGTTATTTCAGTTAATAATTTTGGGACATTTGTACAAATTACTATTTGTCAGCACATTTTCTTTTCTTTTTCTTTTTTTTTTTTTTTTTTGCTGTTTCGTCAAAATCTGAAACAGACAAAACTGCAGAAAGTAGCAAGTTTTACCAACTTGATGACATAGATATTGTGTGGGAAAAGACTAGAAACCGAAAACGTGATGACACATATCATCAAATCAGACATGAGATACTATGAAATCTTGCTTACAAGCAATGCTTCTGGTGTTGGTTGCATTGGCTTTGATAGCTGAACATGATTTTCAATAGATGAATATACAGAAGATGTTGAGAGTGAACATATGAAAACCTCTGTTCATATATTACCTTCTCATTGGTTACCAATCATAACAATGTACATGGCTGGCTGGTTATTGAGTGAAGTTTGAAAGTCACGGTGATTTGACCATATTAGTAAAATGTGTAAATCATTGATATTTTCTTAAAGTCAGCTGACAATCATGAACATTTCTTCATTGTAAAATGAATTGATTGGCTGTAAATCTTCACAGAACTTGATTTAAAAAAAAGAAAATGCAGCTAGAACACGTTGGCATTTCTTGATAAAATTAAGTATTAGCATACTGTACATATAAATAATTTGTTAGTTTACAACTATGGCTAGAGTTATGATTGGAGAGAGAGTGAGAATGAGTCAATGAGTGATGGAAAACATCAGTGGTTATTCTGCTCTGCTCCCAGCGGTTGACATCCTGCTTTTCCCACTTTGGCTTCATGATGAATTGGTGCTGATCTGTTTTTATACAGCCTTGATATGGCGCCATGTGTTCGCCTGGGCTGTATACATGAACTGAATTGTTTATCTGTGAATGTATACAATGCATCAGGCAACACACAGTTCTTGATGCTGGAGACAGGTGGCCTAGATATCTGTGACATTTATGATAATTAGTATATAGGTGAATATGGTATATGTGTCAGAAACCAAAGTTCACTGTTTACAAGGAGAAGTCAGCTAAGATAGGAAAAAAAAAAAACAACCCGAAACAAGAAAGTAGAGAAAAAAAGTATGGGGAGGTGTTACTATTAACATACACCAGTGTATTGCCCCATCCTTTGACCTGATTGGGTGGCCAGAGACATGAAAGAATGAGGTTATCTGGATTGTGCACGGGCTGTAATTATGGACTGGACTCTGTTATCTCTGCGTGTCTAGCAGCTGCCCTTTGACTGTGTGTTACGTATGACTCTGATTTGAAGAAAATAAAACAGGAATATAATAGCTTAGTTAGTGGTATGTTTGTGTGCTTATGTGTCTGTGTGTGCATGTATTTGTGTGTGCGTGCTTGTGTGTGGGCGTGTGTGTGTGTGTTTGTGTGTAAATGAGAATGTGTGTGTGTGTGTGTGTGTGTGTGTGTGTGTGTGTGTGTGTGTGTGTGTGTGTGTGTGTAGATGAGAAAACAGTAATAAACGAACATTCTTTTCCCCTCAAATTTGTAAGAAGCAAACAAATTTGCCAAAATGCAATATTCAGTATCCTAATGATCTGCAGTATGTGCCAAGGTCTGTTGATCTTTGCTGTTATGTTGAGGAATCCTAATGAAAAAAAAAAAAAAACAACGTTTCGGAAAACGGGGGGGGGGGGGGGGGGGGGGGGGGGGGGGGGACTAAAAAACAAACAAACAACCTTCAAGTATTATGTATTATATATGTTTGACCTGTAGACCATCATTTGCATAACATCCTTTGATTTTGCCCTATGAAAGCTACAGGTGACCAAGAAATTTCCATTCTGATGTCTGAAAAATAGTGTTCAGTCTTCGTTTCTCCTTGCCAGGCTTACATTCTCCAGATCAGTTGATACAGGAAGTGGATCAGGGGGTGGGCATGGGGTGGTGAGGTTTGGAATTGTGGTCATGGCTGAAACTTAAGGGATCCCCAGTCCCATAACCGAGTGCATTAATCACTAAGATTTAAATGCGGATGATGGGAGGATGTACAGTTGCATGTGTATTAAACTGTCAGGGTCACAAGTTTCCAATGAAACTTGGCCACAGACACTACAACCATTTTATTTTGTCGTTAGGAAGAGGAGAGTTATTTTTGTGGTGGTGGTTGGGGGGAGGAGGGAGGATTCAGGGGGGGAGGGGGCAAGCAGGAGAGATCTGAGACTCAACACTGTCCCTCTTCTCCAAATTTCCCATGCACACCCTTGTAGTTCGATGGTCTCTTATGTCTTCATGTGGTTTTTCTTATTCTCAGTTCTGAAAGTTTCATCCAAGTATCTAACAATAACATTGTACAAACAGGATGATTCATAACCTCTGATTCATGGCTTTCAGGCTTTCATTCGTCCATTCCGAGAACATCACATTGATCCCACGGCCATCACTCGCCATGATTTTGTGGAGACCAATGGAGACAACTTTGCCATCCTCGTCCCGTCTTTGGCCAACATGGCCTACCGATTCATGACCCTTTCCCCAGAACAGATCCAGAATGAGTACAACTGGCAATGTTACGTCTTTCTCATTGCAGTCTTTGTCAGTATTACCAACCAGGTAAGAGAGTTTGAGGAGGGTTGCTTTTTAAACATTATGTCTGTCATGTTGACCAGGAGTATAGGCACTAGTCATAGATTTGTTGCATCGTAGAGAGCATGATATCTTATTTTCAGTGGTTTTCTTCATTATTGTTATTGTATTTTATTCCAGGAGACTGTAGTGCAATAGAAATGGATGATTATGAACCTTTATTTGTGAACTTTTAGTTTCACTTGTTTGATAGTAATTGCTTTCACGTTCAAATTTTTCTAAAGCAATATTTAGAAAACAGATGGGTTTAAACAACAATTTTTTTTTATTCAGAAACCATTTTGCATTCCTTCTTATGAATTGTTTGTTAAGAATAAGATTTATGGACTGAAATTGTCTATGTGCCGAGTGCATATGAAAGTGTTCAGCTTCTTTGTTGAAGGACTATGCTGAGCATTCCAGTGAGTATTATTATCACAGGAACCATCATGGGGCTATAATAGGTTCAGTCATCAACTGCTGACATCCCATGGTGCCCTGATAAGTTTCAGCCATCATTGGCTGAAATTTTTCTGCAGACTCAGATTTCAGTATCTTTTGTATCATAGTTCTTCCCTGAAAATTTCTGTTCAGGTGTTAGTGTGCATGCCATTGTCATCCTTGGTTTGGAAGGCAGGATGGAGAAGAATGAATATGCATTGGTTTGAATGGAGAGTCTTTCATGTATGTTGGAAGTTAAAGGGGTCCTCACCCATAAATAGCATGTTTGGGTTGTTCAAAAGTATGATCGAGCGTGTTTCGATGTACGTGTTACTTTTCTTCTGGAACTCACTTCTATCCGTGTTTCGGGTCTTGCAAGTAGCCAGATCATGACTTGCCAGGAGATTGCCGAGCACAGTACGAAAGAGACGAGAGTCAGGGATTCCGCAAGTGACGTATAAATGCCAAGACTACTGTGAATGAAAGACATGTCCCTAAAAGCTTTCGCTATGAGGACGTAAAACTCAACTATTTTCCGGCGATAATGGCAGATGCTCCCAGCTACGAGTCAAGTTCCAACGAAGAGGACATCGAACGTGAAATTTTCACTGAAGTGTATGGAGTTCAGCTGTACCAGTTTGAACCTACAGCTTCTTGTACAAAACCACCTCCCTCGCTATCAAACGCTTGTGTTTCTTTCCAGGCAGTTTGACATTATTTTTACAGGTTGACCATATTATGTACCTACATACGCACGACACAGATAGTACATGATATACACATGCACATACATACATCTGTTCACACACACACACACACACACACACACACACACATTACCGTAGTATGTAAATAACTTTAAAATGATTATGTGATAAACCACATTTTCCTTCAGTTGTTTAGATCTATCAGATAATGCCTTTTCCTTTGAACAGGAGTTCGTCGGCTACTGCATCATCACACTAATTCTCTTCCCTGCTGTAGAAATCTTTTCAGTTGCTGTTCACTCTCAGTCCCCCCCCCCCCCCCCCCCCCCACACACACACACACACACACATACCTTTTTTTACATTCCTCATTTTCAATCTCACTCCCTCCACTTAAATTCTGAAGTTCCACAATGACAGTTAGAATCTGAGGGGTCTTTTACAATATATTGCAGTCAAAGATTCTGGCTGTTATTTTAAAAACTGGTGCGTGCCGTGCCGTACATCAGATCGAAGCTGCAGATCTAAGCTCATTATTCTCTTACTCATCAGGGCAGTTCATAGCATACAGACATACCACACCTGCATATATCTTAAAATGCACACTATGTCACCATCCTGTGTCCAAATACTGATAAATAATTCACTTACTAAAGCATATGGTTGTTGGGCGGAAACTTGAACTTGCATGGGTGCCTGATGTTCAGCAATGTCCTGAAAAATAAAAACCCAAACTATTATTCACTGGAGTCCAACAAGTTGTTATTTGTGGACATGGACACTTTCTTGTTAATAAGAATCGTGACTTCAGTTTTGTTGGAAACAGTAACAGCAGGGGAAAAAGAAAATCAGATCACAAACATGCAACAGTTTCAGTGACAGCAGGCAGTGTGACTGACTACTGCCACTATGACAGTAACAATGTATGGTTCAATGTATGTTTCAGTTTGATGCCAACACTCAACAAAAACCAACAACTATCTTTACAACCAACCATACACTGAGAATGAAATGAAACACAAAATGATCAACCACCCATTCCACAAACCTTACCTTCTTTACGTCTCTGATTTTGGCTCTCTTGCTCCTGACAGAATCCGTGTCACTGTTGCGTTTGAGGCTTGCACTTGCAGCTGGCGAATGAACAGAGAGTGCTTTAATACATTTTTCTGTTATAATAGTTGGCACAGCATCCTCTTTCAGCTGTCTTCGGACCCTAATTCCAGCATCCACCTTTACCTTCCAGGTGTGTTGGTCTTGGAAACTGTGCTCTTCGAAGTGGTGACCACAAATGCCATGGTAACTGTCCCGAAGAACAAAATCTTTCCTCGTTGTGGTGACAAAATTTATCCACAATCGCCTAAACTGGCTGGAGGCACCTGAAAAAGCATGAACGCTTACTCTTTGCTTATTTCCTGATGAAATTCCGCAACCAGGCACAGCACACATTCGCCCCATCTCACTTCAGCCGAACACGAAGAGCGACTTGGCTTTTCTATCGTCATCAATCGGGGAAACCCCCCTTTTATCGAAATCGAGGCTCTCGTTCCTGTTTCAGCCTCTCGCTTTCCCAGTCCACAGGAAATGCTGTTCTCACTGCAAGATGAGAGCACAGGCAGCTGATTCGGGGCTGGGTTTCGCAATACGACAACATACTAAAACCGTGTATTTGGTCAACATAGATTTGTAAAAATGGGTGAGAACCCCTTTAAAGGTTTGTTGTCTCTGTGCTTAATCTTTTAGATATGCATGTTTGTTGTTTCTGTGTTTAATCTATTAAATATGCTGGTTTGTTGTTTTTGTGCTTAATCTGTTAAATATACAGGTTGGTAAATGTGCGGATTGGTGGTGGGTTGATTCACTTAGGTATCCCTGTGTGCTAGAACAGAAGCTTAGTGTCTGTTCAATCTCACTATTGTCAAAAGAGGAAGGAAACAAAGGCCTATGGGGAAGTTATCTGGACAAAACTAAGTTGTAATCCATGGTAGTTCCGCTATTTTGCATTCAACAAATCCTCTGATTGAAGGACCCACCCACACACACACCCACACCCTCAGTGGTACCAATGTTAGCATCCACTTATCAGCCCATCTTATGTCTCGCTAGTTGAGCGTTAATGTCTACTAACCATGTGTCAGTAGACTTGGTTCAGTCCACTTTAAGTATGTGAGTTATATGAGAGCTGTGTTCAGACAACCACTGGCTCATAGCCAATGCTTGATCAAAGGTGACATGAGGGGTGGGGACTCGGTCATCAATGGGATCCATTTGCCTTACAGTTGGATCTCCTAGGTCACGTTAAATAAGGCAATCAGCTATCTGATTGGCATGTTTCAGGACACTGTCATCTTTATTTGGTTGAGCAGTGTTGTGATGAAATGGCTCTGTAAGTGTAATGTGCAAGGATGCCTGAAGATAGCAAAACAGGTGCATTAAAGTTACAGGCGAGGCAGCCAAGAGGTTAACAGAGAATGGAACCCTCAGTTATGGTATTACAGAAAGTAACAGGTGGGACTATAATCTTTTCCATTTTGTGTGTGTTCAGATTAATTTTGAATCTGTTGTTAAAGGTTTTTTCAAATTACATTAAAAAGTGCTTTCTCTCTCCATCTTTCTCCCTCCCCCCCCCCCCCTCTTGTTCTGGCACTCCATGTAGGCTTTTTTGTTTTTTGATGGGGGCCGGAATAGCTCAGTTGGTAAAGCGCCGGACTCATGATCCTGAGGTTACAGGTTCGAATTTCGGTACAGGGGGATTTTTCCCTCGGAGTTAACATTGGTTCTGACTCCATTCCCCATACAGTCCTTCGAATGAGACTATAAACCGAGGTTCCGTGTGTGAACGCACGCATAAATCTTGCACACACGTAAAATCCCATCACCAACTTTCGGAAGAGAAGGCCAGTTTGGCCGTTGGTATGGATGACACGTTACACATAGCATGCACCCTGCGTGAGAAATTGAAAGAATGGAGGAAGCAAGGACATTGAGTGAACGATATTGGACGATATTGACTGTATGACACGGGAAACGACTGAATGAAGCGCCAGCTGGCAGCTCTTCAGTCGGCACTACCCAGGTAGGCAGCCCGTTGTGTAAACGAGTGTGGATTGTAAAGCGCTTAGAGCTTGGTCTCTAGCCGAGAATAGGCGCTATATAAGTATTCATTATTATTATTATTATTATTGTTTTCTTTGCTTTTTGTTTAGATCTATACACCATTTCTTTCGCACATCCTGACAGCAAACTGTGTTTTCTCAGTGTCACAAGTGGTCGCACACGTACTTCGGTCTGCCCTGGTACATCGTTTTCCTGCAGGACTGGCACATCATCCTGCCTCGCAAGCACCACCGCATCCACCACGTGGCTCCTCACGAGACCTACTACTGCATCACCACCGGCTGGCTCAACTACCCCTTTGAGGCCATTGGCTTTTGGTCCCATCTTGAGGCTGTGATCGAGTCCCTCACCGGTGCTAAGCCGCGCTCTGATGACCTCAACTGGGCCAAGAAAACGCACTAAGTCCATCTGATGTGACGAGAAAAGGTTCCCTTTGTGTTTGTTTGCTTTTTGATAGAAGTTGCTTTATCAAGATGTCTGTTGAAACAAAAGGGAAAATATTACAAAGGATATGTCTATTAGGAGATTTGGTGGTGGTTGTTGTTAAGACTGGCCTTGTTTTTGTGTACAGAGGGATTTGGGAAAGATGAAAAACTGTAAATCACTGTGAAGTGTTCTTTTATAGACACATTTTGGCATGTATGATTTCTTTTTTTTTCCTTTTTCCTGTTTTGTTTTTTTCTGTTAAAAGAAAAGTGTCTGGTCTGAAAAAAAAACAGCAATTATTTTCCTGATGTGTGTGTATATGTATAATATGTATATATGTTTAATGATACAGTCTGCATTCTTTGAAATGCCCTACATTGTATTGCATGTGAAGTAAGAGAAGATGATGGACTGTCAGATCTGCTCCCTGCGTCCAGCCTAACCAGAAAAACATCCACTACCCAACCACTCGCACACATCCGCTCCTTCACACATCTCCTCCTTCACACTGCCTCTTTCCCTTCTTTGCCGCCCAAACACTCTTTGAAAAGAAAATAGATACAAAGAGTTTTTAGATGGCTAGCACAGTTGAATTGTACATCCGTATCATGTTCAGTGCCTGTAATTGTGCCATTCTGTCTGCATTATGAAATAAAGATCAGTGACAGCTGACACAATTCAGCCTTTGCTCTTGGCATGTTGTTTCAGACAGCTGTCATCTCTCTAGATGGCGACTAGTTTTGTTGTCAGTACAACCAAATATCAACATCAGTGATGAAATTAAGTTTATCACTCTCTACAATCACTCTCTAGAGGTGACTACAATTTGAAAAACGTTTTCTTTCGCTTCAATGATGGTTGATTTGAGCAAAGTGAAGCCTGAATCTAGTATTTCTAACTGGGTGTGAATGTTTTTTATACATGTGCCACGCTTTGCAAACATGTGTCTGCCTGAATGGAGTCGAACAAATATTTGTTTGTTCTTGATGAAAATGTAAACAATATACTTTTATGTATTTGAGTTTTCTGTTGAATTAAAATGAGGGTTCTAGTTGCGAAGGCCTGTTGCGTGATTTTATTCCCCCTAGGTGGCCAAAATCAAACCGCTAGTTACCAGAGACTTGAGAGGCTAAATGAAGAACAAATATTGAATCAAAGAAGAGAAAAAAGAAGGAAAGTGACAATTTTGTTACTTGGCGGTTTTGAGGATGATGGTGCACTGATGATGGTGCAGGCTGGGATTTTGTTTTGTACATCTGTTTTTGTGTATACCTGCATGTGTGAAAACAGAGTGAGAACTGATGATATTTTTTGTGGATGTATCTAAAGACTCATTTTTAGCTCTTAAATGAGCTGTATTGAGTGTACTGTTACTTAAGTTATTATTATGATGATTTTGCCCGAGATATGTACAGTCTACAAGCGCCATTATCCACCTGTTTCCAGAAAGAATGTCACACTCACTTGAGAATTCATGTTTTAAGAAAAAGGTCAGATCCTGCTGATTACTGATATGCTTGAGGAATGTTTGCTGTGTACAGAAACAGAGGATGAGCATAGAACATGGCAGATGTATCGCAGAATGTGCACATCAGGCCAAGTGATTTGATTAATTATATTTTTTCAAATATATTTACAAGAAGTTTTTTCGCTCAAAGAGACAGTATAAGCATGTGCTGTCAATGTCGAGGTGTCCAATAAACTGGTTTAGTCTGATTGTTGATTTTTTTTTTTTCTTTTCCATATTGGATGCGTGTTTGGTGTTTTGGGGGTCGTATACATGACTTTCTTGGATTGGCGTAAATTACAGCATGTAGGTCTGTCTGCGCAAGTAAATCTGACATGAATTGCAGTGTTAAAATGCCTCTTTTCCAGATTAAGTCAATCAACAGAGAGTATGATCAATAAGCGCACACTCGTTTTTTTCTCTATTCTTTTTCTACTTGTAGAGATGGGATTTTTGCTCTGTCAGTTCTGACATGTGAATATGTTTCTTGCTTTCCATTCTGATTGCCTGGCTATGTTTGCTCACATTAAACCATGAGAAATACAAACAATGTTCCTGGCGCTAGGATTTTGTTTTGTCATTTCAAGGGTCACTTTTGGATAGAGAGCAGTTGTAACGCAAGCTGTCAGAGTATAGTAACGTTTTTTTTGGTGATATTTAAGATATGAGTCACCATTACTCTGTAATGGTTTTGTAAGGATGGATTAGCGTGAAGGTATGACTGAAAACTTTCAGATAGTTAATTCTGTTGCTCAGCCATACAATTTAAGGCATTCCACAAACACAAGTGTGAGGTTTTTTCACTTTTATCTCTCATAGCAAACAAGATCAATGTGACAGTTTACTGTGGATCAAACCTGCTCATTTTCATCCACTCTGTGCATTGCTAACTTTGCCTGGTAAGCAGTTGGTTTTTCTCCTTTGTTGTTTTGTCTGTGCCCATTCTTCATAGCAAAATATTTGGAACATTTAGTAGTGAAGTCTGACCATGGATTGTGGTACCAATCACCACCACTGTTGCCACAGTTGAAAGACCATGCTAAAGTGTATAAGATCAGGTAGATCAGACATGACTGGCTGGCAGTCTGTGAGAACACATTGTATTCTCATTCTACATAAGCTCTGGGAATGATTCTGAGAAGGATTATGTGCAGGGAGGAAGAGAGAGGATTCGGGTTTTGATGTGAAAAGCAAGTTACAAACTTTACTTCAGATCAGCATGGACAAGTATGTCTATGAATGGTGTTAAAGAGATTCTTACAGTTTTTGTCCATTCCGTTTTTTGTTTTTGGGAGGCAATAGTTTTATGTTGACAATAAAGTTAGCATTTTACTGAGATTGTTTTTGTTATTTTCTTAATGACTTAACTACTCAGGGACTTAAGAACATGGAAGTTAATGACTGTTATTTAAAGAAGTGAATGTTTCTGTTTGTGTATTTGGAAAGATGAAGAGATGGGGGAAGGATATTGGGGGTAGGTGGAAAGGGTGTTTAGGGGAGGAGGGGGAAGAGGGGTTCTGAAGAATCGGACTTGGGTGTAAAGTTTCTAATTTGAATTATTTCAGTGATTTTGTGGTTATACATTTGTTACATTTACTTAGTTGTTTTGTTTTTTGAATGGTTATATCCTTTTGCCTTAAGCCATCTGCTGCACTACAATGAAATAGAATTTTGTTGTCTCCTACTTAACATTTCTTTGAAGTCTTGTTTCTTCTCAGCCGCTCGATTTTGGTTTTTTTGTTACATCTTTATGTTTGCAGCCATTTCTTGTCCATTAATATGCTACAGGCTTTCATTGACATCACTTAAGTACTGATGACAGTTCATCACTACTTTCAGCCGTCCGAAGCAATACATTTTCTGATTATCAGTTAGAAAATAAAGACCACCTTTCAAGCATTTTGTATCTCTTCCCTTTTTTTTTTTCTTTCCCTGTGCAAGTCTACCAATCCATTTTCCTTTCTCTCTCTTTTTTGATCATATTCCACCAATGCTGAACAGAAAGTTCTAGAAATAATGCCAAATTTTTGCTTTATTTCTAGTAGAAGTTATGATTTTTTTGTGTGTGCATGCATGCGTGCGTGTGAGAAGAACAGTAATTATGTGATATAGGTGTGTCTAATGGAATACGGTGGACTTAATGCTCCACAGCCATATAGTGGATGCATACTGTTGAACAAACCTCCGAGGAAAGAGTATTGAATTAACTTTTTGCTTTAAAAAAAAAAAATTTTGAAATATTTAAATAAACTATTTCTCTGGCTTTTGTGTTCCATTTCTGTTCTTCAGCTTAGAAAAAAGGTTTTCCCATTGCTTTGTAGTTCAGCTCTGCTTTATTCTGTCATCTTTGTATCTTTTGTGAAAAAAAACAAAACATTCTGTGAGACAAAATGGTACATAATTGTTTGGTCTCAAGTAGAAAGAAAAGTTAACTGTTACAGTGGTTTACTTCTTTCACCAGAACACTTTTCTCATGTGTGAAAGAAGTCATTGGGGAAAAACCATTTAGATGTGTGCGAGAAGTCGTGAAAGAAAACAATGCTTAATAAGAAGCGGATTTTGATAAGCAGAGAGGTTGTAAAAAGTTGTAAGATCTTCATGGGAGCCGGAATAGCTCAGTTGGTAGAGCGCCTGACTCGTAATCTTGGTGATCACGGGGTTGCGGGTTCGAATCTCTGCCGGGGCGTTTCGGTACAGGGGGATTTTTCCCTCGGAGTTAACATTAGTTCTGACTCCATTTCCCATACAGTCCTTCGAATGAGACTATAAACCGAGGTTCCGTGTGTGAACGCACGCATAATATCTTGCACACACGTAAAATCCCATCACCAACTTTCGGAAGAGTAGGCCAGTTTGGCCGTTGGTATGGATGACACGTTACACACAGCATGCACCCTGCGTAAGAAATGGAAAAAAAGAATGAAGGAAGTAAAGAAACTGAGTGAACGATATTGACTGGATGACACGGGAAACGACTGAATGAAGCGCCAGCTGGCAGCTCTTCAGTCGGCACTACCCAGGTAGGCAGCCCGTTGTGTAAACGAGTGTTGATGAATAAGTGCAAATGGTGGATGTAAGCGCATTGAGTTGTGTAACAAGAAATGCGCTATATAAGTATTATACATTATTATTATTATTATTATCTTTCTTATGATTAGTCATGAGGAGGATTTCTTTAAATGTGCTGTTGAGTGTGTGTGTGTGTGCGTGTGTGCGCGTGCGTGCGCGCATGCATATGAATGGGTGTGGGTGTGTGGTTTTCTTCTTCAAATTCTTTTTGACTAGAGGATGTGCATGCATGTGTATTTAGTTTGTGCCTTTGGATTTATCAGTTGAGAATGGTTCCTGTATTTTGTTTGATGTCATTTGTGATTAGCGGTTGGTGGTGATACAATTATAGATTTTATGCATGAACCAAATTTATTAAAAGAACAACACAC
>CM065730.1:46288231-46293231 GCA_033310375.1 Conus canariensis
CACACATAATTATGCCTTCACCCAGAAAACACTCAAGCATGGTCACACAAAAGACCATTAACAAAAACAAAAACATAAGCAAACCATGAAAAATGTTGCCAGATATTTTCATCTATAGATAAGTAACAGCCCTGAGTAGACACTTCAACAGTTGCTTCTGGCTAAAATACCACCACTTTTTTCCCCCCTCTCTTCTCTCAACCTTTACACTGGAAGTCAGTGCTTCAAATGCATGTCTGGAAATGTGAACATTTGAAAGATTGCTTCTAAGTTTTCGCCTTTTTATATCTATCTGAAGCCCATGCTACCCCCTTCTGCCAAGACTGGCTACAAATAAACAAACGTTTCCCTTCCTACAAGAGCGAATACATTTTTGATTCTGAATCTGATTGGAAATGACGATCAATTCCGCTCACATATTTGTAAGCCATTGTGTATGTGCTTGTGTGGATGTACAGCAAGGCTGTTTATAGTGAATATATATGTATATATATTTCATGATGTTTTTTCTTTATCCAGTTTTAGAGACGGGTGTGGAGAGGGGCAGAAAAACTAATTCAGAGCACCCACAGGCTATTTTCTTATTATAAACTTTGTTTGTGAAACAAAATACTTCTGTGTGATATCAGAAAACTGTAATACCTTTGTGTCGTTTGCTGTCAAGTATTTGATCTCCTCTTGACATTGTGCTGGTGTGCGCGGAACTTACCTTATGTGATGCAGAAATCCATTTGGTGGCCTTCCGACTTGATTCTTCTCATGTTAGTGCTTTTTGTGGGATCCTTTGATGGACATTTGCTTTAGGAAATGTCGTTTTGGACAGAAAATGTTGTCTAAAATGAATAACTTGCTGTTTGGTATAGACTGACAAACAAAAAAAAAAGAAAAAAAAAGAGAGCTGCCTCTGTGTTAGTTTGTAATTACTGCGATTGTGAGACAGAATATTTGTGGAAAAGATCCTCTGACAGTATGCTGATTGTGATATTAATGCATATGTGGCAGCGCTGTTATATTTTGTCTCCTGAAAAAATCAATATGTTGATCTGTGTGGTAAATGGCATTGTGTCATTCTGTGTAGATTGTCCTCCTCTGGAATTTTAATGTCACTGTGATTTTTGTTTATTTAGGTATAATAAGTATGAAACGAATACCAATGCAGTTTAGATTGTGATTTTCCTTTACTTAGGTACTCAGAATAATTAAGAACATGAACACCATCAAAATATAGGTCGTTTTTGTTTTGAACACTAAATCCTTGTCATTCTTGATCATAGATTAGTTGATTCTAAGAATTGAATGCGATTTCAATTTAATTTTTCTCCGTGCTTAGTCATTGCTACAGTTTTTGGCTGTAACAGTTTGAGCCAGAAAAAAAAAAATCGTCATGCCATACTTGTCTCCTCATGTTTCTAGTCCATTTACTTTGTCCATGAACCTTTCATCTCCAATTCCCATACTTCTTGTTGGACTGCTCTGACACTTGGCGATGTGATTGTAAACTTTGGGATGGATGCTAGCAGCTCTGTCTGATGATAAGGCATTTGTGAAAATTGACTCCAGATTGATTCGTTCTGTCTCCCCCCCTCCCATTCCCCACCAAAAAAGTGTATATATTGAAAAAAAAAATTGAAGAAGCTGATGTCCTTTGATACCTATGCTTCACATCTGTCTTTAAAGTTCAGTAATATAGTCGATTGTTTAAGAAAAAATGTGATTGGAGTTGGGGAAGGTTGGCTTTTTATGTCACTTCTTTGTAGTTTAACTTTATTTTCCATGAGTTAGGTTTGATGGAATGTTTGTTTTGATGCAGTGGAAGTTGAGTGTACTTTTGCTGGAAAGATGTTTGCAGCTCTAATACTGCGCTGCATGTTTGGTAGGGAAGGACCCAACATGGAATTGCTTTTCAGTGGCAGTATGGTGTCTACATCTGCTGGGATGTGAGGAACAGGGACATAAGCGTGGACACCCTGATTTTAAAAGAAAAGTGATGGCGTTCAAGCTTCTCGACCTGTCATTTGGGTAACCTTTCTCAAGCACGTCACATCCTCTGTAGTTCAGACCTACGTCATTCTTTATACATGCGTGGCTCATGCAGAGTGTGCCTTCTCACATCAGTTTACTCAAGCACCAAGACATGACTTGACAGAGCAGGTGATATGAATCTTTATTTTAGATTAGAGTCAGTGAGATGCACTTTACTTTAGCAAAGAGCAAACAGGATGAATATTGTTGCATTAATTGTGCAGAAAATAATTTAATTTGTCACAAATAAAGTGATCATGCTTGACATATCTGTACAGTTGTTTCAGTCAGATAGTCATTTTGTTCACGCTGCTGAAGCTCTGGTCATTTAATTCACAATAGCAATGCTTGTCATAGATGGCTTTAGCATTTCATTGAAAATTCAGTGTGACAGCAGGTAAGAGGAATGAAGATAGAAGCTCTGATTTAACAGAAAAAGTGTTGAAAATTCACATTCAGTGTTAAAATCACGTTGATTTGCATGCCTCTTGTCTGGCCATATGTGCACCAAGATATTGAAGGTATGAGGATTGCTCAGTTTCATAAACTGTAGATTGTATGGCATGTGAATCCTAAGGCTGTTTTCTTTTGAGAATGAGACCGACTTGGTAGAGATTACTTGTACAGGCGCTTCTTCAGAAACAAAGAAGATTAAGAACCATGCAACTAAGACACACATACAAACTTTATCTTGATGTTTGACTGCAGAAATGTCTGTATTTTTTCCTTTCTTATGATACTACCATTTGTCCATACCACTTGCCCTCCATTATTAAGTGTATTTATTTTTTTAAGAACTAAATATCCATTGCAGTGTTTTATACTTGTATCCTCTGAGGATGGATGTTGTACGACTGTTGTTCATCATCTTAAGTGTGGCCTTCGCTTACAGTGATACGTTGTGTAGGTTGAAGGGACTAACAGAGTAAATTGATATTATTTTAGCTTGCTGTGTCATTTTCAATAAAGTGAGAAAAAAATTTTGTTTTGTGTTCTCATTGTGTATGTATGTGTGTGTGTGTGTGTCTGTATGTTTGTGTGTATAAGTGTGTGTGTGTGTGTGTGTGTGTGTGGTGTGTGTGTGTGTGTGTGTGTGTGTGATCTGTTTTCAAAACCACCGTTTCAGTTCACAACCATAGACTTGGATGGTCTGGACGAAAACCAGAAAGAAATTGCCAGAATGGGGAATGCACACAATATCATGTGTATAGCCCAGCTAACGGTGAGGAACCATGCAGTTTGAAAAAAAGAATAACTAGTGGCGATTTAAGAATATTGCCAAGAAAGTTTTGAATGCTCCATTCTTTTTTTCTTTTAAATGCATATCTTCTCTCTTAACCCCAGGGAAGGTCAATAGGGTGTTTCACTTAGAAACTGTTCACCAGGTTGCCAGAGCCCTGTTCAACAAGGCTTCTAACTCTGCATTTACCTGTCTGTTCTGTGAAGTTGTCGCTCGATCATTCTTTTATGTCTCCCCCACCGCCTCCCTTGTCCTCCAATTACCTGGGTGAATCCGTTAGCACCTCTATTGGGTCATGTTACCTGGCAATGCTAACGCAGATTTAACTGATGCCAGCAGATATCTTATAGTCTGTTGTGCTGCTTGAGAAGTTGATGTGTCCAATTTAAGGAGATCTTCTTTCTTTCGAGTGTCCACCTTCATCGAGTTGAAGATTCTGACACTTATGTGTGTATGACCGTTTTTTTTTGTTTTGTTTTTTTATATAATCCCGCCATTAAGGCAGCCATACTCCAACTTAGGGGAAGGTGCATGCTATGTGTAACGTGTCATCCATACCAACAGCCTAACAGGCCTCTTCCGAAAGTTGGTGATGAGATTTTACGTGTGTGCAAGATGATGTGCGTGCGTTCACATATGGAACCTTGGTTTATAGTCACATTTGAAGGACTGTATGGGGAATGGAGTCAGAACCAATGTTAACTCCGAGGGAAAAATCCCCCTGTACCGAAATTCGAACCCGTAACCTCAGGATCACGAGTCCTGCGCTCAACCAACTGAGCTATTCCGGCCCCAATGAGTGAGATGAGTGACTGACTGTTCGTTCTTTGTTTTCATTGTCTTGAACGTCTTGTCTGAAGAAGACCAAAGAGGTCGAAACGCGTTTTGTTTGTCTTGCGATTTGTTTCTTTCGGCACCATAGTATTTTTGTTTGTTTTGTTTTAAGAGTATGACAAAAAACAACAACAAACAAATCATCAAGAACTGGCTACATTACGTAAAAAGATGATAGAGGGCATCCTGCTTCGATCTAAGGCCAGGCGTGTAGCTGATGGTAAAAAAAATTACAAAAGACATATGTAATCAGCAAAAAAGAAATGATATAAGTAAACGAATAATACAAATTGTTAAACATGCCGGTGAGCTGACTGTCGATCCAATCAAAATGAGTTCTGAAGTGAATGACTTTTATGCACAGTTTTATGACTCTGAAGAAAATATTGAACATTGTGTAATTAAGGACTACTGTCACTACCATCACTACTACTACTGCTGTTGCAACTTCAGTCACTACTTTCACTCCATCTCGGTGATAAGACAATAGCTTGTTGCAGAGACAAACATAATTTATGCGCCGTGTGTCTTTGATCCAATGCGGACTAAAAACCTTGAACATTCAATTGACGTTCACACAATGACACATGAGCGAAAGAAATCACGTCGGGTGGCCACGCGCTTACACACACACCCACACACACATACACACATACGCGCGCGCTTGGAACTGGGAAAGGGGGGGGGGGGGGGGTGGGAGGGGGGAAGAAATGCCAGCAGTTTTATAGTAGCACAAAGTGGACAACAAATTGCATGCTGTTTGATCCAGTCTGGCAGTAATGAGGCGCTACGTCATCAACATTCAATCAGTTTACATTATCCGTGGACATCTGCAAATCGTATTTGACCAAGAGATGGGGCCAGAGAGTGAAGTTAGTTCCCCTTGTAGGCCCACCTAGATCTC
>CM065730.1:46300731-46318231 GCA_033310375.1 Conus canariensis
TCCTGGCTAAACTTTCAAAGCCGAAGAAATCAGCTGATACAAGCAATAGACGGTATTCTAGTTGGCTCAAAGCATAGGAAAAGGTTATTACTATTGAAGACAGAACAACAGTTTCACTCTTTTGCTTTTGTTTCCTTTTTCTTGGGGATGGTGTACGTTTAAGGGATGTTGACGGGGGATGCGTGTGTCGGAGGGTGGAGGTCTTGTTTTTGTGTTGTTCTCTCTTTCAGTCTCTGCCATGATGCAATTCTGTGCTCTCTCTCTCTCTCTCTCTCTCTCTCTCTCTCTCTCTCTCTCTCTCTCTCTCTCTCTCTCTCTCTCTCTCTCTCTCCTCCGGCGACTTCCAAAAGAGCAGATTATCATACTAGAAGCCTGAATGACTTATTTCCGTCTTATAAACCGTAAACAGCGCAGATCAGGTTTCAAATTTGCCTTTGAATGATATGCCATATTGCTCACTCCGCCCCATCCCCTCACGAAGTCTCTCTCTCTCTCTCTCTCTCTCTCTCTCTCTCTCTCTCTCACACACACACAACACACACACACACACACACACACACACACACACACACACAACACACACACACACACACATATACACACAACAATAACTATTCTTCCTTTTAGCAAAACAAAAACAAACAAACAAAAAAAATGTTTATTCAAAATGGCTGTTTTTGTGTACTCATTTGTGCCAGGCCTGAATCTCACTATTTCTGGGAAAAAAAATCCCAGGAAGCAATATGGGGAATAGGTCCTACAGCAAAGCATTATATCTACCCCCCCCCTCTTCCTACCCACCCACCCACCTACCCACCTAAGCACAACTTAACGCACAACAATTATCATGTCCCTCCCATGTTCGGTCATGATATTATACGATAGAATTCTGACTATCTGGCAAAAAAAAAAAAATCTTGTCACTTTTCGACACCTCACAAGTTTCTAACTTATTAACAGCCCACACATTTTCTGCAGCCGAAGCAAACCTTCACTGATAAACTGTGCTTGGTGTGTCTGGGCAGTGGAGTTATCTTTTCCTTTCTTCCATGGCAAAGCGAAAGGGGGGGAAAAAAAGTCCACTTTCTACCACGAAGCATGCCTGCACTTGAAGGGAAATTACGGCAATTCCGATGGCGTGTCCACGGTGTACAAATGGCCGGGTCGATGCGACCCGAACGGCGGCACGTCTTTTGGCTGCCAACTGCTATTATCTCAACATCAGCTGCTGCTGCAGAAGCCACGACAAGCGCCAGAGTCAAGTGGTTTGGACACCTGCTTGTCGATCATAGGGTCGAAGGTTCGAATCCCGGAAGCCACTGATGGATGAAATGTGGGGGCAGGTCAACACACACACACACACACACCACACACACACACACACACACACACACATATATTTATCCAAATCTTTGACAAGTCAATACTATGAAGACAGTTGAGTTGTTGGCCTGCGCTTGTTTTTTCCCCCACTATTAGATTGTTCGTCGTTGTATTTGTCTGACTTTATTCAAGTTTAAAAGGCTGTGCCAGTCTTGAATAAAAGTTACTCTGTGTTAGGTTTTCTCATGGGAGCAAAAGTTACCCCACTTGTTTACTGTTAAATGGTATCATGTTAACAGCACAAAGTCGTGGCGCCAACAGTACTGTGAGTGGTTTCATGTTGTTAGCAGTACAAAGTCGGTCACTCGATTCCGAAGTCACTAGGCAGGCAAGCGCGCCCCCGCCTCTTTCTGCTACTAAACCTGTAACATATACACACAAATACACACTGTGTAACTGATTGTTCTTGTGGTCTTTCTTCTTTCGCTTTATTGTTTCCTTTGGTCGAAAGTGTTACACGCAACAGAATGAACGTGTCAGCCCACCAGACATCAGAACATCAACAAAGCCCAGACGCCATCGTATCAAACTTAAAAAACATTGAAACAGCAAGAGAATGTCCATCCGTAAATGAACGCACAGACTATGCAAGGTATGAGAGGAAAGAAGTAGAGGTACAAAGTGGAAAAATAGGAGGGAGGCCCCACTTTATCCAAAAAAAGAAAAAAGAAAAAAAAAAAAGACAAAAAAAAGAAGAAAAGAAAAGAGAAAAGAAAAACGAAAAAAAAAATGGAGGTTGGAGGTAAACAAAACAAAACAAAACAAAACAAAAAACACACAAAAAACCCCCCTGTAACATACAACAATATTCGGTGACTGCACCTGATTCGTGTGTACGCATGCAGATGATGAGATACGCACGTTTAGAAAAACAACAACAAGAAAACCTCCGAGAGTTTGGTAGATTATGGAAACACAAAGCTATTCAACATGCATCTTAATACGTAGTTGGCGAGGAGATCGGCACCGTCAGACAGTCTCCGTTCACCGCTGAAACGCCTACATGAAACACTCTGATAATAGCAGCATCGTTGGTCGTGTGTTTGTCGCGACAGTCCAGCGGCTTGATGGTTATGGACGGGGTCTGAGGGAGAGTTGGGGGAAGGGGGTGTCATTAGCGACACTAACCAACTCTGTAAATGATAGATCATCGACATTATTCACACCGGTATACGATAAATCCGCAACACTTTGATGTACACAGAGTGTGATTTCCAAACGACTTTGATTTGATGGTTTGATGAGAGGAGAAGTGGGAAGGAAAGTAAGGAAGATGGGGAGAAAGTAACAAAAATGCGAATGAATCAAAGCATATAATCATATAGAGAAAAGTGGGGATATAGAGAAACGTAGAAACTGTAGAAAAGGATAGGGAAAAGTAAAGACAGTTGGGAAAGGTAGAAAAAAGGTACGGAAAAGTGCAAAAAGGGTCAGGAAAAGTGCAAAAAGGGTCAGGAAAAGTGCAAAAAGGATAAGGAAAAGTAGGAAAAGGGTCAGGAAAAGCGTAAAAAGGGTAAGGAAAAGTGCAAAAAGGGTCAGGAAAAGTGCAAAAAGGGTCAGGAAAAGTGCAAAAAGGGTAAGGAAAAGTAGGAAAAGGGTCAGGAAAAGTGCAAAAAGGGTAAGGAAAAGTGCAAAAAGGGTAAGGAAAAGTAGGAAAAGGTCAGGAAAAGTGCAAAAAGGGTCAGGAAAAGTGCAAAAAGGGTCAGGAAAAGTGCAAAAAGGATAAGGAAAAGTAGGAAAAGGGTCAGGAAAAGTGCAAAAAGGATAAGGAAAAGTAGGAAAAGGGTCAGGAAAAGTGTAAAAAGGGTAAGGAAAAGTGCAAAAAGGTCAGGAAAAGTAGGAAAAGGGTAATAAAAAGTAGGAAAAGGGTCAGGAAAAGTACGAAAAGGGTCAGGAAAAATACGAAAAGGGTCAAGAAAGGTGAAAAAAGGGTCAGGAAAAGTGGAAAAAGGGTCAGAAAAACTACGAAAAGGTAAGGAAAAGTGCGAAAAGGGTAAGGAAAAGTACGAAAAGGGTAAGGAAAAAATACGAAAAGGGTTAGGAAAAGTAGGAAAAGGGTAAGGAAAAGTGCAAAAAGCGTAAGAAAAAGTAAGAAAAGGGTAAGGAAAAGTGCGAAAAGGGTAAGGAAAAGTGCGAAAAGGGTAAGGAAAAGTGCGAAAAGGGTAAGGAAAAGTAGGAAAAGGGTAAGGAAAAGTGCGAAAAGGGTAAGGAAAAGTAGGAAAAGGGTAAGGAAAAGTGAGAAAAGGTTAGAAAAAGTAGGAAAAGGGTAAGGAAAAGTGAGAAAAGGGTAGGAAAAGTAGGAAAAGGGTAAGGAAAAGTGCGAAAAGGGTAAGGAAAAGTAGGAAAAGGGTAAGGGAAAGTACGAAAAGGGTGAAGAAAAGTAGGAAAAGGGTAAGGAAAAGTGAGAAAAGGTTAGAAAAAGTAGGAAAAGGGTTAGGAAAAGTGAGAAAAGGGTAGGAAAAGTAGGAAAAGGGTAAGGAAAAGCAGGAAAAGGGTCTGGAAAAGTGAGAACAGTGTCAGGAAAAGTGAGGAAAGGGTCAGGAAAAGTAAGAAAAGGGTCAGGAAAAGTGAGAAAAGGGTCAGGAAAAGTAGGGAAAGGGTCAGAAAAAGTAGGGAAAGGGTCAGAAAAAGTGAGGAAAGGGTCAGAAAAAGTAGGGAAAGGGTCAGAAAAAGTGAGGAAAGGGTCAGAAAAAGTAGGAAAAGGGTAAGGAAAAGTGAGAAAAGGGTAGGAAAAGTAGGAAAAAAGTCAGGGAAAGTGAGAAAAGGGTCAGGAAAAGTAGAAAAAAGTCAGGAAAAGTGAGAAAAGGGTCAGGAAATGTAGGAAAAGGGTCAGGAAAAGTGAGGAAAGGGTCAGGAAAAGTGAGGAAAAGGTCAGGAAAAGTAGGAAAAGGGTCAGGAAAAGTGAGAAAAGGGTCAGGAAAAGTGAGAAAAGGGTCAGGAAAAGTAGGAAAAGGGTCAGGAAAAGTGAGAAAAGGGTGAGGAAAAGTGAGAAAAGGGTCAGGAAAAGTAGAAAAGGGTCAGGAAAAGTAGGAAAAGGGTCAGGAAAAGTAGGAAAAGGGTCAGGAAAAGTGAGAAAAGGGTCAGGAAAAGTGAGAAAAGGGTCAGGAAAAGTAGAAAGAAACTCGTGGAGAGCGTGGCAGCAGAGAGTCCTCAGAAGAGAAGACCCCTTCAAGCAAGTGTTTCGGCCCTTATCTCCTGACACTCTAGGGGGTTGGGCCACACCCGGTTCATGACTCCGGATGTCCCTCTGCTGCCCCTTTTTTTTCCCCATCTTGGGACGAGCCATGGCTGGGATTCGAACCCATGACCCTCTGGACATGCTCATTTTCCACTTAATGACTCGCGCTTTAACCACTGAGCCACAGGGACACCTGATATTTGTAGGGAAATTAAGCCTTATGAAGTTCACTTTTGTTCCTCCTTGACCAGATCCAGCTTGAACACCTCTCTGCTGCTTCTGCCATTGCTTTCAGGGCTCTGGTTTTTTCCTTCCCTGCAACTGAGAGCTGTTTCATGAGGCTGTATGCAGACGTTCCTACAAACCCCCTAGCTCCAATTTCTGCAGTGAGGACTTTGACCTGATAGCCTTCTCTTCTCAGGCTGTTTGCCAGATCAGCATACTTTTCAGTCTTGTAGATTTGAGCTGCCTCCATCCTGTTCTCATATGGCACCGTGAGCTCGATCATGATCAGCTGCTTGGTTGACTTAGAGTGGACTACTATGTCTGGTCTCATGCCACTCTTGCTGATGATCTCTGGGTGACTCTTCCATTCTGGGAGGTCTGCAGTGCACTCCCAGTCATCTGCCCCGTCCAGCAGACTCTGCCTGCATGTTTCGAGTGGCACTGTTGTTCTTGGCCATGATTTGCTGCCTCCTGCCGTGAAGAATGTTGCGGGTGCTTTTGGAGTCCTGATTTTCCCTTTTGTGGTGTTGGTACTAGCCCAGACTACTTGTACAGTCTCTTTGAGCACTTGGTTGTGCCTCCATGTGTACCTTCCTTGAGCCAGGGCTACTTTACATGAGCTTAGGACATGCTCCACTGTTTGTTTTTCATGGCAGAGGGGGCATGCAGGATCGTCTGTTTTCCCCCACTTCACCAGGTTTGCATTTGAGGGCAGAAGGTCATATGCAGATCTGAGAATGAAGCTGATCCTGAGAGGGGCCATGCGCCAAATGTCATTCCAAGTGAGACTTCTTTGGAGTGCATTCTCCCACGTTGTCCATTGCCCTTGCTGGCTCTGCTGGACTGCTTTTTGGAGTCTTTTTTGGTCTTCTTCTTTTCTCATCTCCTGAATCATCATGTCTCTTTTGGCTTTTCCTTTGGCCTTTGACCACCATTCAGTTTTGGTCACCCCCAGTCCTTGTCTGTTGGTCTGTGTGTGTCCTGTTATTTCTCTGATCTTGAGACTTTCTTTTGCAGAATCCATCGCCTCTTGAACTTTTCATTTTCTGCCTGTCTTCAGCTGGGGCTTGATTGCTTCTACCACCTTGTCTCCTGAGTCCTCCAGCATGCTTTGAAGTCTGATCTTCCCTGCTTTGTATTCCTCCAGGATGGATTTCAGTGGTAGTTTCAGCTTTGCTTGGCGACAGTACAGCGCTATGTCAGTCAGACAGGGTGGGACACCAAGCCATTTCCTTGTGAACTTGTTGATTTTGGCTTCCATTGCCTCCACTATGCTGGTGCAGATGTATATCATCAGAGGCCACAGGAGCTGTGGTATCAGCATGAACTGCAGACACCAGACCTTGTATTTGCCAGGGAGCCCACACTGGTCAATGGTCTCCAAGCCTTCCTCCGCCATCTGCTTGGTTTCTTTTGCTCTTTGTGTGTCTTTCAGCGTATCATCATACCATCTTCCAAGGCTCTTGACTGGTTCTTCTGTGATTGTTGGAATGGCCTGGTTGGCAACACTGAAGACCACAGATCCGGCCACTTTTCCTTTCCTCAGTGAGAGACTCCGTGATTTCTTTGGCTTAAACTTCATTCTGGATGAGGCAACTATGTCGTCCAGCCTCTCCAGCACATGACGTGTCTCGTCTTCTCTGGATGAAATCACTGTAGTGTCATCCATGAAGGCCTTGAGAGGAGGCATCTTGTATCCATCGCCAAGGTCTGTTTGTCTCGCGTTGTTTGTTGCTGCTTTCAAGATGAGTTCCATTGCCAGCACGAACAGTATTGGGGAAATTGCACAGCCCATTGCAATACCCACTTCCAAGTTGATCCAGTCTGTTGTGTACTCCTTGGTAGAGAACCGCATTGAGAAGCCATTGAAGTACTTTTTGAGCATGTCGCGGATGTTCTTTGGCACATGGTACATCTCAAGAGCCAACTGTATCATCTCATGGGGCACAGATCCATATGCGTTTGCCAGATCAAGCCACACTACGTCCAGGTCTCTCTTTTCTGTTTTTGCTTTTTGGATTGCGTCCCAGATCATTGTGGCGTGTTCTACACAGCCAGCCACGCCTGGGATGCCACCTTTCTGGACTGACACATCCAAGTACTTGTTTTCCATCAGGTACTTGGTCAGCCTTGCTGCCATGACAGAGAAGAAGATTTTCCCTTCGACGTTCAGTAGTGATATTGGCCTGAACTGGCTGATGTCACTTGAGTTTTGCTCTTTGGGGATGTACACACCATCTGCCGTCATCCACTGGCCGCTGATCTTCTGGTTTCTCCAAGCCGATCGCAGCAGCCTGTGGAGCCACTCCAGCACCTTGGGACATTTCTTGTAAAGCTGGTAAGGTATTCCGTTTGGCCCTGGTGATGATTTGGCTCTGGCTTTGTCGACCACCTTCTTGATTTCCGCCAACGTTGGAGGCTTGCCATTGAACTGTTCCTCAGGGTTGGTTGGCCACACCAGACCTTGAATGTCGAGTGGTGCTTTGCTCTGTGGGTCAGAGTATGTTTTCCTCAGATACTGCTCAAGAACTCCTTTGTCCACACTTAGGGTCCCAGATTTTGGCTGCTCAAACAGTGTTCTGGCAAACTGGAACGGGTCTCTGAAGAAGCGCTCTTGTGTCTTCTTCTTTTTGCTCTTCCTCTTCCTCGCAGATTCCGCTTTGCTGAGGGCGCTGTGTTTTTCTTTCAGGTCTTTCCACAGTTTTTCCAAGCCTTGTTTTTCAGCTGGCAGTGCGGTCTTCATTTGCATCTTGAGGTTTTTCTTTTGGACCCTGATCTTGTCCATCTTTTCTTGGCGTCTGGATTTCTTTGGAGGTGTTTTCTCTTTGGGTAGTTTTGCTCCATAGGCGTCTCTACATGTGGCATACACAATGTCCCCATATGTGGCTAGTTTGTGTTCCAGGGTGCTTTTCCCTATCAGTGCATCGAGTCTTTGGACGATTTTTGCATCCAGTTTCTCCCAACCTTCAGTTTCGTTTGCTCGTGGCAGGTTGAGTTTCAGGCGCCTGGCATCGAGGGCCTGTGCAAATTCCTCATCCGAACCAACAGCGTGGATGTCCTTGGCACTGTGGTTTAAATCCTGGCCTTGGTCTTCCGACGTCTTATCTGCTGATGCAGTGCGCTGCTGCTCATTCAGATGAGTCTTCACACATCCCATCTTTGTTCTGTGGATCTTCATGCCACGGGTGGTAGCGAAACGCTTTCCACAGACACATGGATATTCCATTTGGTCCATGTTCATAGTCCGTTTCGGACTGTAGGAAAAGGGTCAGGAAAAGTGAGGAAAGGGTCAGGAAAAGTGAGAAAAATGTCAGGAAAAGTGAGGAAAGGGTCAGGAAAAGTGAGAAAAATGTCAGGAAAAGTGAGGAAAGGGTCAGGAAAAGTGAGAAAAATGTCAGGAAAAGTGAGGAAAGGGTCAGGAAATGTACGAAAAGGTAGGAGAAAATATTCATGGAAAGACACAATCTCCTTAGCTCCAGAGGGGGTTCACCAGATTCAACATACAAACTCTCTTTTGGAGATGTGCGAAGTGCTCCCAGAGCAATCCACAGTCCTTGATGATGAATTGGATCAAGAGCTTTGAGGTAAGTCTTTCGTGCAGAACCATATACCACACACCCATAATCTAGCTTTGGTCTCACCAAAGCCCGATACAATCGCAATAAAGTTCGCTTGTCTGCACCCCAATCAGTGTGACTAATAACCTTCAAAACATTCAAACCTGACTGGCAAGATTGTTTAATGTACTTAATGTGAGGCAAAAAAGAAAGCTTATTATAAAAAATAACCCCCCAAAATTTCACTTGTTTGGAAACTTTAATTACCTGACCATTGAGACTGATAGCTGGTTCTAAGACCTGAGATCTTTTCCTATGGAAATGAATACACTCTGTCTTAGTAGCTGAAAACTTAAATCCATTTTCAGTAACCCACTGCTGAACACGATTAACACACAACTGAAGTTGACGCTCAGCTGCAGCCAAAGTTTTCCCCTTGGCAGAGATGGAGAAGTCGTCAACAAACAATGACTTATCAATTCCAGACTTTACTGACTGAACGATGTTATTAATCTTGAGATTGAACAGAAGAGGAGAAAGGATGTTTCCCTGAGGGACACCCATCTGCTGCTCAAAAGGATCCGAAAAGGTCGAATGAAGTCTAACACTGAAATGCCTGTTAGACAAAAAATTAGCAATAAACATTGGTAAATTACCTTTGAAATAAGTGCCTTCAAGTCCTGAAGAATTCCATGCCTCCATGTTGTGTCATAAGCTTTTTCTAAATCAAAAAGAATAGAAACTACATGTTCTCCATTAATCAAAGCATTCCTGATAAAAGACTCATATTGAACCAGGTGATCAGTAGTACTGCGGTTGTTCCGAAATCCACACTGGGAAACATCTAAGGCCCCCTTACATTCTAACTGCCATAACAATCGAGAATATACCATTCTCTCCATAGTTTTACATAAGCAACTAGTAAGAGCTATAGGACAATAGTTGTTAGGATCCGAATGATCTTTCCCTGGTTTAGGAATAGGGATAACAACCGCCTCTCTCCAAGAAGGTGGAAATTATCCTGAACACCAAACATGATTAAACAGAGACAACACCTTTAAACCCTCAGCTGGCACATGTTGAATAAATTGATAATGAATGTCATCTGGTCCAGGAGCTGAGTTGTTGGCTTTCAAAATGGCGTCCTTTAACTCATCACTGGCCTGAGTGCAAACGGTACAAGACCGTTTCTTCTTTACGGTAGCCCCGTGGAACACGGTGAACATTCTATCAGGTGTGGACGGATTTGAAAGACTTTTGTCCTCCGTCTGCGAGTTCCATTCCTCTTGCAAGAGGTCTCCGACACAAGTCTGAGCGTTGGGTTTTCGATCTGTGTGAAGGGTAGTGAATCTGGTCCACTCTTTACTTGGGACATTCTCGGCGAGCTGATAAACCTCTTGATTTTGCTTCGAATGCTGACATGACCGGAATCCATACCAAAACGATAAGGAGCATCCATCAGATTTCAGAGAGGTGTGTAGTTTGAACAATTTCAGTAGTTGAGGGTGCTTGAGATCACGGCCAGCAACGGGATGGGAGCAGACTGGAAATCCGAAAATTGAGGAAGTCTGTACATTTTGACGTTGAGACCATTTCAAGAGCCAGGACCAACGCTGTCAGCCCAGCAGCTTGGATGGAGCTGTCAGTGGGAATGTTGGAACATCCCTGAGATGGAGCTGTAGTGTAACACGCAGCAGAGGCAACGTCCTCTTCAGATTTGGAGCCATCAGTAAATATTCTTAGGGAGGATGGAAATTTGAAACAAAAGTCACACACACACACACACACACACACACACACACACACACACACACACACGCACGCACGCACGCACGCACGCACGCACGCACGCGCGCGCGCGCGCACGCGCGCGCGCGCACACACACACACACACACACACACACCGACTTGTATGCCAAAGAATTGGTGGAGTCTTCGCGATGTGAGGCAAATCAATGCGAATATCTGGGTCGAGGAAAGTCCATGGTGGATTGCCAGGAAACCTGGAGGAATCACACATGACTCCAAGGTCTATGTCTGCACCGTGCAAATGCTGAAGAATACGTATTCCGAAGGGTGGAATGAAACTGGGGTGGGTTTCAAATTTCCACAGGAATTTCGAGTCAAACACATGGTCATAAGCAGACTTTGGGGTTTCAGAGACGAGATTCAAACCATAGTGCCGACGGTTGGAGAGGGATGTTCACCTGCCTCAGTATGCAAACTGTAAACAGGGGTGGTGCGGAGAGAAACCAGAGTTGAAGCTCTTGATGGTGTACAGTTAGTTAGTTAGTGTTTATAGGGTCCAGCGGACTACTAGGAGCCAAATCAGGACCTCAGCTATCATATCTAAGTCTCTAGATACAAATACCCACACTAGTATTAACACATCGCTTAAAATTTATGAGGACAAAAGCACAATTATCTGTTCAACTCCGACGACACCTGTATACATTATTAAAACACTATATTTTATAAAATAAGTTTACCTCTTTCAAAAAAGAAAAAATAAGATCTACTGAAATCTCACGAAAAAGAACTGATAAATCACTGGTGGAAAAGAACTTCTCTCTGATACACATCAAATCAGCACATTCTGTCAAAAAATGATTAACACTGAACAAGCTGTCACACGCAACACACCATGGGGGGTCTTCCCTTCTGAGTATCCAACTGTGCGTTATATAGCTGTGCCCAATATGTAACCGTGACAAAACCGATTCCTCTTTACGGTTACGTACCACCGATGGGAAAGGATTGGTTAAATCTGGGCAAATTTTAAACAATTTATTATGAATTGATGGTGTACAGGATCTAGCATTTTGAGGTAGGAAAGTTTGGCGGAACCGTAGACGACATAGCCACGGTCCAGTTTGGAACGGATCAGAACGCTCGAAAGATGGAGGAGATTTTTCTTATCAGCTTCCCAATCTATATGGACCAAAACCCTCAGAATATTAATTACCCTCTGACAAGAACTTTTCAAGTGCTGGAGGCGACTTCTGAAGTTCAGTCTTTGATCGAAGAGAACTCCCAGAAGTCTGGCTTCCTTCACAGCTGGTATACTGGATTTACCCAGACGAGTTTCAGGGTCAGCAAAGTACGGTCGAAAGTTGTGAAAGTGCTCACACTGGGGTTTGGTGCCCAAGAAAGCGGATCCGATAGCATAGCCCTTTTGTGTCCAACTGGAACAGGAAAAAGGCGGTTTCAACTTTGTCACGGCTATCACCCTTAGCCTCTCTCACATGGGGGACCCTAGCAGAGGCAGCAACTCGTACCACAAGTACTTAGGCCAGTCAGCACTGGTTGTTTTGGCCCAGAAGCATTGTCAAAAACAAGCCTTCCGTTCAGGTATTTATGACCCCGACAGCAGAGCCCAAGGGATCAGTGAACCACACAAGACCCCCCTCCCCCCCCCCCCCCCCGACCACGGCAAGGTCGCACCTCCCGAAGAGTTTTTTTTTTATAATAATAATAATAATGAATACTTATATAGCGCCTATTCTCGGCTAGAGACCAAACTCTAAGCGCTTTACAATCAACACTCGTTTACACAACGGGCTGCCTACCTGGGTAGTGCCGACTGAACAGCTGCCAGCTGGCGCTTCATTCAGTCGTTTCCCGTGTCATCCAGTCAGTATCGTTCAATATCGATCACTCATTTTCCTTACTTCCTTCATTCTTTCCATTTCTCACGCAGGGTGCATGCTATGTGTAACGTGTCATCCATACCAACGGCCAAACTGGCCTACTCTTCCGAAAGTTGGTGATGGGATTTTACGTGTGTGCAAGATGTTATGCGTGCGTTCACACACGGAACCTCGGTTTATAGTCTCATTCGAAGGACTGTATGGAGAATGGAGTCAGAACCAATGTTAACTCCGAGGGAAAAATCCCCCTGTACCGAAACGCCCCGGCGGAGGTTCGAACCCGCAACCCCAGGATCTCCAAGATTACGAGTCCGGCGCTCTGCCAACTGAGCTATTCCGGCTCCTTTATCTTGAGTGCAGTCAAACAGAACGCAGAGACGAATAGACATGAGCACGAGGTTTGAATTGTATGAAAGGAAATCTGAAAGGAGCCTGTGAATAGCAAATCACGAACAAGTAGGGTAACTCTTGCCCGCCCCCCCCTCCCCCCATTACACGCCCATCACGAATGCTGTCGCCTAGCACAGAGCACACAGTACAAACAAGGAGATATACCCCACAAAGGACGTTCCAAACTTGCTCATATACCCCGTACCTGAGACCATGTATGCGAGCGAGTACGCAGCAACAACCGGATCAAACACAGATCAACATTTATTCAAGACTGGTGACAACCTTCGGGGGAGCGCCTTCTTTTCTGCGTCGGCCAGGTTTGATTTCTGGCAGTTCTTCACGCTTGATAATAGGAGAGGCCGACGCACGCACGCCAACGGTTCCGCACGACTGCACTGTGAACTCAATGCTTTGTCCTTATTGGCGCGGTTACCAGCCTTGCCCGATTCGCTTTGGTTATCTGAACAAAATAACCCTCCTCTTTTCTTCCCCCCCCCCCCCCCCCACAGCGCCTCGCCTCCTTCCCCTCCCCCTCCTCCCGAGCCTCCTCCACTCTTCCCTCCCTCTTTCCCAATACCCCAGTCGCCAGCTCTTCCCTCCCCACCCCCTATCTCCCACCTCCTATCCCTGCCATCTTACGATCCGCTTTTGTTGCCATCTCCTTCGCCTCCTTTGCTCCTCTCATCCATTATTAACCGTGCGCCTCGCGTCATTCATGTACCCAAAGACAACGACAACGATAGCATCGCGGCACTGGGCTAGCGCACGGTGATACACATCAGGGTGTTATGTGGACAAAGGCACACACTGAGCCACGACACGTTGGCAGTTGTCAGTCCGGCCAGGCGGCCAGACAGGCCAAAGCTGGGCCACTCACGGCGCACGCGCACACACCACACACACATACCACACACACACACATGAATACAGTTATCACATACACGGTGCACATGCACACACGCACGCACACAAACACAGACACAGACACAGACACAGACAGACGGGCAGACACACGCACACGCAGACGCACACGCAGACACACACACACACACACACACAACGATGACATAGCGGTACTGATCAACGTATATAATTATACAGAGCGTGCATACATTCTCTCTCTCTCTCTCTCACACACACACACACACACACACAACACACGAGCCCGCACGCACACGCACATACCTTGAACACATATGCACATACACGTTTACAGCGAATACACACAAAAAAAATACTCGTGTCAACTCACATTCACGCATGTACGCATGCACGCTCATAAACATACCAGAGAGAGAGAGAGAGAGAGAGAGAGAGAGAGAGAGAGGAGTTGGGGTGAGGGAGATGGGGCGGGGCGGGGTGGGGGGTGGGTGGAACTTGGCGTGCCATTCTGTCACGGAACGCTAAGCCGGACATAAAAAAAACAAACCCACAACTAACCCATTAAACAGACAACACGCCACACAAGAACTGACAAAACAAAATTTTATTCCCGACAAAATAAATGAGCGGAATCTATGAATTCGTCACAGACCCCAGCCTGAAACCACACGGTTCCTACGGCCGAGGCAGCCACAATAAGTTATTTAACCCCTTATCTAGCTACGGTGTTTAGTGTTCCTCA
Organism: Conus canariensis; assembly: GCA_033310375.1. Lineage (NCBI taxonomy): Eukaryota > Metazoa > Mollusca > Gastropoda > Neogastropoda > Conidae > Conus > Conus canariensis. The sequence goes on from CM065730.1 coordinate 46,314,742, forward strand.
GGCCAGCAATGTTTTACACATAGCATAAACAAGTCAATCTTTTTTTTTTTGGACCAAAACCATTTCCAAGAAACAACAAAACTATACCAACTTCATATAACTTCATTTCCCATATAATTCACTGCGCACATTCATCCCTTCAGTCATACCCTTTTTAATCAACATTCATCCTTCATGTATGCACACCCAAACCCAGTGTCTTCAGGTGTTTCATCGCCACCAAAAAAAACAAAAAACAAACTCAACACAAAAGGAAAACAGGCCACACGACGACGACGTTGACAGTCACGACGGCGATAGTGACGGTGACCAGATGAATCTGCCTGCCGAAGCCGAGGATGACACAGATGACAGTGACACACAGGGCTTCCACAATATCAGTGGCATTCAGTCACCGCCAACACAACGGCGACAGTGACGACTGCCACCAACCACAGTGACAACTCACGCCCACGGCGGTGACGACACACTTCAAGGGCGGCGGTCACAGAGTGAGGAGTCGGTGATACGGGGGATCACCAGCGGCGGCGACAACAGCAACGGCGACAGCAACGGCGACAGCAGCAACGGCGCCAGCAGCAACAGCGACACCAGCAACGGCGCCAGCAGCAACAGCGACACCAGCTACGGCGACAGCAGCAACGGCGTCAGCAGCAACAGCGACACCAGCAACGGCGACACCAGCAACGGCGCCAGCAGCAACAGCAACACCAGCAACGGCGACACTAATGGCCAGGCCGTGAAGACCCGACCGGATGGGAGAAGGGAAAAGGGTGTAGCATTGGAAAGGGGAAGGACTGGGACAACAGTCCGGGGCACAGCAGGACGGGGAGTGTAGGTGGGGTAACCGCAGGCACCTGCCACGATCGCCGGACAGTCAGGGACAGGAATGACAGCAATTGGCCGTCCACAGCTCTCCGACTAAAACGGTCCTGACCCGCCTGGTGTACCGGGCCACAGGATGGTGGGAATGCACCCTCACCTGCACTTGACATAACTGTTACCCTCCAACCGTAGATATGCATAACTACATACATCACTAAGGTAACCCCTTAGTTCGCCCCTTCCCAGGATTTCCTTTACGCACCCCAGAGCCTAACGACTTACCTCTATCACCACCCCACGTTGTTTATACCACCAAGTTGCACTCCTCTTTGCACTGCAGCATACACAAGAGCTACTCCAGAATACACCTTCCCACACACACATTCTCAGTCATATTGTAACATCCACAACAATATCATGTCTCGATTCCAAAGAAAACCAATGGGACAGGACGACTATATCTCCACGCCAATCACCCAAGGCATAAGCACACTCCCACAAATCTCCCGCAATGTAGGAACAATATTATCCTATATTATTGAATTAGGGTACCCACGTCATCCAAAACCGCGCTGCTTGACACTAGTACCTCTTCACACAACTATACAACACTTATCCTTTCCAATAACTTCCATGACACGGCACAATCATAACCTCTACAGCACCCAGTCCCAACACACCCTGTCTATGCTTCCCGAAAGCATTTCCGTTCGAACCCCCTGTCACGAATAAGTACCCACTCAATCCTAACACCAGGATCGAACCAATGACAACTATTTACATTTCCATTCAAAACTTCATAACCAAATTTCCTTCTTTTCTTTTTCCTTTTCCCTGTTTCCACCTCTCAACACAACCCGCTGGTCAAAACCTACCATCAACACTTTTCTCAACCTGTTTCGATTTAGTCATTTTTTTCCCCATTTTCTCCCTCTTCCTTTTCCCTAAGAAACTTGAAATCAATTCAAAACATGGGCTCATATTATTTACACTTTTGTACAAGTTGACAGAAATGTGCACAAGACAACGCCACCCTTAACACTACACTACTATCACCTTAACTAACTCCACATACCTGCTACAACACAGAACGACGACAACTGCGGCTGGCCACCCCAGCACCTGAACCTCAGGGTCGCAGCACACAGAAACACCGACAACTGCTCGACCAAGAGCAAAACGCTCACGAGGGTCGGCTCACCATGTCGACCGAAGTCAGACCCACAGCGCAAACGCTGGCACCAGGACGAGAGCCCAACTGCTCTTCACCAAGGATTTTGACCGAAGTGCTAGCCACCCGGCCCCACCAAACTTTAATGCTTGATGACTCAGCACTCACTCCTTGCTGAGTTTTGAACTCTACATAAACCGCACGTGAAACGGGACTCCACGCAGACCACACGAAACAAAACAGGAGATGGAAGGCTAACCCCCTCTCTCCCCACACTTATCCTTTCCCTGCCTGCGCATGGTAGCACACGCACACCCAATATATGAATGGAACGTACAGGTATCCAACACCCCCCACCATCCTTCCTGAACCCAACAACTACCATATATGGCCCGGTAAGTCTACACCCCATCGTGGAATGATGCTACGGATAGATACAGAGCCGTCGGCGCGTCTGTACGATTTCCACGCTGATACAGATCGGTGACACATTTATATGTAGATTTGAACTTGTTCTGCACAGTTTACGGCTTGTAAGACAGAAATAAGTCATTCAATCTTCTGGTATCATAATCTGATCTTTTGGAAGTCGCCGGGGGGGGCATATTGTGCACACGTGGATTTAAAGCCCACAGAGCGACACTTGACATGAACCATTTAACCGTCGACACAGACTCAAAGCATAAATACTTGACAAACACTTTTCTTTCCTTTGTAACCTTGGGTCAGATGTGAACATTTTTCGTTCTAGAGAGTGCAAGCAATCGCTTGTTAACTGAGCAGGACAGAATGAATGAGCGTTTAAGAAAAGAGAGAGAGAGAGAGAGAGAGAGAGAGAGAGAGAGGGAGGCGGGGAGGGGGGTGGAAGGGGGGGGGGAAGAAGAGAACATGTTGACAATCTTTGCAAAAAAAAAAAATCTCGTTTTCTGAGTTTATTTCCTTCCTTCGTTTTCTTTCATTCACGATGTTTGCTCGTTGGCTTTATTCCAGTTTGAACGATGAAGGAGTGTGGAAGTTAGGCTTACAGAAATACTGCCATTACATCTTTACACACTGTCCACCTTTTTGTGTGTGAAGGAATCGCGCTTGTATATGAAGTGCACGTGTACCTTCGGAACAAAGAACTACGGTCCTCGTTCGTAAATGAAGGGATCAGATTCCACTCAGATATATAGCGTATGTGTATTTTTGAAGAAAGATTTATGGTTCATGTAGTAAATGAAAGGATTTCTTTCGGATATGTCGTGCACGTGTACCTTTGAACAAAAAACCGCGGGCACGTGTACTTAGAACAAGTATGATCCATGTACAGTAAATGAACGGATTCCGCTTAGATATGTCGTGCACGTGTACTTTAGAACAAAGAACTTTGGTACATGGTACGAAAAGGAAATGTCCGTGCGGTGCACATGTACCTGTATACAAGCACTTTATTGACAGTGACACAATCCCTCGAATAGAGTCGTCTGTCTTGTGTGTATCCCAGCCGACAAC
>CM065730.1:46323231-46333231 GCA_033310375.1 Conus canariensis
ACACACACACACACAAAAACCCAACATTTTTTTTTTTTTTTAACATGTTATAGAAATGATTAAAAACACGATAAAATGAGTTACTGGTACGACTGAAAAAAAAGCAACAGAAAACAAAGACCAACAGAGGAGGAAGAGAGATGGAGGCTCGGGGGTGGGCGTGAGTGAGGGGAGGGCACGAAGGTTGTGGTGGTGGGGTAGGAGAGTGGAAGCCAAACTATGGAGGATACAGCACCATGCTCTTAGAAATGTCCGTGGTTCCTTAAAGTTGTATATGGCAGTCGACATACACGGTTCTTGCATTAATTTGCGTTTTTACATTTGTCACAACGTAAACCACACACACCAAAAAATGATTCCTGCAAAAGCTGAGAGATTTTGTCCAAGAAACACAATGCCTGTTAAAAAAAGTCTTCTCCAGGCTCAAGAAACGGAACCCAACGTTCGTTTGACAGTTTTTCAAGGTTCTTGTGCCGTAACACTATTCCAAACCATCTTTTTTTTTTTTTTTTTTTTTTTTTTTACAAACAGTTGATTATTTTTCTGACAAACAATTGATTGGTACTTACTATGATTGTTCACTGAAAGCTGTTCTTGAATTTTTTTTCCTCGACAAAAAGGCAAATGTGTATAACTTTTTTTCTTTAATTTGATTGAAGTATAGGAGAATGTAAGACACTTATACTCTGATTTCAGCAACGAAATCTGTACGTGTGGATAGTGGACTTTTTGTTTTCAAGGAGTTGCTCTCTTATATAAAGTGCATCGAGGTTAAAATCAACAACAGTAAAAACAACAACAACAACAACAACAGGAGGAGGACGCTGAATACAACAATGAGAGGGACTTATGCCATCATATTTAGCCATCCAATTTGATATCACAGAAGAAAAAAAAATCGCTGACTGTGCTTGATATTGCCTTCTCAAAGTATGCACGAAAATTTCGCTTTCTCACATTTTTTTCCCCCACACATTTCTGCTGCTACGAATTTAGAGTGTGCCCACAATTGTGTATACAGCTTGAAACATCAACACCACTCAAAGATGCGAATGTCATCACAGTTATACATGATGCTCAAACATCCCTAGGATGCAAGGCTGTAAATCTCCAGACAGCTGGGTACACGGCTCAAAGCATCCACTTTATACAAACAGTTTTATGACGTAGACATTTTGTCACAGTCGTGAATAAAGCTTCAAATTTCTCACACTTTGCAAAGATGTAACTTTTCATAATCGCACATACAGCTGTCAACATCTGCATTCTTGCAAATATGTAAAACTGCTCACAATTGTGTGTAGGGCTGTCATGACAAGTGATTCGATGTGTGTCATGAACGGAATTGGAACATGTATTTGATGTGATGATGGTGTCGTGACTAGTGATTCGATGTGTGTCATGAACGGAATTGGAACATGTATTTGATGTAATGATGGTGTCATGACTGGTGATTCGATGTGTGTCATGAACGGGATTGGAACATGTATTTAATATGATGATGTTCATAAAAATATGGATAAATGTTTTGGTGAATATTTGCACTTGTGGTGTAGGACCACGCTGTTTGTAAAGCTGTGTGAATAAAATCAAATTATGGTGAGACACCACGTAAGTGAACATCATTTGGATTGGCTAAGACGCTGTAGGTTTGAATGAGTGAAGCTCACGTTTGTGTGACTGAGTGAATAACAATTTTTTAATCAGACCTGGGGATGGTTTGGACAAGAGCAGAAGCCGGATTCTTCTAGTTAACCCTTGTGGGGTTAAGGGACTTTAACTCCCTTTTGCGTCTAGCTTGTAGTATTGCCTGTTGGGCAGAACAACCCTTGGGGGGTTGTGAAAGTAGGACTTGGGGTCCTGTGGCCTGTGAGAGGTCAGCGATGCCCTGTGACCTGTGAGAGGTCAGCGATGTCCTGTGACCTGTGAGGTCGGAATGTAATCACAGGCAGAAGTCTGCTAGGGCATTAACTTAGTGCTTGTTCCCTAGAGAACACCTCAGCGTCCGAGCCTTGAGCGGCAGCCTCCTCTGAACGGTCTGGAAGAAGATGTCTTACCCAGGAACATTTAGTATTGACTGGAGTCATAGTATAACAGAATGACAGTGGAAAAGAAGAAAGTATGTTGTCATAATATATTAATTGGGAAAGACGTGACTGGAATGTCATGAAATACTGATTTGATTTATATATGTATTCATTTCGATTTTGATAAAAACAAAGCTTTCGCCTGTTAGCGTTCCTCTGAATGAGTGGAGTAGGTACGTGTGCATGGAGTTAGCATGATGATTTCGTGACCGAGAGCGTGCGAACGCGGTGTGTGACAATGGCTTCAAACATCAAAAAAAAAAAAACAAAAAAAAACAACAACAACAACACACACAACAAAAAACGATATAGAGATGCCAAACTTATCACTATAATTGTGCATACAACTCAAAGTATCCACCTTCTGCAAAGATGTGAAACTTCACACAATTGTATATATGGCTTTAACACATCCAAGGAATGCAGACATGTGAAACTCACAATTATACAAATATGGCTTCAAACATCCACAGTATGCGAAGATGTAAAGACTTGTCACGATATTGCAGACACCTTAAAACATCCACACAATGCAAAGGTATGGAACTTCTAACAGCTGTTCATACGCATTCAAACATCAGCAAAAAAAATGCAAAGATGAAAAACAACTCACAGTAATGGATATAGCTTAAAACATTGACATTATGGAAAGATATAGAACCTCTCACAGCTGTTAACACGGCTTCAAGCACCTGCAAAATGCAGAGATGTAAAACGTCTCAAAATTATGGATTCTTCTTAAAACATTCATCATTACATACAGATGTAAAACTACCGACAGTTATAACTTTAACCATACACATTATGCTCAGCTGTAAAACATCACAAAGTTACAGGCATAGCTTAAACATCCGCATTAAGCAAAGATACGAAACCTCTCTCAAAGATTCGAAACTTTTCACAGTCGTGAATGCAGCTTCCAACATCCACAGAATGCACGTTATGAAAGTCTCACAATTGTGCACATGGCCTTAAGCGTCCACACCTGGCAAGGATGTCAAAATTCCCCAAATTGTGAACAGAGCTAATAGCATCCACACTATGAATACGAAAAATCAGCTTCCACCCCATCTCGTCCCCAACTCCTCCCCCCCCTCCCCCCCGCGCGCGCACACACACACATGGACACACACATACACACATACGTGCGCGCGCGCGCGCACACACACACACACACACACACACACACACACATGGACACACACACATACGCACGCACACACACACACACACACACACACACACACATGGACACACACACACATACGCGCGCGCGCGCACACACACACACACACACGCGCGCACGCGCGCACGCACGCACGCACGCACGCACGCGCACGCACGCACACACGCACGCACGGACGTACGCACGGACGCACGCACGCACGCCCCCCCCCCCCCCCCCCCCCCACACACACACACTTTCCCACGACGAAATAGGACGGAGTTTTCGATTCCGGCAAAAAAAAAAAAGAAAAAAAAGTGACCTTAAGTTCTTGTGTGTGTGTGTGTGTGTGTGTGTGTGTGTGTGTGTGTGTGTGTGTGTGTGTGTGTGTGTGTCTCGAAGCATTTCGTTACTGATCAATGATGTGTATATGCATGCACAAATGATCAAACCGAAGCAGCAACAAGCAAATAGCTCACGGATGGACGTTAAGCTTTCCCCCCCCCCCCCCCCCCCCATCACTTGTGAATGGCATAACCAATGTTCCCTCACCACGCCGTTTGTTGCCAGAGCCTGGCCACTATGCTGAGAGGAATGGCGATATGGCAGCACTGCGTGAAATATGCATGGAATCAGTTCGCATGGTGTATGGAACCAAAACAGATCTGCAAGACTGTGCAGTTGTTGTTGTAGTAGAATCTCTCTCTCTCTCTCTCTCTCTCTCTCTCTCTCTCTCTCTCTCTCTCTCTCTCTCTCTCTCTCAATAAATTAATGAACAGATAAACACACACACAGACACACAGACACCCACCCACCCACCCACCCACACGTACACGCTTACATATCTAGTTTATATAAATCTATATATTAATGTATAAACGTACACAAATACAAACACAATAAATGAACACAAACTGACACACTCACAGGTACTTAAAAATTGTTTTTAAAGCTTTTGAGCGGCACCATCAGAATAATAACTGACAGCATATAGATATATCATTCTTGTACGATATGTGTGACGTGTGCCAGAGTGTGATAAATTAATCACACTATAAACAAACGGATGATATGTGAAAACTGTCACTGTAGTGAACAGGCCCAGATACGAACACGATCACATGGTACACACACACACACACACACACACACACACACACACACACACACACACACACACACACACACGTGCGCGCGCGCGCGTACACACACACACACACACAAAGAGAGAGAGAGAGAGAGAGAGAGAGAGAGAGAGAGAGAGAGAGAGAGAGAGAGAGAGAGAGTTTTTGTAGGCAGACAATGTGCACCAAAATTTGTGTACGGTGATGCTGAACTAACCGAACAGCAGTGTCCAACAGACACCGTGCTCGTGTGCCCCTCCCCCCCTCCTCTTCTTCTCTACCCACCCAAGTTCCCCTTTCCACCACCACCCTCACTAATGACCACAACCCCCCCCCCCCCCCGAAAAAAAAAAAAAAGCAGTTACCGTTACGCCTCCTGCCAGATACTGAGACACCATTTCCTTTCTCTTGCTTGTGTGTATTGAGCGTGGGCCGGGTCAAGTTTTTCGTGGCTATTTATTATGCATAAAAAAAAAAGTGAGTGGCGCAATTAACCACAAATGGCTGGCCAGGAAATGCACGCAGTGTGTGTGTGTGTGTGTGTGTGTGTGTGTGTGTGTGTGTGTGTGTGTGTGGTGTGTGTGTGCGTGCGTGCGTGTGTGTGTGTGTGTGCGTGCGTGTGTGAGCGTGCGTGCGCACGCGCGCACACGCGCGCGCGTTTGTATGTGTGTGTGTGCGTGCGGGTGTGTGTGCGTGTGTGAGTGCGTGTGCGTACGCGCACGCGCGCGTTTGTGTGTGTGTTTGTGAGTGAGTGAACGCGCGCGCGCCCGCGTGTGTATATGTGTGTGGTTGTGTGTGTGTGTGTGTGTGTGTGTGTGTGTGTGTGTGTGTGTGTGCGTGCGTGCGTGCGTGCGTGCGTGCGTGCGTGCGTGCGTTATTGTTTTTCAAGCGAATGTACTTGCACGTTCATCGCTTTGAAACAAAACAGTCATGACATTTCTTCATGACTTTACCACGTGGGTATTTAAGACTTTGGGCCCCACACGGAGTGTCTCTGTGACAGAACCGTCTTTGTTGGTTTCCCTGAGCACGAAGGGATATACCTTGGTCAGAGATGTACAGGGCACACGCACCTTCCCGCCATAGTAGTACTTCTGGTTGGTCTTGTGGTTGTACTCCCCCGTAATGCACTCGCTGACGTCATGACTGGCGTCCACCAACAGCGGCAGATTGTTGGGTACGGGCACCCTACGGTCTTCGAACAGACCCAGCCGGAGAGGGAAGATGTCCGGTTTCTTGTGGACCAGGTCGTGTTTAAGACCTTGTGTCACGGCCCAGACGAAATCGGCGTCTTCGTTGAAGAAGAAGATGTCCAGGTAGGGGAATTTGAAAGGCTTGTCCGGGAAGGACATGGACGTGTTGAGGTAGAACTTCCACTGGGACATTCTCGGCGCGTACAGTTCAAAGCCGGGGAGGGAGGAAAGCAGCGCGTGAAGCGTTCTCCACTGTGACGCGCTGACGACGATGTCGATGTCGTCATCCCAGGGGATCATCCCGTGATGACGTCGAACTCCCATCAGCGAGGCTTCTAGCAAGAAGTAGGTCACGCCCGCCTCCTGACACACGTGGGAAAAGACGTCAAAGGCCAAGAGCAGGTCAGCCTTCTCCTGCTGAGTCAAGATGGGCCGAAACGTCAACAGCATCTCCGCGTTCTTTTTGACGGCAGGGTCCCTGAAAGACAGCGACTTCAAAGCTTCCACCTCTTGGAAGTACTCCGGGTAAAACTCTTTGCGGGGCCGCTTTGCCAGCCCAGACAGAAACGTCTGGATGTTGATGTAGCTCAGATGCCCCGCAGAGCCGCCATGGTCACGGTATTCCGGTCTGACTTGGAAGAATTTCCCCAGAATCTTCTGCTTCTCCTGGACGTCGTTCAGCTCCTTGAGGTCGAAGTCCTGCACGTCAGCGATGACGCGCACAACATGCATTAAATCGGCCTCTTTCCAGGCGTCGGGAACGAAAACCACCAGCCAGAGGTACACGCTGGAGATGGACAGGAAGAGAGCCAAACATTTGAGGTATCTTCTTCTTCTGGGCTTCATCCAGCAGGCCAGGAGGGAAGCCAGTGGAGAGTTCAGTGAGGAGGACTTTTCCATGGCGATCTGAACAGAGAACCAGATCAGACATTACATGACTGCCTTTGTGCTGGCTAGGTTTGTCCATATATAGGCCTGTGACAGGGATGCCAAAGATGAAGGAGAAGAAGAAGAAGAAGAAAGGGAAGGAGGAGGAGGAGGAGGAGGAGGAGGAGGAGGAGAGAAGAAGAAGAAGAAGAAGAAGAAGAAGAAGAAGAAGAAGAAGAAGAAGAAAAGAGAACAATAGCGGAGGAGGAGGAGAAGGAGGAGGAGGAGAAGGAGGAAGAGGAGAAGGAGAATAAAAAAAACAAAACAAAAAAAAAACAACAACAACCAAATACCTCCCGCCTCTTTCGTTTGAGGCATGTTGAGGATGGTTTCCAATGAAACTTTTCCAGTAAACAATAAACAGTCCTTCCTTCCTTACACGCAGTTTTTTTTTCAGGTACAAAGAATTCCAACAGAAAGGAAATGTTCGCCATTTTAAATGTCTCCAATTTGATTAAAAACGAAATCAAGCAAAAAAAGAAGAAAAAAAACGACAACCCCCCCCCCCCCCAACAAAAAACAATGTCACACACACACACACACACACACACACACACACACACACACACACACACACACACACAACATCGTGACTGGAAAATAAGCAAAACTGAAGTCAAAATCTAACACAATGTATGAAATATTAAGTACGTATACCTGAACCTTAACTATCCTTGTCCCTCTCCCATGATACGGATAATCTACTCAATAAAGGCCATGTCCCCCTTATGAAATGGGTGGTTTGAAAAAAAAAATCGTAAACACAGTCGATTTCCATAATCAAAACGAAAGAGGGGAAAAAAGAGGAATTGACCATTAATATCACATGCAATATACAGATCGAATCCATAATGCTTTGTACAAATAAGCAGCAAAGTGTTTGACAACAACTTCGTACGTAGATGAATATAACTCTAAACGACAAAGACTGTTCCTAAGAGTTCGGAGCATTTGCTCGTTTCCGAGACCATTCAAAACAGGACAACAAAACAGAAAACAAAATTCATTTTCAAACGCACTCTGACGTCAGGGAGAAATAGGGTCACGTTCATGATACAGTTTGAAACGACGATCCCATATCTCGATTTGGTCATGACATATTTCAAAAAGTTCATTTCCAATGATAGGTCATTATGTTAGAATATATCCGAGCAATTAACCTGACCAAATTGATTTAGCCTGATCTGACAGCCTCTTGGATGTGAATATTCCATACTAGCCATCTGACATCTGTCGCTGAATCTGAAGTGAAAACACACACACACACACACACACACACACACACACACACACACACACACACACATATATATATATATATACAGAGAGAGAGAGAGATCCAAGTAAAGGTTGTTCTGTACAATTCTTAGCCACTTACAATGCTTGGGTTATTGAACAGCAGAGCTGACCACTCAGACTGTTCCACATCTTTTGATCTCCCTTGTATCCTTGAATGGATCCTCAAGCATAGGCTCAAAGATTGTCCCCTACATCTTATACTGTGTGCATAATGCTTTTAGTCTTTCAGCAACTTTTTTCCTCTCCACACTTTCGTTTTGTTCCATTTTGCTACCCTTCGCTGGCTGCTTCGGGGTGCTGTTGCATTCTCTTTTGAACCCTTGGTGGTGAGAACACCACATAATTATGGACTGTGGTGTGTCTCTGTTTGACACCAAGAGCACGGACACAATCGGTCGTGTCTCCCTGATGAGTCCGATCCAGGGGGCGAAAGGCCTAGGAGCAGGCAATACAAATAGATGTGCCTTCGAGAGGGATTGCGATGGTTCCCTCAGGCGGCTAGTGAAGGGTTTCTCATATTTATAATATATTCCCCCTATTATCTTCATCTTCAATTTTTTTTTTTAAGTTCAAATCTTTGCCAAGTCATTACTATAATGACTGAAGAATTGTTAGCCTGCACTTGTTTTCCCTCACTACTTAATTGTTCAGCATTATATATATATATAAAGCCGACGACAACAACAAGACAAACACGAGCAAGTAAACAAAGAAATACGATTATATTATATTGGGTATTTATATAGCGCTTATCCTCGATCACAGACCAAACTCTAAGCGCTTTACAATAAACACACTACCTCACTCACTCATCGGGCTGCCTACCCAGGTAGAGCCGGCCGAAGAGCAGCCTACTGGCGCTCATTCAGTCGTTTCCCGTACCGTTCAAATATCAGTCACTCATTTTCATTTATCCGTATCGTTCAAATATCAGTCACTCATTTTCATTTATTCCTCCAGTTTCTCACATAGGATGCATACGATGTTTTATACGTGTCCTCCATTTCCACCGGTACACAATGGCACACGATAACAGTAAGTGACAATTTTTGTGGCTTGGAAAGAAATACCAGGCGGCTATCTTCAATCTACATCAATTTTGCCATGGCAGCGGGGAACCCCGCTGCTCTTTTTCGATTTCCAACTGCCGTGGGTTCTTTAACGTGTGCAGGGGGGCGGGAAGGCACACGGGTCCGACTCGCTTATAGTCCCCATCGATGGACTTGACGTTCAGTTCGATTTGTCATTCAAACTGGGAAAGAAAGGGTGAGAAAGGCAGGGCTCGAACCCACGCATTTCTCACACGTTGGATTAGCAGGCGAACGTCTTAACCACTCTGCCACCTTTCTTCCGATTGGTAACACACTCTACATACAACTCTATGATGCCCCGTCTGTCTGTCTGTCTGTCTGTCTCTCTCTCTTTGGGAAAATCTGAAAGAAAAGAAAATAATTAAGTATTAAGTCTTTTGTTTCATTTATGTTGTTCTCTTTGTATAAGCAACACATTATCAGTGTGAGTGCCGGTACACCACACATTAGAACATTAACAAACCCAGACATTTTGTATCAAACACCAAAATACTAAAATCAGCAAGACTATGTCCATTTGTAAGAGAACATACAGACTACGCATGGTATGTAAGGGACTGCTTGGAGAAAAAAAGGGGGAAAAAAGCAAGAAAAAAAAAAGCTAGTAGTGGAAATTACTTTTGTTTTTGTTTTGCTTTTTGTATTTTTTTGGCAGATGAAGAGGACAGTGTGAAGCACCAAAAATTGAAGAGGTGGATTTTGGCCTTAGGGGGAAAAAGACAACAACAACAAAAAAAAACAACAACAAAGAAATAGTCACGTGCTCTACACTCTGAACGAACCTATCCCCAAACCAAGATCGTGTAGTTAAACGTTCAGATGTATCACCCTATTTACTTCGCCCCTGTCATTTAAATCATATAAAATATTATGAGCCCTCTTCGCCAGTCTCGAATTCCCCCCCCCCCCCCGCCCTAACCCCCGTCTCGGCAAGTAATGCATACATCTACTCATAGAACTCGAAGATATTTAAAACCTGTTTGTCTCATCATGAATTAGCAAGTAATGGATGCATCTACTCATAGAACTGAAAAATATTCAAAACCTGTTTGTCCCATTATGAATTGAAACTACGTGGTGTTTGTATTAATACCCCAAAGAATGCCTTCAAGAA
>CM065730.1:46338231-46340731 GCA_033310375.1 Conus canariensis
TGTGTTTTTATGGTGCATGGAGAAAAAAATTATGGCGTTACACAGTTAGAAAAGGTGATCCCTCTAACCTCTAGGCCTTTAGGAGTAACTACGGGGAACAAACGTTACGGCGTTACACCATGAGAAAAGATTTCCTTCCCAGCATCCGCCCTTGGAGAGTAAACGTGGGGAAAAAAAAGTATGACGTTACACAATGAGAAAAAAATAGAGTTTTCTGTATCACCTCTGGTCCCTAGGGAATAAACAAGGGGAGCAAATATTATGGCATTAGACCATGAGAAAAGATTTCCTTTTTGATCTCTATCCCTTTGAGAATAAACCATGGGGAACACAAATTATGGCAGTATACTATAAGAACATATTTTCTTCCAAACCTCCAGCCCATGGAGATCAAACGCGGGGAACAAAAATTATGGGGTTACACAATGAGAAAAGGTTCTCTGTCTGCCCTCTGGTCCATACAAAGTAAACATAGGGAACAAAATTCATGACATTACGTAATAAGAAAGGTTTCCTTTCTAACTTCTAGCCCTTAGAGGGTGAACATGGGGGACAACAATCATGACATTGCAAAATGAGAGCTGGTTTTCTGTCTAACCTCTGACCCTTTGAGAGTAAACATGAGAACAAAAGTTATGAAGATACACAATGAAAAAAAAGTTTTTTCCTCCTAATCTCTAGCCCTTAGAGAGTAACACGAGGAACGAAAATATGACATTACACAATGAGAAAAGGTTTTCTGTTTAAACCTCTAACCCTTCCCTTAGACAGCAAATATGGGGAACAAATTTATGGCGTTACACAACTAGAAAAGATGTCCTTTTCTAACCTCTAGCCCTTGGAAAGTAACCACGGGAGTAAGAATTATGGCGTCACACTTTGGAAAAAGATTTTCCTTCCCAGCCTCTATAACCATAGAGAGTAAACACGGGCAACACAAATTATGGCATTAGGCATTGCAGAAAGGTTCTTTGTCTTATGTCTGGTCCTTACAGAGCGAACATAGGGAGCCAATTTCTTATCTAACCTCCAGCCCTTAGGGAGTAAATATGGGGAGCAAGTGTTATGGCGTCAAACGATTAAAACAGATTTCTTTTCCAACCTCAACCCTTTAGAAAGAAAACACGGCGAGCAAGACTTATGGCGTTACACTTTAAGAAAAGGTGCCTTTCTAACCTTTGACCCTTACAGAGTAAACCTGGGGAACAAACATTATGGGGTTATAACACACAAGAGGAAAGGTTTTCTTTTTAATCTCCCGCCCATGGACAGCGCTTTCTGTCAAACAGAGGACGCTACTGAATTTGGAACCTATGGTTAAAAGAACAATGGCTGAACGTCATTGCAAAACGCAGATTTCTGTTATCACTTTTAGCCCCCAGTGACAACATCAATTTGGTTTGGAAGATGAGTTGGAATTTCAGGGGAAAGAAGCTGAATTAGAAGTTAATTTATGGATGCTTCCCCTTTGCTTTTCATCCTCGTCACCGTTACTTGTCAATGCTGCTAGTGTGTGTCTGACTACACGATTCACCAAATTACAGGAACTTTTCTTGCGATCGGTGGGAAGAACAATCAGGATTTACCAAGTTGCTCGCCAATGGAATTTAACATGCTTGTATCTAAAATGAAACGGAGGTTTAACGGAAAGAAACTGAACCTGAGATCGAGTTGTTTAAACATCGTCTTTGTTTCTCATCTGTCTCTTTACACACACACACACACACACACACACACACACACACACACACACACACACACACTCACACACATACACAGACAAAAAGACACACACACAAATACACACACACGCACACACACGCACACACACACACACACACACACACACACACACACACACACACACACACACACACACACACTTTCGCACACGTGAAAGCTTCATAAGTAATGACAAAACAAATCGATGCCAAGATTGATGTAACCATCCCGAAACAGGAGAGGCACCCAGATTTTCTATTTTCTAAATATATTTCTGTATTATGCTTTTATTACCTTAACCTTCACTATCGTTGTTCGCAGTATCATTCAGTAATACTATTGCTAGTATTGATACTACCACCACTAGCATTGACATCACCATCGACTTCGCCTCTGGGACTGTTGCCACGGCAACCCTGCTGTTTAAGAATCCTCTAACCCACTCTCCTTTCTCCCATACCCATTGACACCAAGATTGGTAGTAATCTTTTTTTTTTTTTTCTCAATAATTTGACCATTATTAGTATTCCTATCAGTAATATTATTATCATCATTACGACTTTGACTCACACACTATTTCCCTTCCGACAGCCTCGTTCTCATTCAACGCCTTCTTCCTTGCGCTGAACTCTGAAGCGATCTGAAGCGATCAAAGCTAAGTGAATTTTCGTTATTTTATTCGTTTGTTTCTCACCTGACGAAGACCTAAGAGGTCGAAACGCGTTGTGTTTTGTCTTGTGACTCGTTTGTCCACGTTTCTCTGGGCGGTTCGCTAACA
>CM065730.1:46345731-46378231 GCA_033310375.1 Conus canariensis
TGCAAAGTTCACACAACCTATATGGCCCTGTTACGTAATCGTCATGATTCTCGTTCATCTTCAAAAACAAGTCCATGTCTTCCGTGACCTTCATACCCTGCTCTCGTGAGAGACAGACTCACCTTTTTATCTGTCCACCACACCCACACCTGCGATAAAACTTTTCAGAGTCAACCAGCGGCCGTGGTGGTGAAGTTAGCGTCGCGGATGGCGGACTGGGAGGTCGTGGGTTCGATTCTCATCAAAGAAACTTACTAGTGATTTTTTTGGTGGTCCTTACAGGCCTCTACCCAGAATTGAGTTCGCTGTGTGCTGAGTCCAGAAGACTGGAACCTTTACAGCTGAGTTTTGTCCACGTCATAAATGCCATTCTGAGAGTGTTGTTGGAATTTCCGGAACAACTCTGCAGGTGTCTGCATCTCTCGGGCCTGGTTGACGCCGGGATATATCATAAAAGTTAGCGAGGACTAGAGTTCTGTCATGTGATCTCAGACCTGAGTGTCTCTCCGTAGCATCATTTTTTGTTTTAACCATCCTTAACCCCATCGACCGGCACAAACATGTCTGGAATTAAATTCTGTGGCCCTTCATTTCCATGCCCTGTTCTCAAGACTAACTCAGTTTCGATTTTCTCCTCACGTCATTGCCCTTGGTGAGTTCGTTGCCGAGGTTGCCAGTTTTGGCGAGTTCATGGGGACGGTCTTTGGTGGTGGTACCCTGGTCCGGGAACCTGAGTGACGTTTTGGGCCAGCAGGCCACATACCTAGGTCCACGGGGAAGGAATAGTCGCCATATGTGACTGCATCATTTTGGATCGGCTTTAATTTAACCGGTCACTTTTTGTGGTACCTCCCTGAAATTTTGTCAAGGAGACAACAAGTCAGTGAACTGAGGAAATCTCACAAACGGAGAGGTAAACAAGCAAGCAGAGTGCACCGCATGCTTCGGTTCAAGCGGCATCGTGCTGTGACAGAAATATTACATTTATTATTATTATTAAGAGTACTTATGTAGCGCCTATCCTCGGTTAGAGACCAAGCTCTAAGCGCTTTACAATTCGCATTCTCGTTTACACAACGGGCAGCCCACCTGGGTGGAGCCGACTGAAGAGTTGCCTGCTGGTGCTTCAGTCAGTCGTTTCCCGTGTCATCCAGTCAATATTGTTCATTCAGTTTAACAACTCTTTCATTCTTGCGAGATGTTATGCGTGCATTCACAAACGGAACCTCGGTTTATAGTCTCATTCGAAGGACTATTTAGGAAATGGAGTCAGAACCAATGTTAACTCTGAGGGAAAAATCCCCCTGTACCGAAACGGCCCGGCGGAGATTCGAACCCGCAACCCCAGGATCACCAAGATTACGAGTCAACCGAGCTATTCCGGCACAATGGGCTTTCTGACTGTCCTTCTAACGGATTTTTATAACCCACGTAAACTCCGTTTCATTTCGTTAAGCTGAAAAAAAAGTGTATTGTTACCTAATTTTGAGGGTATGCAAGTGAGCGAAGTGAAGAACAGAAATGAAGGTGCTTATAGCGTTCTGCAGATGACCGTGCCAGTGTCGACGATCTTTGTGCTACGTTCTGATGGTGATGGTGGTGATGGTGATGTGGTGGTGAGGGTGGTGGTGATGGTGATGGTGGTGGTGATGGTGATGGTGATGGTGTTGGTGGTGATGGTGGTGGTGGTGATGCTAATGGTGACGGTGGTGGTGATCGTGATGGTGGTGATGGTGTTGGTGGTGATGGTAGTGGTGGTGATGGTGATGGTGATGGTGATGGTGTTGGTGGGGATGGTGGTGGTGGTGATGCTAATGGCGATGGTTGTGGTGATGGTGGTGGTGATGGTGATGATGATGGTGATGATGGTGGTGATGGTGATGGTGATGGTGTTGGTGGTGATGGTGGTGGTGGTGATGGTGATGGTGATGGTGATGGTGGTGGTGATGGTGGTGGTGATGGTAATGATGGTTGTGGTGGTGATGATGGTGATGGTGGTGGTGGTGATGCTGATGGCGATGGTGGTGGTGATGGTGGTGGTGATGGTGATGATGGTGATGGTGATAATGATGGTGATGGCGGTCTGCGTCACGCGTCACATGAGGCAGTGAAGACTCTGCAGTCAGAACAGTGAGACCTGACCCTGACCCTACCTTTACCAACGGGCCATTTCTTCTTCAACAAACGGCATTAATGTGTGACTTGTCGGTACAGAAAGGTCAGCCAGGATGACATTCTGTAACATGGTGACGTTTTGTGATGGCATGACATTCTGTATTATGGTGACATTCTTTATTATGGTGACATTCTTTATTATGGTGATATTCTGTGTGATGGTGACATTCTGTATTATGGTGACATTCTGTATTATGGTGACACTCTTTATTATGGTGATATTCTGTGTGATGACGACATTCTGTATTATGGTGACATTCTGTATTATGGTGATATTCTTTATTATGGTGACATTCTGTGTGATGGTGACATTCTGTATTATGGTGATATTCTTTATTATGGTGACATTCTGTGTGATGGTGACATTCTGTATTATGGTGACATTCTGTATTATGGTGACATTCTGTATTACGTTTTGTATTATGGTGACATTCTGTATTATGGTGACATTCTGTATTATGGTGATATTCTTTATTATGGTGACATTCTGTGTGATGGTGACATTCTGTATTATGGTGATATTCTTTATTACGGTGATATTCTTTATTATGGCGACATTCTGTGTGATGGTGACATTCTGTATTATGGTGACATTCTGTGTGATGGTGACATTCTGTATTATGTTCTGTATTATGGTGACATTCTGTGTTATGGAGACATTCTGTATTATGGTGACATATTATATTATAGTTAGTTAGTTAGTTGGTGTTTATAGGGTCCAGCGGACTACTAGGAGCCAAATCAGGACCTCAGCTATCATATCTAAGTCTCTAAATACAAATACCCACACTAGTATTAACACATAGCTTAAAATTTATGAGGACAAAAGCACAATTATCTGTTCAACTCCGACGACACCTGTATACATAATTAAAACACTATATTTTATAAAATAAGTTTACCTCTTTCAAAAAAGAAAAAATAAGATCTACTGAAATCTCACGAAAAAGAACTGATAAATCACTGGTGGAAAAGAACTTCTCTCTGATACACATCAAATCAGCACATTCTGTCAAAAAATGATTAACACTGAACAAGCTGTCACACGCAACACACAATGGGGGGTCTTCCCCTCTGAGTATCCAACTGTGCGTTATATAGCTGTGCCCAATATGTAACCGTGACAAAACCGATTCCTCTTTACGGTTACATACCACCGATGGGAAAGGAATAGTTAAATCTGGGCAAATTTTAAACAATTTATTATGAATTTGATTACACCATTCACTCTGCCACAGTTCACGACAATACAAACTAGATTTATGACGTAGATCAGAGTGAGGAACAAACTGCATAGGCCTCCTGGAAAGACTTGCACCGAGAGCTTGTTTGGCTGCTTTGTCCACCACTGAGTTACCATAGATTCCCATGTGGCTGGGGACCCACAAGAAAACTATATGCTTTCCCGAAGAGACAAGCCGAGTATGAAGATCATGAATATCAGCCAAAACTGGATGTGAAACTTCTCTTGTCGATAGAGCCGACGATGCCGACAATGAATCCGATAAAATAAGGAAATCATTCTGATCTGACCTGGACACCGCACTGAGGGCCAGATTTAAAGCCTTTAGTTCAGCAGTATAAACAGACGACCAATCCCGCAATCTTAACAAAGTAGGCTCCTGAAAATTGTTATCACACACAATGGCAGCTGCAGCCCTCTCACCTTTTTTAGAACCATCTGTAAAAATCTTGATAAAATCTTGATAAAGTTCACATTGCCCAAGATAAAGTTGTTTATATGCAGCACTCGAGGTGACCTTTCGAACATATTATATTATGGTGACATTCTGTGCTATAGTGACGCTCTATACCAGGATGACATTCTGTACCGGGGTGACATTCTGTGCTGCGGAGACATTCTGTTCCGTGGTGACATTCAGTATCGCAACATTTCCTCCTAAGACTCACGCTCTTGCAGGCTGCCTCCGCAAATGAGCAATAAATGATTGTCGCCATAACGGGGTTACTAGGTAGTATCTTGCGTCTGCTGGATCGGACCGGACGGTTCATGACAGCATTGGCAAGACTTGGCGGCAACAGCGCAGTGTCTCCTCAGGTGGGTCGCCGCTTGGAGACCTGATCTTGACAGCTGCCAGTAGATCGGTAGCACCGAGGCTACACACGACAGTAAACATGTGGGTGTGACTGTGTGTGGGGTCGGTGGAATAACCAACGTGAGAGCGAGTAGCGAGGTAGCGAGGGTGGGGGGGGGGGGGGGGGGGGGCACCGAAAAGGTGACTGGGGGGAAAACACAAAGGCCACTGTGGTATGAATCACTGGGCTCCAGTTAAGGAAATTACAATGAGAAGCAAGAAAGGAAATATGAACCTGACTTTAAACACAGCAAGTCAACATTCTGAACAGCTCAACAGAAACGAACAGCACAGTGGACAACTTACAGTTTCCTCGTTTCTTTTTCTTCTTTTTCTTCCGTCTTCTTCATTTTTTTTCCAATACGTTCTACAGACGACTCAGTTATGTGGGTCATATCAAACCATCCTCTCCTCTTTTTACCTCTGTCTGTCACTCCAGCTCTCTCCTCTCTAACCTCTCTTTACCTCTGTCTGTCACTCCAGCTCTCTCCTCTCTAACCTCTCTTTACCTCTGTCTGTCACTCCAGCTCTCTCCTCTCTAACCTCTCTTTACCTCTGTCTGTCATTCCAGCTCTCTCCTCTCTAACCTCTCTTTACCTCTGTCTGTCACTCCAGCTCTCTCCTCTCTAACCTCTCTTTACCTCTGTCTGTCGCTCCAGCTCTCTCCTCTCTAACCTCTCTTTACCTCTGTCTGTCACTCCAGCTCTCTCCTCTCTAACCTCTCTTTACCTCTGTCTGTCACTCCAGCTCTCTCCTCTCTAACCTCTCTTTACCTCTGTCTGTCACTCCAGCTCTCTCCTCTCTAACCTCTCTTTACCTCTGTCTGTCACTCCAGCTGTCTCCTCTCTAACCTCTCTATGCCTCTTCTCTCTATCCTTGTCCTCTACCCTCCACCTCTTCTCTCTCTCTCTCTCTCTCTCTCTCTCTCTCTCTCAGTACGTTTTTTTTTTTTTTTTTTTTTACTTCATCCTTATCCTCTCTCCTGTGACTACTATCCTCTCTTCCTTCCACCGCGCGCGCGCGCGCGCGCGCGCGTGTGTGTATGTGTGAAGCCTTGTTCAACTTCATTTCATTCACAAGTTTATTCATTGGTTTTTGCCGCTCTTTCCTCTCTTCCATTTCTTTCCTTCCTTCCTGTCTCCTTTGTATGTTCCTTTCGTGCGTCGTTCATTTCTTTCTTTCTTCCCCCTTCTTCGTGACTCTATACACCTTGCCTGTTTCCACTGACGATACCTTTCTGACGAAGAACTTCGCTTTTCAGTTGATATTCTCTTTGACGCAGCCAGTGAACATTTAGTCTTTTGAACAATATTCTTCAAGTTTAGAGTCAGGCAGTACATATGAAGATATCAAATGGCGTTTCCTCCGTCGATGTATCGCTAGCGGTGCCTGAAAAACCGAGGAAAAAAAAAGAGAAACGAATGAATGAACGAATGCACGAAAGCATAGAAGCAAAAGAAATCCACGTTAAGCCTCTCGCGAAACTGACAAAAAGTTCCCCGCCTGTCTGTCCGTGGCTTTCGTTTTCCGCGTTCTCTCTCTCTCTCTCTCTCTCTCTCTCTCTCTCTCTTCTCTCTCTCTCTCTCTCTCTCTGTCATAAAAAAAAATGAAAACGTTGTAACGAATCTTTCTTTGTATTTATACAAGTCTTTCAAAAGGAGGAGTGATTTGACATGAGCAAATGTGTTTGTTGTGGATGTTCATATTGTGGTGATAAAATATCTTGTTTAAATATGCTATTTATAACTCACCCCCATCAAATGGGGCTGTGGCCTTTTCTTGAATAAATTATCGTTATCGTTATCGTTCTCGTTCTCTCTCTCTCTCTCTCTCTCTCTCTCTCTCTCTCTCTCTCTCTCTCTCTCTCTCTCTCTCGGCGTGGAGGGGTGCGGGGTGGAGGTGTGATTGCAAGCGAAGCAATGCGCACCAACTCACTCAAAATAGAAGTTTGTTATTGAAGTGCAATCATATTGATCTCGCTCGTCTCATAGTGTGAGTGTGTGTGTGTGTGTGTGTGTGTGTGTGTGTGTGTGTGTGTGTGTGTGTGTGTGTGTGTGTGCGTGTGTGCGTGCGTGCGTGCGTGCGCGCGCGTGCGCGTGTGTGTGTGTGTGTGTGTATGTGATGGTAGGGTACATTAATTAAACTGTATGCATGTACTTAAAAAGGTTACTATCTGGGGGAATCACTGTACATGTCTACAAATCTACGTTTATACTCACATACACTCACTTACCACCCCCATCTTCCGCTACCTCTCCTGTCTTCTCTCCTTGCCACTTGTTACACCCCTTCTCTTTCCGTTACATTCCATCATCTGTATCATTGCTTGGCTACTTAGTTATCGATGAGCTTTCTTCTGGTTTACATTCCATCATCTGTATAACTGCTTGGCTACTTAGTTATCGATGAGCTTTCTTCTGCTTTATTGTTTTATTTCATTCCACATTCATATTCATTCATCTAGTCAGTTTGTCTATTTATGTACTGTTTCATTATCATTACTAGTTGCGCATTAATATATCTAGTTCATGTCATTGACTGGTATTGTCTGAGTACTTTGTCTACATTTTACCATTCCTATCATTTGTTTTCTTTGTAACTCTCTCCCTGCATCTTCCACCACTCTGATCCATTGACATCAAAATTTCAAGCATACCCTGTATTTTAATCACAAGTCACTTGTACACATTCTTTCATCTGTATATTCATCTATTCATTTGACCGTTTGTCCGTGAGGTTATTTTCTTCCATTTTTGATTTGGACTTTGGAGACGAACAGGAGAAGCGAAGCTAAGTGGCCACATGTTCTTCTTGTCACTGTCCTAAATGTGATTTGTTTTCACCTGAAGAAGACCCAAGAGGTCGAAATGCATTGTGTCTAGTCCTGTGCTCTGTTTGTCTGTGTCCTTGGCGGTAACTAACCCCCTCTCTTTCGAAATGTTATTTTCTTCCGTCAAAACCTCCATTTAAGTTAACATTTATCTGTACCTTCTCTACATTTTCTTCTAACTCGTTAACTCATGAACGTCTTCATCTCTTCATCCACCCTAACAATTCTGAATTAGTCCCTCTCCTTCTTACTCATTGCTCCACCAACCCCCCCCCCCCCCCCCCCCCCCCGCCACCCGCCGGCCCGTACACTCTCACCCTTTCCTTGTCCAAAACAACCTCCCTTCCCAGTTTCCAAATTCCTTCTTTTCCCTTCTGCTGTTTGTTTGTTTCCTTGTCTTCCGTCTGATACCCTAAATTTCAAAGTAATTCATAAAAAAGATGTTTATTCATGTAAGTTAGGCACGGTTATTTTCTCTAATTTTATAGTAATTCATTAAAAAAAAAGGATGCTTATTCATGTAAGTTAGGCACGGTTATTTTCTCTAATTTCATAGTAATTCATTAAAAAAAAAAGATGTTTATTCATGTAAGTTAGGCACGGTTATTTTCTCTAATTTTATAGTAATTCATTAAAAAAAAAAAGGATGCTTATTCATGTAAGTTAGGCACGGTTATTTTCTCTAATTTCATAGTAATTCATAAAAAAGATGTTTATTCATGTAAGTTGGGCACGGTTATTTTCTATCCGCTTTTTTTTTTTCAAAATGCATTTCTCTCGGAAAGAAAGTTCTCATTATATTTCCCCACACATGAAAGGGAAATATACATTTTATTCACTGCTCAATCACTTATTCGGCGTTTTGTTTGTTTGCTTGTTTGTCTGCCTGTAGGGAAATATACATTTTATTTACTGCTCAATTACTTCTTCGGCGTTTTGTTTGTTTGCTTGTTTGTCTGCCTGTTTTTTTTTTTTTTTTTATTCTTCGTATGTGTTTGTTTTGCCTATAGAAGACTCAGAGATTAAAACGTGTTGCTTTTATATTGTGACTGGTTTGTTGCTTTCGTTTGGAGGTATGGTAACTGGACCCTTCAGATTCGGCAGAATGGTTTTATTTCCTCATTAAGGAAAACCCACAGCAACGAAACAGAACCCTCCCACCAAAATGCCCTATCCGTAAAAATAAAGAAGCAAAGTTTTCGGCAAAGCTCTTTCTGTTTTAGGTGATGAAATGAAATTCATCCCGTGTCACACGCATGTCACAGTCTGCGCAGAATCTGTCCACTAAAGAGGTGTTCTTCATTCCTCTGATTGCATCTATTTCCCTCTACACACACACACACACACACACACACACACACACATGCAAAATCACGCGCGCGCGCACACACACACATACACACAAATGCGGCATTACAGAACGAATACATGATGCCAAAGCCCGTGGAAGGGAGAAAAAAAAAAAGAAAAGAAAGAAAGCAAAAGAACACACACACACACACCACACACACACACACACACACACACACTATATCACACAATACAAGTACATGATGCGAAAGCCTTAGAAAGCGAAGGACGGACGGACGAACGAAGCTACTTACCTCTCTCCTCCCAGAATGAAAGGCACACCTGCCGATCCAGTCAAGTCGCTTGATCAATCTGGGTCCAGGCAGCTAGCAAGCCAGCGCGTGCGTGTGGTTTCACTGTCTGCGTGCTTGCGTGCGTACTTGTGCGTGCGTGTGTGTGTGTGTGTGTGTGTGTGTGTGTGTGGTATCACTCTGTGTATGTGTGTGCGATCTCGAAGGCATGCAGCCGTGAAAGGAGTTCCAGCGATAACTCCATGTCGCTCACTTTGGTTGGCGCCGATACGTGAATTGGCTTAACCCGCTTCGCCTTGCCAAAGTGCCTCAACTCTTGACAGCCCTTCTCATCAGCTCCGTCCCGATGTTCTTTTCTCTTGACGATCTAATGGTGTGGCTGCTCAATGGGTAGACACACCGCCAGCCCCTCGACACGGATGGCCGCTTTGCATTGACGTCGCTCGTTTTGCGTACGCTGCGCGCGCCTTGAACTAGAAAAGGGAGGGGTGGGGGGTGGGGATGCTGACGAAAAGACCAGGTTCAGTGTCACGCTCTCGTTTCACTCAAAACTCAAACGCTCATGTTTAAACTGAAGTCTGGAGGTATACAGTGAACACTATAGCCTAAACAAAGACAGCAAACGGGTAGTGTCTCGCTTCGTAGTCCCTCTGTTTGACGAAGGCCCGTGTTTATCAAGTTTTGAAGCACACACACGCTGGTTCACAAGCGGGGCGTGGTGGGGGCAAAGTCTACGTGCAAGGGGCAGGCCGCCCGCGCTGAACTACAGACATGAAGAAGCTGGCGTATGTGGTTTACCTGAGAGGGCAGGTCAGCTGATTGAACACGTCTCTCACCTCGAGAAAGTTAGATACGGGTAGTGTGTCTTTGTTTTCACA
Source organism: Conus canariensis (assembly GCA_033310375.1). Lineage (NCBI taxonomy): Eukaryota > Metazoa > Mollusca > Gastropoda > Neogastropoda > Conidae > Conus > Conus canariensis. The sequence goes on from CM065730.1 coordinate 46,355,312, forward strand.
GTGAGGGAATTGTTGTTCAGTTGCCTTGACTTGCTCTGTCAAGTAACCACACACGCCAGCTTCTTTTTGCTTGCAGCTCATCTAGACCGGCCAACTACATCATGTGCACGTGGGCTTTGCCCGCATGTCAACCACCGTGTGTGTGTGTGTGTGTGTGTGGTGTGTGTGTGTGTGTGTGTGTGTGTGTGTGTATGTGTGTGTGTGTGTGTGTGTGTGTGTGTGTGTGTGTATGTGTGTGTGTGTGTGTGTGTGTGTGTGTGTGTGTGTGTGTGTGTGTGTGTGCTTCAAATTTTATAAAATGAGAGAGAACGAACGAACAAAATTTTATTTTACCAGGGTAATGAGATAAGCAAACTGCGCATGCTTTTTCCCACCCAGCCCTGGGATTAAAAGAGAAGAGAGAGAGAGAGAGAGAGAGAGAGAGAGAGAGAGAGGAATGCTGCTTATAGCCCAGCCGACTGCAAAGAGTCATATCGGGGCTGCCACTGCGTCCAAGTCAACTTACAAGTCATAAAAAAAAACTAATTCACAGAACCCTTTAAAATACATCTTCTAAAAACACTGGAAATTTCGTTAAAAATCTTTCTTCCGTAAAATCTTACATCAGAGGAAAAATGTTGATCTCTTTCAGAAATTCAAAGATGGGACATCTCTGAACAAGGTTTTCATGGAGCCTGCTGAAAAGTGTTTGTGTCTCACATCATGCAAGATTCAATACTCTAAAAGAACATGTTTCACTGTGAGTGATACACGACATGGAATGCACCACGGAGCTCTTCACCTTTTAAAAGATAAGAATTGGGTGTAAGATTGAGTGTAAGAGGAGTAGCCTGTGTGCAAACGGCACCAGACTGTTTTTTTCTTTACGGCCGCTCCTGGAACAATGGTCTATGGAAACAAGCAGGACAGGAACCAGTGGCCAAGCAGATTCTGTGGAGGAAGTGGGGCTGGATTGGACACACTCTCAGGAAGCCAGCATCCAGCACCACACGTCAAGACCTGACATGGAACCCGCAGGGGAAAAGGAAGAGAGGCCGACCTCGCAGCAGCTGGAGGCGAGACACTGAGGCAGAGATAAAGAGGCAGGGGACCAACTGGACAGGCATTCAGCGAGCAGCCCAGAACCGAGTGCGATGGCGGAGTGTTGTCGATGGCCTATGCTCACCCTTGAGCTATGGGCCTAAGAGAGAAGAGCTCCTGGAACATGGTACAAATGACAAAATGACAGAATCACTTGTGAAGTGTGTAGAACAGTCAGCCAGCCAGCCTGGGAACAGGAGGCAGACCCAGAACCAGTCAGACCGACAGGAAGAGGAAGAGGAAGAGGAAGAGGTTCCAAACTGATCGAAAAAGTTGTTCTCGCCCAACTGTCTGAACATCTCTCTGTAAACAGTCGCTTGTACTCAAACCAGTCAGCCTACCGTGCTGGCCATAGCACCGAGACAGCGCTTCTCAAGATAACAAACGATCTCCTCACAGCTGTTGATGGAAACAAAGTTTCTCTTCTCTCACTCCTAGATTTGTCTGCTGCCTTTGATACAATAGATCACTCCATTCTTATCTCAAGACTCAACACTTCTTTTGGTCTTTCTGGTTCTGTCCTTTCCTGGTTCTCTTCATATCTCTCTGATCGCACGCAAACTGTTTCAGTGAAAGGTGTTAAGTCCCCAGCAAGAGCACTTCAGTTTGGTGTCCCTCAAGGATCTGTCCTGGGACCGGTTTTGTTTGTGTTATACACCCAGCCTCTCTCGGCCATTATCAGCCAACACTCTCTCCTTCACCATAGCTTTTCAGATGACAACCAGCTGTATATCTCTGCCCATCTCAGTCAGCTTCATGAAATAATCTCCTCTTCTCAAGCATGCATTACCGATGTTAAATCATGGATGCACAATAACAAACTACAACTTAACGCAGACAAAACCGAAATAATCCTCATTGCTTCAAAACACACTATTAGAACTCATTCTCTCCCTAGTTCTATAAACGTTGATGGAAACGAGATAAAGCTATCAGTGTCTGTTCGTAACCTCGGCGTTACACTCGACTAAACTCTCTCTTTCAAACAACATATCTCTAATGTGTGCAAGTCCTGCTACCTTGAACTTCTTAGAATTAGCTCAGTTCGCCGCTTCCTCACTCAAAATGCCCTGAAGACTCTAATCTGTGCTTTTGTCCTGTCTCGGCTCGACTATTGTAACTCCCTCCTTGCCGGTTGTCCCTTAACACTCATCTCTAAACTTCAAAAAGTTCAGAACAATGCCGCCCGCCTGATCTCCCGCTCCTCTAGATCTGATCACATATCACCAATTCTGTCATCCTTACACTGGCTCCCAGTTCAGTCTCGCATTGACTTTAAAGTTCTCCTCCTGGTTTTCAAATCACTGAATAATCTGGCTCCCTCCTACCTCTCTGACCTCCTCCATCTCTATGTTCCGTCTCGCAGCTTACGCTCATCCACCGATTCTCTCCTGCTTCGGCTTCCCTCCGCTCGCCTGATCTTTCTCTTACCAGGCACCTGCTCTGTGGAATAGTCTCCCTTCTTCTCTGCGTAACACGGACTCTTTAGAGACTTTTAAAACCTCCCTAAAGACACATCTTTTCCCTCGGACTGATTAATGATATCCACTTACCACTGTGCGCGTGTTTGCTGATGTTGAGCGCGCTCGTCTGTCTGTCTGCGTGTGTGAGTGTGTGTGTGTGTGTGTGTGTGTGTGTGTGTGTGTGTGTGTGTGTGTGTGTGTGTGTGTGTGTGTGCGCGCGCGCGCGCGCGCGCTTTGAATTAGAATTATAATTTTATCATGTTTTTCTGTAATATGCGCTTTGGGCTCTCGCGAGGTAAAGAGCTTTATAAATGTCCTTTTACATTACATTACATTACAATATAAGCAATGGAAGCAAAAGTGGAAGACGCGGTTCCTGCCATCATTACGTGTTTGGCATAATCACTTAGAAGAGCATTCGCGAGGCCTACGTCAAAGTTGAACAGAACCTGGATCAATCCTTTGGATTGAGAGCCGTCAATTGTCCTCGGACCCCACTCGGTCTTTTCATCAAGTTTCCTTCAAATCCATCGATATTGAGCTATTTTGCTGACATACGAACACACCCACACACGTGAATGAAAGCAACTTCTTTGGAGGAGATTATTTATTTGTTTACCTACTTATTCATTTATTTACTTTATTCATTGATTCTTTCTTTCTTTCTTTCTTCTTCTTCTTCTTCTTCTTCTTTTTCTTCTTCTTCTCCTCCTCATTTGACCCCCCAGTGAAATATGCCCATACCTCCAAACTAATGCTGCTAGCGGCACCTTGACGAAGAGAGCTTGTTTTTGTTCCATTTCTTTGTTCTTTCGCTCATTTCCTTTTTTTAAGTGGTGACTGCTTTGACGACCCTCGGTACTGTTCTGTATTGGACCAACTTGGAGTTGACAGGCGAAGTAATATCGTCTAGTTCCATTCAAAGTCTCCCCCGTGGTGTTAGGATTACCACAGAATTATAGGCGATGTTCGAGGTCGATGGCTGGATTGCCACGGTCGCAACAAGCCGTGACTTGCTGAGAAAAGTCACTCGGGGAAACGACAGGTGACTCCAGGCATGCGTAAACAAATGGTATTGATCGCAGTACTGAATTCAACGGCTCAAATATGCGGTCAGTGAAGCATTTAAAAAGTACGCTTTAATGTCCTCCTATTCATCATATTTTCTTCTCTTCGTTTCCTCCCCCCCTCCCCGACCTTTCTCCCCCCCCCCCCCCCCATCCCTGAAAGGTCAGGAGGTTGAAGCTATGTTACTTGACTGACTGTTGCGTTCATTTGACGACCCAGTATTTCAACGTTCATTTTTTTTTCTCCATAAGATCGTCTGATCATGCCATCAGGACAATTGGCGACGAAGCGGAGCGCCTTTGGAACTGTTAGTATTATTATGTTATTATTAAAAAAAAAATTCCCATTTGAGTGCTCAACAATGTTGAAGTTCAAAATGAATTGATTTCTTGTCTGTTTCCCTGACCACAGCTTGATGCTGAAACTCTGAGATGCTACTGGTAGCCGACAGGAAGCATGTCTCAGACTCTACAGAATTGTGTGTGTGCGTGTGTGTGTATGTATGTGTGTGTGTGTGTGCGTGCGTGCGTGCGTGCGTGCGTGCGTGTGTGTGTGTGTGCGTGCGTGCGTGCGTGGTGTGTGTGTGTGTGTGTGTGTGTGTGTGTGTGTGTGTGTGTGTGTGTGTGTGTGTGTGCATTAAAGTTAAATATCAGAATCAGGAAACATTTTTTTTAAAATTCTACCGCTGTCTCATCCTCCGTGCCACTTCAGAGGCATTTGTTCCATTGCTGGTCATTCCAGCCCTCTGTCCAGAGCCACATCCAGGATCGTCCCGCCACAGCCTCGACACTGGCAATCCATAGAGAGCACTCACTATCAAGTCGGAATCAGGCCGGAATAGCTCAGTTGGTAGAGCGCCGGACTCGTAATCTTGGTGATCCTGGGGTTGCGGGTTCGAATCTCCGCCGGGCCGTTTCGGCACAGGGGGATTTTTCCCTCGGAGTTAACATTAGTTCTGACTCCATTTCCCATACAGTCCTTCGAATGAGACTATAAACCGAGGTTCCGTGTGTGAACGTACGCATAACATCTTGCACACACGTAAAATCCCATCATCAACTTTCGGAAGAGAAGGCCAGTTTGGCCGTTGGTATGGATGACACGTTGCACATAGCATGCACCCTGCGTGAGAAATGGAAAGAATGAAGGAAATAAGGAAATTGAGTGAACGATATTGAACGATATTGACTGGATGACACGGGAAACGACTGAATGATGCGCCGGCAGGCAGCTCTTCAGTCGGCACTACCCAGGTAGACAGCCCGTTGTGTAAACGAGAGTGTTTATTGTATTATATGTAAAGCGCTTAGAGCCCTAATCTTTAGAGAATAGGCGCTATAAAAAATAACATTATTATTATTATTAAGTCACCATAAAGGAACCCACCAGAGGAGATACTGCACTGCTGCCGAGTCACCATGGTGGTGTTAACTGGTGCCTGTTGTGATCGTTTAGACTCAGGGTACCACCTACAACTGACGACAATAATTGCTCTGTCGTGGAGCTGGCATGAGTGAGCATTTGCTTCCCGTGGGCGCCACCACGGCCGTCCAGCGATAGTCCTCATGATCTTGCCGGTAACGGCTAGATCTCGGCACGAACTTTCCAGGGGCATGGACGAGGAGGGGAAGTGAAAGCTGAGGGCACCGGGAGATCAGGTCATGAAGGGACACATGTTTGAGACTTGTTTGAATGCTGATCGTTGAAGGTGATGAAGATGATGCTTGGGAGTTCCATTGCGATCAGAAACTCTATCACAAGGCTTTTTTTTTTTTTTTCTCTACGCTTACTTTCATAGGATATCCCGGCGTCAACCACTCCCGAGAAATACAAACACCTGGAGTGTTGGTCAGAAAACTGAGCAGCTGTCTGAGAGACGCATCAATTTAATGGATTAAAAAAAAAAAAACTCGACTGTGTGGTTCCAGTCTTCTCATTTGAGCCCACGGTAAATTCAACTATAAGTAAGAGAGCCAATCGGGGCCAAAATATCCTACAAACGAATAGGTTTAATGGGAATCGAACCCATAATCTCCCATCCCACAACCGGCGACTTCACCGTACCATGGGAGCTTGTTAGCCCTTTCCCTTTCATAGTCCTTGACATTGTTGTTGAGTGCTACCTTTCAAATGGCACTCCAGAATCGCGGTGTTACGCGTATATAGCCACCAGGTTTCCAGCGTCGTGGAGGGAAAAGCGTTGCCTGACAAACTCTGAGAAACTGATCAGATTCTCACTAAGGGCGGTAACCATGCAAAAGCTGTCTTGGGAAGGAAATGAGGTGGATCTATTCGTCTTGCGCAGGCGCAAGAACGTTTGATCCAGATTGGCACTTTCGATTCTTACGTAAACATTTCATTCGGTACGGCTTTGCCACTCAAAGGTCACAGTGCTTTGGAAATCACTAAGCGAACAGTAATTGTTTTTTGTATCCATCAGTCTGTGCCAAGGGACTATGGACTGTGTGCAGTGTGATTTTAAGTCCAGTGAAGTGGCGTCCACTGTGACTGAACTGCCTACGGTCATTCGAGAGCAGCAGCCTGTCTCCATAGGCACCTGAAAATTAGGCCAAAGAGACCGCTAAAAAGTAACATCGAGTTTACAACCTTTTCAAAAAGAGTTCTAAGCTCAGAAGGCCTATCACCCGCGGGCATTCCTTGCGTTGGGTTGGAGGATGGGTTGTCTTCCTTGACAAAAGCACAACGATCTATTATTGATCGTCGCCAGCTCAGCGACCCACGTGAACGTTGGTGGCTGATCGATGAGTTCGATTAAGAAAGAAACTTGCACGGGATCGCGCGTAAGTTCTGGTGAACCAGAGTACTGAGCAACCCCATGGTGTAAATTAATGCCACCATATCTTTCATTTGAATACAACAGCCAGTGCGCGCGCGCGCGCGCGCGCGCGCGCGCGCACACACACACACACACACACACACACACACACACACACACACACACACACACACACACAGAGTCCGCCCACATGTCCATCCCATTAGCACTCACACGGAGAGAAACCATTTCACTCTGCGAGAGAGCCAATCAATAATGTTAACACAAAGGTGGAGGAGGGCAGGGGTAGGAGGGGGAGGTGGGGGAGGTGGAAGGAGGCTCTTAAAAATGAACTTTGCCCATAAGTTAGTGCTAATATTTCATTCGTTTCGAGCCCGTAAGACACAGTTCACTGTAGGCAAAATACATGCTACATCTCATGCTTTGTTTCGTTGTAGAGCTTTGTGTCAAACTAGGACTTCATTTTGTATTGATCTCCTTGATTCGCGCGTTCTAAGGTCGTCAGGGTTGGGGTGAAAGTGTGACAGCGTCAATCAATGATATTGACAACAAAGGAGAGCAGGGGGGGGGGGGGGGGGGCGTAAATTGGGACTTTGCATGAATATTGTTACCCTGTCAAAATAAAAGGATTCAGGGCGCAAATGTACCTAAGTCAGAACGAGCTGTATGAATAAAAACGGTCAATTCAGCTGTATCACTATGCCATCCGACATCATCAAAAAGACTAATTGCATGGCTCCATCTTTTTCTTTATCCTTTTCCAACCTACACACTATCTAGCATTGTGGAGCATTTCCTTCATTAGATGTGTACTCAACATTAAGTAGAAGACATCGAACAGAATTTGTTCCGTTCATTATCACAACGGGTATCTGATTACAATGTGTTTTGCTCTCTGAGAGAGTCGCCATAAAGCTGCAGCATTCCTATCCCCCCCCCCCCCCCCCCCCCCCCCCCCCCCCCCCAGTCCGTGTATCTCGTTGTTTACCTATCTGAGCACATCTTGTTGCTGATGTTTACTATGGACAACTCCTTCGTTGTCATGGGTTCTTTTACGTGTTCCAGCGCATGCAGAACACAGGGTTCGGTTATCGTTTCATCCAAGACACTCACAGGCAGCGGCAGGAAGAAATGTCAGGGGAAAGCTGGAAAGCAGTTCTTCCGGGAAGAGAAGAAGCCCAGCCACGAACACGTCTTTGTGTACACTCTACGGTGGTCGGGCCACGTCCAGGTCACGACTCCTCTATGCCCCACTGATGCCAGAACCCGCACCTCCTGGACGCGTGTGGGTCTCATGGCAGCGCCTGTTGACGGATGTCTTAGCCCAAGCTATCAGATACCTATTCTCAGTCGGAAATTGAAGCCATGTGAAGTGCCAGAATTGGAACCTGCGCCTTGGGCGTCTGAAGGCGTCCGCTTTTCTCAGATGTCTTATCCACCTAGCTTTCAGACACCTGTTCTGTGTTGTACATTTCAGCCCTATGAAGTCCACCTTGGTGCCACTTCGTCCAGATCCAGCTGGAACTCTTTTTCAGCTGCCTTTTCCCTTGCGTTTAGGGTTCTGATGTTCTTCTTACCAGAATGGGAAAACTATTTGATGACATCATAGACTGATGAGCCTGCAACTCTTACGTCATGTCTACGAAGACTTTGGCTCGGAAGGCGGATTCCCTCAAGCTGCTGGCTAGATTAGCACACTTCCTTCTCAGTCTCGTAGACGTGAGTTTTCTTCATTCTGTTTTCAAGGGGCAAGCTCACAATGCCAAGCATTTGGGTTCTGGGAAAGAAGGGAAGAAAAATAACCACAGCCCTACCATGTTGTTCCAGACCAGACTGGAACTCAGTGACACCATCTTCTCTACCTGCAACCTCACTGGTCACCGTAAAAACAAACAAACAAACAAACAAACAAAAAAACACCTCAACTTCCGCGGCCCTTCGTGTCCTGCTTTCGTGATGACCTCGTTTTTGATTCCCTCTCCACGTCTGTGTTCTTGGTGGGTTTGTGTCGGGATAGTCTGCATTGGGCAAATTCATGGGTATTGTTGATGGATTGATTCAGTGACCCGTCCGGAAGGGGAACCTTACTGCTCTGAAAACAGCTTCGCGACTTAGTCATTACTGCGCCAATAGAGGATCTTCAGCATATATGTGTTTTCCACCCTATGAGGGATGGGATAGTCACCACTGAACACCATCAAAAAGTGACTCGGCAGCAGTGCAGTGTCTCCCCTGGCGCGGTGAGTCCTCCGTGCACTGTCTCTTCTTTTGATACGCTTGTCAACGGACTCAGACTGTCAAAGGCAGTCGATATAATTCTGACGTCAATAGTTCACCGAATCTAAAAACAAAACAAAACAAAACAAAACAAACAAATTAAGAAACAACAAAAAGAAATAAAAAAATGAAACACGAAAATAATAGTTGTAGTGTATGATTAATAGGGATACAACTGAGCACTGGACATCGGACATGGGACATACTGCCAACGACCGAAACGTTGTTTTAATCAAATCATCAGCTCGTCTGCACGATTTTTCGACAAGTCAGACACGTCAGCCAGTGTTTATAATCAAACCATGTCCAAGGACTCTGCTTGTGTGGACGTAGTGCACCGCTGAGGTGCTTTCAGGCCAGCACGTCTGCAGCCCACCACCCAATCAGAATGGTTACTTCGGTCGTGCTGCGGAACTAGACTTTCAAGGGATGTAACTCTAACGGTCTGTTCCAACAATCAGGTGGTGAATTTCGACGGCTCTTCGAACCGATCGCACGGAAGTTTACAGAATTCGGCGGGTCACATCGCCGGAAATATTCATCTCCTCTCTCTCTCTCTCTCTCTCTCTCTCTCTCTCTCTCTCTCTCTCTCTCTCCCCTCTCATGTAATATACAAACAAGGTAAATCTTATCTTTAAGAGACAGCCCTGATATGGCCCTTTGCAGTCGGCTGGGCTATAAGCAACCTTACCTTACCTTACCTATATATGTTTAAGAGCATCATGTCAACAGGATTTAAAAAAGAACATTTCTACCCATTATTGATTTATATATTTATTCATTTGTCTATTTCTTTATAAGTTAATTTATTTATTCATTTATTCATCTATTCATTTATTTATCTATTTATTTACGTTCTTATTCATTCATTCATTCATTCATTTATTTTGCTCATATACTCAAAAATGACAATGCCTTACGTGCTGCCGAAGAGAACAACAGATGTTGCTGTGGAACAGTGTATAATGAAACAGTGCTAGTTTAAGTCGAGTCAGCCACGATGTCTCTCTACGGAGGTTTCTATGCTGGTCTTCACATTGGTCCCATGCGCCAGTTCGTCAAATCAGTAATTTGATACTCTGCTCCTTCATTCCCACTCCCTTCCCTCACACACACACACACACACACACACACACACACACACACACACACACACGCACACACACACACACAAACACACACACACACACACACACACACACACACACACACACACACACACGCACGCACGCACGCACGCACACATACTCGCACACATGCACGCAAGCATGCCCGCACTTACACACGAACACACACACACACACACACACACACACACACACACACACACACACACACACACACACACATACACACACACACACACACACACACACACACACACACACATACGCACATACGCACGCACGCATGCCCGCACGCGCTCACGCGTGTACGCGCGCACACACACACACACACACACACACACACACACACACACACACACACACACACACACACACACCACACACACCTCGTCTCCCCTCCCCCTCCTCTTCCGCCTCCCCCCCTACCCCCACCAAACTTCCCCAGTCCTCGGAAACACTACCCCTCATGTCACTCCCGCCTCACCTCTCATCCCTCCTCCTCCGACCTCCCCTCTTCCCCCCTCTCCCCCACACTCTCCCTGACTCCCTTCCCCATCCCCTTCCCCAATCTCTCACGCTCTCAAACGACCCAGATCCATGACGGTAATGGGTCACAGAATCAGCGGTAGATCAAGGGGGGGGGGGGGGGGGGGGGGTGCAGATCTGCTGCATGTTCAGGCAGTTGTAGACGATTGCGTAAGACCTTTGCAAGAAAAAGGGGCGAGGCTACTTCTGTTTCTTAGCCTTCCGTCTTCTCTGAAGGTGGGCGGTTGTCTGGTGCGGCGTATGTCGGGGTGTGGGGTAGAATGGGAGGGAGGGGGACGTGGGGAGGGGGAGGGGCAGGTGGAATGTGGGGTGGGTGGGTTTGGGGGGGGGGGGAGAGGGATCGATCGATCGAGCACCGAATTTGCAGTCATGCGTTGCAGGTTCGAGACCAACTGGGCGCTCCAACTTCAAAACTGGTTTGTTTGTTTTTTCCTGTCCATGAAGACGTGTTGTCGTTCTAATGAAGTCAATGTATGTGTTAGACAGCACCTACCCCCTCCCCCCTCCCGTTTCCCAAGCCCCTGCCCTCTCCCATCCCGCCCACTCCCTACATCCCCTTCCTCTCCTCCCCCCCCCCCCCCATTCCCTTCACTCGCCGGGGAGATGTGTCCCCGTGTCTCAATACCTGTGGTGGAAGTGGACTCTGAACTTGTGCGTGCAGCCCACGATCGCTCCAGAAGCCTACCTCCCTATACCTATACCTACCTCTCTATACCTCCCTATACCTACTTCCTATACCTACCCTACACTACCTCCCTATACCTACCTCTCTATACCTACCTCCCTATACCTACCTCTCTATACCTACCTCCCTATACCTACTTCCCTATACCTACCTCCCTATACCTACCTCCCTATACCTACACTTACCTCCCTATACCTGTACCTACCTCCCTATACCTACCACCCTATACTTACCTCCCTCTACCTACACCTACCTCCCTATACCTTTCTCCCTATGCTTATACCTATCTCCCTATACCTACCTCCCTATGCCTACCTCCCTATGCCTACCTCCCTACACTACCTCCCTATACCTATACCTACCTCCTGTACCTACCTCCCTATACGGGTTGCCCAGTGGTTTAGAGCACATGACATCTCAACCCTTGGGGGTCCTTGGTTCAAACCTCGGTCTAACACACCAAATCAAACGCTCACGCCAATCATACACGTGAGCATTTTGCTTCACGTATGCAAAAAGTACCATTGAATACATGTGGAGTGCAACCACGTCCACCTCACCTTTAGTTCCCCCCTCCTCCCCCCCCCTCCATTCACCCTGTGCAGGCGAAAAAGTGATCCAGCTCGGAAAGTAGGTTATTTCTTTGGAACGTAGCACGTCATCCCTGTACTAGTGAGAAATGAAAAACACTGTGCTGATTGTCAAGCAGATGGGAATTGTTTTCCTAGACCGCTGCATTTTGCAATTGTGAAGAAGGTGAAGGGAATTGCTGATTGATGTTAAAGGGAGGGGGCGCGGGGGGGGGGGGGGGGAGGGGGGGAGGAAGGGGTGAAGGCTGAATTTCGCGTTTTTAACAAGAGTAAGAAACCTTGTCAGTGAAATGGAATGCAAAATCCCGCGGATCAATATGTGAAATATGTTCTGTTCAAATGGTAACCGAGGGTCCTAGGCCAGAAATTTTTTTAAGCGATTGGGTTGATATGTTTGTCCTTTCTTTGTTAAGAAGAAAAGCATACACTGGAAGGTGCTAGTGGGATCCAGAGAAGTACTGTCAGCTGCCCAACCAACCAACCAGCCTGTCAGCAATCCTGCACCACTCTTGGAAGTCCGCGCCGTGTTTACACAGGATGCAGGCACACACAGGACATTGCATTAAGACGTCAAGGGACATAGCTACTCCCTGGTAGATGCCATTGGATGGTGTCCTCTGGATGCGACACAACAGACCTCCACGGAAGCGTTCCTATGAGTGCACCAACTCGTATTTTTTTATATTAGCAGAGCCCACCGGCGAAAGACGCCAATACCAAGCAAATTGCTGTGTGCATCCAGCAGCCCAGCTCGTTGCTGTTTCGTTGACAGGTGAAACCGGTACAACACCAGACACAGGCGAGCTTTCGCCACACGGTCTTACGTGCCCTCTGAAGAGGATCCTGGGTCACAGCCTTTTCCGCTGCCAACAGGGCTTTCCCTGCGGTCCGTGGGTCTTCCCTCACAGTCACTGGGCCCACTGAGCCAAAAGGCCCCGACTCTTGTCCTCCGCCCAGCAGCTTATGTTTCCGCCTTTGTTGGTTCGTTTCCCTGCCAGCAAGGCCATGTGCCACTACGACATCGTCTTCTAATGACACTTGGTGGAGAGATGAAATGTGGCCAACAGATGAACCTATTGAACTGTTGTGGTGATCACAGATGAACCTATTGAATTGTTGTGGTGATCACAGATGAACCTATTGAATTGTGGTGGTGATCACAGATGAACCTATTGAACTGTTGTGGTGATCACAGATGAACTTATTGAACTGTTGTGGTGATAACAGATGAACCTATTGAACTGTTGTGGTGATCACAGATGAACCTATTGAATTGTTGTGCTGATCACAGATGAACCTATTGAATTGTTGTGGTGATCACAGATGAACCTGTTGAACTGTTGTGGTTATCACAGATGAACCTATTGAATTGTGGTGGTGATCACAGATGAACCTATTGAACTGTTGTGGTGATCACAGATGAACCTATTGAACTGCTGTGGTGATCACAAATGAACCTATTGAATTGTTGTGGTGATCACAGATGAACCTATTGAACTGCTGTGGTGATCACAGATGAACCTATTGAATTGTTGTGGTGATCACAGATGAACCTATTGAATTGTTGTGGTGATCACAGATGAACCTATTGAACTGTTGTGGTGACCAAAGACCGGACCCAACATGTGGTTTTCGCTTTCTTGAGCAGTGCGAGATAAGGCATTCTTCGACATTTTCGAAATTATCAAGAACTCTTGCGGGGATCTCAAAAGGTGGAGAACCAGTCCAAACTTATCAGATGTACTGATGAGTTGACTTCAACGTGGTGACAGCCTTGATATGGCCCTTTGCGGTCGGCTGGGGGTATAAGCGACATTACTCACTTACTTATATGTTTTAAACGAAATTGTAAGACTAGTTCAGATGTGGATTACAACCCAGATCCTAGAAAAACCACTGTTCAATCCTGTTGGACCTCTGCACTCTTCTGGCTGCCCCCCCCCCCCCCTCTTTTTTTTCTATTTTTTCCCCCTCTATCACACCCGCCTTTACTGATTTTTTTTCTTCTCCTTTTTTGTCGTAAAGGCGGTCTGTTTTTTTTCTTCCCTTTTCTCCAACTCTCACGCACCATGCCAGTCTGTATGTTGTCTTGCTGCTGATGGACATTTTTTTTGCTGACTTTAATGTTTGTGGCGTTTGATACAGCGCGTCAGGGTTTATTTTTGTACTAGTGTTCGGTACCGTATGTAACAAAAAGATACCAACAAAAAAAAAAAAAAAAAGGAAGAGAGAAAGGCCCGGACATCTCCCGGGAACCATCCTTGAAACGAAAGATGAAAAGTATGCAAGGATGATACTCTTTTAGCTGCTCGTTTAGTCCCCCTCCCCCCCTCCCCCCATTCACGAAGATTGTCTTGTCACCTTACAGCGCGATCAAACCGATTCTAACGAAGGCTGGGAAGATGGAATCTGGGCAAAGGACGAATGGATTAAATCTTTGTATCGGTGATGCGGATCCTGAGTAAATGGCGAAACCAGGGTCCGTTCAGCAAGATGATGACCATTTTCTCACTGAACACGAACGTTGTGCGGTTACCGTTTACGAACTGATACACACTTGTGAAGTGATACATTTTCTTTGAATATTGAGAATTTTTTTTATGATGACACTCTTGACTTTTTGTATTTTCAACGTCCTTCTTACAAAACCTGCATAGGAAGTAATTCGTTTAGTTCGTTACCTACCTTCAGTTCGTTGCCGACACAGTTTTAGAGAGAGAGAGAGAGAGAGAGAGAGAGAGAGAGAGAGAGAGAGAGGGTGATGACAACTGATCGTTGTGAGAGAGAGAGAGAGAGAGAGAGAGAGAGAGAGAGAGAGAGAGAGAGAGAGAGAGAGAGAGAGTGTGATGACAATTGAGCGTCGTGAGAGATACCGTTGAGTGCAACTGGTGTACGCGCAAAAAATACTGGTGGGAATGTTTGACATGAGGGTATATTTAGTCTGTTACACTGGCAACGCATGGTGGTTAAATGTGGAACGTGTTTTTTTTTTGTTTTTTTTTGTTATATCTTTTGTTTGTTCTTTCATAAGCATTAGTGGCTAAGCCGATTTCGTGCGCATGACTACGCAAGAAGATCAGATAACTACTTTGGTAAAAGATGGCGCTATCAGACAAAATCAGCACCGAGGTTGAGGATTTGATCTATGAGTGCCAGTGGGCGGCATAGCGGGTCACCTCCCGGGTATTCTAATCAAAGAAATAAACCAACTGGAAAGGGATCACACACACACACACACACACACACACACACACACACACACACACACACACACACACGCACGCACGCACGCACACACACATACACACACACACACACACACACACACACACACACACACACACACACACAGGCACGCACGCGCAGAGGCACGCACGCACGTGCACACGCATACAGACACGCACGCACACAGGCACGCTCGCGCGCGCGCGCTCACACACGCACACACACACGCACACACACACACACACACACACACACACACACACACACACACACACACACACACAGAGGGTGAACTACTATTCCCCACCTTTTGGCGGCCCCCAAATAAAAAGACTGACTAGCACGGATTCAGAGTGCTCAAATCATGAAGTCATGGGAGAGGAAGACACGTAGGGATCGTTTCTGTGTACAATGTACCGGCTAGACACCCCCAATCCCCCCCCCTTCCCTCCTTCTCTCTCTCTCTCTCTCTCTCTCTCTCTCTCTCTCTCTCTCTCTCTCTCTCTCTCTCTCTCTCCAAGCGAGGATGGCTGCAATCGTCCCATCTTTGGAGAAGGCGAGATTCCGGCTGATACATAATAATAATAATGATTTCTTATATAGCGCTTAATCAAACGAATTTCTCTAAGCGCTTTACAAAGTCATACTACATTCACCCTTCTCATATACAATAATACACCTTACACCCAACTACAAATACTGTTACTACAATAACTAACAAATCCTAATCCTACCAATGTGACATTCACTTATTCTTCAAATATCACAACAAAAACTTAATCCTATAACGTTCAATCATACCACAAATACATATAATAGAGAACATACACATACGCTACATTTGAAAAGGCCCAGACGGCTATGAGTTAGGTTGTACCCCCCCCCCCCCTTCTCCCCACAGCATTGACTAATTATGAGAAAATAGATGGGTTTTAAGTTTAGACTTGAAAGAAGAGATAGAATCTGAATGTCTGAGACAGTCTGGCAGTCTGTTCCACGTCGCTGGAGCTTGAAAAGAGAAAGATCTTTCACCAGTAGTCCTTACCAGTTAAAAGATGCTACTTTATTTTTTCTGCGTACTGCGTACGTGTGCTGACACTCCTGCGGACACTCCCTGTATAGACAGGCAAGGATTAATCCCATCTACCCAACAACGGGAATGGAGTTTTGTGTGAATGACCGTTCCCCCGCCATTAAGTCAGCCATATTCCAGTTTCGGGGAAAGTGCATGCTTTGTGTAATGTGTCATCCATACCAAACGGCCAAACTGGCCTTCTTTTCCGAAAAGTTGGTGATGGATTTTATGTGTGTGCAAGATGTTACGCGTGCGTTCACACACGGAACCTCGGTTTATAGTCTCATTCGAAGGACTGTTTGGGAAATGGAGTCAGAACCAATGATAACTCCGAGGGAAAAATCCCCCTGTACCGAAACGGCCCGGCGGAGATTCGAATCGGCAACCCCAGGACCACCAAGATTACGAGTCCGGCGCTCTACCACTCAACTATTCCGGCCCCCAGAAGATGCTACTTTTTTTGTGCATGCTGGGATAGGAGTGGAAAGGGGTGGGGGTGAGGTTGGCGGGGTGGGGGTGGGAGGGGGGCAAGAGTGGCTGCACATGATTGAGAAAGGCATTATGACAAACAGCCCTTGAAGACAACGTTCATCTTGTGTGTACCGGAGATGAAATGAGTTTTACACCGAAAGAAGCTGTCTTGGAAACAGGACTGTTGAAAGGTCGTCTGCGATGTTCCATCTCTGCCTCTTGTATTCATGAATACTGATAGATATGTCGGGTTTCGTGACCTGGCATTTTTTTTCTTTTTTTTTTTTTTTTTTGCTGTCCCAACCTCTGCGCCACCTCAAAGGCAGTGCACCCACGCCGCTCATTCGACACCCCGTCCACAGCCACAGCCCGGTCGGCCCCGCCACAACCCCGGCAATCCACAGGGAGCAGTCAATGTCAAGTCGTCAAGAGGCAACCCACCGGAGGAGACACTGCACTGCTGCCGAGTCACTTTGGTGGTGTTCAGTGGCGCCTGTTCTGATCTTACATACGCAGGACACCACCTACTAAGCCCCCTACTGACGACAACAATTGCTTAGTCGCGGAGCCGGCGTGAGTGAGCGCCTCCGTTGGGCGCCAACACGTCCGTCCAACGACAGCCCCCATGGACTCGCCGATACCAGTGACCCCGACGGAACCAAACCAAGGCCACAGACGTGGAGAGGACATCGAAACTGAGGTCACCATGAGAGCAGGGCATGAAGGGCCACAGAATTTGAGACATTTTTTTTAAAATGCTGATCGATGAGAATGAGGATGATTAAGATGATGCTACGGATTTCCATTTCGGTCTGAGACTACATGATAGGGCTGTACTCTACACTTCCTTTCATAATATATCCCGGCGTCAACCAGGCCCGAGAGATACAGGCACCTGCAGTGTTGGTCAGGAAATTTGAGCAACACTCTCAGAAACGCATCCATTAAGTGGATGAAACTCGACTGTGTGGTCCCAGTCTTCCCAACTGAGTCCGCAGCAAACTCAACTCTGGGTGAGCCGGTCGGGGCAGAAAAACCCACATGACTCTGATGGGATTCGAACCCACGACCTCCCAGCTGGGAGCCCGCGACGCTAACCACTTCGCCACGGCAGCTGGTTGACCTGGCAATTTTTGTTGTTGTCGCAAACTTCATTACGATTGGTTGAAACAGCTGTGGGTATTCACGTGGTGCCTAACCTGTCCTACCTCCCCCCCCCCCCCCGGCTCAGACAATATGGCAGAAGTGCGTATGGGGGGGCGGGGGGGGGGGGGGAAGGGTGGGTGGATCGTGAGGGTGGGGAAAAGGGAAATAGCACTCCCCCGTCCCTCCCGCCTCCTCTCCCCTCTCCTCTCTCTTCCTTCTCCTTCTCTCACCCGCTCCTCTTCACTTTATGAATTCCTACCCGTTTCCTTTTAAGCCCGGGAGAGTGCCTGTTTATGAAGTCCTCCTACTGGAGACTTCAGGTCTACGGTGTTGGCTAATGGCTGAGTCACACAGGAGTCCGTTTACAACATTCGTGCCGAAATAAGAGTGTGGCACGTAAGGTCCGCGTTTCCGCTGTGTTTCGTCTGTCGTACTTTCGCAATAAACAGGTTTGGAAGAGTAGAAAGAAACTCGTGGAGAGCGTGGCAGCAGAGAGTCCTCAGAAGAGAAGCCCCCTTCAAGCAAGTGTTTCGGCCCTTATCTCCTGACACTCTAGGGGGGTTGGGCCACACCCGGTTCATGACTCCGGATGTCCCTCTGCTGCCCCTTTTTTTCCCATCTTGGGACGAGCCATGGCTGGGATTCGAACCCATGACCCTCTGGACATGCTCATTTTCCACTTAATGACTCGTGCTTTAACCACTGAGCCATAGGGACACCTGATATTTGTAGGGAAATTAAGCCTTATGAAGTTCACTTTTGTTCCTCCTTGACCAGATCCAGCTTGAACACCTCTCTGCCGCTTCTGCCATTGCTTTCAGGGCTCTGGTTTTTTCCTTCCCTGCAACTGAGAGCTGTTTCATGAGGCTGTATGCAGACGTTCCTACAAACCCCCTAGCTCCAATTTCTGCAGTGAGGACTTTGACTTGATAGCCTTCTCTCCTCAGGCTGTTTGCCAGATCAGCATACTTTTCAGTCTTGTAGATTTGAGCTGCCTCCATTCTGTTCTCACATGGCACCGTGAGCTCGATCATGATCAGCTGCTTGGTTGACTTAGAGTGGACTACTATGTCTGGTCTCATGCCACTCTTGCTGATGATCTCTGGGTGACTCTTCCATTCTGGGAGGTCTGCAGTGCACTCCCAGTCATCTGCCCCGTCCAGCAGACTCTGCCTGCATGTTTCGAGTGGCACTGTTGTTCTTGGCCATGATTTGCTGCCTCCTGCCGTGAAGAATGTTGCGGGTGCTTTTGGAGTCCTGATTTTCCCTTTTGTGGTGTTGGTACTAGCCCAGACTACTTGTACAATCTCTTTGAGCACTTGATTGTGCCTCCATGTGTACCTTCCTTGAGCCAGGGCTACTTTACATGAGCTTAGGACATGCTCCACTGTTTGTTTTTCATGGCAGAGGGGGCATGCAGGATCGTCTGTTTTCCCCCACTTCACCAGGTTTGCATTTGAGGGCAGAAGGTCATATGCAGATCTGAGAATGAAGCTGATCCTGAGAGGGGCCATGCGCCAAATGTCATTCCAAGTGAGACTTCTTTGGAGTGCATTCTCCCACGTTGTCCATTGCCCTTGCTGGCTCTGCTGGACTGCTTTTTGGAGTCTTTTTTGGTCTTCTTCTTTTCTCATCTCCTGAATCATCATGTCTCTTTTGGCTTTTCCTTTGGCCTTTGACCACCATTCAGTTTTGGTCACCCCCAGTCCTTGTCTGTTGGTCTGTGTGTGTCCTGTTATTTCTCTGATCTTGAGACTTTCTTTTGCAGAATCCATCGCCTCTTGAACTTTCCATTTTCTGCCTGTCTTCAGCTGGGGCTTGATTGCTTCTACCACCTTGTCTCCTGAGTCCTCCAGCATGCTTTGAAGTCTGATCTTCCCTGCTTTGTATTCCTCCAGGATGGATTTCAGTGGTAGTTTCAGCTTTGCTTGGCGACAGTACAGCGCTATGTCAGTCAGACAGGGTGGGACTTCCCTGCTTTGTATTCCTCCAGGATGGATTTCAGTGGTAGTTTCAGCTTTGCTTGGCGACAGTACAGCGCTATGTCAGTCAGACAGGGTGGGACACCAAGCCATTTCCTTGTGAACTTGTTGATTTTGGCTTCCATTGCCTCCACTATGCTGGTGCAGATGTCGTATATCATCAGAGGCCATAGCAGCTTTGGTATCAGCATGAACTGCAGACACCAGACCTTGTATTTGCCAGGGAGCCCACACTGGTCAATGGTCTCCAAGCCTTCCTCCGCCATCTGCTTGGTTTCTTTTGCTCTTTGTGTGTCTTTCAGCGTATCATCATACCATCTTCCAAGGCTCTTGACTGGTTCTTCTGTGACTGTTGGAATGGCCTGGTTGGCAACACTGAAGACCACAGATCCGGCCACTTTTCCTTTCCTCAGTGAGAGACTCCGTGATTTCTTTGGCTTGAACTTCATTCTGGATGAGGCAACTATGTCGTCCAGCCTCTCCAGCACATGACGTGTCTCGTCTTCTCTGGATGAAATCACTGTAGTGTCATCCATGAAGGCCTTGAGAGGAGGCATCTTGTATCCATCGCCAAGGTCTGTTTGTCTCGCGTTGTTTGTTGCTGCTTTCAAGATGAGTTCCATTGCCAGCACGAACAGTATTGGGGAAATTGCACAGCCCATTGCAATACCCACTTCCAAGTTGATCCAGTCTGTTGTGTACTCCTTGGTAGAGAACCGCATTGAGAAGCCATTGAAGTACTTCTTGAGCATGTCGCGGATGTTCTTTGGCACATGGTACATCTCAAGAGCCAACTGTATCATCTCATGGGGCACAGATCCATATGCGTTTGCCAGATCAAGCCACACTACGTCCAGGTCTCTCTTTTCTGTTTTTGCTTTTTGGATTGCGTCCCAGATCATTGTGGCGTGTTCTACACAGCCAGCCACGCCTGGGATGCCACCTTTCTGGACTGACACATCCAAGTACTTGTTTTCCATCAGGTACTTGGTCAGCCTTGCTGCCATGACAGAGAAGAAGATTTTCCCTTCGACGTTCAGTAGTGATATTGGCCTGAACTGGCTGATGTCACTTGAGTTTTGCTCTTTGGGGATGTACACACCATCTGCCGTCATCCACTGGCCGCTGATCTTCTGGTTTCTCCAAGCCGATCGCAGCAGCCTGTGGAGCCACTCCAGCACCTTGGGACATTTCTTGTAAAGCTGGCAAGGTATTCCGTTTGGCCCTGGTGATGATTTGGCTCTGGCTTTGTCGACCACTTTCTTGATTTCCGCCAACGTTGGAGGCTTGCCATTGAACTGTTCCTCAGGGTTGGTTGGCCACACCAGACCTTGAATGTCGAGTGGTGCTTTGCTCTGTGGGTCAGAGTATGTTTTCCTCAGATACTGCTCAAGAACTCCTTTGTCCACACTTAGGGTCCCAGATTTTGGCTGCTCAAACAGTGTTCTGGCAAACTGGAAGGGGTCTCTGAAGAAGCGTTCTTGTGTCGTCTTCTTTTTGCTCTTCCTCTTCCTCGCAGATTCCGCTTTGCTGAGGGCGCTGTGTTTTTCTTTCAGGTCTTTCCACAGTTTTTCCAAGCCTTGTTTTTCAGCTGGCAGTGCGGTCTTCATTTGCATCTTGAGGTTTTTCTTTTGGACCCTGATCTTGTCCATCTTTTCTTGGCGTCTGGATTTCTTTGGAGGTGTTTTCTCTTTGGGTAGTTTTGCTCCATAGGCGTCTCTACATGTGGCATACACAATGTCCCCATATGTGGCTAGTTTGTGTTCCAGGGTGCTTTTCCCTATCAGTGCATCGAGTCTTTGGACGATTTTTGCATCCAGTTTCTCCCAATCATCAGTTTCGTTTGCTCGTGGCAGGTTGAGTTTCAGGCGCCTGGCATCGAGGGCCTGTGCAAATTCCTCATCCGAACCACAGCGTGGATGTCCTTGGCACTGTGGTTTAAATCCTGGCCTTGGTCTTCCGACGTCTTATCTGCCGATGCAGTGCGCTGCTGCTCATTCAGATGAGTCTTCACACATCCCATCTTTGTTCTGTGGATCTTCATGCCACGGGTGGTAGCGAAACGCTTTCCACAGACACATGGATATTCCATTTAGCACATAAATTCAGCTCGCGACTTGGTCTAGTCTGGGGAAATAGGTGTCTTGTATTTCGCACCAAGAGCCAGTGAACAACGCTACTTGTAGCCTCGCATGAGAGTCAGGTAACAGGCGAAATCTGGTAAGGTAAGGTAATGTTGCTTATAGCCCAGCCGACCGCAAAGGACCACATCAGGGCTGTCTCCGCGTTGAAGTCAACTCACAAGTCATTCGTTCACACAACCCTTTAAAACACATCTTCTAAAAACACAGAGCGGAAATGTTGTTAAAAGTCTATCCGCTGTAAAATCTCAGATCAGATGAAAAATGTTACTCTCCCTCAGAAATTCAAAGATCACATCAGGTGGAACATCTCTGAACAAGGTTTTCATGGAATCTGCTGTAAAGTGCTTATGTCTCACATCATGCAAGTCCCAACACTCTAGAAGAATGTTTCATTGTGTGGGCAGGCACGCTTCAAAGATTTAACATAATCAAAAAAGAAGAGTGGGAGCGGCTTTTTCCATATCCACTGAAGCTGTGGGGTGCAGAATTGAAGGCTGAAAGAAACAGGTACCAGACACTAAGCAGTCCAACGGCTCGCACGTGTAACATTTTGCTGTAGGCATTTTGTAAGAGTCTTGAAAGAGAGCAGATTCGAAATGTCATTGCTCTGAATTGCCTGGGCCTCTTTTGGAACAGGTGTTTCACCTAGGAACCACAGTCGTGTGACGTAAGGCAGCGTTAATTACATAACGGTTTAAAGTCCACACCTGCCCAAGATAATAGGCCAACACTACTGTCGCCACACCAGAACGACAACAGGTTAAAACGGGCCGAGGACAGTAGAAGGGGAGGGGCGCAGGTTCCTCCACATCCGATATCTTCAAGACAACTGTGAGGTGAATGTTAGAGAAATTTACCCCCGATTTTCAGAACATCGATTTTTTTTTGCAGGTGAAATTGAAAACAAAATTAACGCTCGTGTTTAATTTCTGGGGGAGGGGGTGGGGGGTGGGGGGCTATTGCTGCGCCATTCTTTGGCTGTACGACTCGGACGGTGACAAACCTTTCCTTTCATAACATTCTAAACGACTAAAGGAAATGATGATCAGCAGACGCACTGATTCTGAAGATCTGCAGAGTAATGGGTCGTCTGTTTAGGAGGCCTCGGTTGTTCTCGAGTGAATCGGAACAGACTCTTTATTTAAACACCAACCAATCGGAACGCAGCTTCGTAGGAATGCGGGATGACTTCGCTGCCACAGTGACACCACCTCCAAGGTACCACAATCATGACACGTTCAATG
>CM065730.1:46380731-46383231 GCA_033310375.1 Conus canariensis
TGTGTGCCTGCGCGCGCACGTGTGAGTGCGTGCGTGCGTGTGTGTGTGGGGGGGGAGGGGGGAGGGTGTGTCTGCGCGCGGTTGTGTGAGTTCTTGCGTGTGCATATCTATATGCTGTGTGTGTGTGTGTGTGTGTGTGTGTGTGTGTGTGTGTGTGTGTGTGTACGTGGGTGAGCGTGCGCGCGCGCGTGCGTGTGTGTGTGTATGCCTGCTTGCGTGCGTGCGTGCGTGTGTGTGCTCGGATGTGCGTGTATGTGTGTGTGTGTGTTGCATTCCTAAGTGGCGTGGGGAGGGGGGGGGGGTAGACTTTGCGAATTAGAAATGAGTGTCGGTGTGTTTGTGTTTGTAGGTTGCCAGGGCGGGGGAGGGGGGGGAGTGGGGGAGGGGGGAGTGGCGGAAACACGAATTGAAAGGGGGTAAGTGGGTGGGGGAACAGGCGGGCAGGGGTTATGGGGTGGGAAAGTCTAGGATGTCAGAGCAAGGCGTACTGTCTTTGGTCAGAGCAAAGGACACAGAAGAACACGACAGGGGAGAGAGGAAGGGGTGGGGGTGGGGGTGAGGGGTGGGGGATGGAAAGGAGAAGGTCGGGTTAGCAAGGGCATGCCCAGCCAGAGGGCGTTAGTGCAGACGTCTGTGTGGTGCTGTCGATTGTCTCTGCAGTGCGCTCCGAGGTGTCGACAAGCGAACGACTAGAGTAATCTCCCCTTGTTAACGACCAGTCTGTCGCCCCTGCCCAATTTGTCGCCCGGCGACAGATTGGTCTTCAAACCAGGACCAATCTGTCGCCCAGCCGACAGATTGGGCCCGGGTGTTACATATTTTGATGGGATAGACCTTACAGGGAAGACATCATGATTGAAGAGGGAATATTTGTGCAGACAGAAAAACACAGCGTCACAGCGAACTACTTTTGAAGTTGGAGTGTTTCTACTCCTGTGGCGGGGTAATAAAGAATCGCGGCCCCTGTAACTCCAGGGTATTGGGGCCAGTTCTCTTCTAATCTGGTGTGAGGGTTTATTGTACCAATTCGTTTTGTGATAGTCACTTCTGGCAGGCACCTCTCGCACACGTTTTCTTAGTCGAAAAAAAAACTAGAAATAAAAACAATATAAAAAAACACTCAGAGTCTGTATTCTCATTGAGATAGCATGAGAATTGGCACCATGCCAGCGTAGAAGCTCTTCCAAAAATCCTGTTAAATTCTATTGGCCCCATGCTATCCCGATGTGAATACAGGCCCACGTCAATAACAAAAATGACGTGAAAATACATTCAAACATGAAATGAAAAAAAGACCACCGTTCAAGAAAAGTAAAAATGGAACATTGAACAATGTCACACATTAAAAGGGGTTTTCGTAAAACCTCCTTCAAAGTCTTTTCTGAAAAAAAAAAGAGGTAAATAGGTCTTCAGTCTTCTGCAATCAAAAAAATATGATTATGGTGTGTGTGTGTGTGTGTGTGTGTGTGTGTGTGTGTGTGTGTGTGTGTGTGTGATGATAGTTGCTTATGGAAGAAGAGTTTACGTTTATAGGGTCGATTTATCCAAAGTGTTGATTTATCCAAGAGCGATTTATCTGATTTTTTTTTTTTACAGAGATAAAGAACCAAGCCTTTGGGTCAGTTAATCTGGAGGTGGACTTACGCGGAGTCGACTATGTAAGTCATCTGACCGACAAATCGATATTTTTTCTGCACAGTCGAGATATCAGAATAATGAATAAGTTGACATTATTTTCTGAAAAGTCGAGTTTTCCGACCGATGGATATGTCAGCACACAAGTCAACGTATAATCCATTTCCCCCAGCACGTCGACTTATGTCTCACTTCACACTTCCACTCTGCTCCCCTCCATCCCCCTACCCACCCCACATCCACGCTCTCTCTCTCTCTCTCTCTCTCTCTCTCTCTCTCTCTGTCTCTCTGTCTCTGTCTCTCTCTCTGTCTCTCTGTCTCTCTCTCTGTCTCTCTCTCTCTGTCTCTCTCTCTGTCTCTCTGTCTGTCTGTCTGTCTGTCTGTCTGTCTGTCTGTCTGTCTGTCTCTCTCTCTCTCTCTCTCTCTCTCTCTCTCTCTCTCTCGTCCTTTTCGGTTCCTAGTAATGCCAATGCTGCAACAAAGCCCAGTTAATTGAAATTCCTTGGGTCTACTCCTTGACTTGCTCAGTTAATTTCAATTTGTTGGGTTTATTTTGAGTTTGTTTTAGATTGGGCAAAAACTTAGATTAACTCAACACGCGGATAATTTTAAATTCGGATAATTAAAAGTCCATAGGTGGTTCAAAGGCTCTTTCAATTAACGGGTTTTACTGTACATGGTCAGTTCAGTGGTGTTCATGATCTCTTTGATACAGAATCTATACAACCTATTTTGACCTACATCATATTAAGAGGAGACGTACATATAAAAAATATAGATAGATAGATAGATACTGCATCAAAGTGACCACATGTCATCTACGCCATGACAGGTAGAAAAAAAATGCTCATCACACAATAATATG
>CM065730.1:46388231-46410731 GCA_033310375.1 Conus canariensis
GTCTGAAAGTTTCAATTCAAGGCCTGAAAATCATACTGTGATGCCAGAACAGAGACACACTTTTGTCTGTCTGAAAGTTTCAATTCAAGGCCTGAAAATCATACTGTGATGCCAACAACAGAGACACACTTTTGTCTGTCTGAAAGTTTCAATTCAAGGCCTGAAAATCATACTGTGATGCCAAGAACAGAGACACACTTTTGTCTGTCTGAAAGTTTCAATTCAAGGCCTGAAAATCATACTGTGATGCAACAAACAGAGACACACTTTTGTCTGTCTGAAAGTTTCAATTCAAGGCCTGAAAATCATACTGTGATGCCAAGAACAGAGACACACTTTTGTCTGTCTGAAAGTTTCAATTCAAGGCCTGAAAATCATACTGTGATGCCAAAACAGAGACACACTTTTGTCTGTCTGAAAGTTTCAATTCAAGGCCTGAAAATCATACTGTGATGCCAAAAAAGCACTTTGTGTGAAAGTTTCATTCAGGCCTGAATCATACTGTGATCAAACGAGAACACTTTGTCTGAAAGTTTCAATTCAAGGCCTGAAAATCATACTGTGATGCCAACAACAGAGACACACTTTTGTCGTCTGAAAGTTTCAATTCAAGGCCTGAAAATCATACTGTGATGCCAACAACAGAGACACACTTTTGTCTGAAGTTTCATTCAAGGCTGAAAATCAACTGTGATGCCAAAACAGAGACACTTTTGTTTAAGTTTCAATTCAAGGCTGAAAATCATACTGTGATAGCCAAGAACAGAGCACACTTTTGTTGAAAGTTTCAATTCAAGGCCTGAAAATCATACTGTGATGCCAACAAGAGACACACTTTTGTGTCTGAAAGTTTCAATTCAAGGCCTGAAAATCATACTGTGA
Organism: Conus canariensis; assembly: GCA_033310375.1. Lineage (NCBI taxonomy): Eukaryota > Metazoa > Mollusca > Gastropoda > Neogastropoda > Conidae > Conus > Conus canariensis. The sequence goes on from CM065730.1 coordinate 46,389,114, forward strand.
TGCCAAGCAACAGAGACACACTTTTGTCTGTCTGAAAGTTTCAATTCAAGGCCTGAAAATCATACTGTGATGCCAAGAACAGAGACACACTTTTGTCTGTCTGAAAGTTTCAATTCAAGGCCGAATGAAAATCATACTGTGATGCCAACTAACAGAGACACACTTTTGTCTGAAAGTTTCAATTCAAGGCCTGAAAACATACTGTGATGCCAACAACAGAGACACACTTTTGTCTGAAAGTTTCAATTCAAGGCCTGAAAATCATACTGTGATGTCCAACAACAGAGACACACTTTTGTGCTGAAAGTTTCAATTCAAGGCCTGAAAATCATACTGTGATGCCAACAACAGAGACACACTTTTGTTTTAAAGTTTCAATTCAAGGCCTGAAAATCATACTGTGATGCCAACAACAGAGACACATTTTGTATGTTGAAAGTTTCAATTCAAGGCCTGAAAATCATACTGTGATGCCAACAACAGAGACACACTTTTTGTCTGAAAGTTTCAATTCAAGGCCTGAAAATCATACGTGATGCCAAAACAGAGACACACTTTTGTCTGAAAGTTTCAATTCAAGGCCTGAAAATCATACTGTGATGCCAAGAACAGAGACACACTTTTGTCTGTCTGAAAGTTTCAATTCAAGGCCTGAAAATCATACTGTGATGCCAACAAAAGAGACACACTTTTGTCTGTCTGAAAGTTTCAATTCAAGGCCTGAAAATCATACTGTGATGCCAGAACAGAGACACACTTTTGTCTGTCTGAAAGTTCAATTCAAGGCCTGAAAATCATACGTGATGCCAACAACAGAGACACACTTTTGTCTGTCTGAAAGTTTCAATTCAAGGCCTGAAAATCATACTGTGATGCCAAGAACAGAGACACACTTTTGTCTGTCTGAAAGTTTCAATTCAAGGCCTGAAAATCATACTGTGATGCCAACAAAGAGACACACTTTTGTCTGTCTGAAAGTTTCAATTCAAGGCCTGAAAATCATACTGTGATGCCAACAAAAGAGACACACTTTTTCTGTCTGAAAGTTTCAATTCAAGGCCTGAAAATCATACTGTGATGCCAAGAACAGAGACACACTTTTGTCTGTCTGAAAGTTTCAATTCAAGGCCTGAAAACTCATACTGTGATGCCAAGAACAGAGACACACTTTTGTCTGTCTGAAAGTTTCAATTCAAGGCCTGAAAATCATACTGTGATGCCAACAACAGAGACACACGTTTGTCTGTCTGAAAGTTTCAATTCAAGGCCTGAAAATCATACTGTGATGCCAACAACAGAGACACACTTTTGTCTTGAAAGTTTCAATTCAAGGCCTAAAATACATAAACATATGACTGTAATGTCATCAACAAACAGAGACACACTTTTGTCTGAAAGTTTCAATTAAGGTCTTAAAAGATACTGTGATGCCAACAACAGAGACACACTTTTGTCTGAAAGTTTCAATTAAGGCTAAAACATACTGTGATGCCAACAACAGAGACACACTTTTGTCTGAAAGTTTCAATTCAAGGCCTGAAAATCATACTGTGATGCAACAACAGGACACACTTTTGTCTGAAAGTTTCAATTCAAGGCCTGAAAATCATACTGTGATGTCCAACAACAGGACACACTTTTGTATGAAAGTTTCAATTCAAGGCCTGAAAATCATACTGTGATGCAACAACAGAGACACTTTTGTATTAAAGTTTCAATTCAAGGCCTGAAAATCATACTGTGATGCCAACAACAGAGACACACTTTTGTATTGAAAGTTTCAATTCAAGGCCTGAAAATCATACTGTGATGCCAACAACAGAGACACACTTTTGTCTGAAAGTTTCAATTCAAGGCCTGAAAATCATACTGTGATGCCAACAACAGAGACACACTTTTGTCTGAAAGTTTCATTCAAGGCCTGAAAATCATACTGTGATGCAACAACAGAGACACACTTTTGCTAAAAGTTTCAATTCAAGGCCTGAAAATCATACTGTGATGCCAACAACAGAGACACATTTTGTTGAAAGTTTCAATTCAAGGCCTGAAAATCATACTGTGATGCAACAACAGAGACACTTTTGTATGAAAGTTTCAATTCAAGGCCTGAAAATCATACTGTGATGCAACAACAGAGACACACTTTTGTATTGAAAGTTTCAATTCAAGGCCTGAAAATCATACTGTGATGCAACAACAGAGACACACTTTTGTCTGAAAAGTTTCAATTCAAGGCCTGAAAATCATACTGTGATGTCAACAACAGAGACAACTTTTGTCTGAAAGTTTCAATTCAAGGCCTGAAGATCATACTGTGATGCGAACAACAGAGACACTTTTGTCTGAAAGTTTCAATTCAAGGCCTGAAATCATACTGTGATGCCAAGCAACAGAGACACACTTTTGTCTGAAAGTTTCAATTCAAGGCCTGAAAATCATACGTGATGCCAAAACAGAGACACACTTTTGTCTGAAAGTTTCAATTCAAGGCCTGAAAATCATACAGTGATGCAACAACAGAGACACACTTTTGTCTGAAAGTTTCAATTCAAGGCCTGAAAATCATACTGTGATGCCAACGAACAGAGACACACTTTTGTCTGAAAGTTTCAATTCAAGGCCTGAAAATCATACGTGATGCCAAAACAGAGACACACTTTTGTTGAAAGTTTCAATTCAAGGCCTGAAAATCATACCGTGATGCCAACAACAGAGACACACTTTTGTTTTAAAGTTTCAATTCAAGGCCTGAAAATCATACGTGATGTCAAGAACAGAGACACACTTTTGTCTCTGAAAGTTTCAATTCAAGGCCTGAAAATCATACTGTGATGCCAAGAACAGAGACACACTTTTGTCTGTCTGAAAGTTTCAATTCAAGGTCCTGAAAATCATACTGTGATGCCAAGAACAGAGCACACTTTTGTCTGTCTGAAAGTTTCAATTCAAGTCCTGAAAATCATACTGTGATGCCAAGAACAGAGCACACTTTTGTCTGTCTGAAAGTTTCAATTCAAGTCCTGAAAATCATACTGTGATGCCAACAACAGAGACACACTTTTGTCTGTCTGAAAGTTTCAATTCAAGTCCTGAAAATCATACTGTGATGCCAACAACAGAGACACACTTTTGTCTGTCTGAAAGTTTCAATTCAAGGCCTGAAAATCATACTGTGATGCCAACAACAGAGACACACTTTTTCTGTCTGAAAGTTTCATTGTATTATGATCAAAAGATTACAATTTTTTATTCAATTCAGGCCTGAAAATCATACTGTGATGCCAACAACAGAGACACACTTGTGTCTGAAAGTTTCAATTCAAGGCCTGAAAATCATACTGTGATGCCAACAACAGAGACACACTTTTGTCTAAAAGTTTCAATTCAAGGTAATGAAGAATGAAGGACAAGAGCTGGCTGTGTCCTGAAGATCAACGAAGAAAGAGGAAAGGGTGGGAAAAAGAAGGAGGGGAGGAAGGGAGACAAAATAAATGGTTGTGGGGGGGGATGAGGGTAGATGAGGGTGGGAGGGGGTCAAATGAACAGAAAGGAGGGGAGAGGATAGAGGGAGGGGGGGGGGAATGGAGGGCAGGGTGGGGAAGGAAGTGGCGGGACTCATGGCAGAGAAAGGTACAAACATGCACAGTGAAGTCTTCCCTCCCCCCAACCCCCAAAACAAACAAACAAACAAACAAAAACAAGACAAAACAAAACAACAAAAAAAACATGACATTTAAAGTCCAAACAATTTCAGTCTAAAGGTCAGTCACTGCATTCACAGCTGGGAGGAGGAGGGAGGAGGAGGAGGAGGAGGAGGAGGGGGGGGTAGAAGGAAGGCTGGAAAGAGAAGGAGAGAAAGGCGCGGGGTGAGGGTGGGGGTAGAAGAGGGGTGTGGTTGCAGAACGAGAGGGGGTAGGGAAAGAAAGTGGAAGGGGAAACAGTAGGGAGGAGGGAGGTTGGAGGGAGGGATGAAGAGAAGGTGATGGGAAAAGTGTCAGAATAGCCGTGGTATTGGCGGGGGAGGGGGGGGGGGAGAGGGGGACCGGAGGTGAAAGATTCAAGCGGGTTCTGGAGGGCAGGGAAGGAAGGGGGAAGGAGGGGGGGGGTGGAGGGGGAGGGGGAGGGGCAAAGCAGAGTGAAGACGAGCTACTAGCGGGAGACGGACAAGAGATTTCTGCCAATTTGTGCAACACATTCTTTTTTTCGGAGTTAGTCTGTTCGCTACACGCAAAGTCAATAACTTAAGTACATGGTAACCCGTATATAAGGTTCAAAACCAATGTACAGGTTGCACTGCACCGACGCTTTGGAATAGTGCGTTTTATTAAAAAGAAAAAAAATTCTATGATTGTCAGTGACTAGGTTTTATTCTAAGATTGTCAGTGACTAGGTTTTATTCTATGATTGTCAGTGACTAGGTTTTATTCTATGATTGTCAGTGACTAGGTTCTATGATTGTCAGTGACTAGGTTCTATGATTGTCAGTGACTAGGTTCTATGATTGTCAGTGACTAGGTTTCGGGCTGGTTGAACATTAGAAAAGGTTGCGAGGATGAAAACTGACAGTGTGTGTGTGTGTGTGTGTGTGTGTGTGTGTGTGTGTGTGTGTGTGTGAGAGTGTGTGTGTGTGTGTGTGTGTGTGTGTGTGTGTGTGTGTGAGTGTGTGTGTGTGTGTGTGTGTGTGTGTGTGTGTGTGTGTCTTTGTGTGTGTGTGTGTGTGTGTGTGTGGTGTGTGTGTGTGTGTGTGTGTGTGTGGTGTGGTGTGTGTGTGTGTGTGTGTGAGAGAATGGAGGTTTACGGGTTCACGACCGCCACATCTTATTTTGCCCGAAACCCCCCCTTTTCACATACTGATCACGTCCTTCACATATCAGTTTTGGCCAAAATTAACACCTGTTTTCTAAACAAAATTAACACCCCAAAACCTCTAAAATTGACGCAATCAGTACATTAAAATGGGGGTTTGCATGCAAAATAAGATGCGGCGGTCGTGAACCCCGTAAACCTCCATTCTCTCCATGGCATGAAAATCTAATGGCTCACAGTACGTTCTTCCACTTCCAGCACTATTAATAAGTCAGAACAAACAACTAGCCTTCCATCTTGATTAGTTATTTTTACGGGCCGCCACGCAGCATTGTATAAATTTAGACGGCTAAATTCCCCACCGGCATCGTTTAGTACAGGCGTTAGACGTCATTGTATCAATTTAGGCGGCTAAATTTCCAAACATATCAAAACATGTTTCTTACCTTCCCCCAATCACAAGACTAGATAGAATCAGCTGATTAGTAACAGTGACGACATTTCCGCCCCAGCACTTGTGTTGTTAGCAACTGAACCTAGCTGTCTTGTCATTTGCGGGTGTGGTGTTGTGCAGTGCAGTCGTGTTTTCAGTTAGAAAGTGTTGTGTTATGCCGCAAGACAGTATCTCTTCTGAATTAGAGATAGAACTTCTTGAATCACAAACCGTTCATCAAGAATTGCTAGATTACTCAAGACAAAATACTAGTTTAATTTTACCAGAAAATATGGAACAGCAAAGTGGATGGAGTCATGAACAACTTTCTATTCTTGATAACCATATTTCTTACTACATGACTTGTGCTGATATTGTAAACAGAATAAAAACAGGAGGACCAGCAGAAAGCAAAAAACTACCTGCTTTTCCTTCTCTTCCGAAAAGAAAGCTGTCATCTTTGTATGGAGACCAATGCAGCTTGAAACACTATCTTCTCAAGAGCCACAGCAGGGAACTGCCACGGTCTAGCTAGACCGCGTGAAATGAATATTAAACAGGCACACGTCACAGCCTATAGCAGAAAGCCACGCTTCAACGGCCGCGGTCTAGGTGGACTGTCGCTTTGTCACGCCCCATTCAACAGGCTGCCTATTCAGGCGGCCGGGGCTAAAAATAATACTAAGGGGGAGTAACTCCTGCACACACCCTACCCCAACCCCCACCCCAACCCCCACCCCGCCCCCCACACACGCACACCCCACCCCAACCCTCACCCCACATCCCACCCCGCCCCACAACGCACACCCACCCCGCCCCACACACGCACACCCCACCCACCGCCTAGTTAATTTTTTAATTTATGATTTTATTCTGGTTTAAAAATGAAGCCCGAAGTAGCTACAGAGCTTATTAATATATACAGAATTTGGGAGGAGGAGAGGGGGTGGGGGGCCGATAGAGAAGAGTTAGAGGACATGTTTGAAGAATTAATTAATGATCTTTTTGAACGTCTAACTATACGAGAAGGCGTAGTGGAAGCCGTTAGTAAAATACCAGATTCTTGGCCCCAACCAGTTGTAAAGTTGCTTGCTATTTTAGTTGATAATATGGCTCCTGAAAATGCTAATCTGACTGTTTCTACCAGCTCTGAAGGAGTAGCTATTCACTTTAATGAAGATCAGGCTTTACGATTAGAAAAGACTATGAATAATAAACAATAGCTGAATTTACATTCACAATTATTTTTTTTTTATTTAATTTTTAGATTTTAAAAATGGCTGCCGAACTCAGTGAATCTGATTTAAAGAATTGTAATGAACTATTTGACGAAACAATGAAAGTATTAAACATCGATTTTAGTGAATTTGGGTTTGAGAATGATGTAAACAATATAATAAAAGATCATAGTGAACTATTTGACGAAGCAATTAAAGTGATGAACATTAACTGTAGTGATTTGGAAAAAGCTAAAGTATTGGCAGGCGTTCTTGTAAGGTTAACGTGCCTTGAAGTGCTGCAACGCTTGGGAGAAGAATAAAAAGCCCGTTTACTTACTTTTATTTACATTTATTTTTTTTAATTTACGTAAATATTGTGCTTTAAAAATGACGGCCACAAGTAAATTTGAGGATGGAAAACTATATACGTGGGAGGAGATACTTGAAATCAATGAACAATTAAGCGATATGTTCATTGAATTAAACATGTACATCATTAACCCCACAAACGTTCAAAAAAGCGTAACACATGCTGTTTCTAAAATCCCAGACTCTCTCCAAATTGACCCCCCAGTAAAAGTGCTGTTAGTTATTCTGATTAAATATATAACCCCCGATAATACTAGCATGGAAGTCTGGGTTTCAACAAGACAGAAAGAAGTAATCACCCATAACGACTTTAAACCTGGCTGGGCTGATTACATGCTTACACAGTTTAACCATGCAAGTGAGGAGGCTAAGTTAAGGGGTTCTGGCTGGTCTGAAGGAAGAGTCCTTCAAATTATATTGAAACAAACAAGGTTCTATCCTATGATTGAAGACGATTTTGGCAATTCTCACATCCCCCTCCCAAAAGAGCTAGAGTTAAAACGAGCAGTATTAAACATACATAATTTTGACGACATGTGTTTTATGTGGTGCGTTTTAGCGCATCTACATCCTGTCAAAAATCATGCAAACAGAGTATCTAATTATGAAGCATATGTAAATGAGCTGAACTTTGATAACATAACCTTTCCGGTGAGTATAGAAAGCATATCTCAGTTTGAAGAGCAAAACAAATCAATAACCGTAAGCGTATACACCTGGAATTCAGTAGACAATATAGTTCCTCTAAGGGTTTCTCCCGAAGCTCCCCATTTAGGCGATTCACTTGAAAATCATGTAGACTTGATTCTGTTTACAGACGGTCTAAAGAGTCATTATGTATTAATTAGAACAATGAGCAGACTTATGGCCTATACATCAAAGGATAAATCTAAGCAGGAGCTCTGTAGAAGGTGCCTGGTCAGAATCCCATCTATAGAAGCGGCTGCCAGACATAAGAAACATTGTAAAAGCATTGTAGACTGTGAAACCGAACTTCTTATGCCTCCACCCGGGTCTAAAGTTAGTTTTAAGAATGTACGCAAGATGCAGATGAGCCCATACGTAGTCTATGCTGACTTCGAGTCAATCTTGCCACAGTACTGCGGCCCACAACAAGAACAAGAACAAAAAACGACCTTATTAGCCCACCATCAGATCTGCTCTTATGCGTTTGTTGCTGTTAGGTCAGATGGCCGACACACACAGCCGGAGATTTACAGAGGCCCCAACGCGGCTAGTAGATTTTTAGAGCAGATGAAACAACTTCGCAATCAATTCTCCAATCGGCTGAACCTTTCAGACATTATCATGACTCCTGAAGATGAAGACCGTTATAGATCAGCCACCCACTGTTGGATTTGCGGTTTAGAGCTAACACCTAACGGTAAAGACGCGACAGTAAGGGACCATGATCACATTACTGGTAAATTCAGAGGGGCTGCGCATAACAGCTGTAATCTTCAACTTAAGGTTGATCCCAAGACATGGAAACTGCCAATCTTCTTTCATAACTTGCGGGGCTACGATTCTCACTTTATCATGCAAGCAGTGACTTCTAAATATAAGAGGGTTAGCTGCATTGCACAGTCTTCAGAAAAGTACATGACTTTTACTCTTGACTGTTTATCCTTTTATGACTCTACCCAACATCTGATGGGGAGTTTAGACAAATTGGCAGGATCTCTACAAGACTATCCAATCACTAAACAATACTTTAATCCATCTTTAGTTCGTAAGGGAGTTTATCCTTATGAATACATGGACTCGTGGGAAAGGTTTGACGAAGACACGCTTCCTCCTAAAGGCGCTTTCTTTTCTAGTCTTAGAGGTAAAGACATAACTGACTCTGAATATGAACACGCGCAGAAAGCCTGGACAGAACTACACTGCCAAACGATGGGCGACTATCATGATCAATATTTATTGGCCGACGTGTGTTTATTGGCAGACGTCTTTCAGAATTACAGATCCACTTGCATGAAACATTACAGCTTAGACTCATCACAGTACATCTCTGCGCCTGGCCTTTCTTGGGATGCATTCTTGAAGTTTACAAACATCCAGATCGACTTAATCTCTGATTTGGACACAGTCCAGATGATTGAGGGCGGACTAAGAGGAGGCATTAGCATGGCCTCACATCCTTACTGCAAAGCCAACAACAAGTATTTAGACGATTATGATCCAACTAAGCCATCCAACTATCTAATGTACTTAGATGCCAACAATCTGTATGGGTGGGCCATGAGCCAGGCACTGCCACTAAGAAACTTTGAAATGATAAACGGACCTCATGATGTTACTGCCGTGTTGAGTATGCTATCACAGCTTACGCCTGATAATCCAATAGGGCTAATCTTAGAGGTGGACTTAGATTATCCTAAAGAATTACACGACCCCCACAACGATTTCCCCTTAGCCGCAGAAAGATTAAAGATGAGTCCCACAGAACCGCCTAAACTTGTGCCTAACCTCTTTAACAAAACTAAATATGTCTGTCATTATCGGCTGCTACAGTTTTACTTAAGGCACGGGTTAAAGCTGACAGCTGTTCACAGAATAATTACCTGTGAACAAGAGCCCTTTATGAGACCATACATCATGAAGAACACCGATCTTAGGACGAAAGCCACTGACGCTTCAGAAAAAGACTTTTTTAAGTTGATGAACAACAGTTGTTTTGGCAAAACCATGGAGAACGTACACAATCGTAAAGATGTAAGATTAGTTACAAACAAAAAACAAGCAATTAAGCTGGTCTCTAAACCTAACTATCAAGACTTTAGAAAATTTAGCAACGGCCTGGTTGGCATTATGATGAAGAAAAAGAATGTTAAGTTGGATAAGCCGGTGTTTATCGGATTCGCCGTGCTAGAGCTGTCAAAGTTATTAATGTTAGAATTTCTATATGACCATCTTAGGCCCCTGTACCCAGAAGCAAGAGTACTTTACACAGACACCGATAGTTTTATTCTGGACGTCCCAACTGAAGACTTTTACAAAGACATGGAAATAGAGGTAGCCAAAGGAGCTGATGGGTGGTACGACACATGCGACTATCCTAAAGATTCGCCTCTACATTCAACTGTTAACAAGAAAGTGATTGGAAAGATGAAGGATGAACTTAATGGGACAGTTATACAAGAATATGTTGGCTTACGGTCGAAGATGTATAGCGTTGCCCACCAAACTTCTGTAATTAAAAAGGCTAAGGGCATAAGTAAAGAAGTTGTCAAAAAAAATATAACTCACGACAACTACAAGCAAGCTCTCTTTGAAAACAAAGTATTTCATCACACAAATGTTAATCTGCGCTCTACTCTTCATCAAGTAAATACAACTGTAGTTAATAAGAAATCACTAGTCTCTAACAATAACAAGAGAACTTACGTCAATGAGTTTTCATATGCTGTAGGGCATTGGAGAACTTTAAAAGATTAACTTAACTGACTTGGCTTGTACTTAACTTAAGAACCTAACTAGTACTTACTTAAGAACTTAACTTAAGAACCTAACTAGTACTTACTTAAGAACTTAACTTAAGAACCTAACTAGTACTTACTTAAGAACTTATATTTTTTTGCACTTAACTTGTAATTTACTTGCTCTTAACTTAAAAAGTACTTTCTATAACTAACTTAACTTGTACTTATCTAGTTCTTAATTTGTACTTTATTTAGTTCTTTAAAAACTATTCCATAGAAAATGGGTCTACAGCAGGAGGTTGTACTTTTTTTGCAGAAGCTGGCTCTTCTTCTTTTACTGTGGGGGTTTGCGACTTTGCTGCTAAGTATGGCGTTAGACATTTGCATGCTAAAAAACCCCCACCAACAACAACCGCAGCAAATACATAATAATACATCTTATCGTTTAATTGTGATTGTGTTGTTGTTAATTGTGTTGTTGTTGACGGCGGCGATGTTGTATTACTATCTAATAATTTTTGTTTTGCTGCTTGGTTTGCTTTTCTCAGTCTGTTCCATTCAGCTAGTTTACGACCGGCCTCAACACGCCCAGCACTTTTAGACTTAGTAACACTGCTCACTTGTGGGACACTCGCCTGTAGATTCACTTGTGGGACACTCTCTTGTGGGACACTCACTTGCGGCACATTCTGCTCCTGCGAAGTCTTCTTCTCCTGATCGCTCATTTTTTTTAGTCTGATTAAAATTAATATGATTAAAATTAATATGATTAAAAGTAATTAATCCCATGATGAATGGACATAACAACGTCCCAAATCTATAATACATGTCACATCCTAGAGACTCTAATGACTTTGTTAAAACCGGATCTTGTGATAAGTCATATTTTAAATCTTCTTCTGAATCAACTGGCGCCATCTTACTTACTAACTTAGCATATAAACTAATCATTGTCTGTCCCACCGATCTAACCATTTTTGATCCTAGCTGCGCCTCGTACCTGGCGTAATACTTCTCAACGTCCGATGTAGACAATTGCTGAATCTGTTCGATACTTAGTTCAACGCCTAAATACTGTTTAGTTTTTCCACACGCGGCCAGAGAGTATAATCTTTCTTTATGGCAGAGGTCTGCCTGCTCCTCACACTTTAATAGTTCGTCACAATCCATTTTTAAAAGCAATAAAAAATAATATAATACTTTTAAACCATGAGTTTAACGCTGGTTAATTATGCAGTGCCTATCGTTGGTGTTATAGTCTATTCAACCCTCGCAAAATGTTTGCTAGGAATAAAACCGCCCAACATGGGAAAGATAGAAGATTCGCCAAGGCTAGTTGCGGCCTTATTTTTAGCTTTAACAACAAAAGATTATTTGATTAAAAAGCACATAGACAGCCTTTCGTATTATGATTATTTTAATTATTTTTTTAGTTAATAAAAAGATGAGTGAAAAAAAGATTATCAATACGATTTACCATTCTGCTGTAATTAGCGGCCTTAGTATTGGTTATAGCGTGCTAGCAAAAAACATGTTTAAAATGAAGCCGGCGGATCTAGGAAGGTTAGACATTGAGGATGTTGTTAAGGTTATAGTTGTAATTACTGCAGGGATTGCCTCAAAAGACTTTCTTGTTGCACAGGGGATTATCCCAGAAAATATTAATGCATAGAAAGATTAATGCATAGAAAGATTAATGCATAGGCAGATTAATGCATAGGCAGATTAATGCATAGGCAGATTAATGCATAGGCAGATTAATCTAGAAAATATTGATTTATAAAAAGATGTCTGGATTGGTTCTGATGGTGGGAGGAGCTATTGTTAATGCGTTGGCCTTCTCTGGCAGCAATTATATGTTTAGTAAATTGCGGTCCGATGAAGAGAGAGAACGTCATAACAAGGCAATGGAAGATTTAGCTAAGGCAAGAGACGCTTACGAGAAAAGACGAATTGCTCACTTAGACTTTATTAATAAAAAGTTAAGAGAGCAGGGTCATGCAGAGCACACATTTACAGACGTTGATGAAGCAATGAATGAATATTACTTAGTGACAGGAAAGAAGTTTCTAACATCGCCGCCGCCAGAACTGTCTGACTTTTATGAACCGTCTGAGGATCAGAAAATGGTAGAAATAGGCTTTATTATAGGTGCTATGGGAGCAATCTTTCTTCTTGCATATTCAATCTAAAAACATAGTTAAAATGTAATAAAAAACAGTCCCTTATGGACGATACAAAGTACAATACGAAGTACAAAATATATTATTCTCCTGGAGGGTATTGGAAAGGAAGGGCTGCTATTGATAAACTGAGTAAAGCTGCTAGGGTGTCTGAATCAGAAGCGAAAGACTGGCTTTCAAAACAAGCAATTTGGCAAATATATCTACCTGCCCCAAAAAGAATAATAAGACCTCGATTTGTTAATTCAGTTCCTAATGACACCCACCAGATGGACTTGCTGTATCTTCCACATGACAAAGTTAGAAGAAAAAAGTTTAAGTATGCTCTTACGGTTGTTGACATGGCTTCAAGGTATAAAGACGCCGAGCCTTTAACGGATAAAAGTTCAACTGCCGTGGCTGTGGCTTTACAGCAAATATACATGCGAGGTCCATTAAAGTATCCTAGGCTGATTCAAGTTGATGATGGAAAAGAGTTTAAAGGAGCTGTAAACCAGTTGTTTTTAAGACACCGGGTTACAGTTAAGAGAGGGATCCCAGGCAACCATCGATCGCAAGCCCTAGTAGAAAACTTTAATAAGAATCTGGCCGAGCGCCTGTTTACCTATCAATATCATAGAGACCTTATGGACGGGGAACGTAACACAGAATGGGTTAGGAGGTTGCCGGCAGTCTTACGCGCCATGAACAATGAAGAATTTAAAGCAACAGGTCTTAAGCCGGTGAATGCGATCAAATTAAAAAAAATTAGCATTACTGAAGATGTGCAGGGGACTCAAAAACTCTTGCCGTTTGGACTAAAAGTAAGATACTTGTATGCGCAAGGAGAAGCAGAAGGCGATGTTAGAATTAGAGCCACAGACCCCATATGGAGCGTAGATGTATATGAAGTTGAAAGAATCATGAAAACAGCCCCACCCGTGTATTATTTAAGAGAGACTCTTTCTTCTAGCGGTGCTACTGCGTCTAAAAGGCCCGCCCCTAAAAGATCCTTTGTTCGTGAAGAGTTGCAAGTTGTCCCGCCAAACACAGTGCCGATTAGTTAAAAAAAATAGTATTTGCTAAACTTATAATTTATTTTTTGCTAAACTTATGATTTATTTATTTTAGTTCCCATCTTATTTTTTTTTAACCTATTTTGGGTTTAACCAGTCATGTGTTTGCTTTTCAATGTTCTGTTTGATTGTCTCAGTGTCTACCTGTTGTGAAGTAAAAGTCTGTCTCCACTCCTTTTGTAGTTCAATTTTTTGTCGTCTATAATCCTCACCGTCAGCCATAAGCTTCTGAAATTCTTCGTCTGTAATGTTTTCATCCTGTATTGATTTGCTTATTCTTAATTTTAATGAACAAAGTTTTGCTGATGCTAGGGCTACAATGGCAGTGTGCTTTTGTAATTTAGGTGTAATCTTTTTTAAAACAGCGCCCACAATCATAGACATAGCGCCTAAACCTAGTCCAAGGCTCCCTAATGCTAAAGAGGCTGGCGCCCCGGCCCCAGTAGCTAAAAGAGCAACACTAGACCCAGCACTTACGCTAGCTACAGCTGATGAGCCAGTAATTACATAAGAAAGAGTATGTAAAGCCTTAGCATATTTCTTTCTAGTAACCCTATACTTATCCAAGTCACTTTCTATTTCTTCTTGAAGTTCGGTTATTTGTTCTAATCTAAACTGTTGAACCTCCATTTTTTTTAATTAAGATTATTTTTATTAATTAAGATTAATCTTATACATATCTACTTATTAATCCTTCTGGCAGCACTTCATCAACAGAGTAAAACGCAATAAAATCAACATACTTAATGAAAATAAAGTCAAGTACTGTTAGTTTGTCTTTGTCAACCATCACAGTAACCTTGTCAGATGATACAAGGGTGTTTATTTCATCTCCGTTTTTAGTAATAACAATGGCGAGCTTCAGAGGAGCATCCAAGTTTTCAGCCTTTATTTGTATGCCTCTAATTAACGTATGTTCTGGCAAACTAGAATCAGCCTCCCTTGGAGTAATAAATAAGCGAAAAAGCATCGTCATTTGCCTAGGTAGTGACTGTAGCGTTGGAGTAAACTCTAAGCCAACGGTGTCATCCCCCACTTCAGCTAAGGGCCTCTTTCTCTTTAGCATATATTCAGAGCCCTGCCTAGTTATTTCAATCTGTTTTTTCTGTTGTGTTCCTGGGACCAGGCTAACAAGAAAGGGGCCTGCATTCAAAGCTTTTCTAAATTGTTTTTCTTATCAAAGTATACATTAGGGCTTCGTAGTTCAAACTTTAAATTCCAAGCAATTTCAGGAAGCAACGCCCAAGCATTCTCTCGTTTATGAAGTTTGTATTCGTGTTTGCCAAAATCGTTTGCCCTTAAATTTCTTATCTCTTCCAGGGTAGGATACTGCTGCCGTTTTTTATCTTCAATTTCTGTTCGTTTGTAAACCCCATCGTCAGTGTACTCAAATCCATAAACATTTCCTGGAACTCCTATTAGATCAAACTCAGTTGTGTCTGCTAGGTCTTTTAGCTCTACTGCAGTGCATTTAGGAGCTAGCTGCGCTTTTGATTCTGGCCCTCGAGACATTCTTTTTAATATTAAAATTATAATAAACAATTTGTTATAAACAGTCTATAATAAACAATCTATAATAAACACTCTACAATAAACAAACGTATTGAACTGGGGGGTCAGTCCGTAAGCATAGCTTAGCGTGCTTAGATTTTTCTAACTGCTCTTTTATTATTTTTAGCTCATCTTTGTCCCTGATTATATAATTTTCACTTAAACATTCTTCAAAACTATCTTTGTCTTTAGTGTAAAATAAGATGACTGATTTTAACTGCGATCTAAAGTCTTTTAAGACGGCATTGTATTTTTGAGTTAAGAGCCACACAGAAACTAGGGCGTGGCGTCCACTAAAGGCTAGCTTAGACAAAGCTTTTCTTTTTTTAACAATGTCTTGTTCGGCTGAACAGTCATCAATAATAAACAGCGTTTCAGTTCCCTCAAATAGTCTATAGTAATGTTCTAAACAGTCGCTCAGTTTGTCGCTAGGATCAACTAAAAATATATTATCGTCTGTCCAAATAAACTTCCTTTCTTTGTAAGACTTGTTGTGCTTAATGGTTGTGCAGAATATAACAATGTGCTCGTAATGAAATCTGTAGACTGTTTGTAACAAATCAAGCACGAAGACAGTTTTCCCACACCCAGTAATCCCGCAGATAAGAGAACAGTGCGGATCTTTGGGCAGAAACTTCAAACTATCCATCTGTTTTTATTAGAATATTTCTTCTGCATTTTAATAAGCCACATCTTTTAGCCTGTTTTCTTCAATGTTTAGCTGAGCGTCACAAACCATAAAAATATGAATTTTTATTGGGGCGTTTCCGTCTGCTTTCTTGTGAATATTTATTTTTATACCATCTTGCCCCACCCTTTCTCCACTTCCAAACAATCTGTTGTCAAATGTGGATCTAAAATCCAGCCACAGCCCATATTTGGTTATTAAGTAGTCTTCGAGTCTTACATCATAAAGGCGAAGTTTTTTACATACACGATCAACTGCGGGATCTCTTTGCCTACCTCCAGCAAATAACTTTCTTATTTCATCAAAGTGTTGGTGAGGTAAAAGTCCGCGACCCGAATACAACTGATCAGACTTACCATTTATTGCGCAGTCAACCTTCTCAATTTTTGGATTATAAAACGCTTCTGATTCTCTATGGAAAGGAGTTGTTCCTTCAGTAAACAAGAACAAAATTCCTTTTAAAGACTTCAGAGACTGATTTAGATGTATGTTCCAGAGAGTGTCTCGCTTGTTTCTATTTTCTGTAGTGGAGTGTATAACTCTTTCATAATAAATAACTGTTTTATTTTTATACTGAGTTAAGATTGTTCTGGCCAGTTCAGGGTTAGTAACAACATCAAACTCAAGAGAAATGTCGCTGACTGTGTATTTAGCTTCAGGGTCTTCAGACAAAACAACAGAACTGCTAGGATTAAATGTCAGTTCATAAGTAAGTTTTTCTTTTAGTGCGCCTTGGTAATATGGCATATGCGTCTTTAACAGCTCAAAATCTAGAGGGATGCAGAATCTGTTGCCAAATGCTTCTGCTACTGCCTCATCTTTAACATCATCCTTTGCATCCTCCGCTCCAACTCTGTGCTTGAGACCGTTTGGATTTTGTATTCCCTGATAAACTTTCTCTTTTCTTTCTTTTTTAGGCAGCCATAGGTCAGAATAGAGGGTAAAAATGTCTGCCTCGCCTAGTACAAATACTTCTCTGCCCTCCAGTTTGATTGCTATATGATTAACGATTGCCCTGCCCAAATTAGCAACAACAGTAGCATTAGGATCTTCCGATGTAATATCTATTTTGAATGATAGTTTAGCGGTGCCTGGCATTATAACATCGCCGGCGCCAAGATCAGGGAACTTAACTATTAAAGTTTGTCCGGGCTGAACTGTTGATGGAGTATTTACACTAATTACAGTCTGCCTTATGCCTTTTACGCCGTGGGGTTCTTTCTCTTTTCTGTATGGATCGAGGTCGCAACCGTATGAGTTCATTTTTTATAAAACAAAAAAGAATATAAATAAAAAATATGGATGAAGATTTTGACGCGATTGATCCTATTGAGGAAGATGATGAAACAGAATCGGGCCCTTCATTAGAAGATGAACTTGAAGAAGCACGTTCTTTAACCCCCTCAGTAGAAGAAACACCCCCTGGAGTTATTACAGCTCGTGCAGAACTATTAACAAATAAAATTAACTCATTCTATAGAAGCATAGGACTAGAGCCGCCAGAAGGCCACAGTGCTTTTGATTTTAAGATGGATAAAAATAATCATCTGTATGTAAGGACTAGTAAAGGTCTTGTACGACTTACTACAAAGCCAGACCCAACCAAGTTTTTAAGCATGAGCACAATTCTTAGAGAACTCCCTGTTGCCGACCGAAGGCGGTTAGCCCTTATTGGCAATCTAAGGCCTGAGGCTGTTAGTGCTTTACAGAACTTGGGGCGGGGGCTGCCAACACAATCTGAAATAGAAATGTCCTCTTTTCAAGATTTAGGTCAAAGAGCAGATGAAGCAATAACAGAAATTGAGACAAGTTTTAATGAGGAGACACAATTAAAAACAATTGATGATTCTCCATTGCCTATGCGTGAAATCCTGGGGCTTAATGCTGCTCTGCGGACAATAAGGGGTGAACTAACAAACAATTTGGCAAAACTTGGCGAGTTAGATAGAGAGATAGAAGAAGAAAGAAATAAGCTGGCTGACGCAGATGATAACAATTTAGGGCAAGAAGAAAAGGCTAGAATACAGCAGAAAATACAGGATTTAATGATAGAAAGGGCAGCCAGGTTAGAAACGCTGTCTACTAACAGGACGCAGCTAGCATCACAAACAAGCAGAATTAAAGAAACTATAAACAGAATGCTTTATGAAAACACTACGCTAGCTGAAAGAATAAGGACTCTGTTCAGAGAGCAGGGGATTACAATAGTTAGTATATTAACGGCTGTTGGGTTTGCTATCTCTACACTGGTTTATGCATTAACCGGCAGTGCGCCAACAGGGCCAGTAACGCCCCCAACGCCTCAGCCCGGTAAAAGTTGGATTAGAAAACAATTGCATCATCTAGCAAACTTATTAAAGAAGTTAGCAGCTAAAGCGCTTGATGCTCTGCCTGGCATAATTGGCAGTGTTGTTAGTTGGGTTTTGTCTACCATAGGCAAAGTGGCTGGTTATATGGCTGACCATCTGTGGGCGTTAGGAGTGCTGGCTGCCGGTTTAATTTTTAGTGAAATAAAGTATGGCTAATCCAGTAAAAGTTAAAAACACAACAAGGGCTGTCTTTTCGCTAGTATGACTGTCGGGGTAAGGTAGATCAACAGGTGGCGTGCTTTCTGGTTCTGGTTGGGGACGCTTATAACTGGATCGCTTTCTGGCTGTGGGGCGCTTATAACTGGATCGCTTTCTTCAAGGATAGGTACTTTTTTTAAAATGGATGGAGCAGGCCTTGTGTTTAAGCCTTGATTGTGTCCTAAGTTTTGATTGTCTCCGGCTATAAGGATTTCATTGTTATAATTCTGTATCATGCCAATCTGCAGTCTGAGGTCAGAAGGCAGCATGTATAATCCATGACCAACAACAAAGTCAACCTTTGACCTAGCATGTGAAAGAACGTTTTGATACCTTTGTATGCTGGCAGGCAAATCAACAGCAGAGTTAATAGCATCTTCTAAATTGGCTAGAAATTGTTTTCTGGCGTCAAACCCTGTAGATTGATCTACTATGCTAGACTTAGTCTGTGCTTGTGCTCCTAATAGACACCAAACGTATGTTCTTATGGAGTCATTAAGCCTTTGCACTCCTGGCATTGTTAGACCTTTACTTTCATCTAAGATAAATGTTGCCCAAGCATTAGGATGTTTTTGTTCTATGGATCCTAATCGAACTTGTTTGTTTGGTTGAAAAGAGGTGTGGCCTGGCCAGTAGTCATAAGTATATTCTCTTTTCGTACCCCACAAATACAATGTGCCTAGCCCATGATTGCGGTCTAACTTTTGTCTAAAGTCAGTTGAAGGATTAATGTTAAATTCGTTGCAGATTCTTTCATATGCATTATTGTCCATTGGACTGAGAAATGGATTAAACGCGTTGTCATTGGGGAGGCGTACTTGTAGTTCAGTTAGTATGCGTCTGTACTGATAATAAACATGAAAGTTATATACTGACCTTACTAAAAGATTGGGGTGGTTTAAATGGTTTGCATATGAAACACCGCAGCCAGTGGTTGCGCAGTAAATGGCAAAATTTAACTGATTCTGGAAAAAAGTCATAGGGTTGGATGACCATGCTGACGGCACTCTGTCACTCTTTATTGGAGGATTTAAATATCTAGTTAGTGGGTTTACAAGTCTAACTTGAAAGTCGTATGATCCATCTACTGCAATTGTTAGGCTACTGAAGTCCAAAGATTTGGGGTTATAAAACGCCCCTACATTGTAGGTGGCACTTTCATTATATTTAAAAGGCTCCATTTTTAAATAGTTTTTAAAATAGTTATAAAAAAGATGTACATCTATATAACCAAGCAAAACGAGCGCGTGTTCTTAGCGTACCCAATTACCAATTGGAGCGGGAGTTGTAGGATTGCCCTTAGAGAAATTGGCTTTAAAGTTATGTGGGTTAACATATCTGAAGGAGCTCAAAATAACTGGATTAATGTTAATGACGAACAGGGCAATCAAATAAGCCATATACAAATACCTGATGGTTATTACAACTTTTGTTCTTTAAAAGAAGTACTTAACGATTTTGGCATATTGTTAACAATTAACGAGGCAAACCTTAGAATTACTATGAATTTTCCACTAGAGGAAAGAAGAGAGTACACTTTCCCTAAAGGCCTAGCTAAAATCTTGGGCTTTTATGATAGTGACAAATCTTATAAATTTAGCACAAGAGAAGGCATCTATCAATTTGAAGGCAATAAACCTTCTGATTTTCTAATTAACCCCATGCTGTATGTCCATTTACAACAGTTAAAAACAAATACTAATTTGTTTAATGGCAATCCATCTACACTTCTAAGAGCGCTGCCGTCAATTAAGGCGGGGTTTTGCGATTATCAGCTATATGGGTTTGATGGAAACAGCCAATTTAAAGAATTAATTGAGGGAGCTATAAATTCATTAGATGTAAAAATAACTAATCAAGATGGAGGACTAGTTGTTTGTTCTGACTTATTAATAGTGCTGGAAGTGGAAGAACGTACTGTGAGCCATTAGATTTTCATGCCATGTAGAGAATGGAGGTTTACGGGGTTCACGACCGCCGCATCTTATTTTGCATGCAAACCCCCATTTTAATGTACTGATTGCGTCAATTTTAGAGGTTTTGGGTGTTAATTTTGTTTAGAAAACAGGTGTTAATTTTGGCCAAAACTGATATGTGAAGGACGTGATCAGTATGTGAAAAGGGGGGGTTTCGGGCAAAATAAGATGTGGCGGTCGTGAACCCGTAAACCTCCATTCTCTGTGTGTGAGTGTGTGTGTGTGTGTGTGTGTGTGTGTGTGTGTGTGTGTGTGTGTGTGTGTGTGTGGTGCGTGCGTGCGTGCGTGCGTGCGTGGTGGTGTGTGTGTGTGTGTGTGTGTGTGTGTGTGTGTGTGTGTGTGTGTGTGTGTGAGTGAGTGTGTGTGTGTGTGTGTGTGTGTGTGTGTGTGTGTGTGTGTGTGTGAGTGAGTGAGTGAGTGTGTGTGTGTGTGTGTGTGTGTGTGTGTGTGTGTGTGTGTGTGTGTGTGTGTGTGTGAGTAGAAATAGGTAGCTGGGAGATTCATTGATAATCAATTAAATTCTCTCTGCTTTTGTTTTAATCTCCTTCTTGGGAAAAAAATGCTAACTGGAATTTACTGCCTGCAAAAAGTCATGACGTCTGACGTCAGTGGAACAGTACTTGCAGACATTTCACATGATTTTTCCCGGTCAGTCTTTACATATTCTGCCATTTGTTGCCATGGCAGTTTGAAAGTTAAGAAGCAAGAGTGTGTCCAGCGAAACTGTGAAGGTTTGCAGTAAGATAGCAGGAGTGAAACAGATAGGTGCTGCACGAGCAACGAGTGGAAACAAAGACACGAGTGACTGAAAGTGACGGCAATCGTGGTCTCAGCAAAAATGAAGATGGAATATCATGACAACAGATCACTCCGGGGTTTTCACTCCATAGAAAGTAACGTACAGCAAGCAGGTTGCGTCCCTTGGTTCAGTCATGATCACTGCTGACCTAACACTAAGGAAGCGACCATTCTGTGCGTGTTGTCACTTCCTGTCGTGTGCTTTGGGAGCAGTTGTAGCCGTTTCAGTCTGTAAATCTGGTCTCAGATGGACCGAGACAGCAAGCACCACCGAACCCATTTCGCGGACTAAGACAGCTCCATCCCACCCAGCTCTCACCCCTCCCCCCCCCCCACACACACACACGCACGCACGCACATACGCACGGACACACACACACACGCACACACACACACACACACACGCCGCGCGCGCGCACAAACACACACACCACACACACACACACACACACACACACACACACACAACACACACCACACGCACACACACACACACTGTTGTTGTTGCTGTTGTTCTTTTTCTTCATGTGTTGTGTGTGTGTGT
>CM065730.1:46428231-46430731 GCA_033310375.1 Conus canariensis
ATCTCTGGGAGGAACAGTCATAGTTCTTCGTTTCACTCAAATTATGTAAGGGCATAAAGGTAGCTACGGCTTTTACGGCTGAGCAACATTGCAAATAAGATTTTCTGTTTTTTGTTTTTGTTTTTGTTTTTGTTTTTCTCAAAGAAAGGTCAAAAACCCATAGCAATATTGTTCCAAACTCTTTTTTCGAAGACATGTCTGAACGACAGCTGAACCTTTAGCTTTTACTGGACTGAAAAATGAAATTAAGCTGAAATATGACTTCTTCATGAAATGGAAAGAATATAGATGTCCACCTATAATTCACGAACAATTTGTCAGCGATTGACGAGGCCAGATAGGGACTTACAAAATTTCCCCCAAATTAATGTCGACAAAGGTAGAGAAGTAGTCTTACAGCCTGTCTATTGCTGACAGGACTGATGTAGCCCAAGCTGGTGATTTTGCTTCAGAATTTTAAACATCAGTCAGTCAGTCAGTCAGTCAGTCATTGCCCTGACCGCTGGGGTCGTCGGGGAGACGTGATGAGCCGCCGCCATTTCTCTCCCGGCCCTTCTGTTGGTGGCTGTCGTGAGGAGATCTGGCACATACAAGAGCAGAAAAAGAATGGTCAGAAAGGAGAGAGTTTATGCTGTGGATAGTCCAGACTTGCCTAACCCTTACTCCCAGACAGGGGTCGTCGAGACATCGTTGATGGCTTTTTGACCCCTCACTGCCCCAGCCCGGACATTTCCGGGTCGAAATGTTGCTTTCTGTCATGGAAAGGGAGAGTTATTTCCTTCTGTTGTGGAGTTATTTCCCTTCAGCTGCTGTGAAGGAAGTTTGCTTTTTCACATCGTGTCATCACATGGTAAATGTTCAAGGTTTTAGGTGTACAGAACACTAGTTTTGGCCGTGGAAATTTCAGGGCTGGAGCAGTGAAGGGGGTGACATCTCTCCACGTGTTCCAGTTCTCTGTGCTGCTCTTGTAGGGCTGCCGAAGGTCAGGGGTGTCCACTTCCAGACGCTGTCCTCCCAATGTGTCTTCAGTCTGCCTCTTATTTGCCTGTCTAACCTTACACCGACACTTCCACCTTCTCTTAAAATGTGCCTCTTATTTGCCTGTCTAACCTTACACCGACACTTCCACCTTCTCTTAAAATGTGCCTCTTATTTGCCTGTCTAACCTTACACCGACACTTCCACCTTCTCTTAAAATGTGCCTCTTATTTGCCTGTCTAACCTTACACCGACACTTCCACCTTCTCTTAAAATGTGCCTCTTTATGTACGTCACATTGTTCCTGTCAATGTTGTCTGTAGGACGGCTTTATATTTTTTTCAATTACGTTGGGTGAGTTTATAGGTCATCGCTGTTGTCTGACGACATTTTGTTTATCTTTCCAACTTCCGTGCCAACTCAGTGACATAACTCCCACGCTGTTAAGTCCGCTGCCTTTGTTACGACCATATCCATCATCTCCTTGTTGCAGTCTCATCACGGGGAGCAATCCATTTCATGATCTCCTCATGATGCCAAGACTGCCGCCCGGTCATTTGGCTGGTGTTCAGGGTGCCAGTTCTGTACCAAATTCGGAGAACACTACCTTCAAGATTCCTGATGACGACAAAAACTGCTTGCTCGTGGAACCAGCGTGAGTTAGGAGTCCCTCTCCGGAGAGCGTCACAACGTCCATTCAACGACGGTCCCCATGTACTTCCCGATACCGGCAAAACCGACAGAAGCTCTTTAACAAACAAACAAACAAGCCTCACTCAAGTGAATGCATTCAAAAAGAGAAAACAAGATCCAGAGGTACTCGAAACTACAGAACACACACACACACACACACACACACACACACACACACACACACACACACACACACACACACACACACACACCCGCGCGCGCGCGCGCGCGCGCGCGCGCACACACACACAACACACACACACACACACACACACACACACACACCAAAAATCTATCGACACTGCACAAAACAAAACAATGAACAAACCAAACGAACAAGCAAACAAAGAAACAAACAGACTATTATGTCTATTGCAAAACATTGACCCAAACTGATGTGAGGCGTTCTGGCAATCCATCCGATTCAGACTGACAAGCAGTGAAATGCCTCACAATGGGGTTAATGCCATTGATCAGTTTCAAGCTGCCCTTAAAACATCTCATCAGACCACATCAAATGCATGTAAACTGCACATAAAAGTATTGACCAATCTCAATAAAGTTCGCAGGCTTTGGCCAGTTGCAAAGCTTGACACATACATTGATAAGTTTAAAATCGTAGAGAAAAAGAAGAAAGACAAAGAGAGGTCAGACTCCATAACATTGTCTTCACTTTAATTTTTTAAAAATCGTAATTAATTATGTATTAGGCAGAGAGGTCAGAAAAGATTTTTTTTCCTTATTAGGCACTGTTCATCGTATTCAGCACATTTGGAATAAATTCATGGCCTTTGAATGGTAAACATAACGTTCACCCTTCTCTCTTCCT
>CM065730.1:46440731-46448231 GCA_033310375.1 Conus canariensis
ACTTTATCTCACTTCACGGTCCTGCCTTCCAGCACCTTTCCTACCCCACCACCTCCCACCCAGTTTCGCCTCTCTCCCTTCTACTGCCCAAAGTCACTGCAAAAACAGCAGCAGTCTGAAGCCTCCTGACCTTGATTACCAACGATGCAACGACCACCTGCCTTTTCATTTGACGAGCGGGAAAGTGGAGTAGGAGGAGGAGACAGGGAGGTGGCCAAAGCGAGCGATGTGACCTTGAAGGGTGGGATAATAACATGATAGATTGAACGCAAGAAGCAATTGCTCAACATATGTGGGGGAAAAAATGAGAAAGTTGCAATGTTCTTTGCTACTTTGAGTGCTAACGGTAGCACACACTTTCTTTATTAGTTGTGAGGCATTGTACTTTACACCCCCCCCCCCCTCCATCTGCATATGTCATCCTACTGTCAAATGCATTCGTGACACGTGAGTCAATTGGGCAAATTGCTTTTTTTTTTTTTTTTTTTTTTTTTAAGGGGCTGGTTACCTTCCTGTTGAAAATCTGGACCATCAGGATGACGAAATATTCTGATGCAACATGCATGACGGTCTTCTGAATCTATCTCATTGGTACGTCTAGTGATACATTTTATCATATTTCCTTCTCGACTTGGGAGAAATGGCATTACAAGGTTTGATCTTGACAAAATGTGACTTGATATCTGTTCAAATCGCGTATCGTCTCATTTGACCTGTCTCATCAATGTTAGATGCAGTTACTGTGACAGAGTTTCTAAAAACCTGACAATTTTATGACATCGTACATATTGCCGAAAGCTATGTTGCGGGTTTAGAGCCTCTGGGAATCGTGTGACATCTTCATGCGTGGGATGGCTGGGATCAAAGGTGTTAGCAGTATTTACCTTTACACTAAGTTTTACAAAGCTAACGCTTTTATTTGCTGATGCTTACTTTGCACAGACACAGACACACACGCACACACACACACACACACACACACACACACACACACACACACACACACACACACACACACACACACAAAAGCACGACGCGCACGCGCGCGCGCGCGCGCACATACACACACACACACACACACACACACACACACACACACACACACACACACACACACACACACACAAGCGCGCTCACTCGCAGCTCACACAGAAACCCAAATCTGCGTGATAACACGTTGACTTTTTACACACATGCTTTGTAGTCAGTCGACCTTGGACCATTCATCAATCAGCCGTCTGTTATAACTGGCAACGTGAGACATGAGGCCGCGGAAGAGATGTAGGGGAATGTTTGGGCAAGACAGGGGAGGAGGGGAGATTGAGTGGGGAGAGTTGTATAAGGGAAAGATGACCAGTCATGTAGTCGTGGTTAGGGGCTGAGCGGATTGGGAAAGGGGGAGGGACCAGGAGGGAGGATGGGGAGGTTGGGAGACAGGGAGAAGGAGAGAGAGAGAGAGAGGGGAGGGGGGGGGGAGAGATGTTAGTAAGTAAAGGACGCGACTTACAGAGGGAAGAACGGGGGTCCACTGCTTTAAATACTGCAAGCAGCGTTGACTGCGTACACTTTTTTTAAATCTTTCTGGATAGACTGAGACCAGGAAACTAGAGAGTAAATGTAAGTATTTGTTGTATGATTGAACGTTATAGGATTAATTTTTGTAGTGATACTTGAAAAATAAGTGAATGTCACACTTGTAGGATTAGGATTTGTTAGTTATTGTAGTAATAGTATTTGTAGCTGGGTGTAAGGTGTACTATTGTAGATGAGAAGGGTGAATGTAGTATGACTTTGTAAAGCGCTTAGAGAAATTCGTTTGATTAAGCGCTATATAAGAAACCATTATTATTATTATTATTATTAAGGATAAAATTCGATGTCATTTGTAATGAAGACGGTCGGTTTTGTACTGGTAAGAACGGCTCGTGTCTAGACTGGATGCATAGGAATTAGTTCAGCGTAGTAACCTGACAGGATGAATTGACCACGGTAAGGTGCTTCTGTGTCTTCTCTCTCGGCTCCATCAGGAGTCACTGGGGCACTGCAATGAAGACCAGTCCACCAAGCTCCTCCAGGGCTGTCGGTGGTGTGCCCAAGGTCTGTGTCTAGACAAATGTTTTCCATGTCCACTCTGTAATGTTGTCTGTCCATCGTTTTTTTTTTTGTTTTTTTAAAATCATTTTTCATTTTAAGGATCTTTTTAGCAAGGCCATTGGCTCTTTTTTCATGACTACATCAACGCAGTTTTCTTTTTCGGACGGATGTCAAGAGATCTCCGAACGGTCCTATGTACTGGGTGAGACTTGCCAGCAGCGTAATGCAAAAAAAATAAATAAAAAAAAAGACTGATCTTTCAATACTGTCGTTGAGAGACAACAGTACAAACTGTATTATACGAGTACGAAATTTTTTTTTCATACTGGTATTATAGACTGAAAGATTGAGAATTCCTGCAGTCCTTTGGAGGAAAAGGTAGTAAGTGGTACAATTTTTTTTTTTTAATCGTTGACAGAAAATTTGAAGTATCCTTCCAGTCGTTATGAGGAAAATTCTTTCAATAGACAGAGTTTCTTATCAATTGTCACCTCCTTTTTTTCAGATTCTGAATATTTGATGAACATGTGTAATGTAAAGTTGTGTGATTTTTTTTGATGCACATTGAAAATAACTACTAGAAAAAACAACCCAAAGCATTAAGAACCCAAAGCATTATGAACCCAAAGCATTAAGAACCCAAAGCATTATGAACCCAAAGCATTATGAACCCAAAGCATTATGCAACCCAAAGCATTATGAACCCAAAGCATTATGAACCCAAAGCATTATGAACCCAAAGCATTATGCAACCACCCCAAAGCATTATGAAACCCAAAGCATTATGCAACACAAAGCATTAAAGATACCCAAAGCATTATGCAACACAAAGCATTATGCAACCCAAAGCATTATGCACCCAAAGCATTATGCAACAAGCGACAAAGCATTATGCAACACAAAGCATTATGCACCCAAAGCATTATGCACCCAAAGCATTATGCAACACAAAGCATTATGAACCCAAAGCATTATGAACCCAAAGCATTATGCAACACAAAGCATTATGCACCCAAAGCATTATGCACCCAAAGCATTATGCAACACAAAGCATTATGCAACCCAAAGCATTATGCAACACAGCGATGTCTTTGTCCCATCCAAACAGATTTTGTATCTTTTCAATGACAAAAAAATTCAATCAAATTTCCATTTAGGATGACTCAATCAAACGGATCGATGACGAGAAGCATGAGATATTTGAGGGAATAATCTTCCAAGTATTGATTCTAACAGACCATTTTCAAAAACAGTATTCACAGAATAATGTTCACAGGGTTAACAAAAAACAGACCGATGCAAAGACAGAATAAACGTTAAAGTCACGATCTTTATAGGTTCGATCACAACAGAAAAGAGCCACACATCTTCAGGGAACTGATGGCCAGAGACCTGTGTACAAACGCGATAGGTCTTACAGCAATGCTCTTCCCAGAAATGATGAAAAGAGGTCGATGCGAAGACTGAATAAATATTGAAGTGACGATATAGCTTTGATTACAATTGCCCTAGTGTGGAATAGAGCAAAGCTAGAAATCTTCAATAATAGACTAGAAGAGATCGATCTATGTAGGCCTATAGACGGAATGGATACCAAAGCATTGATCTCGTAAAGATGAACATTGACCTGTGGTAAGACAGAACAGAGACAGAAGGAAGACAGTGCTCACGAAGTCAATGCCAGTGTTGTCTACATAGACGCTGGATGAAGGCAAGTCAAAGAAATGACCACTGGTCAACATTGCAGACCGGTGAAAGATGGTAAATTGCTGAGTGTAAGCTTTGAATGATTTATTTCTTTTATTGCTCTGATGATGATGATGATGATGATGATGATGATGATGATGATGATGATGACGGTGATGACTATGATCCTGAAGGTTGATTCACTGAGAGAGAGAGGGGAGAGAGAGAGAGAAGAGAGAGAGAGAGAGAGAGAGAGAGAGAGAGAGAGAGAGAGAGACAGACAGACAGACAGACAGATAGACAGACAGACAGAGACAGAGACAGAGACAGAGACGGAGAGAGACACACAGACAGACAGACAGACAGACAGACAGACAGACAGACAGGCAGAGGTAGAGAGAGACAGACAGACAGACAGACGACAGACAGACAGACAGACAGACAGACAGGCAGAAAGTGAGAAGGATGCAGAATGAACATTTTAAACAGCTCTGCGCCATTCGTTTACTTTTGCTCTTACCACTCTGTGTGTGTGTGTGTGTGTGTGTGTGTGTGTGTGTGTGTGTGTGTGTGTGTGTGGTGTGTGTGTGTGTGTGTGATATTAAGACAAATGGTACCCAAAACGTTTGCAAGCAACGATTCCCCGCCTCCTTACTCGGATGAGGCGGAAGCACAGCAGTTTTCTCCCTTGCCCAGCAGTCGGCGCTCCTCTGACGGAGAATGGCGCCCGGATCTGCCGACGTACGAAGAGAGCGTAAGCTGTGTTTCAATCAAGATAATCCTTTATGTTAAAACTTTATCAACCTCAGTATCCATTATTTTATAATTTACAGACCAAATGCTTGAAAGATTACATGCTAATGAGACGAATGCTCGAGCCGGTTTTCACTTCATACGTACTATAGGCAGAAAACATCTTCATCTTCTTGAGTCACCGCAGAGCGAATCGTGACACAGATCATTCCTTCATGTGCTGCGAGACCAGGTTACAGCCAAAAATGTCCCATCGCGTCAAGAAACCAAGGAGCCCTCGCACTGGTTCCCGCAAGTTGCTGTAAGCCAGAGCTTATGGAGCATATCGCTTCTTTCGAGAAAGCACCCTGCTCTTCACAGTCTGTTCATTCTGCCTGTAAGACGTGGGACATTCTGAAGGGACACTATGCACCGCACAGACTAGGCCAGCCTTGGAAAGAAATCCTTAAAGACACACGACCGGTTTGAGGCCGAGTCGACTGAGATGACTCCTGCTGTCGAAGTCAAGTGTACAGCCATCGATGAATACACGCTGTCATCCACCGAGAAGAACTTGCGGATTCTCAGGTGCAAGATTCATCAGACTACCACAAGTTGCCCCGTTGACCACAGGGCAGAGCTGAGCTGGAATATCCTCATGGCTGCCACCACGAGCAACAGCAGGGGAATGTCCTGTGGCATGTGGTCCAAAGCTAGACAGCCCCGCTAGAGTCCTCTACCGGGAAAGTAATAAGAAACAAACAAACAAACAAAAACCCAGCAGATGGAGAGAAGGGTTGAAGCCGATTCCGACCTCTCCTCAAATCAGAACAATGCATCCTTTTCCAGCCCTGACGCCACAGTCTGCCTGACAAGCACGTACCAGGCTAACACCGAGACGACGGTAGTAGAACTAGAACAGCCATTTATAGTTTGGTCGAGGCATGCGGCAACCACAAAACCTCACCCCCCCCCTCCCCCCACCAACCTGATCAAGCACTGCAAAACTGCTCTTCTGCTTTCAGTGCATGACGTCCTGTGCCACCCTTGGCCACTGTGAACTGTACCACAGGACATAGTGGACCCCAAATCATCTATTTATACACAAAGAAGGGCGAGAGACACGACTGCAACAACAACAACAAAAAAGTATCTCCCTTCTTAGCATCATTGACAAACCTTTTCAGAAGCCGGCAGATTGTGTCTACCCAGAATCACAGTGCCGTTGCGGAGCTGAAAGGTCTAATCCAGGCATGGTGTTCTTTCTCTTCCACAGTTCCGGAGTGTAAAGAACAACAGAAGGCCCTGTTCGTCGCCACTATTGACCTCACCAAAGGGTTTGACTTTATCAGTGTTCCAAATCCTCCCAAAGATCTGTTGCCCACCAGTTGTTTTCCATACCAACATTTACGGTACAGTTCAACGGCAGCTCCTTAAAAGTCTTTCGCCATCTGCAGCGGCTTCAAACAAGGCTGTGTCCTGGTGCCCACACTCTTCAAGTCTCCTTTCCTCTGCCCATGAATCACCTTTTCGACACTGGAACAGAGGGGATTAGATCACTAGATCGGATGGCAAACTCCTCAACTTCACCCACTTCACTGATGAACTACTACTTTTTTTTTCTCGCTGTCCTGTCTGCCATGTCACCTCAGTGGCAGTGCACCCACGCCGCTCTTCCAGAACCGTCCCGTCACAGCCCCGGCGCTGGCAATCCACGGGGAGCCAGTCAGTGTCAAGTCGCCATGAAGTAACCCACCAGAGGAGACACTGCACTGCTGCCCAGTCACTTCGGTGGTGTTCAGTGGCGCCTGTTCTGATCTAACATATGCAGGACACCACCTACTAAGCCCCCTACTGACAACAATAATCGTTTACTTGCGGAGCCATCGTGAGTGAGCAGCTCCGGACGGTGCCACCAGTCAGCTTCAACGACAGTCCCCGCATGAATTTGCCGATACCAATGACTTCAAACGAATCAAGCCAAGGTCATAGACCAGTACAAGCAATCAAAAATGAGATGCATGACATGAAGGTCACAGAAATTGAGATTTTTTTTAATGCTGATCGATGAGGATGATGAAGATGATGCTACGGGTTTTCATTCTGGTCTGAGACGGCATGACAAGGGTTTATGCTATACGCTTACTTTCATAACATATTACGGTGTCAACCAGGCCCCAGAGACACAAACACCTGCAGTGTTGAGCAACACCTCAGAGACGCATCCATTAAGTGGATGAAACACAACCGTGTGGACCCAGGCTTCCCACATGAACCTATAGAAAACTCAGCTCTGGGTAGGAGCCGATCAGTGCAGAAAAATCTCACAAATGAATAGCTCAGATGAGAATCGCACACTCAGCCTCCCAGCCGGGAGTCCACGACACTAATCACTTCGCCACGGCGGCTGGCTTGATGAACCACTATTTCCCAGGCTGCCAAGAGCTTCGGGCTGCCATCTGCCTTAAAAAAGACAAAGGTCGTGGGACTGGACACAACCTCACCGCCGGTCATCACCATGAACGACTATGACCCCGATGTCGTCCATCAGCTCACCTTCCTCCGAACCACCATAACCAGCAACCTGTCCCACTGAACCACCATAACCAGCAACCTCTCCCTCTGAACCACCATAACCAGCAACCTGTCCCACTGAACCACCATAACCAGCAACCTGTCCCTCTGAACCACCATAACCAGCAACCTCTCCCTCCGAACCACCATAACCAGCAACCTCTCCCTCCGAACCACCATAACTAGCAACCTCTCCCTCCGAACCACCATAACTAGCAACCTCTCCCTCCGAACCACCATAACCAGCAACCTGTCCCTCTGAACCACCATAACCAGCAACCTCTCCCTCCGAACCACCATAACCAGCAACCTCTCCCTCCGAACCACCATAACCAGCAACCTCTCCCACTGAACCACCATAACCAGCAACCTCTCCCTCTGAACCACCGTAACCAGCAACCTGTCCTTGCACAC
>CM065730.1:46455731-46473231 GCA_033310375.1 Conus canariensis
ATGTTGACGACAACGACATGGATGGTGACGGACGAGGACAACGACCTGAACAATGATGATGATGCTGAAGAGGAGAATGAGGCAGGATGGTCTGGTGCTGATGATGACAAGTATTAATCTGACTGAATATCCATTGCCTATCCGATACATTTCTCCCCCCCCTCTCTCTCTCTCTCTCTCTCTCTCTCTCTCTCTCTCTCTCTAGGGCCGGAGTGTCAGTGTCAGGGAGGCAGGTCGGAGGAAGAGGAATGCACGTGCGTAGCGAGCAGCGAGGCTGAGACAGTCTGGCATCCCCGGCCTGCCAGTGGCCAGCGGAGGTTGTTACAGAGCTGTGCCAGGAAACTCTACAGCAGGGCCATAAAAAGGTACCGTCTGTCTGTCTGTCTGTCTGTCTGTCTGTCTCTCTCTCTCTCCTCTCTCTCTCTCTCTCTCTCTCTCTCTCCACACACACACACACACTACACACGCACATGCGCACACACATGTACACACACGTACACACACACACACACACACACACACACACCACACCACACACAACACACACGCACACGCACACACATGTACACACACCGCACACGCACACAGACACACACACACGCACATGCGCACACACATGAACACACACACACACACACACACACACACACAGAGAAGTTTTGCTTGTCGACAAGTCGATGACGCCAGTTCTTCTGACCAATCGCAAGGAAGCTTACAGAATTCAACGAATGACGTAGCCCGACATTTTCGTAAAAAAGATTTATGAATAGAGGAAACAGTTAGTAAATCAGCTTCTTTCGGTATGAATTTGACTTCATCTTCAATATGATGATACACCACATGTCTCAAAAGGACTAGAGCCAAAAGAGGACATCTTTTCGAATGGTGTTTTCCCAACATTTTTACCCTATGCACCAAAAGTAATCAGTCCTCAGGTAGTAAGAGCCGTGGCCATTCTGTTTCTCATAACAGCTTTTCAGGACAGATGGATTATAATATACCAAATTAGCATTTGAACCAACAGCATTGGACGCTAGACAGCAGGAATTCCAATCTTTTCCATCCACCAATCAGACCTATTAATGGCGCACGGGAGGGGGGGTGGGGGGTGGAAGCCGGCGGTAGGCTTTAACATCTCTTAAGGCTTTCTTTCTGACACGCAGGCTTTGAAGACAACTTTTATCTTGTTTTGTCGGAATTAAAGTGGATTTTAAATTAAAAAAAAAAAAGAAACCGATTCACAGAGCCTAGGTTCTATAGACATCGTCTTTTTTTCCGTTGCTCTCTCTCTCTCTTAATTTTCAGATTAACGTAAGTGTATGGCTGCGTCAGTAGCAACTGCATTGTATACAATTAATTGCCATTGGTAAACAGTACGGCAGTAATTTACCACCTACTGGGAATACTATTCTGAAGAAGTGGGTAGGACGTCCGCTTTGGAAATATTTGGACAACAACAGCTCGAATTAGACGACGTTTTTTTTTTTTTTTAATTCACCCAAGAATTTTTTTAATCCCCAAATTATTTTGGATTTTTACACAACCTCATTTGATAGTTTGGGAGTTATCATGCACTGATCATCTTCGTTCTTCCTTCGCATGCAGGACCTGTATTATCTAGAATTTAAGTGAAAACTAAGTTCACATCTGAGAGAGAACCAAAGGTATTGGACAAAATGGAGAAACCCAAAGGAGACGACCAAGCGGATTTGTGGTCCAGCTCTTTCATTTTCCCAATTCTTACACACACACACACCTATATCTCTCTCCCTGCTCATTATATATATATATATATACATACATACAATTATAAACAAAGCTTGCTCTTATGTCTTAGATTGAAGAAATAGGGGGAGATAAGCATTCATATCTGCAGTGGTAGATCATTCTGCCTAACTAACAGTATGTGCTTGAGTGGGTGAATGGGGAAAAATAAAATAAATGCTTCTCAAAATGAGCCTTCAGCAAGCTTATAGTCTCCAAGTAGGAGACAATCTCCAATGGGGAGGAAACCCACTAACATATAACTCCTGGTCAGATACCGATATTTCAAACCTGATTGTTTCTTATCAGTGACCGCGGAAAGTGGTAATTTGACTCCTCTGCCTTTTCGGTTTTAAGAAGAATGCTATCCCAGAAAAGGCTGGTGTGCAATACCGTAGTATGTTTGTTGAGTTTTCAAAAAACCAACCAAAGGTGCCACCTAAGAAGCAAAAGAAAATCATGAAAGAGCAAAACAAGCTACATTTTCTTGTGAAAAGTAGAAAATATAAAAAGATAACCTCTTAAGACACAAGTGCTGAGGGCCAGTTCTTGGAATGAATCCGCAAGGGACTAAATTACAATAAACTAATAAATTCCAAGATAAGTTCCGAGCATTTATACCTCTCTCTTGTGGGTTGTGTGTGTCGCCTTGTGTGTTGTAGTGTGTGTGTTCAGTTCGCCAAGTAGAACTGTGCTCGCCTCAGTCCAGCCTCGCCTGATGTGTTTGCACTATACAGTAGGCAGACGAGCATGTATCATGCAAATGAAATAGGCAGGAAGTTACTTTTCTAGCCGGACATATGTCCACATGTTTACTAACCCGTCGGGTTGCCAATAGTCTCTTTTTTTTGCTGGTTTGATCGCAAACTGTTTTCCATATAGTAGCTGTTGCCCTAAATTGCTGTTGTCAGAATTTTTTCGCATATAACTGAGTTAAAATATCTACACAAAAACCGGTTAATAGCCAGAATGCTTTTACACTGTCTCCCACCCACTAGTCAAAATGTACCCAACGTCAGCCAGTTCCATCATGAGTAGACAGTGCGACCACTTTCAGCCATGTCTCCCCCCCACATCACAGCACACTGTCTCCCCCACCCCACATCATCAGCACCTGTCTCCCCACCCACCTCGTCGCACACTGTCTCCCCACCCCCATGATCCACATGTTCACCCACCATCGTCAGCACATTCTCCCCCACCCCCACTAGTCAGCACACTGTCTCCCCCACCCCCACATAGTCAGAACTGTCTCCCCACCCCACCATAGTCAGCACACGTCTCCCACGCCACTTAGTCTGACTGTCTCCCCCACCCCCACATCAGTCGCACACTGTCTCCCCACCCCCATAGTCGCACATGTCTCCCCACCCCCAATCAGTCAGCACACTGTCTCCCCACCCCACCATCAGTCAGCACACTGTTCCCACCCCCACCATCAGTCAGCACTGTCTCCCCCACCCCCACCATAGTCAGCACACTGTCTCCCCACCCACATAGTCGCACACTGTCTCCCACCCCATCAGTAGACACTGTCTCCCCACCCACTGAGTCAGCACACTGTCTCCCACCCCCCACCATAGTCAGCACACTGTCTCCCCACCCCCCATAGTCAGCACACTGTCTCCCCACCCCACCATCAGTCAGCACACTGTCTCCCACCCCACCATCAGTCAGCACACTGTCTCCCCACCCACCCCATCAGTCAACACACTGTCTCCCCCACCCCACCATCAGTCAGCACACTGTCTCCCCCACCCCCACCATCAGTCGCACACTGTCTCCCCCCCCACCATAGTCAGCACACTGTCTCCCCACCCCACTGTACACCCACTGTCAACACGCCCTGAGTCAGCCACTGTCTCCCCCACCCCACCATCAGTCAGCACACTGTCTCCCCCACCCCCACCATCAGTCAGCACACTGTCTCCCCCACCCCCACCATAGTCAGCACACTGTCTCCCCACCCCCACCATCAGTCAGCACACTGTCTCCCCCACCCCCACCATCAGTCAGCACACTGTCTCCCCACCCCCACCATCAGTCAGACACTGTCTCCCCCACCCCCACATCAGTCAGCACATGTCTCCCCCACCCCACTTGAGTCAGCACACCCCACTGTCTCCCGTCTCCCACCCCCCACATGTCAGTCAGCACACTGTCTCCCCCACCCCCACCATCAGTCAGCACACTGTCTCCCCCCCCCACCATAGTCAGCACACTGTCTCCCCCACCCCCACATCAGTCAGCACACTGTCTCCCCACCCCCACGTGAGTCAGCAACACTGTCTCCCCCACCCACCACCATCAGTCAGCACACTGTCTCCCCACCCCCACCATCAGTCAGCACACTGTCTCCCCCACCCCCACCATCAGTCAGCACACTGTCTCCCCACCCCACCATCAGTCAGCACACTGTCTCCCCACCCCCACCATCAGTCAGCACACTGTCTCCCCACCCCACCATAGTCAGC
Organism: Conus canariensis; assembly: GCA_033310375.1. Lineage (NCBI taxonomy): Eukaryota > Metazoa > Mollusca > Gastropoda > Neogastropoda > Conidae > Conus > Conus canariensis. The sequence continues at coordinate 46,459,970 of CM065730.1, forward strand.
ACACTGTCTCCCCCACCCCTGTCACCATGTCCCCCACCCCCACATAGTCAGCACACTGTCTCCCCACCCCCACCATCAGTCGCACACTGTCTCCCCCCCCCACCATAGTCAGCACACTGTCTCCCCCACCCCCACCATAGTCAGCACACTGTCTCCCCCACCCCCACCTAGTCAGCACACTGTCTCCCCACCCCCACCATCAGTCAGCACACTGTCTCCCCCACCCCCACCATCAGTCAGCACACTGTCTCCCCCACCCCCACTAGTCAGCACACTGTCTCCCCCACCCCCACCATCATCAGCACACTGTCTCCCCACCCCCACTAGTCAGACACTGTCTCCCCCACCCCACCATCAGTCAGCACACTGTCTCCCCACCCACATCAGCAGCACACTGTCCCCCCACCCCCACCTAGTCAGCACACTGTCTCCCCACCCCCCATCAGTCAGCACACTGTCTCCCCACCCCCACCGTGAGTCAGCACATTGTCTCCCCACCCCCACCATCAATCAGCACACTGTCTCCCCCACCCCCCACCATCAGTCAGCACACTGTCTCCCACCCCCACCATCAGTCAGCACACTGTCTCCCCCACCCCCACTGTAGTCAGCACACTGTCTCCCCCCCCCACCATCAGTCAGCACACTGTCTCCCCACCCCCACATCAGTCAGCACACTGTCTCCCCCACCCCCACCATCAGTCAGCACACTGTCTCCCCACCCCCATCATCGTCAGCACACTGTCTCCCCCACCCCCACCATCAGTCAGCACACTGTCTCCCCCCCCCACCATATTCAGCACACTGTCTCCCCCACCCCACCATCAGTCAGCACACTGTCTCCCACACCCCACATCAGTCAGCACACTGTCTCCCACACCCCCACTGTGAGTCAGCACACTTTCTCCCCACCCCACCATCAGTCAGCACACTGTCTCCCCCACACCCACTGAGTCATCACACTGTCTCCCACTCCCCCACATCAGTCAGCACACTGTCTCCTCCACCCCACCATCATCAGCACACTGTTTCCCACACCCCACCATCAGTCAGCACACTGTCTCCCCCACCCCCACATCAGTCAGCACACTGTCTCCCCCACCCCCACTGTGAGTCAGCACACTGTCTCCCCACCCCCACCATGAGTCAGCACACTGTCTCCCACACCCCCACCATCAGTCAGCACACTGTCTCCCCACCCCCACATGAGTCAGCACACTGTCTCCCCACCCCCCATCAGTCAGCACACTCTCTCCCCACCCCACCATGAGTTAGCACACTGTCTCCCCCACCCCCACCATCAGTCAGCGCACTGTCTCCCCACCCCACCATCAGTCAGCACACTGTCTCCCCCACCCCCACCATCAGTCAGCACACTGTCTCCCCACCCCACCATGAGTCAGCACACTGTCTCCCCCACCCCCACCATCAGTCAGCACACTGTCTTCCCACCCCCACCATCAGTCAGCACACTGTTCCCCCACCCCCACCATCATTCAGCACACTGTCTCCCCACCCCCACCATCAGTCAGCACACTGTCTCCCCCACCCCCATGAGTCAGCACACTGTCTCCCCACCTCCCACCATCAGTCAGCACACTGTCTCCCCCACCCCCACCATCAGTCAGCACACTGTCTCCCCCACCCCCACCATCAGTCAGCACACTGTCTCCCCCCGCCCCACCATGAGTCAGCATACTGTCTCCCACACCCCCACCATCAGTCAGCACACTGTCTCCCCCACCCCCACCATTAGTCATTACCACTGTCTCCCCACCCCCACCATCAGTCAGCACACTGTCTCCCCACCCCCACCATCAGTCAGCACACTGTTCCCACACCCCCACCATCAGTCAGCACACTGTCTCCCCCACCCCACTGTGAGTCAGCACACTGTCTCCCCCACCCCCACCATGAGTCAGCACACTGTCTCCCCCACCCCCACCATGAGCCAGCACACTGTCTCCCCCACCCCCACCATCAGTCAGCACACTGTCTCCCCCACCCCTCACCGTGGGTCAGCACACTGTCTCCCCCACCCCCACCATCAGTCAGCACACTGTCTCCCCCACCCCCACCATCAGTCAGCACACTGGTGACATATTTTGGTGCATGCACACACACACACACACACACATACACACACACACACACACACACACACATACACACACACACACACACGCACGCACGCACACACACACACACACACACACACACACACACACACACACACGCGCGCGCGCGCGCGCGCGCGCGCGCGCGCAACACAACACAACACACACACACACACACACACACACACAAACACACACACGCACACGCACACACCACACACACACACACACACACACACACACACACACAACATAACACACACACACACACACCACACACACACACCATACACGTACACACACACATGCACACACACATACACAACATCACACACACACACACACACACACACACACAAAACACACACACACACACACACACACACCACACACACACTTATCTTTCCATCTTCCACTCTGCTAATCTTCAGTCAAGATTGCAGCTTATGGATAGAAATGAACTTGGACCCCTGGCTCGTCAAGGTAAGTACAGTAACCTTTACCTCAAAGTTCCAGCGACTACAGCTGTCATCCAACTGCAGCGTTCTAACAGTGCCGACAACTGGGTGCTGCTCATACAGGCCCTTCAGACTTCATCATTTTGAGAAGCATGTTTCCACAGATTAATGAGCGGCCAGTGCGGACTTCTCAGGAAACATATCAACAACAGTCACTAATATGAAAAACAAAATTTCTAAAAGGGAAAGAGGTAAAATTTATCTTCTCAGGAATCATATCAACAACAGTCACTAATAATAAAAACAAAATTTCTAATTCGGAAAAAGGTAAACTTTATCTCCTCAGGAAGAATATTAACAACAGTCATTAGTATGAAAACTAAAATTTTTGAAAAAAAAGTAAAAAATTAAAAAAAGTAAAATTCATCGTACAGTATGTAAATCCGATCGGAAATCAAATGATCTCTCGACATGAATGGACATCCACATCTGTTTCAACAGCTTAATGCAAATGCTAATAGAATGGCATGCAAGTTTCGTCCCCTGTGACCACATCACGCAAACATCTGATTTACTTTGGCTCGAACGTTATATAAATGCATTGACTATTGGATTTGTTGTTTTCTTCTTATCCTCAGTTACCAAAACAGGTATTTCTGTCACGGATATTTTTTTTTTCACAGAACAAGATCGTGTCGGAGAATCTCTCGTTAAATTTTCAAACCAAAAAAAAAAAGGAACTAAAAAGAAAAGAAAAAAATAGGTGGTACAGGTCTCGCGTACTCCCACAGCAGAACGATGGGTATTTTCTTCCGCCTGTCTTCTCATCAGAGGCACATTGGATTTCTTGCTAAGGACCACAGATCTCTCTGGATGATTGATTTCTCAGTCCTACTTGCCTGAAAATGTGTAATTCCCTGCGAACTGTGCTGTTAAACACGTATCTAGCTCCATGTACTGCTCTCCATGTCCACAAGAATTTCAATGCGTAAGCTCGAATTTTTATCTGCTTAGAACTTGTGCCTGCTATGCACATTCTAGATACATACATACAAACATATATATTTACATGCATACATACATACATGCATGCATACATACATACATACATACATACATACATACATACATACATGCATACATGCATACATACATACATGCATGCATACATACATACATACATACATACATACATACATACATACATACATACAACATACATACATACATACGTAGAGTAGCATGGGGCAAAACGCCTAGGTGGGGTCAAACGCCCATCCCCCGTAATTCGGAGAACATGTGATGTAGCAAACCACGTGATACTTGACCTGAATCCTGAACAAAGACGACGCTTCTGACAGGACAAAGAGAACTCCCAACTAAACGGTCAGTTTTACAGACTTCTTTGTTTCTGTTGGGCTTGTTTTCAGTAATTTCTTATATGCATTCGGTTTAAGTATATTCATACATGTAACAAATGAAATGGAAAAGCTTTGTATTCATCCTGATTAAGAATATTTCAACTCGATGCTAGTGATGCTGGCGCCAGTTTGTTTCCCCTCCTTCCCGCTGTCTGACCGTTCTGTTCACAGTAGGTCAGTCTGGGGGTCAAACGCCCACACCTTCACCGGGGCAAGACGCCTAGGGTGGGCTTTTTGCCCCGTTCATTGGGCCTTTTGCCCCATACTTGGTTTTATCGTAAATTAGGTAAGTGACGACTGGTGTGTGTGTGTGTGTGTGTGTGTGTGTGTGTGTGTGTGTGTGTGTGTGTGTGTGTGTGTGTGTTGATCCTAGCAGGAAAACGTTCTTCTGGAGTAGATGAAATAAATGCATCAGCAACATCCCCATAGCATTTGGCAACAGTTTGTAGGGTCAAAGTTATGGGGTGTAGGGAAATAGTACCCCACAAATTGTCGCTACCGCACAACCCCGGCAAATGCTATGACACACTACCTCACAACCCCAGGTAACCGAATACACACACACACAACACACACACACACACACACACACACACACACACACACAGATCAGCTTGCTCTCGTTCTCTGCCAGTCAGGAGATAATGAGATGACGTCATTTATGCGCGTGCTTTCTGTGAACAGAAGTAAATTATGCCGTCGGGGGCGTCATTGTTGAAACAATGTCAACGATGATTCAAAAGATATGTTTGTGTCTTTTTTTATTTTGTTACTTGCATGGCATATCAATTTATTTTCATCATTGTTGTCAGGAAGCAAAATACTGAAAAGAGAAGGGAAACATTTTGGAATTTAGGCATGTGCTGTTCAATATTCAAGCAGGCTGGGAAACTAAATCCAGTTGTCTACTCTTCTTGAGTTTTTCGTCTTATTTGCTTGCCGCTTGCTCCTCTTCTGGATGATCTTAGTAGCTAGGCAACGTGCTCCTCTGAGAATCACAGTTACTTACATAATTATTGCTTTATTAGCCAGCTTTACCATGCATTCAAAAGGTGCAGACAATGAACCTAATCTACACGGCCCGTTTCCCGCCAGCTGTATAGTAGATTTGTATTCTTATGTGTGTTTACATTATCACACAAGCAGTTTTGTGTTCTTATTTGGTTGGGGTTGTTTGGGATGTTACTGAGAAGTATTTGGGGATGTTATGGATTTATTTGATTAATTGTGGGATGTTACTAAATAAACTCGGTAGCTAACTACTGGCTTAGATTTCTATGTACCGTGCACATATCTAATTCAGCCAACACAGCGACATATACATTTTGAGGTGATAGCCCAGAATAGGCAAGTAACTGCTGAAGAAGAAGAGAAGAAGAAGAAGAAGAAGAAGAAGACGAACGAGAAGAAATAATGAAGTTAGTGATGTTGTTTACAGCCCAGCCAGCCGGAAAGGACCATATCAGGGCTGTTACCACACTGAAGTCAACCAAAAACAAATCGACAGCAGCAGCAGCAGAAGAAGAAGAAGAGACAGGGGCAGAGAGAGCATATCGTTCACTCGAACAGAGAGTTGATGCTGAAAATGAACTAGTGTGAAGGTAATATGATAGTGTGAGACGTTAGAGAAAGTTTTTCATACACGTTCACAAATATACTAGACAGAGCATAGAGCTAGGCAGAATACGCTACAACATTCTGTCAGTGAACAGGTATTAGAATTCACAAATGTATTTATTTTGACTACAAATTTAAAAGATGTTCCAAAGAATTATGATTTTTAACTAAGACCTTCCCTATCTACACTAATAAAAGCAAAAACACAAAAAAGCCGCGTTCCTCTAGAATCACTATGGCCAGGCCCAAAGGCCGAGAGGCCTAGCAACACCCCCCCGAATCAGAGGATGCTAGGGATTTGAGAGAGCCTGAATGTCCCACTATATAAGAACAATATAGCTTGTTTCCCCGAAGACGGAGTATGGCTGCATTAATGGCGGGATAAAAAAAAACGGTCATACACACAAAACTCCACTCCCTTGTTGAGCAGATGGGATTAATACCTGCCTGTCTATACAGGGAATGTCCGCAGGAGTATCAGCCTGCGTACGCAGAAGAAGATATAGCTTGAGACTGGATTTATGTTGAATAACCCTACTGATCGATGGAATAACATGTTTTGATGCTTCTGACTTTTGGAGCTGGAGCTGGAGGAGGAGAAATACCGGACCAATCCACCTGGGACACGTTGATGGTGTTTACCTGTGTTATGGAAGAACTGTTGGCTGACCAGTGTCGTTTATCTGGGTTTGGGTGGGGGTGGGGGTGGGGGGGTTATGGAAGGTTGGAGGCGTTTCCACCCGTTGAACTGGGGGACATGCTGTCTCACCTCTCACCGATTGTGGGACAGTTAGAAGTGATCGCAGGCCTTAACTATCAGGACGCTTTAAGGTCCAACGTTTGTCCATGGGCAGCAGCAATGACCGCCTGGAACTATCAGGACGCTTTAAGGTCCAACGTTTGTCCATGGGCAGCAGCAATGACAGCCTGGAACTATCAGGACGCTTTAAGGTCCAACGTTTGTCCAGGGGCAGCACCAATGACGTTATTCTTCATTTACAGTCCTGTGGTTCAGAATCGAGGCGTAGTGTGTGTGTGTGTGTGTGTGTGTGTGTGTGTGTGTGTGTGTGTGTGTGTGTGTGTGTGTGTGTGTGAACATATCCCCTGTTAATATCATTCTGTGATACTGGCATCACGCTTACAAACTTGTGAGTGTTGCGCATGAGCCGTACATCCTTAAAGTAGAGCAGCCTCCTCCACGTGTTTCTGATCGAGTGGACCTTCCGCCATTTGGCTGATCTCGCTATTCAACTTGTGAGGTAGGTGTTTTATAATTCATTTTGCATCCTGCTCATTGAAACGTGCATTGTAAATCTCTATGGTCATAAACTTAAATTCCTGTCATAAAGAGAACTATGTAACAGATGAAGTTTCGATCTTGGAGCAGACTGCAGTGATTGATTTAGTTGGAGCACTGTGATACACATGGTAAATGTGACTGTTCTTGACGTGACACAAATGACAAAAACAGTACCATGGGGATATTCACACAGTAACGAACCTATCGCATGTATGAAATCTTCATTCCTTCCTTTCTCATTTCCGTCTGTTTTCATTAGCCGCAGAGCAGAGCTGTAACAAAGACGTTCCTAGCCTGTGCGTTCCCACAGTCGGCAGTACAGCCATTTCTAAAGATCTTATTGGGCTGTGTTTTCGCAGCTTTTACACTACAAAGTGGGTAAAAACACATTTCTTTACACCATAATAATCCTGCGGTCTCAGAAAACATACTCGAGTATGTCTTTTTCCCCGTGACAGAATGAATAGACATAGCCATGCGTGTTTGGCCAGCGCTCAGCGTGATTTGCGTGTCTTCTTCACTGAATGGAAGCTCAGTATTGAAATTTAGCTTGCATTCACAGTCAGCCACTCCTGAACATATGTTCCCTCTGTTTCATGCTCACAATGTTTAGGTGAACCACAAGCCCACCCCATCCTCTCTTTCTCATATATCCGCGTGTATGTGTGCGCACACACACACACACACACACACACACACACACACACACACACACACACACACACACACACACACACACAAAACCTCTACAATTTATTCAGGAATGAATGCTGAACAACATTCAAAACACAGTTTCATCTCCTGACACAAAAAGGTGGGAAATAGCATTGAATTTACAAAACTACACACATTGCATTCAACGCCGCAGCACAGCCAGATCCGTTTTACACTAGCGAACAGACACTTATGTGCACCTATGATGTATACACGTAGGCTACATCCCAACACACACATGTTTGCATACAAGAATACACGCACGCACACACGCACGCATGCGCACGCACACGCCACACACACACACACACACACACACACACACACACACACACACACACACACACACACACACGACACACACACGCACCAACTTCAACAAGAGGAACAGCAATAACAATGAACGCGCGCGCGCGCGCGCGCGCGCCACACACACACACACACACACACACACACACACACACACACACACACACACACACACACACACACCGCGCGCGCGCGCGCGCGCGCGCGCGGCGTGCATTCAGGCACACACACTAGAACTTCAACAACACACATGCACATGCACACACACAAACACACACACACACACACATGCACGCCCGCGCGTGCGTACGTGCGCACGCACACACACGCATACACACACGCGTGCGCGCGCGCGTGCGCACTTATAAGCTTGCACACATACACCTAAAAGAGTACGGTTTCGCCGAACTGACATACAGCTGGTGAAACGCATCACAACTGGTTTGAATATCAGTAGCATGATATGACCGGTCTAATAATCAATACCAGATTTCTACATGTGTGGATGTGTGCAGGCATACACATACTGAGATAAAGAGGCAAGTTGAATCACATGCACGGAAGCTTATTACATTTGCAAAATGTCCTATACATGTCGTAGATACCAGTTAGCTTACATGTACACAACAAATATCACAAAGATTCGGGCTGCTTTCCCCGGGGACAGCGCGTCGCTGTAGCACAGCGCCACCCTTTTTTCCTGTTTGCTTGTGGATATGTTTTCCTGCAGATGTGTTCTGCTACAGAATTTTGCCAGGTACAACTCTTGTTGCCATGGGTTCTTTTACGTGTTGTTGAGTGCATGTTGCCACACACGACCTCGGTTCATCGTCTCATTGAACTACTCATTATTTTGATCTGACTTTTTAAAAAGTTGACTTTTCTACTTCTATATATCAATAGCAAAATGGAAAGAAATGCACGTATGTAAAACTTCTCAAAGTATTATTGTGTTTCAAAGGCTTTATAGCTGCTATAGACATGAAACAGCTCTGCTGAGAGACAAAGCATCCAGTTTAAGAATAAGATTTCATTTGTGAAAATAATTCAATTAAAGCTATGGGTATATGAAATTATCAACATTATCTGGGTAGCTTTCCTTTTGTTTTGCTTTTGTGAATATCAATGAAACTTTTGTAAATTTCAAAAGTACCAAATATTTAAATAGATATAAATGATTCTATCTCTCTCTATTTGGATTTTATAGCAGCACCGTAATCACATTGTTTGCAAGAGCAGGGTTGACCTCATAGCTGGTAATAAGTAGCTTTCATTGGCAGCTCAACAAACGCAGCCATAGAAGAAAGAGAAGCGAAGTTTCAAACGATCTAGGACTAGAAGCCAATTACTATCAAATAGTTTAAATCTGAACATGAAGTGGGAATATTTTCTGTGCTAGACTTATGGGGTACCCTCTAGAAAATAATGAATATTCATTATGCATAATACTTCATAATGGTGATGAGGAACTGGCCAAATTTTTTCTCTTAATTTTACTGCTGACCACTGTTATTATTATCAACACCCCCTATAGATACAGTAAAAACCAACAAGACATGAATATGAAAGGAGTTATGGCAGCATCATTGTTCACAATGTATACCCCATAATGATGCTCTTCATTTTTTCCGAAAAAATACCTCACAACAGAGGTAACCTAGTGTGCGTGCGTGCGTGCGTGCGTGCGTGCGTGCGTGTGTGTGTGTGTGTGTGTGTGTGTGTGTGTGTGTGTGTGTGTGTGTGTGTGTGTGTGTGTGTGTGTGTGTGTGTACATGCTTGTGTGTGTCTATGTGTGTATGCTTGAGCATGCGTGTTTCTATGAATATATGCATCTGAGTGTCTAGGTATGTATGCTTGTATGGAACTAGTTTTGTGGTAACGACAATACTGAAAGTGTTGCTTACGTTTTTTTGCAGATGAAAATGGTGAGTCACTACCAAAGGAAATCTGAGAGGAGCAAGTATAGCCAGCACAACTTGGGAGCAGCACTGAAAGCCATCTCTGAGGGAATTCCCGTGGTTCGAGCCAGTAAAGAGTCTGGTGTTCCCGCACGTACTCTTCGGCGTCACAGAGACCGTCAAGTGACTGAACTGGAACGCTGAATTTTGGAAGATATCGCAGTGGCCTGCCGTCTGACGCGGAGTCACAGCTGAAGACCCATGTTCTAGACATGCAGAGACGACTCTCTGGTCTGAAGATGCGGGACATGCAACGTCTTGCCTTTGATGTCGCAGAAAGAGTGGGGATCAGCCACCCATTCCACAAGGAGTCACGAATGGCAGGACAAGACTGGGTGCAGGGTTTTCTCATGCGCCAGCCTCAGGCAGCTAGCTTAGCTCGCGCTGTAGGTTTCAACAAGCCTCAAGTGCATCAGGTTTTTTCAGCTGTACAAAAAATGCTTGGCAAATCATGATTACACACCATCCTGAATTTGGAATATGGATGAGACTGGATTAACAATCGCGTAAAAGCCCAGGGAGGTACTGGCCTCGAAAGGCACGTGGCAGGTCGGGAAGGCCACGAGTACTGAACGTGGAACTTTGATAACGGTCGTGCGTGCCTGCAGCGCAGCAGGCGTCTTTCTGCCACCTGTGTCTATTTTTCCTAGGAAGCGAATGGTGGACACACTCCTGAAAGACGCACCACCAGAAGCGGATGGACAGATTCTGAACTGTTCTTAAAATGGCTCTATCATTTCGCCAAGGTCACTGATTGCTCTCGCCATGACCCTCGCCTCATTCTGCTGGACGGACACCATAGCCACAAGACTCTGGAAGCAAGAGTTTTGTCGAGAGCATAGAATAGAACTGCTAACTCTGTCCCGTCACAGCAGGCACAAACTACAACCGTTCGACAGACCCTGTTTTCAAGCCTCTGAAGAGTGCTGTCAACGCTGAAGCTGACAGTTGGATGGTGTCAAATCCAGGACGACGGATCTCGATCTATGACATGGCTGGTCTTTCAGGAAAGGCCTTCCTGTGGATTGTTTTGCCTGAAAGAGCTGTCCACGGCTTCAAGACCTGCGGTCTGTGGCCGTTTGATCCCAACGCCTTCACTGACGCCGACCACGAAGGGGCACTGGTAACATGAGCAAGAAGAGGAGCCCTCCTATCACAAATGAGCAGAAACAACAGCTGACGCCTCCAGTGAGAACACTTCCCTTTCCACCAGCCACCCAGTGCAGACTGTTCAACAGACGACTTTCCAGCAGAAAACGAAACCACTACCAGACTGTTGCCAGATGAAGAACTACATGTGTGACCACTACAAGGATAATGCCCACCATCAATGCTGATCTACCTGCATGGCTGTGGTATTCCGCCTTGGAAGAAGGGATCACTGCCATGGCAGAGCCGTCCTCCCTGCCTGGGGAGTTGGAGATCATAGCAGCCAGCAAAGTTCTCAACAGGTCCGTTGTGGTGACAGGTAACCAGCGCCAGGTGGTACAACGATATAGAAACTCCACAAACCAACCACTCGCACCACACCTGACCGTCCAGTTTACCCGCGTTGGCCACGATGTCGGCCACCACAATGGTGATCTGCCTCAAGTTAGAGAACCATCAACGCATACGGAAGAACCAAACACCCCGACTACGGCCGCATCTTACCTTCACTCTCCAGTCCAAAAGGAGCAGCTCTCTGCCTCAGCAACCTCTGAGGGTATAAGGGAAACCATCCACGGCTTATCCCCTCTTCCAAAGCTGCCAGTGAAGAGGCCAAGATCGAGAAGAACAGAGTCTGCAGCACTGCTGACCTCATCGCAATGCAAAGCTGCTCTGGCAGAAAAGTATGCAGGGAAGAAATCAGCTAAAAAAAACAACCGTGAAAACAGATGAGCAAGGCCAAGACTGGACAGAAGAGAAAGAAAACGCCAGCGACAGCTGAGGAAAATACCAGTGAGGAAGAGGAGGACTGGCCCTGTATCATCTGCTGTGAACCACACAGTTGCACCAGACCAGGAGAAGTGTGGGTAGAATGCCAGTCCTGCTGTCACTGGGCCCATGAGGAATGCACTGAAGGACTTCCTACATTCATCTGCCCCAACTGTTATTCAGATGACTGATCTGTCGGACATGATACTAACAGCTGAAGGACATGATAGCTGTACAAAACATGCATATAATTCCTTCAACTATTTAGTGGTGGCAGTTTTTGATGGTTTCCCGTAAGTTTTAATTGTGGGGCAAAACGCCTACACTCATGGGGCTAAACGCCTACTATGGGCGATTTGCCCCGTGTGTGGGGCAAGAAGGCCAAATTTTGTTTTCATTTTTCACCTACCAGCACTTTTCTTTCATTTGTATTAATTTGTGTCAGTGGCAGTTTGTAGCATAGGCATTTCTCCAGAGTCTGAGCCTACTTGCATTTCTCTGTGCCACTCGCGGGTAAGGAACGCGGGACAAGGAAAGTTGCAGCGGTTTTTGCTTAAGGGGGGCGTTTTACCTCATGCTACCCTACATACATACATACATGATGATGATGATGATGATGATGATGATGATGATGATGATGATGATGATGATGGATTCTCCTGTCGTCTCCGACAGATGAGTAGGCAGGCAGGTCATCTGCTGATGAAGGTCCTCATGTGGGAATGAAGACCAATCGTTGAGGCACAAAGTCGTCCACAGACGCTGCATGGAATGGAGTCCTGCAAGGAAGGGCCCTCTTTTCTGCGATTCTTCTTTTCCTGGATGGCAGCTGCTCTGTTGCGCTCAAATGTCTTTGTGCCCTGGGTACACTGTTGCTTCCACTGTGTTCTGTCAAGGGCGACATCTTCCCAGGAAACAGTGTCGATGTTGCAGCTTCTGAGGTTGGCCTTCAAGGTGTCCTTGTATCTCTTCAGAGTCCTTTCTTCGTCACGTTGTCCTTCCTTCAGTTGTTCATAGAGCAGCATCTTTGCAATTCTGCTGTCCTCCATACGGACAACGTGTCCTGTCCATCGGAGCTGGCTTTTGATGAGTATACACGCAATGCTGGGTAAGCTACACTTCTTCAGGACCTGTAGGCTGAACACTCTGTCTTGCCATTTGGTGCTGCAGATCTTGCGCAAGCATCGTTGATGGAACTGTTCCGAGTTGTTGAATGTGTCAGCGGTACGTGGTCCAAGTCTCACAACAGTAGAGGAGAGCACTCAGAACCACATCTCTGTACGCGGCAACCTTTGTGCGCAATTTGATGCCATGGTCTTGCCACGGACTCTTTGAGAGTCTGCCAAAGTCAGAGCTGGCCTTTGAATTGCACAACATCACTTCTGCATCCAGAGATTTAAAGCTGCTTACAGTGCTGCCCAAATAGCAAAACTTTTCCACAGTTTTGATCT
>CM065730.1:46495731-46500731 GCA_033310375.1 Conus canariensis
TCCGTCTGCCAGTCAGCAGCGTCCCGGTAGGGAGAGTCAGGTTACTGGGGTAAATCGATCTGACAAAGAGAAAACAGAAAAGTCAACAAAAGTAAATACCCAGAAAGATGTCCGAAAACACCCCCCAGCACCCAAGGATAACAGAGGTCGGGCACCCTCACGTCAAACCACTTTGGGTCAGGCTTTCGAGACCGATCGATATCGGAGCAGATCGGAGACACCAAAGCGCCAGCGAGATGGTGATTCAGACAGCCCTCGCCAGGCACCAGGTAAGCAGGCTCGACGCGACAAAAGCGATACGTCTAATCCCGCCGACCCCGCCGTTGAGGATGATGACGACGAAGTTGTGTCTGTCTGGTACTGATGTTCCCTACGACCTTGGCATTGTTTGCGGACTATGATTATGGCTCAGATGTGGTATTGCGTTATATTTTTGTTGTATAATGGCTTCTTTAAAAATATTGTCATTGAATGTTCATGGACTGAGACCTAAAACAAAAAGGAATTCTCTATACAGATATTTTAGACAGAATAAAATTGACATTGCTTGTATTCAAGAATCTTATATTACTCAAAATGTATTTGATGTATGGAAAAGAGAATGGAGTGGTGAAATGGTATACCATGAAGGTACTAGTCATAGTAAAGGACAACTAATCTTAATTAAAAAGAACTTTCCGTTTACGTGGTCTGTAGAAAATCTATCATCCAGAATAATTACAATAAGGGTAAAAAGAGATTCCAGTGAATTGTGTATTTTTAATGTCTATGCTCCAAACTCTTCAGCAGAACAGACCATCTTTCTGAAAGAGTTAGAAAAAACAGTTAATGAAACTGACTGTCAAAACAAAATTGTTTGTGGTGATTTTAACTGTGTTCTGAATAATGAACTGGATGTTATTAGTGGTGAACCTCACCCTACATATATGGTTAAAAAGTTTAATAAGTTTGTAGAAAGCGTAGGACTTACAGACACTTGGCGCCTATTTAACCCTGATGGTAAAGAATACAGTTGGTCTCGGAAAACGAAGGAATTCAAAGCCAGAAGATTAGACTGCTGTTTTTCTTGTGACAGTACCATTGAAGACATGCTGGAATGTGATATGTATTCACTCCCTTTTTCCGACCACAGAGGCGTCTATATTCACATGAAAGGCCATAACCAGGAAAGAGGGTCAGGATTTTGGAAATTTAACAATGCCTTACTAAAGAACCAAGCATTTGTTGATAAAACTAATTTGATGATTGATGATTTCCTAAATAATACCACCGAAGTACGCCCGGACATGAAATGGGAACTCTTGAAACTAAGTTTAAAAGATGAATCCATACAACATAGTAAAATGATAGCAGTCAAAAAGAGGAATGAACTTATAAGTTTACAGAGCAAATTTAACGAGTTTGACTCAATTCTCGCAACAGATCCGCAAAATGAAAATATATTTAGAAGTAGAGAATCTACTCGTTTAAAGCTAGAACTAGCAGAGAAGGAAAAGGCTCAAAGTGCCCAAACTAGAGCAAGAATAAAGTGGATAGAAGAAGGCGAAAAAAACACAAGATTTTTTCTCAGCTTGGAAAAATCACAGGCAAATGCTAAACTTTTACCTAAACTAGAACTTGAAGACGGCACGACCCTAACTGATCAGTTTGATATCTTGAAGACACAAAAGGAATACTTTGAAAATTTATATAAAAATTCGTCATCCGAAACAACAGAAGAAAACGTTAATGCTTTTTTGGAGGATTGTGTAACTCCGCAACTTTCATCAGATCAAAAGATACAATGTGAAGGGCTCATTACTTTAAATGAAGCCACTCTAGCATTAAAAGATATGAAAAATGGTTCAGCTCCAGGTTTAGATGGACTTACCACAGAGTTCATTAAATTTTTTTGGTTAAAATTAAAGCAGGTCATTGTTGATTCTTTTAATTTCGCTTTCACACATGGAAATCTTTCATACACACAAACATCTGCTGTCATAACCTTAATACACAAAGGCAAAGATCTTCCTAAATCTAATTTAAATAACTGGAGACCGATCTCACTTACAAATTCGGATTATAAATTGTTGGCAAAATGTTTAGCAATAAGACTCTCAAAGGTTATCCCCACGATAATAAATGAAGATCAAGTGGGCTATGTTAAAGGTAGAAGCGTCTCTTCCACTTTAAGGAACATCGACGACGTTATTGAATACTCACGTCTGTCGGAACACCCTGGACTTGTTCTTGCCTTGGACTTTCAGAAAGCATTTGACAGTATATCTAAGCAATTTTTGATTACTTCCTTTAAAAGATTTGGATTTGGTGATAGTTTCGTGAATTGGGTAAAAGTTATCTTGGCAAATTCAAAAAGTTGCATCAGTTATAATGGTTGGCTCTCCGATAACTTCGAGATGAACTGTGGTGTGAGACAAGGATGTCCATTTTCCCCCCTAGCCTTTATAGTTGCCATTGAGCTTTTAGCAATAAAGATAAGGCAAAATAAAGATATTAAAGGCATTCAAATCGGAAAGCAAAAACTAGGAAATGGTCTGGAAAAAATTATGAAAATTCTTATGTATGCAGATGATGTAACGCTCTTATTACGGGATAAAGCTGATGTTCAACTGGTTGTACAGATACTTCATGAATTCGCAGTAGTTTCCAAACTGATTATTAACAAATCGAAATCACGTCATGTGGATTGGCTCATACAGGCACAGAAAAGAGCAAGGGCTTGGTCTTCGTTGGGTAAATGAAATGAAAATTTTGGGTATATATTTCAACAACAAATGTTGTGCATCACGTTTAGATATAAACTGGACACCTAGGATTAAAAAGGTTAAGGAAATAATACGTTCATGGCAAACGAGAAATTTAGGGTTACTTGGTAAAATATGTGTAATAAGATCTTTTCTATTATCTCAATTTGTTTTTGTAATGCAGTCAATCTCAATCCCCGAAAATATTCTGAATGAACTCAACACGCTGTTTTTTTCGGTTTTTATGGCGTAAAAGAGATTGCAACAAAAAAGCTTATGAAAAAGTCAAACGTTGTGTCATTACTAGTGAGATTGAAAATGGGGGAATTAAAATGATAGATTTGAAATTGATGCAAAAATCATTTCTGTGTGAATGGTTTGACAAATTGTCCAAAGCATCTGATATTTGTAAATGGTCTTGGATACCCAGAGAATATTTCTCTATCTTTGGTAGAAATCTAGCCTGCTTCACCTCCACACTGGGAGCGTCTAGTTTTAAAGGGTTAGAAACAATTAATGCTGTGTTTTGGAAAGATGTTGCCACTGTTTGGCTAGATAACAACAAAAACACACTGCACTAAATACAAAAATGGAATGCCTGTGGAACAACGCTCATATACTATATCAAAATAAAGTTGTCTTTTTTAAACAATGGGCTATGCAAGGTGTTACATACGTGCATGATTTACTAATCAATGAAAAGATTCTAACATATGATGAATTGAAACAAATCTTAAAGCCATCGCCATCCCTCTTTTTGGAATATCATGTTGTATATTCTGCACTGTCATCTTTCTTGAGTACTCGATCAGACTTAGACACTAGCAACATTTTTGAGATCACTCCACTTTTATTTAATAATTCTGCAATGACAAAAGTAAAAATGTTTTACAACTTCTTTCAAGAAAAACGATACACAGAGCCATGTTGTGTTAGATTTTGGCGACATAAGTTCAACATTACCATTACTAAACAACACTGGTCCCTCACAAATTCAGTAACTAAAGAAAGCAGAATCAGAGAATTACAATGGAAAATTCTCCACAACATTTATCCAACTAATATACTGTTATGTAAAATGGGTATTGCAGAAAATAATAAGTGCCCATACTGTGTAAATGAAGTGGACTATGTTGAGCATTTTTTTGTTAATTGTAAGCAAATTGCATGTGTTTGGAATGGTGTAAAAGATGTATTCTTTCGAAAATATTACAAGAAAGTGAATTTTAATGAAATGAATATTCTTTTGGGAATTGTGGATAATGCACAACTTTCAGGTGAAGAGAAAAGGTATGTTAATCATTTAATATTAATTGCAAAAATGTGCATTGGGAAGTATAGATATGGTAAACCATTACATCTTAAGACTATGCTTGAAAAAGAATTGTCACTTAGAAAGCTGAATTAGAATTGATCAGCGTCCGAAAATCAGTACACACAGGTGTACTCTCTCTCTCTCTCTGTCTCTCTCTCTCTCCCCCCTCTCTCTCTTCTCTCTCTCTCTCTCTCTCCCTCTCTCTCTCCCTCTCTCTCTCTCTCTCTCTCTCTCTCTCTCTCTCTCTCTCTCTCTCTCTCTCTCTCTCTCTCCACAGCAGAGAGAATGCATCAGTACACTACACATGAGTACAAAAAATAAACCCAGACAATATGTATCAAGCGCCAAAAAATTAAAACCAGCAAGATATTGTCCATTTGTGAAAGAACATACAGATTTGCATGGAGAGTGAGTGTCGTTTTTCTTCTTCCGTTCGGCCTATGAAGAGAGGCATGTCGTAGCACCCAACAAAAAAAAAAAAAAAAAAAAAAAAAGATGGTGCTCCATGACCTGCATGCAACTGAGGCAAAAAAAAAAAAAAAAAAAAAAAAAAAAAAACACAATAATAATGAGTATGGAGAAGATGGTAATCATCTTTCATATGATTTTTTTTAGCAAAGAGGAGAAAGAATGAGGGAAAAAAGATAATTGAAACCTGTACTCTGTCGTGAAAACATTTTGTTCTTTTGAATGTTGCACACATAACGGAAATTTGTAACAGCGGTAACATCGGCATGCGCTGAGAATGTGTTTTCCGACATGTTATGACGAGAAACATAATGTATGTATACGCAAATCAAAATACTGCACAAGGGTTTTTTTGTGTCACACCCTCGCACCAATCACCTACCACCTGAGTTCTGCTGCTGTGCATGTGATCTGTCGGTCTCCTTTGATCTATTGCTTCGTTTTAAAGTGAGGTCATTGCAGGTGGAAACCTG
>CM065730.1:46513231-46525731 GCA_033310375.1 Conus canariensis
AATCATTTTTCTGGCCCCTCTCATTCCTCCCTTTTCATCCCCCTACCTGTCCCATCCATGTTGCAAAATTACTTACCGTTACTGGACATACGCATACCGAATTTTATCAATAGCGGTGTAAATTTAGAAAATAACGGTTTTTAACGGTCAATGTTCAGTTTTGGTTTATAAAATTTGCATAACATTGTTCAGCGCTTAAAACTGTACGTGCATACGGAATGTTATCAAGAAGGGTGAAAATTTAGAAATTCAGAAAATAACGGTTTTTTAACGGTCAATGTTAAGTTTCGGATCTTGAAAATTGTATATCATTGTTTAGCGTTCAAAACTGTGCATGTATATCGAATTTCTACAAGAATACTCTTAATCTATAAAATAACGTTTTTTAACGGTCAATTTTAAATTTCGGTTCGTAAAAGTTGTATATCATTTTTCGGCATTTAAAACTGCACATGTATACCGAATTTCATCAAGAACAGCCTAAATTTTGAAAATAACGGTTTTTAACGGAAAAATGTAATGGTCATAATGACTATCTAATGACCTTATGTTGACCCGCTGGATGTTTCTGTAGGCTTATGTCAAGTTTGGTGGCGATCCGATGACTCTCGTGGCCGCCAACCTCAGAAGATCGGGTTTTAAACAGTTTTTATAGGGTTTGGTGTTTTTAACGGTTTTTAACTGTTATAAATAACGTTTCTTAACTGCCAAATAACGGTTCTAATTTTCGAGAAGTAGTCCTGTACCTGTGCAATGTCACAATGGCCATTTGATGAAAAGCAGAGGAAAAAGATGTCTTTGAAACCGTTATAACAGTTTTTTAACGGTTTTTAACGGTTTTATTTTTTTAGAGATTAGCCCAAAACCATCCTCGGGTCACAACAGATGTACCTGCTAAATTTCAAGAAGATCGGGTTTTAAACAGTTTCTTTTATAGGGTTTGGTGTTTTTAACGGTTTTTAACTGTTATAAATAACGTTTCTTAACTGCCAAATAACGGTTCTAATTTTCGAGAAGTAGTCCTGTACCTGTGCAATGTCACAACGGCTATTTGAAGAAAAGCAGAGGAAAAAGGATGTCTTTGAAACCGTTTAAAACAGCTTTTTAACGGTTTTTTAACGGTTTTTATTTTTTTTAGAGATTAGCCCAAAACCATCCTCGGGTCACAACAGACGTACCTGCCAAATTTCATGACAATCGTTTGAGCCGTTTTTGAGTCTATAGCGTACACACACACACACACACACACACACACACACACACACACACACACACACACACACACACACACACAGAATTTGCCATTTATATATTAGATATATATATATATATATATATATATATATATATATATATATATATATATATACTAGCAGGGGCACCCGGCGTTGCCCGGGATATGAACATTCTTTGCGATACTCACGTGACAGCAAACATGTATTAATTGTTTTGATTTACAATCAATCCCCCCCCCCCCCCAACATCTTCCCACCCCCTCCCCCCACACAAATACACATTCTGTCTGTCCTGTCTGTCTGTCTGTCTGTCTGTCTGTCTGTCTGTCTGTCTCTCTCTCTCTCTCTCTCTCTCTCTCTCTCTCTCTCTCTCTCTCTCTCTCTTATACATTCTATTGTTTTCCGCCTGCCTCTGGCCCCTTTCCTCTGGATCTTCCCTAGCACGTCGAGATGCTTTTCTCGCTCGATTTTCCGCCTGCACTCACGGTTCCCATTGCAATTCTTCTGACTGCCCTTAATTTTGTAGGAATAGACTTTGTGCAGAAGTAGTTTATTTCAACGGGTCTGTGTCCAATGAAAAAATTCTGTATCAGGCTTTGCACTGTTCAATCATTTTTCTGGCCCCTCTCATTCCTCCCTTTTCATCCCCCTACCTGTCCCATCCATGTTGCAAAATTACTTACCGTTACTGGACATACGCATACCGAATTTCATCAATAGCGGTGTAAATTTAGAAATAACGGTTTTTAACGGTCAATGTTCAGTTTTGGTTCGTAAAATTTGCATAACATTGTTCAGCGCTTAAAACTGTACGTGCATACGGAATGTTATCAAGAAGGGTGAAAATTTAGAAATTCAGAAAATAACGGTTTTTAACGGTCAATGTTAAGTTTCGGATCTTGAAAATTGTATACCATTGTTTAGCGTTCAAAACTGCACATGTATATCGAATTTCTTCAAGAATACTCTAAATTTATAAAATAACGTTTTTTAACGGTCAATTTTAAATTTCGGTTCGTAAAAGTTGTATATCATTTTTCGGCATTTAAAACTGCACATGTATACCGAATTTCATCAAGAACAACCTAAATTTTGAAAATATCGGTTTTTAACGGTCAAATTTATGGTCATAATGACTATCTAATGACCCTATGTTACCCGCGGGATGTTCTGTAGGCTTATGTCAAGTTTGGTGGCGATCCGATAACTCTCGTGGCCGCCAACCTCAGAAGATCGGGTTTTAAACAGTTTTTATAGGGTTTGGTGTTTTTAACGGTTTTTAACTGTTATAAATAACGTTTCTTAACTGCCAAATAACGGTTCTAATTTTCGAGAAGTAGCCCTGTACCTGTGCAATGTCACAACGGCCATTTGATGAAAAGCAGAGGAAAAAGATGTCTTTGAAACCGTTATAACAGTTTTTTTACGGTTTTTAACGGTTTTATTTTTTTAGAGATTAGCCCAAAACCATCCTCGGGTCACAACAGACGTACCTGCTAAATTTCAAGAAGATCGGGTTTTAAACAGTTTCTTTTATAGGGTTTGGTGTTTTTAACGGTTTTTAACTGTTATAAATAACGTTTTTTTAACTGCCAAATAACGGTTCTAATTTTCGAGAAGTAGTCCTGTACCTGTGCAATGTCACAACGGCTATTTGAAGAAAAGCAGAGGAAAAAGATGACTTTGAAACCGTTATAACAGCTTTTTAACGGTTTTTAACGGTTTTATTTTTTTAGAGATTAGCCCAAAACCATCCTCGGATCACAACAGACGTACCTGCCAAATTTCATGACAATCGTTTGAGCCGTTTTTGAGTCTATAGCGTACACAGACACACACACACACACACACACACACACACAAAACACACACACAGACAGACACAACACACACACACCACACACACACACACACACACACACACACACACACACAGAATTTGCCATTTATATATTAGATAAATTAAAAGCATATAAACGTACTCCCAGTTTATCTTGAATACACGGGTGGGGAGGGAGGGGGGGCTGGGGGGGGGGGTCCTGAAAAACGTCACAATCAAACATGCATCATAATGTATTTCGTCACTGAGATGGTCCATAAAGAAGAAAAACGTCACAATCAAACAAGCGTCATAATGTATTTTGTCACTGAGATATTCCATAAAGAAGAAAAACCGTTTGGGGCCTTTACAGCCGTTAGTAACGGCTATTCTGGTAAAATGAAACATCGGGCATCATTCGCGACCCATAATGAACATACCTACAAATTTTCAGAAAGATCGGCCCAGAAGTTTTGTCGGGAGCGAGTGGAACATAGTTTGACCACGGAGAGACGCACAACACAGACAGCATTTCTTCGTTCCCATTGTAAAGTACTCCCTGTTCTATAAGAACTGGGAGTACAAAAAGAAACCAGTCAAATTTCGAATAAAAATAATACATAAACTATTTCTAAAATTAAGTTTTGCTTCATCTCAATTGACGATTTTTTTTTTTTTTTTTTTGGTGAAAATTATTTCGGGCACGTGCAAAACAGTATGTGAGAGATTCCATTTTAAAATTTATTACCAATTACCGACATTAGCCATTTCTTGGGTCTCAGCCGATTTCGCAACCTCCTAGTTCAGGATTATGTGAAGGACACATCTGTGTGGGTCTTATATTTTTTCCCCCAATTTATTACAAGCTAAAGGACACAGCTCTCCTGATCTTTCATCTGTCTCTGTTCATAAAGGACAAAACCGTCCTGATTTTACATCTGCTTGGGTTCAGATATGGGTAAAGAACAGGGTTTTCCGGATCTCTGCCAGTTCACAACGTATTGAAAAAACGCAGTTTTCCTGAAATTAGATCTTGCACAGTTAAAAACTGGGCAAAGGAGACAGCCGTCCTGATATTACGCCTCTTCCAATTCAGGACTGGGAAAAGGTCACAGTACAGTTGTCTTAATCTTACATTCCTCCGATTTCAAAAGTGGGTACTATCTGCCCTGTTCTTCTGTCTTCCCCATTCAGGATTAAGTAGTAGACACAGGTCTTCTGATCATAAGCCTCCACCAAATCAAGGCACGATAAATGCCAGTTTTCCTGATCGCACACCTGTCCCGGGTCTGGGACCAAGTAAATGAAACAGCTGTACTGATCTCACCATTCTACCAATCTGGGACTTGGTGTGATAGCTGTCCTGATCTTACATGTCTTCCAGTTTAAAACTGGGTGGGATGAAAAGAAATGGCTGTACTGATCTGACACCTGTCCCAGTTTCAAACCAGGTCAGAGTCGTATATCCGCTGATCTTACATCTTCTAAGTTCTAGAATGGATGAAGAGAACATGTCTACTGATCTTTCACCTGTTATTTTCAAGACAGGTTGGGGGACGCATGTTTTCCGAGCTTATATCACTCCCAATTCTAAATCGGCAAAAAAAAAAGAAGAAGAAAAA
This sequence comes from Conus canariensis, assembly GCA_033310375.1. Classification (NCBI taxonomy): domain Eukaryota; kingdom Metazoa; phylum Mollusca; class Gastropoda; order Neogastropoda; family Conidae; genus Conus; species Conus canariensis. The sequence continues at coordinate 46,517,908 of CM065730.1, forward strand.
AAAGAAAAAAAGAAAAAAAAACCACAAACATATACACTTTCATGATCTTACATCACTCCTGATTCAGGAGTGGGTAAAGGCAACAGTTCTTCCTACCTTTCCTGTCTCCCCATTTCAGGGCTGGATGAAGGACACAGTTATCCTGTCCTTACATTTGTCCCAGTTCAGGACTGGGTGAAGGACACAGCCGACGTGACCTCACGCTTTGCCCATTTAGGGCACATGAATGGATCTGTCTTGAGGACGGATTATGATGGTTCCCCTATGCTGCTAATGAAGGCTTTAACCTGTATAATATATTTCCCTGATTTTATGTTCTCATTTTCTTCCTCTCTGTCCTGGTGTTACACCTATCCCTTGCAGGGCTGGGTGAAGAACACAACTGTCCTGGTGTTACACGTATCCCTTGCAGGGCTGGGTGAAGGATACAACTGTCCTGGTGTTACACCTATCCCATTCAGGCTGGGTGAAGGATACAACTGTCCCGGTGTTACACCTATCCCATTCATGGCTGGGTGAAGGATACAACTGTCCTGGTGCTACACCTATCCCATTCATGGCTGGGTGAAGAACACAACTGTCCTGATGTTACACCTATCCCATTCAGGGCTGGGTGAAGGACACAACTATCCTGATGTTACACCTATCCCATTCAGGGCTGGGTGAAGAAGACAACTATCCTGGTGTTACACCTATCCCATTCAGGGCTGGGTGAAGAACACAACTATCCTGGTGTTACACCTGTCCCATTCAGGTCTGGGTGAAGGATACAACTGTCCTGGTGTTACACCTATCCCATTCAGGGCTGGGTGAAGGACACAACTGTCCTGGTGTTACACCTATCCCATTCATGGCTGGGTGAAGAACACAACTGTCCTGATGTTACACCTATCCCATTCAGGGCTGGGTGAAGGACACAACTATCCTGATGTTACACCTATCCCATTCATGGCTGGGTGAAGGATACAACTGTCCTGGTGTTACACCTATCCCATTCATGGCTGGGTGAAGAACACAACTGTCCTGGTGTTACACCTATCCCATTCAGGGCTGGGTGAAGAACACAACTATCCTGGTGTTACACCTGTCCCATTCAGGTCTGGGTAAAGGATACAACTGTCCCGGTGTTACACCTATCCCATTCAGGGCTGGGTAAAGGAGACAACTGTCCTGGTGTTACACCTATCCCTTGCAAGGCTGGACAAAGGATACAGCTATCCTATCCTGGTGTTACACCTATGCCATGCAGGGCTGGGTATAGGACTTAATGTGACCTGATCCTACGTATTCCCCAACTCTGGAGCGGCCAAAGGAAACAACTTCGATCTTGCACCTATCCCAATTGAGGACCTGGTCAGAGAGGAGACTGTTCTGATCTTACACCTCTCCAAACTTATGACCAGAGAATGGCATCGCCCGGCCTGGATTGGCATCTTACTCCTGATCTTGAACTTCTTCCAGTTCAAGAATGGAGTAAAAGACACGGTTCTCCTGATCTTGCATAGGCTGGTCTTTTCGGTGGTGACTTTGCTTTGGGATTTGGGTTTCAGAATTTGTTGTTTCGCGAGGTTCCTATTTTCATATTGTTTCTTCTGGTCTATCAACAACATGATATGATATGAACTACTAGGAGATCTCAATCTGAAAAATGAACTGAAAATGAAACGTCGAGACCGTTTTAAGGAGACCAGTACAGTAATCGTTCCTTATGATGCTTTTGCCAATTGACGACAAATCTACGGGTGAATGGTCACCTTGATGAGTCCCAATCCCGAAAAAGCGTCAGGAATTAGGCGGGCAAATAGCGGCACCCAGTGACAGACAGAACGGAAACACGAAGGTTTAATGACCTAGTGTATGACTGATCTTCTTTCAGAGTGAAACTCACTTCACATACCACACCAATATGTTAGATGTAGTCTGTAAGGGCTGAATGTGGGAAAGGACTTTTTCTCCCTCTATGCTGCCATACTTTTTGTTCCACATGCCATGAAAAGTAACGTGCTTGGCTCGTAGGTTGTTTAATGCAGACTCCATGAAGACTTCTCTCTCTCTCTCTCTCTCTCTCTCTCCACCACACACACACACACACACACACACACACACACACACACACACGCCCCGCACGCACGCACGCACGCACACGCACACAAACATACAGACATACACAAACGCACACACGCACACACACACACGCACGCCCGCATGCATGCATACACTCACGTGCGTGCGCGTGCGCACACACACACACACACACACACACACACACACACACACACACACACACACACACACTCACCACACCACACCACACCACACCACACCACACCACAAAAGACCACAACACACCACACCATACCACACCACCTTACACCACAACACAACACAACACAACACAACACAACACAACAGCACACCCAGTCAATCGATGAAATATTGAGTAACCGATCAGACCCTTTCATAATTCAGACATTACACAACCCCGAACCACGCCCTCTTGATCGGTAAGCGCCACTGGTTCACGTGGACTTTAAGCTGAGGCATTGTACTGGTCACACCCCACTTATCTTGACCAGCACTATCAGACCCACCAGCCTGGTCCCGTTCTCTCAAACTGGGGGGTTTGTCGGCATCCTGTTACGAAAGTACAACTCACGACCGAGAATTTGCTGACCAGTGTGAGTTTTTAATTTCGTCAGAGATAACATAAACAAAGAAAGAAAAGAAAGAAAGAAGGAAGGGCAGAAAGACAGAAAGAAAGAAGGAAAGAAAGAAAGAATATCTAAAAGGGCGTTGGGGAGGGCGCTGACCTCTGCTCAGGTCAAACGGGAATCTCGATCCTCCTTCATGACTTCATGACTAAAACCAAAATCATTTTATCACCAAGGGAAGTAAAACTTGGGTACGAAATGAAAGAATTGCTTCCCATGTACTTTTCTTTGATAACACATGGAACAGGCGAAATGTCAACGTTTGTATCATTACAAAGTTTCAATGAACCAATAAACAAAGATCTTACGTTACAGACAGTCATGAATTCGTGACGGTAACTTCGCAGTTTTCGTGTCCAGTGGAAAATGTGTCATAATCTTTCCAGACCGATCTTGCATCCATGGTTTGTTGTAGATCAACAGCGCAGGTCCGCACAGAAATTTGATAGATTGGCCGTTGAGCCACGTATTGTCTTACCCTCCAAATTTGGTAAAAATTGGTTCACTAATTTCGAGGTTATTTGGATGACATACAAGCAAACAAACAAACAAGGAAGCAAACGAACACAGAGGAAAACATAATGTGCTTGGCTGATGTGATAAATGGGAAGGTTATTTTTGCTGCAGGAAATGATTCCATACGTCAATAAAAATGCAGCATTTTTGATAAAGCCGGGGTACTGATCATATTTGCCAAAGAGCTTTTTACGCTGTGGTACAACGTAAACGTCTACAGAATGTACCACTGTACCCATTTATGCAGCACTCTTCCACATGAAGCTACTTGCTTTTTGTACAACAAGAACATGTTCACTGTTCTCTTTTGATACATTGGTCTCATTGATTTGTGCACAGAGACAATCTGCTCATTTGTGTATCCATGAACCACATTGTAGCGCAAAGTCCGTTCTCACCTCTCGCATTCAGATTTGCATCACATGCACGCATCCCATGGTACTGCAAGTGTGTATGGGAATTTTTCTGGCTATCTCTGGATTGGAGAGCACTTTGAGGTCATGGTACTGCAAATGTGTATTGAAATTTATCTGGGGAGCACTTTAAGGCGACCCCCATGGACTAATGGAAATAGAGCTCTGATACAACGCACGATTTGAACCACGATTATACAGATATCGATCTTTAAAATCTGCCAAGGTTTTTCCAGGACGTGCTCGTCTTCTGCTGTATTACAGATACGTTCGCGAAGAAAAACTGATAAATCCTTCGAAACGCTTTGTAAAATTTGTTCGCGTAAAAGCAAACCACACAAACTTTCAAAATCATAAATGATTCCAGAGAGATCAATCCATCGGTCAAGAAAGTGACTGGAACGAATTAAAACTGCAACAAATGACTCATTCGCGTTAGGCTGAACAGCACGAAATTTCTCACGTAAACCTTCCTTTTCACACTGAAATTTGTTGTAACAGTTCCCCCTTTTTCATATCGTCCTGCTTAATCGGCTGTTGATAGAGTCAGGGGTGTGGTACAAGGATAACACACTGCCACGGAAAAGGGAAGAGAGAAACGGAGGCCATTTTTCTTTTGTCATGCAAGAGGAATGGCACGAGTTTCAAATCTCTCCAAAAGTTAATTTCTCCACTGACCCATCAAAAGCGAGGTGTTCGGTAATATAGGACTTCAGGAGTGAAGGGAACACCATGTTGATTACCATCACTAGCATCAGATTCAACAGGAGTTTTGACTTTATTCAGTTTCAAGTGTCCTCATTTCTAATTCATGTTGCCTTTGTTTCTCCTCCTGTTTTTCCAACTCTAATTGTTACTTTTATTCTCTCGTTCTTTTTCTTGACATAGTTTTGACGATTGTTCTCTTTCTTCTTTTTCTAACCTTCTCTCTGTGTCTGTCTGTCTCTCTGTGTCTGTCTGTCTCTCTGTCTGTCTGTCTGTCTGTCCGTCTCTCTCTCTCTCTCTCTCTCTCTCTCTCTCTCTCTCTCTCTCTCTCTCTCCTCTCTTCTGGCTTTTTCCCTTTTCGTCAAGCTGTGTAAAGAAAAACCAATCATTTAGCTGATCAGAGTCGCTCAATTTCTGAATCCGAGCGAGGAAATTTTAGAAACGTGAAGGAAAAGTAGAATATTAATAAACCATGGCACTTCATGGGAAAAGTTATATCAGAACGTGTAATATATTGCAGCGACACGAACTTTCAATTGTCACAACTACAAAATTCAATTATCGTGAAAGAGAAGGGGGAGCGTGGCGCAATTGGAATCATTCACATTAATATATAAACATGTGAAACAAAAATGAGGGAGGGCCCAAAAAGGAATTATTTACATTGACATGTAAACAAGTAGAAGAAAAAGAAGAAAGGATGAGGTTAACTCACTCAAGCAGTAGTAGTTTCCCTTCTCTGCCCCACAATGATATTCCAAGTTCAGAACGAAAACAAGTCACAAGAATCCTTAAATTTTGAAAATTGTGACAAAGATTTACAATCAAAAGGGAGGAACAATTTACAAATATTGACGCACATTTATCTACATTACCCAAATTTTAAACAATGATTGGAAGCAGCTGGTTTCTTTCAAAACCTTAGCCGTGCTACACCACTCTTACCTAGACTTCCCCTCATACTCATAAAAGTACGGAACACCTCTCAAGACATCTTAAAACAAAAAGAAAAATCGCCAGGTATTGGCGGAATTACGAATGAGATCATAAAAGCTCGTCTCACACTAAATTTTCCCATCATTCAAAAACTATTCCAGAAAATTCCACAATCGGGTACATATCCTGAAGATTGGAAAACAAGTATCAATATACTCATTTACAAAAACGGCCACAACTAAAGAGGGATGACGGTAAGAATACACTGGGAAACTTTTTTTTTCTGCCAAATATGAAATAATAGAATACCTGACTACCTCGAAAACAATAAACTTAACCCAAGAACAATCTGGATTCAGAAAAATGTCAAAAACAACTGACTATGCTTTTGTGCTTAAAAACATTACTGAAAATATATTAAATGACAGAAAGGATAGATTAAACAACTGCTTTCTCGACTTACAGAAAGCCTTCGATAGTGTTTGGCACGAAGCTTTACTAACAAAACTGTACAGATATAGGAATCAGAAACAACTGTTTCAAAGCAATTCGATCGGTGTATGACAACGTCAAAGTCTGTGTAAAGACAACAGACGAGCTATCTCCTAAAGTACCACTGCCTAAAAGTGTTCTCCAAGGAAACATGCTAAGCCCGACGCTATTCAATGTATTCATTAATGACCTTCCAAATTACATACCGCATAAGGATTCACCTAACATAAACACAAACAATAACACCAAAGTTCCCTATTTGTTAAATGCAATTGACCTGGTAATCCTATCCACCTCCAAAGCTGGACTACAAAGTAAGAGAAACAAACTTTATGAGTACTGTAATGAATAAATGAGAGAGAGAGAGAGAGAGAGAGAGAGAGAGAGAGAGAGAGAGAGAGAGAGAGAGAGAGAGAGAGAGAGATTGATTCAACACTGCAGCCAGTGATAACTATCCCACACGCCCTTGCTTGAATGTCGTATTTTGCTCACTGGATCAAGGGCTGTCACCCACATTTCCCCCAAATTTTACGAGTCCGTTGACGTATTAATAGATCTAAAGTGCCCGATTGTTTCTCTTTAGGAGCCATGCATTGTTCTGTGGAAAATTTAGGAAAGTCTTTGCTTTTGATTTTTTTTAAAAGCGCCTTATCTCGCAACGTTGGAAGAAAGCGGGGGAAAAACTTCCTTTCACCGATCCGGATCGGCGCCAAAATTTGATAGCTTCCTGCTTGGAATAGGCCTACATTCCATTTTCCATCACCGACTTTTCTTAAAATCCTTGCCGACAGACAAACAAACAAACAAATACCTTAGGGGAAGCAATATAGGCCTATAGCAAAGATTACGAAGCCTAGTGGCAGAGAAACGTGCCGTATCATACCTCGAGGTCCACATCGTGTTCCAAACCTACCCTGGCCCGCCGATTCTTCTCTCCCCATTCCCTCACCCTCGACTCTCTCTCTCTCCCCCCATGCCCCTCCCTCTTCACTGCATGGTTGAACTTATCTACGTGTGCTTGGCTTTAAAGTGGGCGTCATGAGATCTTCCTCCAACTAATCACTGCTTGGTCCCCGGGCAACTGGCTCTTCTGACGTGAACAGTAATGGCATCCAAGCTGGTGTGCGTGTCCCTTTTGGCGACATTCTTTGTAACGGTAAGATATTTTCTTTCCATGTCTTGTTGTTGCGGCGAGTGGTGACGATGATGACAATGATGTTAATAATGAACGATGACGACGAGAGTAATGACGAGAGAGACGATGATTGTGGTAACATCGATCTCGTTACCCCCTTTCATCGCCAACTAGACCCAAGGTATGATACAGCGGAAAAGCCGCTGTGCACCAAGCAGAGCGGCAGTGAGGCACTAGAATCACCAAGCAGAGCGGCAGTGAGGCACTAGAATCACCAAGCAGAGCGGCTGTGAGGCACTAGAATCACCAAGCAGAGCGGCAGTGAGGCACTAGAATCACCAAGCAGAGCGGCAGTGAGGCACTAGAATCACCAAGCAGAGCGGCAGTGAGGCACTAGAATCACCAAGCAGAGCGGCAGTGAGGCACTAGAATCACCAAGCAGAGCGGCAGTGAGGCACTAGAATCACCAAGCAGAGCGGCAGTGAGGCACTAGAATCACCAAGCAGAGCGGCTGTGAGGCACTAGAATCACCAAGCAGAACGGCAGTGAGGCACTAGAATCACCAAGCAGAGCGGCAGTGAGGCACTAGAATCACCAAGCAGAGCGGCAGTGAGGCACTAGAATCACCAAGCAGAGCGGCAGTGAGGCACTAGAATCACCAAGCAGAGCGGCAGTGAGGCACTAGAATCACCAAGCAGAGCGGCTGTGAGGCACTAGAATCACCAAGCAGAGCGGCAGTGAGGCACTAGAATCACCAAGCAGAGCGGCAGTGAGGCACTAGAATCACCAAGCAGAGCGGCTGTGAGGCACTAGAATCACCAAGCAGAGCGGCAGTGAGTGACTATGAATCACCAATGCAGATGCGCAGTGAGGCACTAGAATCACCAAGCAGAGCGGCATGTGAGCACTCGAATCA
>CM065730.1:46530731-46533231 GCA_033310375.1 Conus canariensis
GAGTAAATGATTGTCCTAGTGGTCCTATTACTATCCAGGTATGGCGTGAACTCATTGTGCTGTGTCAGACTTGTTTTCCTGCTGCTTATATTGCTCTGAGCTCTATCATTCCTGCCCAAGGCCGACACCAGCTGAATAACAGCATAGTGCCTTCCAACAAAAACATGTACTCGGCCTGTACAAGCATGAAAGTTGACCTGGTCGACAATCACGATGCCTTTGTGGCCAGAAGTGGTGCCCCACGAAAAACGGCATACAGTGATGCCACTCATCCCAATCAGAAAGGGACAGCCTCTCTGGCTGTAAATTTCAGAAAAGTCCTTCCACAGTCCATTCAATCGGGAGTTCAAGACTTTTCTCAGACTGTAAAGTTCTCCGATGGCTACTCTGAGATTTATCAGCGACAACCACACCATGTGGCTAACAATGGTAACATGGTGAGAACCACTCCCAATTACAGCGAAACAGTGTCAGATGCTCTGCATTGGCCCCAATTCAGGCACCCTAGGAATATGCGTGTTCCTCCATTGTACTCCTCCTCCCATTTCCCCATGTTACCCTCCCACCCATATGGCCAGATAATCTCTGACAGGTTGGCATCTAACAGGATGGCCCAGGACAGGATAGGCCCTGACAGGATGGCCCCTGACCTTGTAGGTCCTCCTCATGAAAGTAATCCTCCAGAGAGAACGAGAGAGGTATCAGATATGTCGGCTTGTTTGCCCAAAGGTAGCCAGTTGTCAGAAAGAGGAAATCCCAATGCCCTTTTTGAAGCTCCAACCTCTTCGCTTTCCTTTTCACGTTCCTTTGATAGGCAAAATCAATTGGCTTCTTACCCACCCACCCCCACCCCCCCAATTCTTCCGATCCCCATCTCCACCACTTGCAATGGTTGCCAGATATGGCCCACTATCCAAGACAGTCCCATGGAGGAAATTCTATGAATCCTATTTCCTCGCCTATGTGGCCTCAGTCCCCTTATAATCATAAGGACTGGCCCCAACCTTACAACCCTGTTGGTCAGTATGCCCAACAAATTCTGAACATGGCATCACAGCTGGCTTACCAAAAAACAAAATCAGCATGGTAGTTGTAAACTATTCTCTATGGATATTGTTAAACTAGTTTAAACGTATAGGTCTTTGATGTTCATGTGGTGGATGAAGAAAAAAAAAAAGAAGGAAAAACATGTATGCTTTTCTTCCCTTTTTATCACAGTACATGTATGTTATTAACTGCTTGTGTTTTGTTTTAAGGCTGTGTTCATGTTATCACAGTCATGTCGGCATTGAACTGTCTCCCTTGGCCCGGACCGGGACTATTGTGATTGGATTCTTGCCTTTTTCTAGTTATTGAGGATTTTGGCGGTCAGTCTAAAATAACTTGTTTGTTGACTTAATGAGTTACCATAATAGATTTATTTTCGCATTCTTTTTCATTGCCATAAATGTACTTTGCATGCTTGGAGCTCTAGTGTGACTTTTGCCAATTCGTTTGTTTTGATTGTTGTTTTCTTTTGGATTGTAAATCGAATTTCACTGATCTAGTACCTGTGGCAAATTGTTTTCTCGTCTAAAATGTCGACTGTACATGATTGGCCAAGTAAAGAGGGTCTTAGAATAGGCTACTTAAATATTAATCATATACTTAACAAGCGTGATGAACTTTCCTCTATCTTATTTAATTCTGGAAAGCAATTCCATATATTTTGCTGTGCTGAAACAAGACTAACAAATCATATAGCTGATTCTGAGCTTTCAATACCAGGGTACCATCACATTCGCCTTGACCCAGTAGGTCCTTTACAAACAGGTTTGATACTTTATTCTAGTCTTTCTCTAACTTATCAACGTGTAACAGCTTTCGAAAGTCAAGGCGTTGAGTCGAATTGGATTGAAGTTAAGATTAAAAACAACAAACCATTACTTATTGGATTTCTGTATAGGAACCCAGCGGAACATGTCAATTGGTATGATAACTTTAACAACATGATGGAAGACGTTTCACTCACAAATTACGAAGTCGTCCTCTTAGGAGATTTTAATATAGATCTTTGTAAAAGTAATCCCCAGTGGAATCAACTTTTCGTAAATTTTGGGCTGTCACAATTAGTTAATTCTCCTACCCGCATTACTTCTACATCGGAAACTTTAATAGATCATATCTATGTTAACCAAGTACAAAATATTATTGAAATATGCACCCCCTACTGTGGTTGTAGTGATCATTTACCCATATGCGTAACTTGGTTTAAAAAGAATATAAAAATTCCTAAACCTGGACATAAAACTGTTACATATAGATCTTTTAGCAGTTTTGATAAGAATGCTTTCCTTAAAGATTTAGCAGAATCACAATTATCCTATGTTTATCAGTATACAGACCCTGACCAAGCTTTTGAACTCTGGCACAAAATTTTCATTGATATATACAATAAACATGCCCCATTTGTCACCAAAAGGGTCAGATATTCACCCAAACCCCCATGGCTATCTAAAGA
>CM065730.1:46538231-46543231 GCA_033310375.1 Conus canariensis
CCGCCGCCAAAAAGTCACTGAGCAAAAAGATGGCTGATGGTAGGCTTGATCAAAGCTTTATCAAAGGAACATAGAAGAGGAAGAAATTAAAACGAACCACACACACACACACACGAAAAAAAGTCCTGAATCTAACACTTAAAAACAGTCTGAAAGATAGATATAAAATGGTGAGATGTGGTGCGATCATGATCTCTGCTTCAGTCGAATTCCTTGCCAGCTACTATACTTACACACTTTAATCGACATCTTTGCGAGAGACGTTTACCAAATAAAATTCAAAACATGTTTTCTGTCTTCAACTTACCACAATAATCATATACGAAGATAACAAAAGAGGGCCAAATTAAGCCCTTTTTGTTCCTTCAAAATAAGTACTAAGGGGTCGTGTGCATGTCGTAAATAGAATGAAATCATTTTGCATCCAGGGGGCGTAACTGATCATATTTTTCTTGCAATAGAAGGTGGGTGTTTTCCCCCTTCAATGAAATGTAAAACCGCGTTTAGAACGCGACTGGTTACTGCATTTCAAACAATAAACGTGTAGGGTAACTCTTGCTCCCATAGGAAAACCTAACACAGAGTAACTTTTATTCAAGACTGGCACAGCCTTTTAAACTTGAATAAAGTCAGACAAATACAACGACGAACAATCTAATCGTGGGGGGGGGGGGGGGGGGGGGGGGGGGGGGGGGGGGGGGGGGGAAACAAGCGCAGGCCAACAGCCCCTTCGTCATCACAGTAATGACTTGAACTTAAGGCGGGGGGTTGAACATGAAGAAAATGGGATCATAGAATTAAGGAAATATATCATAGATATGAAAACTCTTCACTAGCTGCATGAGGGAACCATCGTAATACCTCTTGAAGGCAGATCTATTTGTATTGCCTGCTCCTAGGCCTTTCGTCCGCTGGATCGGACTCATCAGGGAGACACAGCTGATTGTGTCTATGCTCCTGGCGTCAACTAGAGACACACCAGAGTCCACAATACTGTGGTGTTCTCACCACCAAGGGTTCAAAAAAGAATCCAACAGCACCCCCAAAGCAGCCAGCGAAGGGTAGTAAACGAAACAAAACAAAAGTGTGGGGAGGAAAAAAGTTGCTGAAAAACTAAAGACATTATGCAAACAGTATAAAATGTAGGCGACATTCTTTGAGCCTACGCCTGATACGCCTTAGTTTTCATATTCATAATATATTTCCTTAATTTTATGATCCCATTTTCTTTATCTCTCCCCCCCCCTCCCCCTTAAGTTCAAATCTTTGCCAAGTCATTACTGTGATGACGGAGGGGCTGTTGGCCTGTGCTTGTTTTTCCCCCACTATTAGATTGTTCGTCGTTGTATTTGTCTGACTTTATTCAAGTTTAAAAGGCTGTGCCATTCTTGAATAAAAGTTATAGACTAGTCAAATTTTGTCAAAAGTCATTTGGATAAAGTGCTATAAGCAAATTTTTAGAAAAGTGCTGAATGCGTTCATTCTATATAATATGGGACTGCTGAATCCATAAATAAGGCTTGCCCAACTGTAACGCTTGTCATTTTGTCACAAAAAGTTAAAATCCAACATGGCCGCTACACGCAGGCAATTGCGACATACGCGATTTTGGTACCCTAAAATATTTTCACACACTCAAAATTTAATGGCTAAAATGTTTTATTTGGTGAAATAATTTCTTTATTTCTCATTTCTGCTTTTGCTGGTAAAAAAATAAAGTGATGGGACAATTATGAAATTGATGATACTACTCAGTGGCGAACACATACATATAATATTGATTGCTGTCTCACTATTGTTTTTCAGGTAGAAGTGATATTGCTATCATGCCTTGACACTATCCAAGAATCATTACTTGGAGCACTCTCCATCCACCACCACCACCACCACCACCACCACCCCCCCCCCCCCCCCCCCACCCAAAAAAAAAAAAAAAAAATTCATTTTGCGATGTAACAAACAATGTGGACTGACGCAGTATCTTGCCAGAACGGTATCAATTACGCTGCTTGGTTACCGTGGTACCAGGATGACAAAATCAGATGTTCAAGCAGGTGTCATGGGATTTCCTGCACTTCTTGCAGGATGCAGTACAAGGACTGGGTTTGCAGCCGCATCACGTGGTTCTGCAGCCAGTGGTGCAGCTGCAGGTGATCAGTTCCTCACAGGCTTTTGGGACAGGTGGCAGTGACATGAGTTCGGGGATCAAATCAGTCCCTTCCATTTTCCAGCCCATGGTTTCAGGTGGTGGCAAGACAGGGTGCTGCAAGTAGGCCTGATGCCAGACCAAGGCTTGGTAGTGGCAGCGCTTGATGGGATACAAAAGTGCATCTCTTGTCGGTGGAAGCTTCTCTATTGTCACCCTTTTGACAAACATGCTCACCCGCATTTCGTTGATGGTGGTGGCAGTGGTTGCACCATAGACTCTGCACACGAACTGCTCAGCCTCCTGAATGGTCCGATCAGTAAGAACAGGACTCTCACCAAGGCCCCTCAAGAGATGATGGTGATCTTTGAAAACATTCCATCATGTTTTTTTGAGTGTCCAGCGAGGTAAGATGCTGTGTCACTGCCTGTTACAGCATTGAACCCAGGCAGCAGACTTAGAACTTCAGGCTCCATTTGCAGGTGCTCCACAATGGTGTGAACTGGAATGAACTTTTGCTGCTTTGCTGTCCCTGGTTTCACCCAGATCTTCTGACAGGCCATAAGATGAAAGTACGCAGTTAACATGACGAGAATGTCAGTATCTGGCAGATACAACAATGCTGGTGGCCATGCGCTTGGTACAGTGCACAATCACTCTAGTGTCTGATTCTTCATGCTTTCCTTCCAGGACCTCCACATCCAGATTTGGGTCAGTAGCTTCTACACGCTCTGGGCTGCTCCATCCTCCTGCTGCCACGATGGTCTTGTAGGGGGGTGCTTGCAGGATCAGTTGGTGTGACAGGAACCGAGCAAGGCCTTCCTTGTTGCCCTGGTGTGCCATGAAGTTCTCCCACTTTGTAGGAAGGGGCACTTCCCTGTCGGTTATAGGCCTTCTGATGGCAACTGTGCCCTTCCCACGCCGTTTCCGGGTCCCACTCTTGATAGAAGTCTCATGATACCTGTCAATTGTGACATCAATGCGCTGGAATTGAGCACCACTCTGAACAACAGCTTCAACGAAAACATCTGCAATGTCTCCAAATGTGACAGCTGTTTTTGGTTTTCCATTTGCAGCAACCAGTGCTTGTCCATCAATGATGAGAGTTGGGTCCCCCTCTAGATCCATTGCTTCAAGATTATCAGGACAAGGGATATCAGCTGTCAAGACCTGAGCAAGGATTGCTTTTGACCCTGTGTTTAGTTGTCCATTCACCTCTGCTAGGGCTAGAGGTACCACAAACAGCTCATGTGTCAGTATTCTGTCCAGGTGGGCTGTTCTCCCAGCTTCATATGCAGCAATGAGCCTCTGTTGTATGTTTCTGTCTGCCTTGACTGTCGCTGTCTTTCCAGTTTTTGCATCTTTCTGTTGAGCCTCGAACAAGGAGGCAAAGGTCAAGTACTTGTTCTTGTGCAAAGTGTCTCTGAACACAACTTTTTCCTTCTTACTAGGCAGCAGTCTCTCCTCCACAAATTCGTCTAGCTGGTCTTGTCCTTTTTTGCAGCTGAAAGCAAGTTGTCTTCAATTTCTTGAGAGGCAATGTCTTTGTTTGCAATGTTCTGCAGCGTTTGGGGCAAGTCATTTGAGAAGAGACTGAGTCTCTCCAAGACTGCCAGCAAAGCATTTTCATCTCGCAAGTCAATATTCTTCCTGCCTTTGGTAGTTTCATTGTGGATGCAGTCATCACCAGACCCAAGAGCAAAGGCTTGTCTTGTATTAAGGGCAAGATGGGATCGGAGATTGTATTACAAGGCCTGTCTGCAGAGAGCTGTCAAGGTCTTTGTGATCCCAACGATGCCCCCTGCTTTCTTGCCAACACCATTTAGCTATTCCTGGCTCTGGTCTGGGTCAACTTAATTGAAGCGATGTGCAGGGCGCTTGACAACAAAGTCTCCTGCTTAGAACTTCACCTTGACCTCTTCTGGGAGCTGGCGCATCTCATTCAAGTAGATGGTTCCCCAGCGAGCATAGTTGATTTGGTCGTACCAATACAAGTAGGGCAGCATATATTGAAAAGCATGCAGATGTAAGTCCCAGATTCCATCCCTCTGAGCACGGGTGAAAAGAAGCAGGACTTGCACCATTTGCAGATATCCCCACCAAAGCCTGAAACTTGGGTTAGTGTTGGTCGTGAGGAAACTTTCCATGCACTCCTGAAACTCTTTTGAAGACAGTGTGGATAGTGTGTCTTCAATGGGTCCGTGCACTTTCTCAAGGAGCTCTTTCTGTAGATCAGGAGTCTTGTCTTCCATGAAACTCAACAAGTGAGGCAGACGTATTCTCCACATTGCCTGATAGGTTATCTTGTGGGCCCTGATTCCTTTGTCTTACGACTTTCCTTCCTTGAACTTTTCAGCAGTTTTCTGGTCAAGCAAGGGACTGAACATGCTTGCCTATCACCTCCACAAATTTCATGGAGGTATGAAAACCCCCCAACCGGACAATGCTACATGAACCATTTCAAGAAACTCTTCATCAGGCGGTTGATACTTGGGGATTAGACATGGTTCCTGATCATCTGAGGTATGGTCAGAGAAGGGCATGTACTCAAGCTTCCTTGGGACGAGCAACACATCTTTCTTAGGTATAGTGATGAAGTCAAATGAATCTCCCACAGCCACTTGGAGTTTTTCCTTGAACGTAGACCTTCTACTGATGTATGATGCAGGTATCTCAATGTCTGCTTTTTGTGCCAGCCCATAGTAGCGGTTCCAAACTTCAGCGAGCTGAAGTACATGTACTTTCTTGGCAGAATCTCTGATTTCGGCAGCCAGCCACTCCATAGCCAGATCAGTCTTTTCAGCAGTCTCTTTTCTTTATGAGGCATTATAGTCAAACTTCTTGTAACATTTGG
>CM065730.1:46548231-46553231 GCA_033310375.1 Conus canariensis
TTTTCGACCTGTGGCGTTCTCATCCGCCCTTTTCTCCTCACCATCTCGTATCCGTCCGTCCTTTGCTCACCATGTCTCATCCGTCCTTTCTTTCCTCACCATCTCCTGTCCGTCCGTCCTTTGCTCACCATGTCTCATCCGTTCTTTCCTTCCCTATCATGTTCTCAACCACTATGTGTCTTTTCTTATATGTGCTGTTTTCGTACACCCATGTCTCTCTTACCATGTGCTCGTGTGCTTTCCATTTCTCACCATGGTTTTTTTTTATCCTTCCTTTTTCCTCACAGTTGTTTTGTTCGTCAGGCCTTTCCTTTGTCAGCACTTTTCTTCTCCATCCTTTTTGCTGTCCATCTCCATCCTTTTTGCTGTCCATCTTCTCCATCCTTTTTGCTGTCCATCTCCATCCTTTTTGCTGTCCATCTTCTCCATCCTTTTTGCTGTCCATCTTCTCCATCCTTTTTGCTGTCCATCTTCTCCATCCTTTTTGCTGTCCATCTTCTCCATCCTTTTTGCTGTCCATCTTCTCCATCCTTTTTGCTGTCCATCTCCATCCTTTTTGCTGTCCATCTTCTCCATCCTTTTTGCTGTCCATCTCCATCCTTTTTGCTGTCCATCTCCATCCTTTTTGCTGTCCATCTTCTCCATCCTTTTTGCTGTCCATCTCTCCATCCTTTTTTGCTGTCCATCTTCTCCATCCTTTTTGCTGTCCATCTTCTCCATCCTTTTTGCTGTCCATCTCCATCCTTTTTTGCTGTCCATCTCCATCCTTTTTGCTGTCCATCTTCTCCATCCTTTTTGCTGTCCATCTTCTCCATCCTTTTTGCTGTCCATCTCCATCTTTTTGCTGTCCATCTCCATCCTTTTTGCTGTCCATCTCCATCTTTTTGCTGTCCATCTCTCCATCCTTTTTGCTGTCCATCTCCATCCTTTTTGCTGTCCATCTTCTCCATCCTTTTTGCTGTCCATCTCCATCCTTTTTGCTGTCCATCTTCTCCATCCTTTTTGCTGTCCATCTCCATCCTTTTTGCTGTCCATCTTCTCCATCCTTTTTGCTGTCCATCTTCTCCATCCTTTTTGCTGTCCATCTCCATCCTTTTTGCTGTCCATCTTCTCCATCCTTTTTGCTGTCCATCTCCATCCTTTTTGCTGTCCATCTTCTCCATCCTTTTTGCTGTCCATCTCCATCCTTTTTGCTGTCCATCTCTCCATCCTTTTTGCTGTCCATCTTCTCCATCCTTTTTGCTGTCCATCTTCTCCATCCTTTTTGCTGTCCATCTTCTCCATCCTTTTTTGCTGTCCATTTTCTCCATCCTTTTTGCTGTCCATCTTCTCCATCCTTTTTGCTGTCCATCTTCTCCATTTTTTTGCTGTCCATCTTCTCCATCCTTTTTGCTGTCCATCTTCCCATCCTTTTTGCTGTCCATCTTCTCCTCCTTTTTGCTGTCCATCTTCTCCATCCTTTTTGCTGTCCATCTCCCATCCTTTTTGCTGTCCATCTTCCCATCCTTTTTGCTGTCCATCTTCTCCATCCTTTTTGCTGTCCATCTTCTCCATCCTTTTTGCTGTCCATCTCCATCCTTTTTGCTGTCCATCTCTCCATCCTTTTTGCTGTCCATCTCCATCCTTTTTGCTGTCCATCTTCTCCATCCTTTTTGCTGTCCATCTTCTCCATCCTTTTTGCTGTCCATCTTCTCCATCCTTTTTGCTGTCCATCTCCATCTTTTTGCTGTCCATCTCCATCCTTTTTGCTGTCCATCTCCATCCTTTTTGCTGTCCATCTTCTCCATCCTTTTTGCTGTCCATCTCCATCCTTTTTGCTGTCCATCTTCTCCATCCTTTTTGCTGTCCATCTTCTCCATCCTTTTTGCTGTCCATCTCTCATCTTTTTTGCTGTCCATCTTCTCCATCCTTTTTGCTGTCCATCTTCTCCATCCTTTTTGCTGTCCATCTTCTCCATCCTTTTTGCTGTCCATTCTCTCCATCCTTTTTGCTGTCCATCTTCTCCATCCTTTTTGCTCTCGTGATTTTCCCCTGTATGTTTCTCGCATGTCGTCCTCCATTATTCTTTCTTGATTGTACTCACCCGTCCTTCTTTCCGTCACAATGCCGTCCTTTCCTGTCTCGTCATGGTCTCATATACCACCTCATGATGTCCTAATGCCATCTTACGTATGTCATGATATCCTTGTCCATCCTTCTTTCTTTCTTTCTTTTCTTTCTTTCTTTCTAACATCCTCATCCATCTATTCTATCTCACAAAAGTGTTAGTATCCCCCACCTCAAAAAACAAAAAACAAAACAAAAAAAAAAAAAAAAACATGAATTGTTCCTTCTGATGAAACGTTCATCCATCTTTCCTTTCTCATAATGTCCTCATCCATCTTTCACTAATGTCCTCATCCATCTTTCACATAATGTCGTCATCCATCTTTCACATAATGTCCTCATCCTCATGCATCTTTCACATAATGTTCTCATCCATCTTTTACATAATGTCCTCATCCATCTTTCGTTTCACATAATGTCCTACCCTTTCTTTTCACTCTCTTTCTTTCTTTCATAAATCTTTTCTTTCTTTAGCAAGTAAATATGACAAGCCAAAAATTAGATTGTCTAAATGGGTACACAATCGGTATGTATTAATTGATGAAATTCTCGTTTCAACAGCTCTCTTGAGCGCAGAAGAATCGGTTCCTTCCTTTCCTGTCTTAACGAAGAAGTTGTCTCTCCACCTTTGTGCGCTCCTTTGTCCAATGTACGCCATATGACGGAAAATCTTTTCTAGTCTCGAGGATCTAGCGTCGATAAAATCCAGAACAGTGTAGCACGACGTGTTTTCGAATCCTGTTATCCTGCTTGTCTTGCATCTGTCTCCTCTATTGCCCTTCGCCGCTCGCACGTTGAACAAAGGATATATCATTATGTTCCAGTCTCCTTCTTTTGTCTTTTAAGTCGCTTGAAGACCAGGCAGCAGCGTGTCACTCTGAACCCCTCAGTCTGTCCACACCTCTTCATCCTCGTTCTGCGGTTGACATCCATGTCTACAGACTCCCTTCTTTTAGGCCTAAACCATCCGGCCAGCGTTCTTCTGTCTGACATCCACATGTGCAGACAGAAATTATGCAAATAGAGAAAGTGCTTTCCATGTATCAAAATTGATGGATTTTTATAAACGCTCCCTTTCTACTCGCTCCTCTAAATTGAAGAACTCACTCACTCAGTTCTTTTAGGCCTACATCCTACGACCAACGTTTTCTTTTCATACCAGGGTCCCTTCATCTGTAACCAGCTCCGTTTTTTTGCTTGCCCAGCAGACCTGAGCACAAGTTTTTACAGCTTGCCTAAAATGGTTTCTTCGAAGAAGCATTCTGACTCTTACTCATCACCCTTTGATGTTGTTTATGTCTTCGCTGACTGTTGGGCATGGAGAGAGAGACAGGGAGAGAGAGAGAGAGAGGGGGGGAGAGAGAGAGAGAGAGTGTGTGTGTGTGTGGGGGGGGGGGGGGGGGGGGGCGGGGAGTGTATGTGTGTTTGCACGCTTGTGCGTACGTGTGCATTTGAAATGTACGTGCTCAACGCTATTGTTTACAAAACCCTGTTAATTCGTCTTGTTATAACTGTCGTGATGCGGGATATACTGGGCATGTACAAGTGGCAGCAGCAGCAACAGCAGCAGCAGCAGCAGCAGTAGTAGTAGTAGTAGTAGTAGTAGTAACAGTGGCAGCAAGAGTAGGGGCGTAGCACCACCGGCAAGTGCATACTAGAAACAGCACTACTCGTTGTAAACGGAAAAGAATACAGATATTGCGATTGGTGTAATGTTGCTAGTAATTCACTGCCACTGTTGTAATTTTCCAGTTATTTTTTCTTCCATGTCACTCAGTGCTATGACTCACGGTGAAATCCGTTTTCTTTTCTTTCTTTTCTTTTCTTCTTTTTTTTTTTCTTTACCGATCCTCTTCCCATTTCCCGCACGCCCCAACCCCTTCCTGTCCCCCCCCCCCCCCCCCCTATCTCTTCTGCCTTCTTCCTCCTTGTTGATAAAACCGCACTAATTGGGAAACATGCTTAGTCTGCTTCGTTTTATTTTTTTCCCCCTTGTTCACAAAATGTAAAGCGGGTATGGAATGCCAGCGGAGTAAACAAACATATGTAAACGCTTTGCATTGCACAAAGTATTAGTTAAGGTCGATTTCACAGTTAATTTGAACCCTTTCTGTTCGTTTGAAGAGTTTCGAATTGGATTATGACAGGGTTTGATATGGTTTACATGAAATGGGGTTTGAAGGGGGGGGGGGGGGGGTGGGGGGGGGGGGGGTGGGGTGGGGGGTGGTGGTGGAGGGTTCAGTAGGATCAGATTGTGTCTACATTCTGACAGTTCCATACTGCCTTTTCACTGGTAGTGAGGTGCGATCCCGAGGCGATGTTTTCTTTATTGTCACAGCTTTGAAAGTTCCAGAACGGTTAGAAGAAAAGGTCATTTCACGTGAGGTCAAGAGTATCAAGTAATGACAACATTATTGACAAGTTTCCGTACGATTCGTATGAAATGAAATTCATAACGACGTCGGTGGGATTGACCTTTTTTTTTTTAAACAAAGTTCGACATGATTCATGTTAAACAAAACTTTAAATGGGTTCAGGGAATTAAATAACTATGTTCTGACAGGTTTGAGTATGGTCGGTATGATATGACATTAACAGTGAGGTGGTGTGCACCCTGACAGCTGTCAACACGCTGATCTAAAAAAAAAAAAAAAAAAAGGAAAAAAAAATTAGGTCAGGAGAATTTTGTCAACAGGGAGGTGGTGTGCATCCTGACAGCTGTCAACACGCTGATCTAAAAAAAAAAAAAAAAAAAAAAGGAGAAAAAAATCAGGTCAGGAGAATTTTGTCAGTTAACACTCTTTAATTAGGTCAGTAAGGAATAAACCCAGAAAAGAGGTCTAGAGATTAGTTTGCAACCAACCAAGCAGTGTGACATGCTCCGCAAATACATT
>CM065730.1:46563231-46580731 GCA_033310375.1 Conus canariensis
TGTTGTTTTCATGCTATCTATCATTCTCATGCTGTGTTTTCATGCTATCTATCATTCTCATGCTGTGTTGTTTTCATGCTATCTATCATTCTCATGCTGTGTTGTTTTCATGCTATCTATCATTCTCATGCTGTGTTTTCATGCTATCTATCATTCTCATGCTGTGTTGTTTTCATGCTATCTATCATTCTCATGCTGTGTTCGCTTTTTTCTCCTTCTCAACCCTTCTTTTGTCAATCTCATGCCACTGTCCTGTCCACTATGCACATTTCCACGTTCTCCTCTTCGCCTGTCCTTCGTGGTGGTTGTGTAATCTCATCCCACCTTTCATTTCTTATTGTCTGCCATTCATTATTCACTTTTTATCCTTTCATATTTCTTTCACTGTTCTCACGTTCCGTTTTTTTTTCCCCCCCCCTGTTAATTATACGTTCGTCTTACGTTCTTATTATCTCGTCCGAACTGTTCAATATTCTGTCGTTTTTCTTCGCTCCCTCTTTCGTCTTCTTCTCCTTTCCGTCATTCATTCGTCATTTTCCCTTTCTGGTCATTCTCACATCGTCGTCACTTCCCGTTCATCTTTCATCATTCTCACGCTCTGGTCCCGTCAGTCATTCATGGTGTTCACATTCTCCTCCAGTCAGTCAGTCAGTCATTCATAGTGTTCACACTCTCCTCCAGTCAGTCATTCATGGTGTTCACATTCTCCTCCAGTCAGTCATTCATGGTGTTCACACTCTCCTCCAGTCATTCATTCATGGTGTTCACACTCTCCTCCAGTCAGTCATTCATAGTGTTCACACTCTCCTCCAGTCATTCATTCATGGTGTTCACACTCTCCTCCAGTCAGTCATTCATGGTGTTCACACTCTCCTCCAGTCAGTCATTCATGGTGTTCACACTCTCCTCCAGTCAGTCAGTCATAGTGTTCACACTCTCCTCCAGTCAGTCATTCATAGTGTTCACACTCTCCTCCAGTCAGTCAGTCATAGTGTTCACACTCTCCTCCAGTCAGTCATTCATAGTGTTCACACTCTCCTCCAGTCAGTCATTCATAGTGTTCACACTCTCCTCCAGTCAGTCAGTCATGGTGTTCACACTCTCCTCCAGTCATTCATTCATAGTGTTCACACTCTCCTCCAGTCAGTCAGTCATTGTGTTCACGCTCTCCTCCAGTCAGTCATTCATGGTGTTCACACTCTCTTCCAGTCAGTCATTCATAGTGTTCACACTCTCCTCCAGTCAGTCATAGTATTCACACTCTCCTCCAGTCAGTCATTCATAGTGTTCACACTCTCCTCCAGTCAGTCATTCATAGTGTTCACACTCTCCTCCAGTCAGTCATTCATAGTGTTCACACTCTCCTCCAGTCAGTCATTCATAGTGTTCACACTCTCCTCCAGTCAGTCATTCATAGTGTTCACACTCTCCTCCAGTCAGTCATTCATAGTGTTCACACTCTCCTCCAGTCGGTCATAGTGTTCACACTCTCCTCCAGTCAGTCATTCATAGTGTTCACACTCTCCTCCAGTCAGTCAGTCATAGTGTTCACACTCTCCTCCAGTCAGTCATTCATGGTGTTCACACTCTCCTCCAGTCAGTCATTCATAGTGTTCAACTCCTCCAGTCAGTCATAGTATTCACACTCTCCTCCAGTCAGTCATTCATAGTGTTCACACTCTCCTCCAGTCAGTCATTCATGGTGTTCACACTCTCCTCCAGTCAGTCATTCATAGTGTTCACACTCTCCTCCAGTCAGTCATTCATAGTGTTCACACTCTCCTCCAGTCAGTCATTCATAGTGTTCACACTCTCCTCCAGTCAGTCATTCATAGTGTTCACACTCTCCTCCAGTCAGTCATTAGTGTTCACACTCTCCTCCAGTCAGTCATTCATAGTGTTCACACTCTCCTCCAGTCAGTCAGTCAGTGTTCACACTCTCCTCCAGTCAGTCATTCATGGTGTTCACACTCTCCTCCAGTCAGTCAGTCATAGTGTTCACATTCTCCTCCAGTCAGTCAGTCATAGTGTTCACATTCTCCTCCAGTCAGTCATTCATAGTGTTCACACTCTCCTCCAGTCAGTCATTCATAGTGTTCACACTCTCCTCCAGTCAGTCATTCATAGTGTTCACACTCTCCTCCAGTCAGTCAGTCATAGTGTTCACACTCTCCTCCAGTCAGTCAGTCAGTCATAGTGTTCACACTCTCCTCCAGTCAGTCATTCATGGTGTTCACACTCTCCTCCCGTCAGTCATTCATAGTGTTCACACTCTCCTCCAGTCAGTCATTCATAGTGTTCACACTCTCCTCCAGTCAGTCATTCATAGTGTTCACACTCTCCTCCAGTCAGTCAGTCATAGTGTTCACACTCTCCTCCAGTCAGTCAGTCATAGTGTTCACACTCTCCTCCAGTCAGTCAGTCATAGTGTTCACATTCTCCTCCAGTCAGTCAGTCATAGTATTCACATTCTCCTCCAGTCAGTCATTCATAGTGTTCACACTCTCCTCCAGTCAGTCATTCATAGTGTTCACACTCTCCTCCAGTCAGTCAGTCATAGTGTTCACACTCTCCTCCAGTCAGTCATTCATAGTGTTCACACTCTCCTCCAGTCAGTCAGTCATTGTGTTCACACTCTCCTCCAGTCAGTCATTCATAGTGTTCACACTCTCCTCCAGTCAGTCAGTCAGTCATAGTGTTCACACTCTCCTCCAGTCAGTCAGTCAGTCATTGTGTTCACACTCTCCTCCAGTCAGTCATTCATAGTGTTCACACTCTCCTCCAGTCAGTCATTCATAGTGTTCACACTCTCCTCCAGTCAGTCAGTCAG
Source organism: Conus canariensis (assembly GCA_033310375.1). NCBI lineage: Eukaryota > Metazoa > Mollusca > Gastropoda > Neogastropoda > Conidae > Conus > Conus canariensis. The sequence goes on from CM065730.1 coordinate 46,566,062, forward strand.
TCAGTCATAGTGTTCACACTCTCCTCCAGTCAGTCAGTCATAGTGTTCACACTCTCCTCCAGTCAGTCAGTCAGTCATAGTGTTCACACTCTCCTCCAGTCAGTCAGTCATAGTGTTCACACTCTCCTCCAGTCAGTCAGTCATAGTGTTCACACTCTCCTCCAGTCAGTCAGTCATAGTGTTCACATTCTCCTCCAGTCAGTCAGTCATAGTGTTCACATTCTCCTCCAGTCAGTCAGTCATAGTGTTCACATTCTCCTCCAGTCAGTCATTCATAGTGTTCACACTCTCCTCCAGTCAGTCATTCATAGTGTTCACACTCTCCTCCAGTCAGTCAGTCATAGTGTTCACACTCTCCTCCAGTCAGTCATTCATAGTGTTCACACTCTCCTCCAGTCAGTCATAGTGTTCACACTCTCCTCCAGTCAGTCAGCCATTGTGTTCACACTCTCCTCCAGTCAGTCAGTCATTACTTTCGCTTTCCTCTGTTATCAATCATTCATCGCTTTCACGTTCTTCTCCAGTCAGTCAGTCAGTCATCGTTTTCAAGTTATTTTTTCAGTCAGCCGTTCGTTGTTTTCAGGCTCTTCTCCGATTGGTCATTTATCTTTTGCACGTGCTTCTCCAGTTGGTCCCTCATCATTGTGACATCTCTCCGGTCATTCGTTTATCCTTTTTTTTTTTTTTTTTTTTACGTTCTTCTCCAGTCAAGTCATTCATCGTTTCTTCATTTTTCTTCCCCGACAGTATTCATCATTTTCATGTTCTTCTGACGTCAATGATTGTTCTTTTTCACGCGCATCTCCCGTCAGCTATTCATCATTTTCATGTTCTTCTGTCGTCAGTGATTGTTCTTTTTCACGCGCATCTCCCGTCAGCTATTCGTCATTTTCACGTTCTCCCTTTTGTCGGTCACCTTAGATCGTAGCAACAGAGCTTTCGCTCGAACCAAAACTGTATCATTTTCTGATTTTCGTCATTCTAAAAATATCTCAATCTCAAAAAAATATGCCCAACGTGTGGAAATGTAAAAGAAATTAAGAACGATAACAAACTCCCATTGTATCCTGTTAAATTGTGAAGCATTGTTGTCATGAGATCATTTGACAAAAGCACAGGTGTTTGAGGGGCATTCTCGGAGAAGAATTTATCGTCGAGCCTCATTTCTGATAGCAAAAGTTGAAGGAAGAACGATGAGACTATTATCGATTCATCGAAGTCCAGATTCTTCTCTTGCAAGAAAGAATTCAAAGAACATTTGACGTCTTTCTTTTCGCGTGAAAGTATGGTTGATATTTCATTTGTTTCTGAAAATTCCAGAAGATCGTTTGAAAAATCCTGTGGGAGAAAACAGCAAAATAGAGTCCTAGTACATCAGGCGGGTAAAAAAAAAAAAAAAGGAAAAAAAAAAGAAAGAAAAGAAAAGAAAGAGAAAAAAAGATTCATGTACATAAGATAATAATCAATCTTTTTTTTTTAACTTCATGAAGTCCAATCAATTCAAAATCATGCAGCGAGACTGAAGCAAAGAGAAAGCGATGTTCAGGGCCAATGAGCTGCTTAATACTCTGTACTGGCTTCCAATGAGGACACGCACGTGTGTGTGTGTGTGTGTGTGTGTGTGTGTGTGTGTGTGTGTGTGTGTGTGTGGTGGAGAGAGAGAGAGAGAGAGAGAGAATGAGTGTATGTTTGTGTGTGTGCGCGCGCGCGCCCCGCGCGTGTGTGTACGTGTGTGTGTGTGTGTGTGTGTGTGTGTGTGTGTGTGTTGTGTGTGTGTGTGTGTGTGTGTGTGTCATACGTGCATTTTGCATGCGCTGGCGCATGGTTGAATATGTGTATGTGTGCCGGCGCGCGTGCGTGTGTGTGTGTGTTTGTGTGTACGCGCGCTTTGCGCGTGGTGTATGTATGTGTGTGTGTGTGTGTGTGTGTGTGTGTGTGTGTGTGTGTGTTGCGTGTGCGCGCGCATAGTTGTACATATATATATATATATTAGTGCGTGCGTGCGCATGCATAGTTTATATGTGTGCGTGCGAGGGCGCGCTTGCGCTTGTAATTGTGTGTGTATGTGTGCGCGTACGTACGTGTGTTTTTGTGTGTGCGCGCGTGTTGTGTGAAGTGTGTGCTTTGTGTGTGCGTGCACGCGCGTTCGTGTTTTTGTGTGTATGTGATGAGGGCAGATGGGAGGGGGGAGGGGGGGGGGGGGGGCATGAGTCGGCATTTTTGCGCTGCCATGTAAATTGATGTCTGTGGAGGAACGGCGTGACAGAAGGAAGTTGGGGATGGAGAGGTGTCGAGGAAGGGGGCAGGGAGAGCATGTATATGTAACTTTTCAAATGAAAAATGTTTGTGTTGCTTTTAAGAATTGTACTGTTTTTCAAATGACTTTTGCAAAACATGTCGTAACCATATTTTTTTTCTTGTTATTTTGTTTCTCTTCTCTCTCTCTCTCTCTCTCTCTCTCTCTCTCTCTCTCTCTCTCTCTCTCTCTCTCTCTCTCTCTCCTGCACAATACTTGGAATAAGGCTTAACTTAGTGTTAGTCGCGGCATTCTCTCTCTCTCTCTCTCTCTCTCTCGCTGTCTCTCTCTCTCTCTCTCTCTCTCTCTCTCTCTCTCTCTCTCTCTCTCCCCCCCCCCCCTCTCTGTACTTATACCCTTTTCTCTAGTGATTGTTTCTTGTTCTTCTTTGATGCTGTAATGTTTTATGACTGTGAAAGTGTAAAGGTCATAAAGCTTGCTTTTACTATTTTTATTGTGAAATGAAAATAAATTGCCGTATAATTATCATTGAAAGCCTACAAATAACTAGCAAAACTGCTAAAAAAAAAAAAAAAAAAAAAGGTGAAAATTGGTAGAACAAGCGAAGTTTTGTATCAGCAATCTGTTAATCTGGAGAATCTGAATGTGAAAGAGCCGGCGAAGTCCAGTCATCTTTTCAGAATACCCACACCCTTCAATGTGTCACTGTTGCTTCCGTTGTGTGCTACTCCTGTTCGTGTCCTACCTAAGGTACCACCAAAAGACAGGCATACAGTATGATAGGCCCCCCCTACTCAGACGATATTTCCAACAAGACAAATGCTAATCTAAGTAGATGAGGGTAATAAATCATGCACAAAATACTTTTTTCCATCTGGATACATTAAACATGTACATGGAATAAACTGGGCTTGCACAGTCGGGAGAGAAAACACTAATAATGAATTTTTTTTTTTTTTTGTAACGGGGAGAATCCGACATCATTGCTACAATACCAAGTATTAGATGACAACGCTTTACAACATTCACATGGCGAGGTGTTTGGATACTCACTTGACTAGTTATTACATTGGCAATTTCCTTTTGAGAATTTGATTATGACAGCAAGGTGAAGGTAAAAGTTTTTGACAGGAATTGGTGCTTAACCAAGGGATCAAGATAAAACAACAGCAACAATAAACCTCCGTTACTGCAGTTACCAGCCTCGTCCGATAAAAATTGATATACTACTCAAAAGAATTTAAGGGCCGCATTCATTTTTGATATGGTTTTCATAATACAGCGTAGCATAAAACATGAAATGTTTATGGCCAATTTATTCACTCAAAGTGTGACAAGTGCTTCACAGAAAACTGGTTTTGGCAATTGTTCAGTCAAATCTGTGTCAAAGGTGTTACACTGGTCCGCAAAAGAAGCTCAAAAACCACGAGAAAAAGGTCGCAATTTGAGTGCGCCTAGCTGGCGCAGCAGTGTTCGGCTGTCTGAAAACTGCATTGCACATGCAAGCCGGACCTTTAATGAACACTTGTCAACCTGATTCGCTGACCAGTGGCTTTATTAAGGGCCGCTTCTGGGGTGTGTTCAAACATGCCACCAAGACGCAAACTTAGTGACGCTGAGAGAGGGATGGCTGTGGCCTGGCTACAAGAAGGCGTGGCGGTCCGAGAAGTTGGCAGACGACTTAGAGTAATACATTCTGTCATTCAAAGACTGAGAGACCGGTACAACAACTATGGGAGAGTTCAAGAAGCACGCAGACCTGGACGCCCCAGAGCGACCAACAGACGACAGGATCGCTTCATCACCCTGGCGGCACTACGCAATAGAACCGCCACCGCCAACGTGCTCAGGGGGCAGCTGAGAGCAGCCAGCAACGTCCTCGTCAGCGACCAGACGGTTCGCAACCGCCTGCGTGAGGCCAACATGCGGTCAAGGCGTCGAGCATTGCGACCTCCACTGACCAGAGCTCACCGTGCTGCTCGTCTGGCTTGGGCTCAACGACAACTGGCCTGGACAAGGCAGCAGTGGTCCAGGGTGCTCTTTTCTGATGAATCCCGCTACACCCTGTCCTTCAACGACGGCAGGATTCGCGCCTGGAGGCGTGTTGGAGAGCGCTTCATTGACGCCACTGTTGCGGAGCACGACCGCTTTGGTGGTGGGTCCCTGATGGTGTGGGGTGGCTTCAGTCTTCATCACAGAACACCCCTGCACAGTGTCCAAGGCTACTTGACCAGCGTAGCCTACAGGGACGACATTCTGGAGCCAATCGCTGTACCAGCTTTGCAGGCCATGGGACCAGGAGCCATACTACAGGACGATAACGCCAGGCCGTACAGAGCTCGGGTCGTACAGAACTTTCTCCAGCAGCAGCAAGTCACCAGGATGGACTGGCCTGCCTGCTCACCCGATCTGAACCCCATCGAACGTCTTTGGGATGTTCTAGGCCGTCGTATACGCAACAACCACCCTCCTGCACACAATCTCGACGTCCTGTTCAGGAATCTGGAGCAGGAGTGGCAGGCGATCCCCCAGAACACCCTCCAGACTTTGGTCAGATCCATGAGACAGCGCTGCCTTGACTGCATCAACGCCAATGGCGGTCACACACGATATTGACCCTTGACATTCTGACAGTCGGTTGTTCTGAATTTGCAAAATGGGGGTGTGTCCATGTCAATGAAATTTTCGCGATAATTGATTTGCACTTCTTGATGAAATTGTGTCCAGTCGATGATCAAATGATTGAATTAAATGTTTGTTGGTTGATTTCAGCTGTCGGACTTATGAGTTATTATTGGGGAGTGATGAACTGTGTGGCCCTTAAATTCTTTTGAGTAGTATATCAAAAAGAAGTTTATTTTTCAAAGCTTGTGGAATAAAGTACAAATATACAGATAGTAGAGCTATTGAAATAACTGGGCAAAACGGTACATCAAATACATTGAATTCATACCGTGAAGCTGGCTTACTGTCTTTTTTTTTTTTTTTAGAATAAGGTAAGTTGTCAAAAAGCTAACCGTGTTTATTCCAAGTGTCTTTAATCTAGAAACAAAGAAAACGTTCTTAGACTCTGGCTACGAGTATCTTAAAAGAGCTAGGCACACGCTGTCCCTCTCCCGCTAGTTAGAAATTATACAAATGATACATGAAAAAAATGCATTTTTTTCCATCAGGTCCAACGGTGTTTGTCACGCCTCACTGAGAGAACGGACAGGTATAAATTTGATAATGGTTATATTGTACTAAAGACAGGCGAAAACATGAACTATCACTGAGAAAGATGACATTATAAACGTTTTATTTTCTGAGATAATATTAAAGCCGTGTATCTAAATTATTCGAAATAAATGTTAACAGATGGCCCAGTCCTGGAATCGCACATACGTTCTGAATTTTAAAAAAAAAATTAAAAGTACAAGAATAACTTTTTCTTTGCGTCACTGATATCGACTTCTTTTCCTTAGGTCCATGTGAAGTCATTGGGGCATCGCACTGAAGAACTGTTCACCAGATTCCTCCACTTCCGTCGGTTGTGTTCTGAGGCCTTGGGCACTTCCTTGTCCGTGCTGCAATGTTGTCAGTCTATTATTTTTTTTCTGCCTTTCCCTTGATCTTGCTCCTTCAACAGTGAGTGTCCTGGATGATTGTTTTGGCGAGGCTGTTGGATCTTCATGACAATGCCATCGTAGATTCTTAGCTTTTCCTTGTGTCAGCAAACCTTCGTATGGCCTGATGTGCTCTTTGATAGTCTGGCGCACTTGTTCGATGGTGAAATGATAAATGTGTCTGACGTATTGCATCTTGCAATAACACCTCATTTCTGTGTTTAGGTTCTGTCTTCCAGGTCCATGTCGCGTATGCGTAAAGGAAAGTGAAATGCACATGCAGGAGCCAGATTCGTGTTTCACTGAGCTGTTATTGGTTTTTTTTTTCATACAGGGTTTAGTCTGGACAGAACTGATGTCTTTGCTGCTCTTGAGAGGATAGCTGATTTAAACCCCCCATTGCTGAAAATGAATACCAGATATACGAACTGTTCAACAGTTCCTGGCTTTCTATACGTACTGGAGGTGGTGGTGTGGCTGGCCATTAGTTTGGTCTTCTCGGTGTTGCTGTCCATACTGTTTCATAGACGTTTCACCCAGTGTTTTAACAAGCTGAGTGAGTTCTTTTTCAGTGCCCGCTGAGCCATTGAAGTTATTTGCCAAGTGAAGGTTCGTGATAGTTCTTCTTGCAGTGCTGATTGTGTTGACATGATCTTCAGGTTGACCATTCATGATGCATTCCAGTACTGGAGAGAAAAGAGGCACTGACGAATCCCAACTGATATGTGGACCACTTTGCAGCTGCGCCCTTTTTGAGTACTGCACTGGTCACTTTGGAGGACAGATGCTGTGTGTTGTTGACTAACTTTGTCCCGATATCAAATTTTGTCACAACGGCCTGTACATCTCTGGACGGACTCTGTCAAACGCCTTTTTGAAGTCTGTGAAGACATGGTAGAATTCCTTCTGGTGTTGCAGGTGTTTTTGGCGAAGGGTTAAAGATCTGTTTCATGATACTCCAGTGTTTCAGATACAACAGTGTCTGTCTGCAACTGTAATCTATTCAGCACGATTTTGAACATTACGCTGCTTTCATCGCTAATCTAACTGAGGATTACGGCGTTGACGATTTCCTGTGACGATTAGTTATGGAGTCTCTTTGACTTCAGCCACTCGCCAGTATGCCAGATTTTGTGGCAGATAGCAGTTCATATATCAGTTACTGCCTTTCTGCCATTTTCAGGTATTCTGCGGGGATGTTGACAGTGCATGCAGCCTTGCCGTGTTTCAGCGACTTCACTGCTGCTACTTCTTCTTCGACAGAGTGTTGGAAAGTCATTACCATTTGATGAATCCTGAACAGTTAGCGCACTTGGATCTCTTTTGCTCGCTCTATTGTGGAGCTCACAGCAAAGTTCCTCTATTTTCATATGACGTTTTCTTCCTATTTGAGACAGTTAACGTCTTTGTCCTGAGTGGTGCTGACTTTAATTTGCGTGTATCTGTTTTTCACACATTTAATGTCTTATGTGTCGTTGTCATCCAGGTCTTTCTCAGTGCGTTCACAATTTTGTTTTCATCCCGTCTAGCATTCACCATTAGCACGCTTTTCTCTCCTCACTCCGTCCATTATTCATTTCAGTCATATCATCCACTCCTCTTTCCTCCTCATAATTCATCACATTTGCGTTCTCCTTTCCTGTCCTGTCTGCTGTTCGTAATCACCACGCTGTCCTATTCTCATGCCGTCCATCATTTGTCATGCTTAAAGTTCTGCCGTCCATCATTCATCATTCTCGAGTTCTCTCCATCAGTCATCTGTCTCACGATCTTGTCTTTTCTCTCAAGCCCATCATTCGTTTATCGTTTTGGCGTTCTCTTTTCCCCCTCCGGTCCATCATTGCATCTTCCCCAGTCGTTGTCGTCTACTCTCGACCGTCATTTTTCCATACTACCTCGGTCTCCTTCTTTTCCCCAGTCTGCTGTTCAACGGTTTCACGTTTTGTACATCCGTTGCTATCATTCAGCTCTGCTGCTATGCCATCTCGTCTATCATTCTTCATTTCAAGGTGTCTTCCTCTCTTTCAGCATCATCATCATCATCATCATCATCATCATCATCATCATCATCAGCATCACCATCATCATCTCTCCCCTTCTTGTCTCTGTCACACACACACACACACACACACACACACACACACACACACACACACACACACACACACACACGAGAGAGAGAGAGAGAGAGAGAGAGAGAGAGAGAGGAGAGAGAGAGAGAGAGAGATGGCTAGAGAGAGAGGTGGCTAAAGAGAGAGAGAGAGAGAGAGAGAGAGAAGAGAGAGAGAGAGAGAGAGAGAGAGAGAGAGAGAGAGAGAGAGAGAGAGAGAGAGAGAGAGAGAATCGATATTGAAGTGTGATGGAAAAGTATTTATATCCGTCACATTTCAACACACATATTTGAAAATTATGTTTATACTTATTTAATGTATTCTTTAACTTTTCATTTACGAGCTTCTGTTTTCTTTTTGTTTTTCATGATCTTACACCATATTTCTAGTTTATTTCATTCACAGTGGGTTTCTTTTTATTGTATTGTCATCAATTACGACTGACACCTGATCAGCCATTTCATCCCGTATGCGCACAGATACATGGGTATACACGGCTACGTTCACACGCAAGGCCACACACACACACACACACACACACACACACACACACACACACACACACACACACACACACAACACACACAAACACGCGCACGCGCGCGCGCATACACGCAGGCACACGCGCGCGCAAAAACACACACGAATACACACGGACACACTCACGCACGCGCGCGCGTGTTCTCTCTCTCTCTTTCTCTCTCTCTCTCTCTCTCTCTACACCACACACATCCTCACTCCACACACACACACACACACACACACACACACACACACACACACGTATGTGTACTGGATCAATTATCTTGACCACTGTTTGAACTGGTCGAAATTTAGACATTGATATTCCAAGAATTTTGAAACTGTCGAATTTCCAGTGTGTGTGTGTGTGTGTGTGTGTGTGTGTGTGTGTGTGGTGTGTGTGTGTGTGGAATGTTATTACTGGAGAGATTGAAATAATGTCTGACACGCAATTATACTCAAAAGCAAATGAAATATCACTTTTAAGCATGGGACTTGTATTTGCATCAAAACACACACACACACACACACACATACACACACACACACACACACACACACACGCACACGCACACGCACGTTCGCGCGCGCGGAAACACGCACGCACGTGCGCGCATGCTTGTACGTATGCACGCAATACACACACACACACAGGCACGCGCGCGCGCGCACACGCACGCACGCATGCCTGCACGCACGCACGCCGCGCGCGCGCGCGCGCGCACACACCCCCACCACCCACACACACCACACACACACACACACACTGTGTCGGTCTATCACGACATTTCTCTACACCACATTTTCTGATTGAACGAGACCGTTCAAATCCATACCGAGTAAGACTTCTTGTCATGAAAACAATGAGTTGACCAAATACTATTTCATACAGGGGAGAGAGAGAAGAGAGAGAGAGTGTGTGTGTGTGTGTTTGTGCGTGCGTGCGTGTGTGTGCGCGCGCGCGCGTGCGAGAGAGAGAGAGAGAGAGAGAGAGAGAGAGAGAGAGAGAGAGAGACGGACGTATTATTCATAAGAAGAAAATTGTTTCATCAAAACTTTACATTCCTGTCATTTTTCCTGAAACACGTAAAGTAACTAAATTCAAATGTTCATTAAGTAGATACGTAAATAATGAAATCTCTATCTATCCATCCATCTCTCTCTCTCTCTCTCTCTCTCTCTCTCTCTCCTCTCTCTCTCTCTCTCTCTCTCTCTCTCTCTCTCTCTCTCTCTTTGTGATAAACATCATTCGATCCTTCACTCTATCTAGTTTAAAGTTATTGAGTGAATAAGTCATTATTTGATTGTTGTATTTAATTCTCGATTTATTTATTCATCTATTTTACCTCTAAGCATTGTTGTGCAGAGTGTATCCCCTGTGATGTATTAAAAACGTAATGGAAAGTTTTAGGATTTTGGCCTTTACCTCTACAGCTTAAATGTTTCACATTGATTTTAAAAGTCATAGTATATAGATTTGCAGCAACAGGATTTTTATTCTGTTTTCTCTTCCCACCCCCACCTACACCCCCCACCCCTGCTCACTCCCCCCCCCCCCCTCCCCCGCAATGTTTTTGATGTCTTTGTTTTACGATCGTTTATGTTATTTTCATGCTTTGGTACATCATTTGTGGCTTCCCCCTCCCCCCCCCCCCCCCCCCTCCCGCCTTCTTTTTTTTTTTCGTACATTCATTTAATTATTTGTTCGTGCCTTTCTCCTTTTTTTTTTCTTTTTCCCGTGCGATTGTTCGGTCGGTCGTTCGATCGGTCGCGCGTTCAGTCATCCTTTCGGTTAATCGGTCGTTCAGTCATTCGTTCGTCAGTTAGTTCGGTCGGTCGCTGGTTGAGTCATTCATTCGATCAGTCGGTCGTTCAGTCAGTCGTTCGGTCAGTCAGTCGTTCAGTCAGTCGTTCGATCAGTCGGTTGTTCAGTCATTCGTTCGTTCACTTGTTCGGTCAGTCGCTTGTTCATTTATTCATTCGGTCAGTCGCTTGTTCATTTATTCATTCGGTCAGTCGGTCGTTCAGTCATTCATTCGGTCAGTCAGTCGTTCAGCCAATCTTTCGGTCAATCGTCGTTCAGTCATTCATTCGTTCAGTCCGTCGTTCAGTCATTCGTTGGGTCAGTCGATCTTTCATCCGGGCAGTTGGTCGTTCTGTCGTTCAGTCGGTCATTTATTCTGTGAAGTCGTTCGTTCATTCATTCGTTCAGTCGGTCATTCAGTCATTGATTGGTTCAATTCGTACATTTGTTCAGTCAGTCGATCGTTCAGTCATTCATTCGTTTAATCGGTCGTTCAGTCAGTCGTTCGTTGTTGTTGTTGTTGTGGTGGTGGTGGTGGTGGTGGTGGTGGTGGTGGTGGTGTGTGTGTGTGTGTGTGTGTGTGTGTGTGTGTGTGTGTGTGTTGTGCGTGTGCGCGCGCGTTCGTTTTCGTGCATTTGTTTGGTCGCTTGTTCGATCGGTCGCTCGTTCAGTGATTCATTCGGTCGTTCAAATCTTAAATAAATGTTAGCGAACCGCCAAGAACGTGGACAACGAGTCACAAGAGACAGACAGACGACAGACAGACAGACAGAGACAGAGGAGAGAGAAGACTGAACTTCCGACTCTTAGTGTTTCGTCTGTGACATCGTTGTCCACGTTCTCTGGCGGTTCGCTAACATTTATTTAAGATTTGTTTAGATTTCCGCCTGCAGTCCTCGCTTTGCAACTCGGTCGTTCAGTCATTTATTCTTAAATTTGTTCGGTCGGTCGCTCGTTCAGTCATTCACTCGGTCAGGTGGTCGTTCAGACATTCATTCGGTCAGTTGGTCGGTCAGTCATTCGTTCATATGTTTGTTCAGTCGGTCGGTCGATCATTCATTCCTTCAGTATTCATTCCTTCAGTCGATCAGTGGTTCGTTCAGTTATTCATTCGTTCAGTCGGTCAATCGGTCGGTCGGTCATTTGTTTGTTCAGTCGGTCATTCGTTTGTAGATTTGTTCGATCTGTCGCTCGTTCAGTCATTCATTCCTTCAGTATTCATTCGTTCAGTCGATCAGTGGTTCGTTCAGTTATTCATTCGTTCAGTCGGTCAATCGGTCGGTCGGTCGTTTATTTGTTCAGTCGGTCGTTCAGTCATTCGGTTGTAGATTTGTTCGATCTGTCGCTCGTTCAGTCAGTCATTCGTTCTGTCCGTCAGTTGGGTGTTCAACCATTCACGTGTTCAGTCGATGAGTCTGTCGTTCATCAGTCGTTTGTTCGGTCGCTCGCTCATTCAGTTACTCTTTCGTTCAGTCGGTCAGTCGGAAGTTCAGTCTTTCTCTCTCTCTCTGTGTCTCTGTCTGTCTGTCTGTCTGTCTGTCGTCTCTGTCTGTCTCTCTCTCTCTCTCTCTCTCTCTCTCTCTCCTCTCTCCTTCTCTCTCTGTCTGTCTGCATGTCAACTGGAGTGTGTTATGCGTGCGCACGCATGTGTGTGTATGTGTGTGCGTGTGTGCGTGCGTGCGTGCGTGCGTGCGTGCGTGAGTGAGTGTGTGGGTGTGGGTGTGGTGTGGTGTGGTGTGGTGTGTGTGTGGTGTGGTGTGGTGTGGTGGTGTGGTGGTGGTGGGTGGTGGTGGTGGTGGTGTGTGTGTGTGTGTGTGTGTGTGTGTGTGTGTGTGTGTGTGTGTGTGTGAAGAAGGGATGGGTGGAAGGGATTGGGGAAGGGAGGGGGCGTCTTCAGAGTGTACCTTCGCTAAACGACCCGGGATTCATGAACTGGTACAGTCACACTGCATAGTGGGCAAGACTGTTCCTCCCTCCCTGCCCCCTTTGGCCAGACCAGTTCAAAAAGTTCTAAATCAATATTCAGCTCTGTGAGAGCAGATGATCTAATGACGGAGAGAAGCTCGAACAAATAATTCAGAAAACTGCTTTCCGACAGTGTCCTTTCTTATGGGCATACATGTAGATATGGGAGGGAAAAAAAACCAGAATGAAACTCGTGTCAAAAACGGGTGATGACAAGCAGACTAGGTAGCGCTTTTCACATTGTGCTGAGCGATAAAATCAAAAGTAGTTCAGTGATTAGTGGAAAAGCAGCTACCACAATATGGGCCCCCAAAACTGAATGTTTGTTTTTTTTTTTCCAGGAGGAGGATAGAGGAAAAGGACTGAGATGGGGGGGGGGGGGGGGGGGGGGGGGAGGTAGACGGAGCGGGGGAAGAGGACGTGGTAACATAAGAGACATCAAAACAAAAGTCATAATTAATATTAACCAATTTCTTTCATACATCACACACATGCGTGTGCGCGCACGCACACGCACGCACACACACACACACACACACACGCACGCACGCACACACGCACACACACAACACACACGCACACACACACACACACACACACACACACACACACACACACACACACACACAGAGCGAAGGGCAAGACAATAAATAACGCCATAGTTTCAGTTTTTATTTCTGATTACTAATGTAAATTATTCTTCTAACCTGTAACTAGTTACAAAACACGTTCTTTTTATCTTTCAATTTGGGTTTCTGATGAATCGACAAATAATTTCACGAAAGACTGAAGGACAACAGCAACAAAACGTAAATGCGGTGGGATCCATTTATCTGTGGTGAGCATTTCTGTCACCGACCGGAATGAAGAACACAAAGACAGAACACCACAATACAGCACAGTACAGTGTAATGCTTACAGTACGGTGCAATAAAATACAACAGAGTTCCATTTGCATGCAACTTCCTGTTACACCGAATCTCTTAACAACAAAAGTTCACACAATTCTTCCCGTTACAAGGCAAAAAAAAAAAAAAAAAAAAAAAAAAAAGCATGCATCTTGTACACAACTCTGAACAAACCTCACGCGCATTCACCCAGTTAACGCGCAAAAATGAATGAACTTCAAGTGCAGCCATCCAGTTAAATACCCAACTGAACAAATCTCGAATGCGCTCCGCCAGTTACGTACACAGCTCTGAACAAACCTGAGGCGCGTCCATCCAGTTATGAACACCACTCTGAATACATCCCAGGTGTGTCCGTCGATTATATGTACGTAACTCTGAACGAACCTCGGGTGCATTCAGTCAATCATGTACACGACTCTGAACAAAGCCCACGCGCTTTCAGACAGGTTAACAACTGAAGAAGCCTCGAATGCGTTCAGCCAACATTAGATGTTGCTCTCCCCTCCCCCTCCCCATTTGAATGTGTTTTCCTGCATTTTCCCAACCGTTTTGTCCACCTACTCTTTTGTCTACTTTTTCCAGCCTTGTCCATTTCTTCACCCTTTTCCTCCTTCCACGTTTGTTTGCTTGTTTATATGTATCGGTCCGCCTTCCTGACCCATTTTCCGGAAGGGAAAAGAATCTCTCTCTCTCTCTCTCTCTCTCTCTCTCTCTCTCTCTCTCTGTCTGTCTGTCTTCTGTCTGTCTGTCTGTCTGTCTGTCTGTCTGTCTGTCTGTCTTCTCTCTCTCTCTCTCTCTCTCTCTCTCTCTCTCTCTCTCTCCGTGTGTGTGTGTGCGTGCGTGCGCGCGCGCTACTTTTTTTTTTCTTCTTCCTATTTTAACTTTTTTTTTTTTTTTCACGTACTTGTTTTTGTTACAGTGCCAGAAATGACCCTCTTTTCAGTAGGGGAAACGCCAACATTTGTTCGTTACTAAGAATCTCAGCAAGCGGTGATTAAGTACAACACCGCAGCCATGGGAGGGCGGGAGGGGGGGGGGGGAATCACTCACACTGTTTCTGTAACTATGCAGTTATTGCCGGCGGAGGGACGGGGGCAGCAGGGCAGCGAAGCACAGGAGGCGGTGTCGTCCTTCGTATGCCAGATACAGAACAGGCACCACAGAACACCACCAAAGTGATTCGGTAGCAGCGCAGCGTCCTCTCTGGTGGGTTGCCTCAGGACTACTTTACATTGCTCGCTCTTTTGTAGACTGCGGTGCGGGGGCAGCCATGTACGTGAGGAAGCCGGAATGAGCGGCTGGAGAGCAAAGGGCAGAATGAAAAATCCTGAAAAAGGGGAAAAGAATACGTACTATTTCTCTGAGGTGTCATCATCTATTGGTAACTGACTATGGAGGTCTGAGCTTTGAACGAAATGCTGTCAGCTCCCTTAGACTCGAATACCTTGAATAGTTCTTCGCTAAGGGCCAGAAGAGCGTTAGTCAACGAATCATG
>CM065730.1:46585731-46623231 GCA_033310375.1 Conus canariensis
CTGAGTCCCATTCACTTGCGCAGGTAACTAAACACTTCCGGGCGAGAGGACTGTTCAGACGGCCGGTGTAACAGCCCATTCTTACCCCCCCACCCCCCGGAACTTACCCCGGGGTAAGTCTGGGCTAGCCTGCTTTTACCCCCGGGGTCATTCCAGGACTAGCTGGAACTTACCCCCCGTAGTTGGAACTGACCCCCCCAGTCATCTACATTGTACAAGGTACACAGGCACTCAGGAGACACTAATTAGCTGTGAAAATAGTTAAAATCTTTGATATACATTAAAGTGACCAATGGTCAGTGACACTGCCCACTGGTTGACTGCATTGCACAAGGTATACAAGCACTCATGAGACACTGATTAATTGTAAAATAGTCGAAACATCTGATTTACGTCATACGTCATACGTCATAGTGACCAGTGGTCAGTGGCACTGACTACCTGTCGTCTGCATTGTACAAGGTACACAGGTACTCGGGAGACTATAATTAGCTGTGAAATAGTTAAAATCTCCGATTTACGTCATAATGACCAGTAGTCAGTGGCACTGACCACAGGTAATCTACATTGTACAAGGTACACAAGCACTCGGGAAACACTAATTAGCTGTTAAATAGTTAAAATCTCCGATTTACGTCATAATGACCAGTGGTCACCTGCATTGTACAAGCTAAGGTACACAGGTACTCAAGAGACTAAAAAGCTGTAAAATAGTTAAAAGAGGCAAACCGGGATGAAGCAACAACAGTACTTGGTCACAACGACACGTGGTCACAACGACATTTTGTCACAACTACGCTTGGTGACATTGGCATGTAGCCGTCTTTCTTTCCCACGCATGCACGGGCGTACTCACACACCCGAATATTGACCGACGCATGTAAGCTAGCGCGAGAAATGTTAATATGTATCTGTTAGTGAACCAGAGTGTGTGTGTGTGTGTGTGTGTGGAGGGGGGGGGGGGGGGGGGTTGGGGAAGTAGGAGGTCCATCTATTGAGAAGAGTCTAGAACTACACTTTGTCTAAACCCAACTGACTGTATATAGGAAATGGGAGAGGGGAGGGGGGGGGGGGGGGTAAATATGCAGGCTAACACAATTTTTTTAAAAGGCGGGTGTGCGTGTTGGGAAAAGGCAGAGGAAAACCCTGAATAACCCTCTCTTGTTTGAAGGGTGGGGTGGGCTGGAGGAAGATTCTAAATAGTCCAAGACTGACCCGGGGGGGGGGGGGGGGGGGGGGGCGGGGGGGATGTAAATCCAGGCTAGCCCAAACTTACCCCCACGGGGGTAAGTTCCAACTAGGGGGGGTAAGTTCTAGCTAGTCCTAGAATGACCCCCGGGGGTAAAAGCAGGCTAGCCCAGACTTACCCCAGGGTAAGTTCCAGAGGGGGGTAAGAACGGGCTGTTACACCGGGCTGCCCTCCATGGTAAGCAGGTATTCCATTATCTTTAAGGGCGCTCTTCAGAGAAGTCGACCTGCTGCCTGCACGTAGCCCACGCCCGCGAGCGAACCACCGTGCGTGTGCTTCGAATTTGCACTTCGGACACTGTTAGTTGTGACGTGCGGCGCAAAGACAGCGAGGTTGAGAAAAAATATGACTCGTAGGCTTAGCTCACTTAAAATCTTAATACCGAGGAACCACAGCTGGTATAACTAAGTTATTACAAAAATATAGCCCATCGAACATCTAAGCAAATACTGACGGATGGTTGAATCTTAAGTTAAAAAAAAAAATCATACGATATCGTGCTGGTATAGAATAAGTACAGAATGACAGACACCCTTTTCAAAATATGGGTGATGTTATCTTTAAAAAAATATAAGTTCAGTTTCAAACAGGATAAAAGTATCGTTGAAATGCATAGTTACGTCTTATTGATACAGCAGACATTTTCTGTGGAAATACAAGGATGGTTATGTTTTGCTAATGTAGCAGACAACCGTCCAGTCAATAATGAACTGATTTAACTTTTTCGCACCTGAATATTAACCAAACAAATGACATTGTCAATCTCGTGTCGCTCATATCAACGAAGACTTCCGAAAAAGTATGACGCCTAACTCCAGTGTGGACGTGACACCCGTGATCACCACCGACACAGACACTTGCATCATCCTTGGCATGAATGCTACAGTTCCATGGGACAATCCAAAGAACCTCATCAGTCTGGAATCGGAATTGATCATCCACAGAGTCAAATCGGCCATCGTCATACCCCTGCTCTATGTCGTCGGGGCTCCCGCCAACATCGTCAACATGCTGGTGTTCTTTAAGCAAGGCCTCAAAGAAAGAATCAACCTCTGCCTCTTTTGTCTAGCTCTGGTCGATCTGATTTACCTCATTCTCCTCTTTGCCTTTTACGCTGATCGTATCTACACGCAGTTCACGAACGGGGAGAAGTATGGGGAGGTGTACCGTTACATGATGAACAACAATGTGATGGGCCTGTACGGTTTGGGCTACGGGCCTACTTTGCTGTTCGCTATCATTTCCACAGAGCGATGTGTCTGTGTGTTGTTCCCTCTGCAAGCCCAGAGGTGCATTCCCACCAAGGTTCTCGCCTTCGTGATCATCATCAGCGTGTGTGTGTTGGGGTTCACGCGTTTCGCCATCACAGCTCAGTACTACGTGGCCTGCTTCTACGAGGAGCACACAGGGAGAACGTCCTGGCAAGTCTTCGTCAATGACTACCACTTCCAGAACAAGAAGATGCTGAGTGCCCTGGATGGAATCTTCTACGGCTTTTGTGTGGCGATAGGGGGTCCTGTGATTGTTCTCATCACCACTGTCATTACTGCAATAAAACTGCATCAGACCATCCGATGGCGGAACGTCACGTCTTCTAGCTTGTCCAGCAAAGAAATCGGCGTGACAAAAATGCTCATTTGTCTGTCCATCGAATTTTTTGTTCTGTCCATCCCGATCATTACCCTGCGGGTGCTGCCCGTGTTCGAGCCTCAACTGAGTGCTGCTGGTCTCTATGCCAACACGTTCCTGACCCTGCTAGGTTTCGCTGAGCTGTCTTCCTATACCAGTTCCTCGGTCAACTTTTTCGTGTACTACTTCACTGGCTCCCAGTACAGGGAAACATTGAATACATTGCTCGCCCGAAAAACAAGTCCGTTCGGAATCAGCAAAGCCAGGCTTCATAATTATGACGACTGTTACAAATAACCAAATCTATAAACAACAATTTCTTTCTGCTATAGTTTGGAGACTTTCATGTTGTTTAGACCAGAGCGTGTTTTTAAGACTGGAGATCACCCCATCCCTAAAAACAAAACAGAATGAAGAACAGAGCATCCTCCAGATTTCAAGGTCCCTTGTCTTCCTCTTTTCTTCTTTTCAA
This sequence comes from Conus canariensis, assembly GCA_033310375.1. Taxonomy (NCBI): domain Eukaryota; kingdom Metazoa; phylum Mollusca; class Gastropoda; order Neogastropoda; family Conidae; genus Conus; species Conus canariensis. The sequence goes on from CM065730.1 coordinate 46,589,082, forward strand.
ACCGAGTGGTTCCTTCATTGTTGTGTCTCTGAGCTTTTTGTGCGTGCGAGCTTTCTGTTTCATTTGTACGCCAGCCGACCACGTAGACCCCTTCGAGGACAGTGGCCACGTGGAAATTCGTGTCATAAAAGCAAATAAGGGAGGCATTTTCCTACTATGACTCGCGTGCAATTAACACACACCGCACAAGGATGAGGGGTAGATGATGGGTAGGACAAATGGGGAAGAAGACAGGCATACAAACACAGCTCCAGAGAACAGCATTTGTTTTTCTTCTGCAAAACGTTTACCATCAATTTGTTCATAAAACATATTACGTTTCATGTACGACGCAGCAGGAAAGAGAGAAAGGAGAATAAATCCAAAGCAATAATAGAGTGCAAGCGTCTCACCGGCATCCACGCGTCTCCAGTTAGACCAGTCTCATTATAGAAGTGATCTCCGAACGCATCCAGCATGGGGTATGCAACACGCGCGTGGCAGTCAGCAAAGCACTGCGGTTCTCACTTCTGAGAGTACTACTAGTTTGGTGATCAATTAGTTGCGTCTCTGGCGCCCTTCAAACACCTTTGTGCCCATCCCTACTCCTCCCTTCAGTACTCTCCCTTCATCTCCCTTCATTATCTCGCTCCCTCCTTCTACTCTTCCGTTCCTTTCCTCCCACCCCTTATCAATCCTGTTCTCCTTTTGGCCCAGCTGATTGCTTGTAATCGTTGTTTACATAGCAGCGTTGTCTGCAGTGTCCTCTCTCTCTCTCTCTCTCTCTCTCCTCTCTCTCTCTAACAATAATAATAATAATAATAATAATGTATGCATGACAAGGACAGATTGTAAGACTGGGCTTTGGCCTAAAATCTTCATCCTTGCGTATTAAAGGTCTCTCTCCTCTCTCTCTCTCTCTCTCTCTCTCTCTCTCTCTCTCTCTCTCTCTGTGTGTTGTGTGTGTGTGTGTGTGTGTGTGTGTGTGTGTGTGTGTGGTCATTTACGCAATGGACACCTGCAGCAGATATTTGTTCCTGCCAAGAGTTCAGGTCTCCTCCCTGAACTCTCATCTTCTTGGGTGAAAAGAAAATGATGTACCCATCTGCTTTTCGATCTTGGGGTCCGTTCCCTTTTCCTTATCCGATAGGACATCCTTGTATTCTAAATATGCGTTATCAATACCTGTTAGTCAACATATAACGTCTTTTTTTTTTTTTACATAAAAGCCACCTTATTTTGTTTCATGCATGTATTTCCCATAATCATTGTCTCCTTTCTGTCATTTTGGCAATACTGTATAATTTCCTATGCATTCTTATAGTGCTTGTTAAGAGCTGGAGCTGCTGAAAGAAGGGATCGTTGGATTAGTGCTTTAATGCAGCATCGCTTGCAGGATTCACTAGATATCTTGACATTACTTCAAACCGCTTGGCAAGATGTATGCTGCATTTCTTAATTCTGTTCTTGAAAATATATTTATTTACATTTGCACCTCAAATGGGTAGAAATGGTTTTGAAAGGTCTGATGTTCATACAAAAGTATTAAAAATATGTGCATTGAATATGTTTGGAACATCTGAAAGCAGTGTATACAGCTATAATAGTAGCCTATATCACCACAGTTTCTAAGATATATCAGTTTTGTAATATTGAAAATATTGCTGATAATGTTACTGCAGATCTATGGCCTTTAACATGTGCATGCGCAGAAGAGCCCGGAAAAAGTCTGACCAGCATTTATTCATCTGCCAAGTTTGGTTATTCTGGCACTTGAAAATGCATAGAAAATTCCATTCTGATAGATTAACACACACACGCACACACACACACACACACACACACACACACACACACACACACACACACACACACAACTGACAAACGAAACGGGGCGCTTACATAAACTCACTTTAATTACACATGCGAGTCAAAACAGCTCATTTTCGGTGAAGATCGTGCTCAGTTTTCTGTTGGATAGGTGTTCTCTTTCTTTCTTTTTTTTTTCTTCCTTCCTTCCTTTTTCTTCATTTTGTTTAAAGCGAATCATCACACTCTTGTCTTTTTTTTTTTGGGGGGGGGGGGGGGGAGGGGGGGGGGACAGTCTTTTAACATGTTCAAAACAAAAGCCAGCGGTTTGAAAATATGGACCAAGTTCAATAACAGGCAATTCATCGATAGAAGTGCACGAGAAACACAAACGCCTTCTGATCAAACGAACAGGATCATACTGCTGGGACCCAGAGCCTGGATCAGAGCCTGACAGTTTCTCATGTGCAGATGGTGGATATGCCCAGAGTGTCAGTGTCTGCTGATGAGAAGCTTCCGGATCGAAATCGGGTGTCGGCTCGCCACAAATTCCAGCTCGTGTCCACGTTTCTTTCAAAGTCTGTGTTCTTTCAGGTCTTGGTTACCCCGGTTCTGAAAATCCCCAGGTCTAGGTTCCATGAGGTCTATGTTCTTCTGGGTCCATGTTCTTCTACCCCACTCTGTGTACCCCAGCCCCTCCTTCAATCCCTGTTTACCCAGTTTTGTGTTATCCCCAGGTCTATCTTCACCCAGGTCTATGTTCGTGTAGGTCTATGTTCCGCAGGTCTACGTTTTTTCCAGGTCTACATCCCCATGTTGTATGCTTAACCCGGTGTATGGACCCCCACCCCCCTCCCAACACACCCATCCAGCTTCCAGGCCTATGTTTGCCAAGCTCAGTATTACCCACAAATGTATGTTTACCCGGATTATGTTCTCTCTAGGTCTGTATTCTCCTCAGGTGTACATTCTTTCCACGTCTATAACCCCACCAAGTCTACGTTCCCCTATCCCGCATCACCCCTATCCCGCATCACCCCTATCCCGCATCACCCCTATCCCGCATCACCCCTATCCCGCATCACCCCTATCCTGCATCACCCCTATCCCGCATCACAAGGAAAATTCGCGTGATCCCAATGCGTCAGCTGATCCACAACAAGAATAAAGCTCAAGTGATCCAGAATCAGATATTACAGCCAAAAGCGAGGTCCACAGGCTTATCACCCACAGTGTTTCAACCGACCTTTGCAAAAAGAAAGAAAGAAAAAAAAAGTCTGGAGAGCCAGAATGGTTCATAGCGACCCGGAATGATGTTAGATATGAAGTGACCCGGAGTATGTTGTGGGGGCCCATAATGTGTCATGTGACCCATAGCGTTGATCATGGTTCAGTGACCCAATATGGGTCACGATGATCTGCTCCTGGATGAACCCTTTGACTGCTGTTGACCGTCAATGGGGGACCGCGGCTTCCGTTGTGAATGAATGGAGGCAGACAGATCAAGTTACCAGGTACGATTCATTTTTCTGTCTTGTCCTTGAGACGGGATACGTATTACTGAGGTGGAACAATGACAACCTTAAAACGACGTCTGTCACTCTCCTTCCAGTCTGAGCACTTTTCGCAGGTTTGAACAGTCAAGGGATTAGAGATCGAGTGATCCAGAATGAGATATTATCCAGGTCGAGGTTAATGGTCACATGATGACCCATAAAGGGGTCAGCCGACCAAGGTTAAAAGATCGGTGTCTCAAAATGGGCCATGGAAAACTAGTGTGATGCTAAGTGCATTGTACCCAAATTGGGTCAAGGTGACTCAGACCTAGGTTAAAAGTCAAGTGATCTTGAATGTGTCTTGGTGACCTAGGTCGTCATGGTGATCGTGAGTGTTGCCGAAGTTTTAAGTAACCCTGAACGAGTCAATGTGAAAATCGGAACAGCTCATGGTGGCCGACGCTAGGTTAAAAGTCAAACGACCTAGAATGGAACGTTGCGATCCAGATCGAATTCAATGATCGAGTGAGCCAAACGTGGTATGCCGGGTGACCCAGAACTCTTCGTGGTGACCAAGAGTGATACCAAAGGCCGGTTGGCGCAGAATGGGTCACTGTGACCTAGGATAATGGGGAAGTGATCCAGAATGGGACATCGCAAACCGAATCGAATTGAATGGTCGGGTTACCCAGAATGCATCAGTGTAACCCAGGGTGATGTTAAATGTTAAATATACGAGAAAGACGCCAACCAGACCCACGTTACAGGTCAAGAAACCAAGACTGACCGTGGTGACCCAGAATGCATCCACTCTGGTTCACTTGACCGTTAACCTCAAACTGCGTCACCATAATCCATGGGGGAGGGGAAGGGGGGTGGGGGGGTGGGGGGTGGGGGCAGGGTGGAGGTACCCCACTTGTACCTTCGACACGGGTTACCACGGTCTGTCTTAGACTCTTGATTTCAGGCATTGGGTAAAATAAAGATAAGTGAGCTTCCTAGTAATTTGCATTCTCCTGAAACATAATTGGTATCAGTCTGAGAAAACATGCCTCCGCAACGGCTTTGAGCACGCTTGAGTGAACCGGAGATGCAGTGAGTAGTCAGCGTGCTTTGAAATATCTTCGTTGCAGAGTCATGTCTCTGCCATGCCTGGGGTGTCTCAGAATGTGTCCCGCTCTTGGGATCCTTACCAGACCACAGGATGAGCACTTCAACAGCATGCCAGGGGGCACCCAAAGACGGTCAACACCTCAGCGAGACCCATTTGTGACCGTGTAGGTCCATCGACATCCTTTCGTCTCTGGCCCGCTTCCGAGCTGCCAAATGACATCCAGGACTTTACTGAGACAAGATAATCGATTCAGATGGTCAGAAGAAGGCTCCATCAAGGGAACCTCAGGTCCAGGTCAGCAGCTGTGAGAATCATACTCATCAAAGTCCAACCAGACTTCGATTTTCAACGACTCCCTTAAAAACGGGACACATCTACTGGTGTGGTGGCTCAGACAATATCTGTCGTTGAATCAAGCTCAGTGGACACCGGCTGGGATTCAGGTTCAGCCAATAGCCTACGAGACCCTGAAGACGTATGAGCAGATATTAGTTTACGCCCACAGTGCCACCACATGCTCACAAGAAGTTCTCAGACTCCACGGCCGCTACTGGATGCTAGCCTGTTCTCTGCACAGGATGAATCAAGACTCTGCATGGACTTCTTGGACAGACAGAAGGAGATGCAGAGACCTTCAGGTCATCGATTTGAGCTAAGAGCGTGGCCAGACAGGATCAGATGACGGAACACTCATGGTATGGGTAGTATCAGCATGAAGGACAAGACGGAACTGATGCCCTTTAAGGGTGGGACGATGACTGCAGCCTGCTACCGTAATCAAGTCCTGGACCCCTATGCAGGCAGCTGTTGATTTGATTTCCCTATGGATGACAGTACTTACCTCCATTATACAAGGATCATCGACCAGTTCCTGTAGCCGGAGACAGTCGAGTCTATGAAGTGTTAAACAGGATACTCTCATTTCAGTACTGAACACGTGTGGCACATGTTCGTGCTCGACTTCTCGGTCACAGAACCTGAGAGCAGTTGGAGATACCCTTCAGGAAGAATGATGAAATCCCCAGCAGTGCCTCAGAAACATGATGGTTAGCATGAGGAGGTATGATACCAGGCTGCGATCTGTGCCACAGGCTTTCACACAGATTACTGAAGCAATGATTGTTTTAATTTCCTGCGTTGAGATTTTCCCCCCGATTTCCCCATTTGACTTTTTATGCTCATTGTTGAGGGCCTCCTGAAGTTTTTGGGACATTCTTGGATAGCATATGCATCGACGATTCGTCACTTCAAACTCAAATGACATATCACCAGTCAGCGAGATTAAAACAGAATCAATGATCGCAGTGTTGTCCTGTATTTCAGGTCCCTAGTGGACGTTGTCGAGTATATATTCATCAAATATGTTGTACGTGAAGAATTTTCTTCATATACATTGTAATCGCTCTCTTCTCAATCCCCATCCACCTTTTCCCTACCCCCACCCCATTTCCTCTTTCCAGCTGCAGCCACCACTCCGCGACAACCCTGATGTGTTCCTGCTGTGCTCGGCTGGGCGTCGAACAACATGAATTGAAAACCACCACCCCACCACCCTCCTTCTACCACTTTCACTCACTCACAGACACACACAACACACCACACACACAGAGGCACGCATGCACATGCTTCTCCTCAATCTCGATCCTCCCATTTTTATATCTTTATTTATTTTTAGAGAGCAAGAGAATTAGAGACAGAGACAGAGCAGGGAAGACAGAGAGAGGGGGAGAGAGACAGAGACAGATAGACTGAGACTGACAGAGAGAAGAAGAGACAGAGGCCTACTTCTTTAAAACTGAAGACTAGACCACTTTGACACACTCATGCAACAATCTGCAATCAGCACTGATGTGCAAACATTTGGTCACGATGTATACGTATCATTCAGCTAAGATTTTCATAAGTTTGCAAACATTGTATCCGACCTGAGGGTTAGCCTGCACAAAGGCATAGCCACCTGTGAAGAAGGGTTCTATGTTTGGGCCTGTGGGTAACTGTGTCTTTCTGTTTCTAGGATATTTTGAAAACAATGGTTTGACTCTTCATCACATTGCACAGTTTGTCTGGTGGAGTCAACGTCTTGATGTTGTAACTCAAGGTGCAAAAGCGACGAAGTCGAATAGAACACTTTGAAACATTGTCCAATAAAGGGGCGTAGCCTTCCTTTCGCATGATGATGAGCAAGGTTGGTGACCCTTTAAGGATTGTGTTTGTCCCACCGCTCATTTGGTCAGGAAACTACTATTTGATCAACCAGTGAGAGATCACATCGCTGCGGAGATGCAAGTGAAGTCTGTTCTGCACAGTTTTTAGCTGCTGTCAGAACTGGTGTGACTGGCCATTAATGCTTAAATTATTAGACAATAAAGCTGACCATTCACCCTGTTGATCCATTTTCAGATTCTTGCATCTTCAGCACAGGCTATAAGATTTTTCCATTATTCTGATTGCTCATTTCATTTTTTTTTTATTGATTTATTTCCCTATTCATTCAATTAATCATTTACATAATCATTTACTTATTTCGATATTTATCTATTTATTTGTGCAGAATTGAAATCTTGCATAATTTGGTCTCTGCCATTTATCAGTTGTAACGGTCAGAAATTTTTCACACTGAAATACACTACTGAATGAAAAACGGAGAGAAAAAAAGTTCTTGTTACACTTACAGCCAAACATTTCCTCAAAAAGTCTGGTGATGCGAAAGACGTACGGGTCGTAATCATCTTGACAAACAGGAGCTGACTTTGAATGGAGAACTCGCAAAAACCCACACTGTGCTGTAAGTGCCAGGGATGGGGATAAACTGGGGAAAAAAGGGGGGATGGGGGAGGGGAATCAAAGCAGGTCTGGGGTATGCTCCTCCAGAACCTTTTTTTTTAACATGTACAAGGAATTTGATGCATTGTCAGGCATTTTGCAGTATGAATGATGGGTTTGAAAACAGCTCAAAAACAGGTTACTTTCAAATCTAATTCAATGACAACATGAACCCTTCTTAGTTAACAGTACATACAGTAAACCACACGCACTGGATGTAGAACCAGATCTGAAAAAAATGTCTGTTACTCGCATGAACAAGATAAGAACCACTCTACCAACTGTCAACATTTCAAGTACTTTTTCGCCAGAAAAAAAATTACCTCAAAATAGTTTTGAAAAAAGATTTCAGATATAAAAAAAGGGGGATTCCAGGTTTAAAATAGAAAAGAAATGGTTTTCATGGGAAAAAAAAGGGAAGAATTCTAACCTCTGAACTGCTCACAGCTGATAGCGGAAGCCAGATCAAAGCTGGCTTTAATTGCCTGCTTGACGGGATGGTCCAAATGCTTCCATCACAGTTCACTTATAGCCCTCTCAGCAGATGGTTCAAGACTACTGACCTTGATAAACAGCCGAGTTTGGTAAGCTGATGGCCTGGCATATCTTTCGCCTCCCCCCTCCAAATCCCCCTCTTATGTCCCTACCCATTCCCATATACACACACAGAAATACACAAACTAAACATTTCTTATCATATTCTTTTATTATCTTTATTATAGCCCATGCCAAGACAAGCAGCAAACACAGTTTGATGTTTTGTGTACCAGTCCTCAGTCACATTCCATATTCAAACATACACTCATCCTCTCTTAGTTCAGAACACTGCAAGCATACACACACACACACACACATAATCTCTCTCTCTCTCTCACTATTTGAGCTTACAAGACTACAAGCATCACACAGACATGAACCGTGCTTGAGAACAGAATGAGAAATGGACACTGGCAATGGACATTTCATACTCTGGACAATCAGTCCTTAGGACAACACACCCTCTGATGATACAAAGCAGCTGGGTTTGGGGTTGTTTTTGTTTTTTACAAAAAGATGGCCATGACATCATTTTTCAGATGTGAACAGGGGAAAACAAACCTCTGTGTCTAAAAGTGATGTGTACACAGTGGCACCAGGAGGAACAGATAACATTCTTCTTGGTAAACAAAACATGAACAGACTTACTAGTCAGTCATCAAGAAAGTGATGTACGTATTAGTTGTTCAGCCACAGGATGGGTTTGTGTTGTATGCATGGGTCCTACTGGCACAAACTTCTTTTTCTTTGTTCAAAATTATTCTTTCTAATACCCCTCACTTATTCTGCTGCGTTCCTGGAATCTGGTCTCAAGTGTTGCTGTTGCACCGATATCAACCTTGGATTACTGCTTAAGAGTAACAGTTTCCCTTCATTTCCTCCATCCCTGTGCTTAGTTAGTCAAGTATGAGAAAACAGAATTTTCCTAGAAAAACAAGTTTTTGATAATATTTACTTCAAACAAACAGGAAAGCCACCTCCCCTTTTCCCTGCTAAGTGGTGTTGTTTGGGAAAACAAATTTCAGGTAATAGCTCATGCGGATACGACGTATCACTCAAGGAAGGCAAGTCATCCAGTCCAGGAACATAAGAAAGGAAGACTACTTGGCTCCCTTAAGGTTTTTAACAGCACCGTATTTGAGCATGGCGTATCCTGGCTATATTGGATCAGATCATCAGTTTTGCTTGGGTAAACATTCAGAAAAAAAATTTAATAAAATTCTTTGCTCATGATAAAAGAAAGCAAATGTCTTCAAGCGTTTTTGTTCTCAAATTTCCATACAAGCATGCGACACGGTGCTCTCTGAGCCCAAGATTCCCGAAGCGTTTACTGGCCCCAGAATGCTTACCGTGATAAAGAGAGCTGCAGTTTCTTACCCTCTCTATCCCTTTCCAACTCTTCCTACTGCAGGCATCCATTTTCTGAAATAGCTGCCACCTCACACAAGACAAAAGGCAGAGTTTGTCTTAACATGGATTTCTGATGTGCATGCCATTTTATGCTCTGACTGTCACAGGTTTTACCATCTGCCTAATGATATTGTTAAAAGGAAAAACTATTATCATTCCACCAAATAAAAGGGGCAAACAAATTATAAAACAAAACATACGCGTTTCGACCTCTTTGGTCTTCTTCAGGTAAGTTTCAACGTCCATTTTGCACCGAGTTTGAGAAGATGAGCGACTGCTTGTTCTTCGTTTTCGTTGTCCTGAATGTTGTTTATCTTGCCTGAAGAAGACCAAAGAAGTTGAGACGCATAATGTTTTGTCTCATGATTTGTTTGTCCCTTTTCTCTGACCGAATAATAATAACATTCATTTTCCTTTTAAATTTGTTTCAACTTCCGCCTGCAGTGACCTCACTTTGAAACTCATGATACTGTGTTTCTCCCAAACCTTGCTGATCTTAGATTGAAAACCAATCAGTCGGGCAGTTCAGAACAAGGACAAGATCACCAAGACTGTGAACTACACAGGCTAGGTTCAAGATCTAAAAGTTTGTCCAACTATGAATGGCCATTACATCTTTGTACATTAGTGAGTAGTACATAGTTCTCTGATTATATGTCAGTTCCTCTTGCAATGTACATGTGCATGTGTGTGTGTGTGTGTGTGTGTGTACGTGATATAAGAATGCTGTTAGTTCTGCGTTTCATAAACATGCCACCTTGACACAAGTGTATATCCATCACTGCCTCTATATAATTTCCTTTTTAGCACACATGGTATAAATGCATGTGTTATTATATTCTTATGAATTGGTTTGTTCACAGTTGTGTAATTTTTCCAGAGTAAACTGTGTCTGTCAAACATGTGTACTTTTTTTTTAACTTTCTTTCGCAGACATAGTATCCCAGCACAGCAAATGGACTCTTTCATTCAAATTACTGTACACAATACTGTCCATTTGGCTTTGTTCATCACATGAAGTGCTAGCACAAGACCTGTGGCTATTCTGAAATGAGTGAAGTCAGTAGTCACTGAAGCACCAGTCTTCAGTATGTGTGTGGGCGCATACCATCTAATCCTACAAGCTTCCTGCGGCAAGGACGGGAACGAATAAGGAAGAGGGCAGGGAGTGAGGTGTAAAATCAGGTGGAAGGATGGTAGGCATGATACCTTTAGCTGTCTAACCAAAGCCACTGAACAGGCCAGGTTGTTTGCTGTGAACAGTCACGTCTTTGCCATTTTGCATATTACATGTAGGAATAAAACCTGGCAGCAGATATAGAAGAAAAAAAACACACCTTGAACCATTTCACTTTAGAGCTGGAAAAAGTAAAGAATGAAACAAAAAAAAAAACAGATTTAAAAATAAAAGGGGAACTCAGTTCTAAAGATATCAGTTATGCTGAACATGGACACGGACCACTTTCTTCGCTTGCATGTATTCCTCCGAGTCAGACTCGGCGCTAAAGGAATCTGAGTCGGAAGTGTCATCGGTGTAGGACCCGATGCCTGGCAGGATGCCTGCCACCTGGGCCACAGGTTTTGTGGTGTCGATCAGCTTCAACAGTTTGTCTTCTGCTGTTGTAGGGCTGCCATTGATGGAGTTTTCACCTGATGGAATAACAAGCAGAATACATGAATTAACTGAAGATTGAAGACCATGAAAGCAGCAGAGAAGAATCTTTACTCATCTGCTGTGAGTTTGCCTTGTACAGGCATAAAGAATGGAAATGATGGAGAAATGTGGAGGTACAAACTAGTTATAATACCTCTTCACTGTTATCTATGACTGCTGACATACCGAAATTCATTCCATTACTACAACATGTCAATAAAAAAAAAACTAACTCACAGCTACTTAAAACTGGATCCACTTTCCACAAAAATCTTAAATCATATGAAAAATGTTTACAACTTCTAAAAATTCAACAAACAAAATCTTGTGAAACATCTCTGAGTGCTTTCACTGAGTCTGTTGTAAGGAACCATGTAATGTCATGCTAATCCCACCATTCCATAAAAAAAAACACCGAGTGGCTAAATCACATGGTATGCACCACGCCACCTCACCTTTTAAAAAACACAAATGTGCGTAAAAAGAGCGGCATGTGCACAAAATGTAAACAGAATCCACGAAGGAAAAACACTTCCACAAAAACACAACAACAAAAATTAGGAGAGAAAAGATGGCAATGGAGTGTGCAAAGAGATGGTCGCATTTTTGGTGTGCTTGAAGAGGACACAGATGGAGATAAATATTACATAAACTACTTCATGACAGAGGGCAGTCACCATTTTGCCTAAGCCAATGAAAACTAAATATTTTGTCATGCTCTGACCTTGTGTGTCATGGAGTTGCAGCAAAATGAAAGAAATTGACAAAGGCTGTACGATCAAATGGTCCTGGTTGTGGCTGAACATACAAGTGGACGATACATCATTCAGTGCTCAGATTCTGAATGTCACTGATTAGCACTCTCACAGAGAAATACTGCTCAGTCTGTAAAAGCACCAGTCAATGATGCTGACACCATGGGGAGCCTCTGGCTAAAGACTTTACCTACACAATATGCCTTCCAGTCTCCAAGGAATTTTTAGCGATTTCTGCTTTTCCCTGGGTAATCTGCACAACCCTGTTTCTTCTTTGCAACTACCAGTGGCAAGTGATAAAACCTTTTTATGTTTCGCTGCATATGAAAACATTGATCATCTGGCTGTGTCTTTAGTCTTCTTGCCTGAGGTGCATGACCTTGCTGTGAACTTTAAAATTCAGATCACTGTAGTGGATACATGATCTGCACCATTCTTTGTTTGTGGCTTTCTTTACAAGCTGACTGGTAACCTCACTGCCTTGAATTAGTTGAATGCCAACATGAACCTAAGTACAAATGACAGGTGGGTTGCCCGACAGCTGACATCATTGGAAGTAAGGATTTCCTGCATGAAGCTGCATCTTTGCACAAGATCTTTCAAAAAGTGCGGGCAGTGAGAAATGGCTGTGGTGTGAAGCAGTTCCCACACGACATACAATGGATGCCGGTGTCTCCTGTGCATGGGCGTGTGTGCACGCTTGCTTGTGTGTGTGTGTGTGTGTGCATGCATGCTTGCGTGCGTGCATGTGTGCGTGTATGTGTACGACTGTGTGTGTGAGTGGTGTGTGTGTGTGTGTGTGTGTGTGTGTGTGTGTGTGTGTGTGTGTGAGCACACACATGAACGGTATGAGCGAGTGTGCTCATGTGTGTGCACGTGTTTATAAGTGTGTGTGTGCATGTGTGTGTGCATGCTTGGTAAGAGCAAGTGTGCTGCTGCTGTGTGTGTGTGTGTGTGTGTGTGTGTGTGTGTGTGCGCGCGCGCATACACATGTGTGTGTGTGCATACGCGTTTGAATGTGACATGTCCCTCCACCTCTCACTTTCACCTTCCCCTGCCCCCCTCTCCCTCTTCTTCAGCTCCTTTTCTCCACCAGCTCACCAAATTCATCATAGAGAATTTCCTCTCCACTGTTCCTACCACAGTGTACTGGCTGATCCAGTGTTTGTTTGATCTTCTATTGTCGACTTGACAATGAATTGGTCTTGTCTGTCCATTTAGTGACTTAGTTTGCTAGTTAGCAAGTTAATTTGCTGGTTACTTAGTTTCTATTTGCTCGCTTGGAAGTTAGCTGTTTAATTCTACTTGAAAATTTTAAGTGTGTGTACTTTCATAAGTTGCAATCTAGAAACATGATGTTCTTTTACATCATCTTTATTTACAGTTAAAAGGTTTATAATAATAATAATAACACAGCTGGAAGTGAAAATATTTCATGATTAAAGCAAAGAATATCCTTGAGGCATGTTCCATTTATGTGTGTGTGTGCTATGTGGTTGTTTACAAAAATTACAAGGTAATCTCCATTTATTTTCCCACTCAAGTTGATTCTTCTGCTAAAAGAATTCTGAAACCTTACGTGCATGGAAGTTCAGCTGATGACCAAACATGCTAAAACTCTTCTCATATCCGGCTCAGTTTTTCCACCACAAAAACTGCCCACATTCAAATTGGGCTTTTTGACTCACAAGCAAAAAGAGTTCTCAAACTGGCAGAACTGGAAACTCCCCAATTTGCAAATATCACATTTCACAGATGTGTGAATAAAAAAAGTTCATGTGTTCTGGGTGGCTGATACTACAGCCAAACATAGTTTCACGAGCAAAATGGGAGTCAGACAGGCTGAGAAAGTCCTTACATTGCGGCTGACAGACCATCCACGGTGCCAGCATCAAGGCCGTGAGTAAAGCAGTGTAAATGAAGGTGTCAAAGGGAATAAACTTTGAAAATTTTGTAAACAGAAGCTGCTGAGCTGAAAGCAGAAGCACTCCTTCAACAGACTTGGAATTTTCTGTAACATTCTCTGCATGGACTGAAATTTTGACATAAAAAGCTTGGAGAGAAAAACAAAAAGTGGGTCTTGTGAGCCAGAAAGTTGGCAGAGTCTTCTTTATGAAGAGAAGCAAGGTCAATGTGGATCTTCAGTGTTAAAAAGGTCCGTTATGGGTTGTCTGGAACTTTAAAAAATATCACAAACAACTCAGGAGTCAGCATTTTGTAAATGGAAGAGAATATGCACTAACCAAACTGTTCATATGTAAACAAAGACTGAGGCTCACAGAGGTAAAACTTAATGAAGCTCTCACTAGTATTAGTTTACTAATAACAGTGACAACTAAGGACATCAAACAAAATCAGCAATAACAACACACATAAAAAATGACTTACTCTCTGAACGTGGTCGCTTGCTTGCATCTTCTGATGAACTTTCTGTGCTGAAAAAAAAAAAAGATAAACATTTTCATGAATAAAAGTACAGGAAAAAAAAGACTACAAAGAAAGGGAAAAAAAGATAATTTTCCCTCAGACTGAAACAAATCATACTTCCTGGAACTTTTATGTTCATATACTGTATGGACATATATATGCGTGCATGTGTGTGTGTGTACATATGTATGTGTGAGCGTGTTTCTGAGAATGTGTGTGTGTATGAGTGTGTGTGCGTATATGCAGGCATGCGTGTGTGTGTGTGTGTGTGCATGCATGTGTGTGTGTGCGTATCCATGTGTGCGTGCATGAATGCGTGTGTGTGTCTGTGTGCATGTATACATGCATGTGTGTGTGTGTGTGTCTGTGTATGTGTGCATGTGCACATGTGTTTGTGCATATGTGTGTGCATGCATGTGTGCTTAAGTTTGTGTGTGTGTGTGTATGTGTGCGCACCTGTGTGCACAAGTGTGCGCGTTAAATACATAAAAAATCAAACAAAAACGAACACAGACATTGTGGACAGGCTCACCTTTTTCTCTTGATGGCTCCCATGAGCAAGGACTGCTGCGATTTTTTCGCCGAAGACGAGGAAGACGAAGCCGGTGATGAAATTTTCTTGACGTCTGGTGCAGGCTGTGACTTCTCCATGACTCGTTTGACAGCTGCCTCCTGTGGTGGTGAAAGAAAAACAACTATCAGTTTGTCAGCTGTCAACAGATGAGCTCATCTGACCCAGTGTACAACAAACAAGTCCTGTGGTCAGATCCACACAGCTCAAAATCCCTTCCACATCATTCAGGGATGAGGAAAGGCATCTACATGAACTTCATATCCAGGCTCCCTCCGTAGATATTGCAGGGTGAAAAAAAAAAAAAGAGAGAAAGAAAACAGGTCTGCTAATTCTGGATTACTGTAAAATGAACAGTGAAACTGTCCACACACAAAAAAAATTCATTCTTTCAACCTTATTTTTTTCTTCTTATTTCACCCCCCTCCCCCCCTCTTCCCCTTTCCCCTCATCCCTGCTACACTTTCCCTTCACCCTCCCCTCTTTCCTCTATCTCCCTCTCCTCCCTCAGGTTATGTTACTTCCACACTGCTCATTCCCGCTCCACTACAGATGGTCACACCCTGTTCTTGATTTGTCTACAATCACAGGGCAAACCAAGAGCAGCCTCCTTTCAGTGTTGAAGGTAAAAGTTGTGCATGTGTGCAGAATGGATCGTGCGGCTTTTAACTCTAAAGATGTTGCCACAGAGAGGCTTCAATACTGACGATGATGGATACTCTCTTCCTCATGTGCAGGCAGACAGCTGAAGACCACAGATATACTTTCACTCGGGTAACCTTCATCCAAGGCTCCATCAACACCCCCTCTTTCCTGACCATGCATGAGAAACAAGATCAGCCTGTCACATGACTTATCCTCTACATACCTTCACTGAGTTTACATAGTGCAACAACATACACAAGACCTGTCTACCTCAAAATTGAACCGTTAGTATTCCATGGAGTAAATTTTAGTATTCCATGACAAAAAAAAGAGTATTTTTCTTACCTTGAAGTTTGAACCTTAATATGGATCTTATATCGTGCAATTCTTGCAGCCAACTCACTGTGCTGTACTCACACTCAAACACTCACACCAACAACTGTACACACACACTGTACACACACACACTTCACGTATCTAGTTGACCATCTCATTAAAGAAAATAATAACAATATTATAACGCCCTCCTCCCTTTCACCACCCCCCTCCCTGCCCACACACACGCACACATACACACACACACACACAGAATGACAGACAGTCACACGCATGTATACCATTCATACAGTTTTCATTTTCCATCTTTTTCTTCTCTTTGTACTGCCACTCCATCCCCCCCCTCCTCCCGTTTTTAGGGTGTGGGGGTGTGGGTGGGGGGAGTGGAGCAAATTAACAGTAGAAGTTAAAGTGACAGGCACACCTTGAGCGATTTTGCTGTTGCTAGTGTCAGGAAACATCTTGAATAGGGAACAAGACGATCGGTTGGTGATAGGGACATATATATAATGTCAGCCACCAGCCTACACGTCATGATCATCATCTCAGCATTTGTCACCTTCTGCTCCAGGTCCTCCACTAAACTTTGCTTCGGCCTTTTTCAATGCTTGTACAATAGAAGGTGTTCCTTTCATCACTTCCGATAGTTTTTTTTAATGAGATTTTGATGAAACATGCTTCATGCAGTCATTGCGTCCTCCATGAGCACAACTAAAACCAGTTTTGCACAAAGTGCACCACACCAAAGTTGGACCTTTTTTGAGCTTGGGACTAAGCACTTCCAAGTTTGCATGGTATGCATTCAGAAAAGTTTGCTCCCTCATTTTGGCAACCCTCTTTTCAACATCTAGCTCTTCATCACTCTCATGAACGCGTAATTTCACTGGTGGCAGCATTCTCTTACTATTCTTAGTGAACATCTGTGTCAGTCGCTCACTATGAAAGATGGCTGACCTTGATGTAAGTGAGTACGCGCCAACTGGAACTAGGGACAATAACTCGCATCTTCAAACAGGAAAATAGTACTTTTTTCCTTGTAGCCAATGTTCCAATTTTCGTATTTTTGTCATACTCGGCGTATTATTGTATTTTCCAGTCAAATTTTGTAAAATATGCGAAAAAATCGTAGGGTAGACAGGTCTGATACACGTTTCATTTTGCTTTTAGCTCAAGTCTACAATTCAATGTGTTTGATGAATTCCTTGTTTTGAATGCAGTGTGTCCCCACAAAATAAATTACGTAACTTTGAAAAAGTCTGAGACAATCCAAAGGAAACTGATCACTTAGGGCTTGCTCTTGATGAAGTTAGTGATGACAAATCTAAAACAGTGTCATGTACAGCTACTGGATGAGCTCTTTCTGAATTGGCAAGTCATGAAA
Source organism: Conus canariensis (assembly GCA_033310375.1). NCBI lineage: Eukaryota > Metazoa > Mollusca > Gastropoda > Neogastropoda > Conidae > Conus > Conus canariensis. The sequence goes on from CM065730.1 coordinate 46,606,019, forward strand.
ACAGTTGACATGAAAACAAAAATTGAAATAGAAAGAAAATTCTACCATTGGGATGGAGCACTAAGTCATGGCAGCACAGAATTCCATGTTCTGGTTGTTCAGACATTCGCTAACCAGTTGCAGGAAACTGCTTGGCATAACACTGTGTTTTCAAAACCCTCAAAACTGATAAAACGGACACATAATCTTGAATAAGCATGTAATCTTGCTATTCCAAACTGCAACAACTGTGGCTTTGAGTGAACCAAAAAAAGTCACTTTTTTTCATTTTAGCAAAAATTACCTTTTAGAAAACATCAAACAGACAAATGAAAGAAAAAAAAAAAGGCAAAAACAAAAATTTGGGAAATTTTCACTGAAAGCAGAAGAATACAGATATCCCATACAGTGTTATGGTCTACCTTCATCTGCTCTAGCACAATGTTTTCCTCTTTCTCCCTCTCCTTCTCCAGCTGCAGCTGTCGGTTGGACACAAAGTTTAGGAACTTGGTCTCCTCTTCCTCCAGGCCTTGCACACTGTTACCTGAAATGAAGCCAAAGGTTCATGTGCAGTGGTGAGTTGACAGGGTATGATTCTGAGATGGCGTGTGTACCAGCCAGCCAGCAAGACAGCCATGTGTGTGTGTGTGTGTGTGTGTGTGTGTGTGTGTGTGTGTGTGAGAGAGGTTTGTCTGTGTGCCTAGGGTAAACATAAGTAAACAAACATATCACTGTGTGTGTGCATACATATGAGGGTGTGTACAAGTTTGCAAACAAAAACAGAGAGTAAGCCAGAGAGGCAGCAGTGGATGGGCTATAAGATAGTGGAAGAAATTTTCATATTCTCACTTACACAGATGCATTCTGTAATACACATATAGTGCACACACCCACACACACCACACCCACCACCCACCCACCCACACACACACACACACACACATTCACTCATACATTGTGTAACTAAACCACAACTTACGGATCTTGTATTGCTCCTCAAATTCTTGCTGCTGGCTGGCCTTGTTTTCTTCCAGCTGTTCAAACAGCGACTTTGTTTCCTCCTCAGGGCATTCTTAAATACAACCACAAGAGAAACAACCCATATAATCGTAACATCTCTGCCATTTTGCTGCTTTGACTGACTCCTTTGCCATCCAAAGGAAAAATAAGTGCTTGACCAGACATAACAAAGCAAGAGAAAACCACATGGAAAAAATCTTATGGTAATGTTGACAGTGGCATAGTATTTGCTCTAGGCAGGTACACTTAGTGCAGACAAACAGCTTCTTTCTAGTGAAATGTGAGACTTTAATTATTATGTGTCTCACGTACAACAAACAAGACAAATAAAGATCAGGCTGATGCTCCATAAAAACAACTAAAAACTAAAGTAAGGCACAATGGATGTAGGATCAAGCAAAATGTTACATATTGTCAAATGACATGTTTTCTTTTCTGTACTTGAGATGACAGAGTGAATACCACTTAAAACATTGTGAAAATATACAGTTTTTTTGTTTGCTTTTGTTTACTTCAAATTACAGGTAAGCCACATATCATGGAAAAAAAGCTACTTTTGGGAAATGTCACCAACATTTTTTTTTACTTTGCTATGTCTTGCTCATAAATTATCAGGAATACCAGAAGTTGATTGTGTTCTCAGCCTCAGTCACATCATGTCATCATATGCTGTACTCCTGTAGTCTACAGGTGTAAACTGATTGATGATTGTGGCTGAGTGTAGGTATTCAGTCAACACACATTCATGATGAGTGTGTATGATATGTGTGTTTGTGTGACTGCAAGTGTGCTTGTCTGTGTGTGTAATGAGTGTGTTCGTGTGCATGCATAGTAAGTTACACAGTGAGTGAGACAATGTATTACAATTTGTGTGCACTATGTGTGTGTGTGTGTGTGTGTTGTATAGTGTGTGTGTATATGTGTCTGTGCACGTGTGTGCGCATGTGCATGCACATGAGTGTGTGTGCACATGTGCTAGTGTATCTGTTCCTTTATACAATTATAGTGCATAAGATCTCAATCAAATCTTTCATTCTGTTTCAATCTGTCTGAATATCAATCCATCTCTAATACCTCTCTCTCTCTCTTTTTCTTTTTTCCTTTTTAGTTTCCTCACCTTCAGGATCATCCGGCTTTCTGACTTTCTCCCAGTTTTCTTGCCGCCTTCGCTTCTTCTCCTCAATTTCCTCCTGGGTCTCAAATTTCTTCACAGTGAATGAACTGCTTCCAGATCCGAAACTCATTGTTGAGCACTGGCAGTCTGACAGGAAAATGTGAATTAATGTTTATGGTTCACCTCATTATAACTTATAAGACAAACAATATGTAAACTCTCTGAAATGTAAATGGGTAAATGTCGCTTCTGGAAGTGAGTGTGTGGTAATTTCTCTCACTCATTGTTACAGTGATAAATCCTAGATACATGAATGGAAATGAGGGCGGGGTCCAGGGCATGTGCCAAATATATGGAAACCCATCCCCTCCGTGTCACCAGCGTTCAGCATAGAATCTTATGGACCTGAGAGATGACCCCTCATGATGACTCTTCACCCCGTCCTGCACTTTTCTACTGACCTCCAATGACTTAAGATGGGTGAATTCAGGGCAGCAGAAGCCTGAGGTGCTGCTCCTGAATAAGTACATCAATGGGTCATCCTCAGGACAGGAAGGTTTCCCAAGGAACTGAGAACATTGTAATCTTATGGGTCTTGGTTCCATCATGAAGTTTCATCTCAGCAAGGTGAGACATGACAAAAATGTGGCAGCAAAACTCATGTGGTTCTGAGCCCAAAGGTAAATAAAACAGGGGGAAAAAAATGGTAGATTAAAATATTTTTAATACTTTTGGATCCAGATCCCCTCTGACCCAAGACTCCCAAGTCATGTGCAGGTTCTTGATAGAATGCCACATGGTATGAGAACCAAGCAATGAAGCAAATTTGAAAAGCATAGGGGGAGATTCAGATATAAACTACTACAAATTTTGGTTCCTTTAGTAATTTCTTCAAATTTGCCTTCTCAAACATGTGCCATGCTAGATCCATGTTGACTGACAAACACTAGCATTGCCAGTTCCACATTCTATGCAACTTTTCAAAAACAAAAACACAGCCTCATGCACAGGAATCACAATAACACTGTGGATTTTATGTCATCATCATGCACATAGACAATATGTGACATACCTCGCATACAAAAACATGGCCTCAAGCACAGAAATCATGATACATCCACCCCAAACTATGACCAACATCGGGCTACACACAAAATACAGACTTGTGCATGGAAATGATAAAAATACTGGTCAGTATGCCTAATGATCATAATGCCAAATCCTCACTTCAAAACCCTGTCAACACACTGTCACATAATGGGTCGCCTGACATATACAGGCTGACCTGGTAAAGCCTAGAAGACTGGTGCTTTGATCCAGTTGGTGGGATCATGGTGGGATCGACGAATGTTCGCATGTTGGGTTTAGATTAAAATAACCCAGCACATCTTAAGTCAAATCGTGTATAGTCTCATGACAAGCATATCACTGATGATCTTGCAATCATGTTGAGCAAAGATGCGGTATGAAAATACTAATGCCTATTTGTTTTTTTTTTTTTTTTTTTTTTTTAAATTATTATTCCCACTGAATCCCAGTCTCAGATCACCATCCCACCACCCAATCAGGTTATTTTCATCTTCTCCCTTCTCCTTACTCATCCCAAATGGATGTGGTTCATAATTTGGACAGCTGCTCTTCCCCACACCCAGCTCACGACTGGATTTATTTAAAGACTGCCCAAACCCACAGTATGAACTGTGATGATGATAGACTTAAGATCATAAGAGAAAAAAGACATTAGTGATCTGTCATTTGGGTGGATCTGATGATACAGATCTCCTTCCAGCAAACACATGGATCTGTGCAAACTCGCCACCACCTGAACTTAAAACAGCACCATCTACAAACATATGTCCTGGACAAATTTTATCAAAACTGTCACACACACACACATACACACACCACACACACACGCACGCAGCACGCACACACACACACACACTTTGAACATTGATCACATTGCTAACAGCAATCAAACCAGACTGCGCACATGCAGCTGCAATCCTTATCAACCAGTTTTGTAAGGCTGGACGAATGACTCAATGAGGTTTCGGCTTTTACCTGAAAGCGGTACAGTTACTGTATCTCATGCATACAAATACCGTCGTGGCCATGCGCCATACTAACAGCAAGTTTTATAACATAGTTCTGCATCAAAGAAAAGACAGTCATTAAAGAATGTCACAGTTCTGATATAAATACGGCTATATCGTTAGGATCTCAACAATTAGTTTGTGCACATACGTTTTAACGAACGCAAGAAGACTGTGCCACCATCCAACGGATACCGTAGCGGGCTCCAACAGAGTTATCGATCTTTATAGCAGTCATACCATTTGAGTATTTTGGGCTGAGTGATTTATGATCTGGGCAAATAAACGACCTTTTTTTCGTTAGCTGCCGGCAGCAACAACAATGAGATATAATTTTAAAATTATACATCTCTTTTTTGTTCGAACAGTACTTGTGTGAATGGGAAACAAGCTCAAAGAGATTTATTCTCACCTGGCGCAACAAGGGCAGCTTTCAGGCTTGAGAAAAATAATAACAATGTATAAATTTAGGGTTTAAGATAGATCTGCATTTAAATCGCAGCCACGAAGTGCCTCGTCATTTATTAACACAAGAACGAGTCAAAAAGTACCCTGAATAGAATCAAACGTAGCGCACAGTCATGAGATTAACATGATTTCCATAAGTATGTGAAGAGACGCAGCGTTTTGGTGAACGCAGAATAACTGTGGTGTGAGGTTGCATGTACTAGAGAAACAACATACGTTATTACGTACGATCTGTCGATGATGGCGAAAGAAAAACGTTCGGATATTCCAGGTGTTCAAGAATTCTTAAAACCAGAGGTATTGTTTTGTACTTTGATTTGTTCAGTTACATCTTGCTGTTAGGTTTTCTGTCCGACTGATCGTGTTCCACGCGCCTCAGAAGAGAACATTATCTTCCATCAGAACAAAAATAGTACACCCTAGGGCGTACTATTTTTGATCAGAATGAGTGTGTCAAATCAATGATTCGGCCATAGAGATACGCTTTGAGAGCCTTCTATGAGAATGTACCAGGATGATTAGATTTTTTTTCTTTACTTTTGAAAAAAAAAGAAAAAAAAGAATGCGCCGTGGCCTACGTGATGAATATAGTTTCCAATAGATCTATGAATTAGTCTGAAAGCTAAAATGATATTCCTTCCACTGTTCCACTTCCTTCTTCTTCTTCTTCTTCCGTAGAGTCTCCACAATTAACTGGCAGATTATTTTGAGACTGTGAAACGGGGTATCTGTTGTAAAAAAAAAAAAAAAAAAAAAAAAAAAACCCTATTCTAATTCCTAATTTCATTAACATGAAATTACTCACATTCATACTGGTCACAAAGTGACACCCCCAACCCCTGTCTTGCCTACTCACTAGCCTGTAGACACAAAAAAAGCAAAATAAAACAAACAAAAAAAAAAAAAGGTAAAAGCTAAGTGCAGAGCTGCCAGCAGGCAACCACGGTCACTTTTCATCCATTACTATGGACTAGCAGACCCCAGGTTGCAGTAGGCAACTCTGCTCAGGCCCACAGCATCCTTCCACTCATCCATTCACACAACAAGACAGCTTTATGTAGAAATCTACTGAAGATCATGCCTGTTGACCTGTGACACAAATGTGTCAGGGGTTTTGGCATCAACAGTATCCTGGGGGAGGGAGTTCCAGTCCACAATTGTTCTTGGGAGGAATGATATCAGCCGGTAGTCGGTGTCTGCAGCTAATTGTTTGAACTGCTAATCATGACTTCGTCGTTCTCTCTTCTTGGGAGGTTGGAGCTGCTGTTTCAACCTCGGGCAGCAGACTAAGTTGTTCTTGGTTTTATAACATGGAGAGCCTTGCTTTTTTCCTCAAGGGACATCCAGCCTAGAGTCTGCAGCATGTTGGTAACACTGGCAGTACGCTGGTAGCGGTTAAGCACAAAACGGGCTGCCCTACTCTGGATTTTTTCTGACTTCACCTTGTGCTGCTTCTCATAGGGATCCCAGACGGATGCCAAATATTCCAGCAGAGGCCTAACAAATGTTTTATAGGCTTTAGCCTTTATGTTAGGGGAGCTGATTTTCAAATTACGTCTAAGAAACCCCAGGGCCTGGTTGGCTTTGGTCCAGATGGAGATGATATGATTGTCCCAATCCGTCTTGTTCTGCAGATTGACTCCAGATATTTCGCAGAGTCTACAACTTCCAGGGTGTGGCCGTGGAGATGGTATTCACACTGTAATGGCCGTCGCTTTCGTGTGACAGGGAGGGTGTTGCACTTTGCAGGGTAAAACTGCATGTCCCAGCTCTTCTCCCAAGCAGCAAGTTGTTGAAGGTCATGCTGTAGTTGGGCTTGGTCCTGGGCAGATCTGACCCTGTTGTAATAACTGTATACCGCAGTGTCGTCTGCAAGGAGTCTACTGTTTGTAGTCAGATTGTCGGGCAGGTCGTTGATGTAGACCAAAAATAAGAATGGTCCCAGCACTTCCAGTGTCTAGTGTCAGGGTGTGAGCGTCTGCTCTTCCTACCCTCTGTCCAGTGTCAGCCAGCTGACTTGATAGGCTTTAAGTCCATGGGCTGAACACAGAATCAATCACTCCCAGCCCTACCGCTAACCCCACTTGATCCCTAGAACTCCAAAGTTCTCCACTCCACTCAGTCCTGTCTTCTCTCCATATCCATCCCCACACTGAAAAAATGTTATGGTTTAAGAAACCATATGGTGAATTACAGTTAGATAGATCACCCTGCGCCCTGAACTCCTATTCGCCCTCCCAATTTGTCATTGGTGGTCTTCATGGAAGAAGTTTTCATATCTGAAAGTCATTCATAGGGGATCCATCCCAACCCAAACTGCCTACCAAAAATGAACAAGCAAGAAAGTGTTTAGACAAACTAATAGGCTATCTTCTGAATTCTGTGAACAGAATATTAAGTGAATTCCTTTACCTAGGGAATAGCAGATCCTTCATGACCTAGCATTATTCATACCAGATCATTGACATTTTAAGCAGTGACCATAACTGCATTGCATTGCCAAAAACATGATTATGTAAAAGAACACACACATGATGACACTACAGCAGAACAGATATATTCTACAAAGCTAAAAACTAAATACTTTATGCTTAAAATATAATAAATAAATTCTGGTGCCATCTGTAACCATCTGTAGGGATTATCATTGTCCTAAAGTTCCAGTCCCCAACTCCCCCCACCTTTTCAATAATACCGCAGATAAGGAGACTGTTGGCACTCCCAATCCAACACAGACATCAAGACATTGGAGAGACTGGATTAGAATTTTATTGAGACCCACTTGTTGTTCTTCTTCTTGTTGTTGTCGTACCCTGGCTAAAAGACTCCAGGGATCAGCCGAACAGCCGAAGTACTTGAACACTATGGTACAAAAGTAACAAGTGCATCGGCTGGGGGTGAGAACATTACGTGTGTGACTGTTTTTAATTACCCCGCCACATGGGCAGCCACACTCTGACTTCGGGGGATTTTGGAGACTGATAATGTTTGTTATGCTAGGAGCTTGTCACAACTGAAGACAATCCCCGCATAACTATGCAGAGCATAACAACATTTTGATGTAGCCTTAATGTTCTAGCCTATGTCAGTTGGCCTGACCCAGTGATTGTCACACTAAATCTAGCAAGATAAGTTTAGCACATGTATGTGACATTCGCCAGGCGTCCTAATCCTCTGTAGATTTGGGCTGCCAATAAAGTGATGGGAATGATACAACTTGAAATAATTTTAAGTAAATCAGTGTTAAGCTGCAGGTGTCAATGACGGTTGTTTTGCTATTTCTGTTTCAATGTGTATGTTCTTAGACCATTTTTTGAACAGCATCCCTCCTTTCTTTTTAGTCGGAAAATTTCTTTTTAAAGCTTCTGTTTGAATTATGATTTGTTCTATGACTGCATCTGTTTACATAAATTATCTTGACCATTTTGAACACTTGGCAAGAATATGCCCATTTGTAGCAGAACATACAAACAAAAAAGAATTATGCATGGTGTGTGAGTGACTGGTTTAATGAAAAAGAAAAGTGGGAAAAATTAGAAGGATGGAGGTTCCCACTTTAAAAAAAAAAAAAAAAAAATGATTGAGCATAGAACAAAAATAATGTGGGTAACAATTGGAGGTAGGAGGACCCACAAAGAAAAAAAAAGTAAAACCTCGGAATACCGGTTTCTTTTTTATTTCCCCTTTTTTTTTGTTTGTGTGTTTGTTTTCTGTGGATTTTTAATGATGCAGAGAATAAAGCTAGAGGAAAGAATGCGAAGAAGAATTGAATAATGAAATGCTGAAATGTAATCAAAGACAGACAACTGTGTAATTGAATAAAACCTTAACTGAAAAAACACAAAAAACAAAACACTATGCCATTGAACGAAAAAAAAAAAAAAGAACCAAACAAATTACAACAATACAAGACAGGTTTATTTGTTTCCTTCATTCTTTAATGCAGTGGCATAGTAATTAAATTAAGTTTGTTTAGATATCCACCTGCATTTATTTCTCCTTTTGAACTAAACTAAAGTTAACATTTAAACAAAAATGTAAAAAAAAAAATTCACAAGCACATGCTCAAGATTGAAATGTTAGAACCATATCATTGTTGAATTGATGCTTTCTGGGAAGAAGGCTCTTTTTTGGCCAGTTTTCTGTTACACTTACAGTACTTGCCTCAAGTTTCGTGTGTGTGAGTGTGTGTGTGTGTGTGTGTGTGTGTGTGAGTGTGTGTGTGTGTGTGTGTGTGTGTGTGTGTGTGTGTGCAATCTCCATCCTGTATCTCCAGCTCTGTCGCTGAACATGTTGTGTGCAGTATGAGAGCTGCATGATGTGCTGTGGTTTCTATGGGAACAACTTTGGGCAGCCCGTGTGCAGCACATGCCACCTGTTCCTGTTCTCTGTGGACATAAACAAAGAGGACGGGGAGGGGGAGGTCTACACTGAGGTAAGACCCACACTGTGTACTGTATGCTCTTGTCCTGCAATCCTTTCTTTGTGTAGAAGGTTATTGTTGTGATAGTTTTTTTTTTTATTATGATATTGCAGGTGTCCTGTGTTCCAAATGTTTTGAAACTGGAATAATCATAATGAAGTTGGTGTGCATACCATGTGTGTATTACTCATTCATGAATTTTGCAGAGCTTTTCAGCTTTTCTTTTCAGTTTCATATTCATTTGCAATGCAGATCTTTGTAATTCTGTCGTGTGACAAGAGGTATTCAATGCCATTTTTTTCTTGTTAATCTTAGGGAGGAAGAGGGAGATCACTAGATAGCAGGGGGGACAGAAAGGGGAAGGGGGGTAAAGATGAAAGACATGAGGATGATGCCAAGTGAAAAATGCTTTACAAAAGATGGTCTTCGACCCATTGGGTCCTCTACCTCTTTTCCCCCATCCCCCTTAAAAAAAAAATTGTATTAAAATTATCCAATACCCTTTTCCCTCTTTCCTGCTGCCCCATTCCTCCTTCCCTCTGCCCCTCCTGAGAAAAAAAAAAGTTTGTAAGAAAATAATCAAACAAAATATGAAAAATATAACTTTAAAAAAAAAGAAAAGAAAAGTAGAAGAGGCATGGGGGGGGGGGGGGGGGGAGAGCAGGGAAGGGGGGATGGGTGGGGAGTAGAGGGTGGAGAAAGTCTGTATGGTAGATGAATGAAGAAACAGAATAACCTCCTCCACCCACCCGCCCACCCTCTCCTCCCCCACCCCAAGGCTATTTTTTTCCCTTTAGACAACATATTCAAATGACTTGGGTCTTGTTATTTGCTCTTTTTTTTTTCTCCTCAATCAGAAAGCAGATTCAGATGATTCAGGGAACGAGGAACCAATCGCAGAAGCTGACTTTTATGCCAGCAGTGACGCTGATGCGGCCAATCGAGTGGCCAAGCAAGTTGTGCACAAAACAGACAGGCTAGCAGAGAGGATTAGTAATTTGACATTGCCACGGGAACGGGATCAGGTGCCAGAGGGACTTGTCGACTCTTTACCTCCTGAAGGTCAGGGAGACCCTGCTTGTGTGTGTGTGTATGTGTGTGTGTGTGTGTGTGTGTGTGTGTGTGTGTGTGTGTGTGTGTTAGGGTGTGTGTGTATGTATGTGTGCCACTGTGTGTGCATGCATGCATGTATGCTGATACATAAATTTGTGTGTGTGTGTGTGTGTGTGTGTGTGTGTGTGTGTGTGTGTGTGTGTGTTCAAAATCAATCTGAATGAATCCAAAACTGAAAAGTGCTGTAAGTATTTTTCTCAAATGTTGTCCAATGACTGATTCTGTTGCCTGGTGATGTACTGATGTACATTTCAAAACAGAAAAAAAGGGGGGGTTGAAAGTTGTGGGGGAATATTCACTTTTGTACCATCAAACTAATTTTCGTTTGTGCTACACATGATTGTGAGGGGCCTATAGTCAAATTGTCAGAGCGTTTGCATGTGGAGCTGATGGTTGTGAGCTGAACTACTCATGGAGGTAGATTTTTCCAGCTTGAAGACCCCTTCTGTCCTTTAGTAGCGAACAGAACAGTGATGCAGGTAAAAGAAGGTTAAGGTGGTGAAAGGAAAGGAATGGGTCCCAGTTTCACTGATGGCCATGCACCGAAACAGGTGAACCAGCGAGAGTTCAGTGCCCGCTGCAACCAGGGGACATAACCTATTTTTTGTCTTTAAATCGTAATCATGTGACAGTCATCAACCCTATTCTGCCATACAATGTGCTTTGCTCTTGCATATACGTGGTGTGCTTGTCACAGGAGCCTTGCTAACATATAGAAGCATACTACTTAGAGACATTAAGTGAATGTCAGTGGTCTTTACATTCTTTGGAGTTGTGCATTCCGGTGGCATGAGTAATTTTCATGTATGAAATATGAATGTTTTTTTTTACGTAATGGTTCTATTTTACATGATGGTCTATTACCTGGCATGGTTATTTCTTTTTTTTTTTTACCATGAAAACCACAGAATTTTTTTGACAACCAATTTGCCCATCTGCCGTTTTCCCATAATGCCAAGGTGACTGGATGTTTCTTTTCTTCTAATTCCTCTGCATTGCTGCTACACCTAAAGGCTGGTCTTCAGTATGAAGTGGGAGGTCCTCTTCAGATCAGTTTATAGACCTGTGCGGCTTCTCTTGTAGAGATCTTTTTCAGCCATTGGAGGGCTGTGCCATCCTGAAGAAGAACACATGGTCTTGTCTGCTTCTTAACAGAGAGGGTGTGGTGCAAGATGGAGTAGTTCTGGTAGTTTGCCCTGTCTACATGCAGAAGATATTACCCTTATCACCTATTACATCTTTTTTGCTTTAGAGCTGTGTTTGTCCATGGTGAAATGAGGTGCTGTGGTGCAGGTGGAGATTATTCATCATGCACCTTGTATTCCTGCTAGGGGAGGTTTGGTGGCAGGATTCGTTGTTTCCTGCACAGGACTCTGTTCTTATTGAAACTTGATAATTTCAGTCTTTCTTATGTTTGTTCTTTTGAGTTTTCTGCAGGTTACTGTGCCTTCACGGGTCATTCCCAAGCATTCGGGTATAACGTTGCGAACATTCTGAAACACTTCCTTTTTTTTCACTTTTAAACTTTTCTCTATGGCGTGCTCTGTATGTGTGCTATACTTTACTCCCTTACCTACATCATGCGCGCTGGTGTGCATGAACTGAAAGCCTTGCAAATGGCAGTTTGCATTCATGAGTACAGTTGTATTTCAGAACATTTCAGCTTTCAATCCTTAAAATTTTAAGCAAGGTAACTGCTACCAGTGCATACTGGAAGGTCCACATCACAGATGCTGACCCATAATTAGAGGTACATGTTCAGTTCAAGGTCATTTTATGTGGTTTAAGCAAAGAATCCAGTTAGGTTTACTCAATCAGCCCTGCTTGAACAAACCAACCTGCTTTTTGCCCAGCGAAATTTGAATGTCTTATGTTTTCCAGAATGTTACTGTTGGGTGTGTCTTGTGTGTGTACATGTGTGTGCAGGAAGAGCATACATGCTCAGGCTCAAAAGCAAGTGCCCATGCAAACACGTGTGCAAGCATGCGTGCATGTGTGTGTGTATGTATGCGCAAAAATATGATCGATACAACGAATTACAAAGAAATACGTTGAAAAAATTCTGGAGACTAACTTTTCAAGTAGTAATTGAACCTGTGGAAAATAACTGTGGCGGAGACTTTAACTAACTTCTGCATGCGAAATCGCGTTTTGCAGTGTCATTTCTTCGACAACGTGCCCTGTATTGTTGAAAAACCAGTGAGAGATCATGAGCGTGTGCCAAAGTATGTGGACGAATCAGGTTTGAAAGTATTTCGTATCAGAAACAACCTGTTTTATCACAGTCAGTGCAAGATCAGGTGGTGACTGCTGGCAAGAAGTGTCTGCAATGTGATGGCAGGTGAAAACAAAATGAAGGAGGAACAACACCCCCCCCCCCCCCCACCCCCCCACCCCCTTCTTCCTCCTGCTTTTACAGAAATTTGGAATTTCGTACACGTTGTTTGTAGAAAATACGCTCATTTTCGTTGAAAAATACATCTAAGGCAGTTTTAGGGTAAACAGGTCTGCCTAATGTGTTTTTGTTTTATTACCTTGAATATATCTATGGTTATATTAATTAATTATTATGGATCCAAAAAAATAGTTTAGTTAGGTCTTTCTGATAATCATGAAGCTAGCATTAATCAAACACTAATTATAAGACAAATTAGAAGAATACGAGAATTTGAGCAAAGACACTTTCCGACTCCGGGTTGTTCATATTTCTATGTGTTCTGACTCAGGAGTCTAATAAAGATTTTACCTTGGGGAAATTTTTCGGCCAAGTCCGTGCTGAACACCCATCACTCAACCAGTGAGGACAACTCAGGGAACACCAACACCCACCACAACCACCATTCAGTCGGGGCTGATGAAGACCAGCAGTAGCTGGCTGAAAATTCCCCCAAGGTAAAATCTTTATTAGACTCCTGAGTCAGAACACACAGAAATATAATACCAGAATTAGTATCGGGGGAGGGATATCGTCATACCAAAATGCTTGTGGAAGGGGAGAGAACACACACAGTAGCTGTACACAGGAGCAGTATTAAATGGTTTTAGGATCAAATTTAGGAGCCCTTTTTAATTTTCTTTTTTAAAGACTGTCTTTCCTTCAGCTGAAGAAGACCTTCTTTGTTTGTTTTAAAAGATTTTTTTTAGGTCATTATGAGTAGGTTTGACGTCCATTGAGCACAGCCGTTTCAGGTTTGTTCATGTTGTCCCATAGTCTTCACAATGTCTCATTGGATAAAACTCCTGACCATGCTTTATAGAAAAGATTTTCATGTCACCTGATTTTTGCAGTTCTTTTAGTGGTATTTCGGAATCTGGATGACATCTCCAAATGGACCGCCGGTCAGGTGTGTCAGCGGTGGCGTCAGATTCTTGATGCTGAGATGTCGCAGTCCAAGTGGAAGCACTTTATCAGTCTGCGCTGGCCACTCTTCCAGCCTCAGTACAAAGTGCACTGTTGGCGAGCCATCTATTCACAGTTGTGAGTCCAGTTTGTGTGTGTGTGTGTGTGTGTGTGTGTGTGTGTGTGTGTGTGTGTGTGTGTGTGTGTGTGTGTTTGCCTTTGTGTATGTATATATCTGTGTGTGTTTGTGTATGTGTTTTGTTTATGCCAGTGTGTAGCGTATATGTGAGTGTGTGCTTGCATGTGCATGGGGTATATACATGTTCTGCTTTAGATATAAACTTCCACAGAAAGAGAGAGAGACTGAGATAACTAAAGAAGATTTGAAATTAAACATGTTTGTGTGTTAAAGTGAAGTTGGATACAGTATTCATGTGCATGTTCTGTTTCAGACTGAAAAGTTCTCCATGTCGTTACTGCCTAGAGAGTATGATGCTACAGGTGAGAAACCTGTTTCAGTTTTATGATTTTCATTATTTTCATCCAATTGAACGAGCAGGCATGTAAACAATTTGTCATTTTCATATGAATTTATTTATTCATTTTCGTAATCCATTTTCGCCATACCAAGAATATGATTTAATGTCTATGAGTTCTTTTGTTTATTTTGTTTTATTATTTATTGCAAGCCATGTGTATGACTGATTCAACCGTCAAACTGAAAATAAGTTTGAAAGTAACCCAGGATGGTATTTTGAAAGAAACACATGAGGAAGATAAGTTGATTTTTAGTGCCGTAAAAATGTCTTTTTTATGAAAAGCAGATTCTCTGTTCTCTTACATTGTATACCCATATCTCTCCTAGCAAGGGGAAAGATGGATAGGAAAGGAGTGTGGGAGTGGAGGAGGGGTACTAGGGAATGATTTTCTTACCTGAGTATTCTACTGTAAAAAGTTACCATTTTCCGACCTGGGTATTCTACTCTGAAAAGGTTTGAAAATCTCATCGCTTCCATTCTTTTGTTGGTTGTTTTCTGCCTTTTTTTTCTGTCTGTATTTTCTGGCCTACCAGACTGTTCACCTTTTGTGTTTTCCATCATCACATGTCTTTTCTGTCTGTCTCTGGTCTTAAGTAATAAATGGATTTTGAGAAACAGTTGTATATTACTGTGCCCATGTAATGAGAGCTGCCAGTTTGCTGATGTGCGCTGAAAGTACTCATTTTTTAAAAAATTGTGCTTACACATGTATGATTTTGATTATTATAAATATTTATTTCAGCTATCATGCTTGCACATATATGATTTTGATACTTATTTTTATTTATCTTCAACAACTTTTTTTTTCTAACTTATTTTCCTTTTAAATCAATCCTCAGACAATTAATAAGAAGGAATGTTCAATGCCATAAGCATATCATTCTGAAATTCCATTAGATTTCAATTGATAGTAATATGGCAGTGGTTGTGTTCTGGCATTTTTTGTTTAACTGCTTGGGCAGAAGAAACTGAAACTGCAGTATATTACTGCATCCAGGTATATACAAGTTTTTTGTTTTGTTTTGTTTTGTTATTTAGCATGATTTAATTTGGTAAAGTTTGAGCACATCAATTTGTTGGTGAAGTTTCAGCCATGAGATGACCCTGAACTGTTGGCTTAGGTGACATTAGATAAGCTCTGAATTAATTAAAAAGAGAGAAAAAAAATAAGAGGAAAACGTGTCCTGTAACATTATGGCACACACACACACAAAACACACACACACACACACACCACACACACACACACACACACACACACACACACACACAGACACACACTCATACTCATACTTCCGAAACTCTCTTGTTTACAGAGCACCCCACCCATTGAGGAGAACTCATGGCGGCATCGGCGGCTGCGCAGCGAGCTGAAGACGCTGAAGTCAGACCCCCCAGAAGGCATCCAGGCCACGCCCTTGGACCGTCACTGCTGTCACTGGCAGGCCTCCATCACTGGCCCCCAGGGAAGTCCCTACGAAGGCGGCCTGTTCCTGCTGTACCTGCAGATTCCTCACAGGTAGGAGAGCTGGGAGGAGGTTGGGCAGTGGACAAGGTGGAAGCGATCATGGGAGGATGAAGGTGGTCAGGATAGGATGGAGATGTTAGGCGGAGCATTGGTGGTGAGTTTTTGCTGGAGGGGGATAAGGAAAGAGGGAGAGGTGTGGTATGCTTACACGTCAAGTTTAGGAGAAAAAGAAAAGTACCAACAGACAACAAAAATTAGTCAGTCAATGAACAGCATGTAAGTTTTGTGATCTGTAAACCTGCTGTTGTTTTTTTTTTCTTATTTAGTCAACTGAAAGAAGCAGTGTGTCCCAAAACTTGCAAATACATTAAATTACATTTCGTCTGATGAAATTATTGTAGAATAAGAGGCAGTTGAATTCTTTCAACTTTATAGTCTGGCTTAGCTGTCGCTTTTCTTGAAAAATAATATCTTGCTACATCAACGATAATTCTAGCACCGACATATTTATTAACCTGAGCACAAGGATAGTGGATCGTTAAATCATTGTCCTCATTGTGCATTTGTATGTTTGCAAAATGACTTATACCTGTTTGAATGGATCATGAAACTGACAAAACAATGAAGGGGAAAAATTGCAAAGGGAGAAAAACTGAGACACAGTTTTCCCTGTGGAATGAACGGTTAGAAAGCCAGTGGGTTGCATCCCTTTATGATTTCGTGTTCTGGAGGTGTGTGTGTGTGTGTGTGTGTGTGTGTGTGTGTGTGTGTGTGTGTGTTTCCTTCAGCTTTGCAAATTGAAGAAACTAACATGTTTTTATCTCAATGCACAAAGAATAATTCATATGGAAGTCTGAACTGGTATTATTTTTATTTATATAGGCCAACGTTTCAAGTGCTAGTTCAAGCATTGCTTTCAGTCTCTTAATTTGTATGGTTTCAAGACAGTATCGCAAAACAAAAGAAAAAAAATAGTTACTGTTGAAAAATACCACATTGCTTAAAAAAAGGTGTTTTTGAAAATTATGCACACTTTTGTTCAGATTTAAAGATACTGACCAGATAATGTTGTTCCCTGTTTATTTTCTGGAAATCAAAAGGTTGTTACAATGATGCTGCTTTTCCATCATCTTTGTGTGCATTTTTTTTTTCATTATTATTTTTTTTTATTTTCAGATAATTCAACCTTAACGTGAAATGTAAAACTTTTCGTTTTTTCCCCAGTTCATCTGGTAACTTGATAAAGGTATATGAAAATCACATTGCTTTTTTTTCTGTGTTTCTTGTTGCTATGTTCTTTCATTTTAAATTTTACTAGATCATTTAGTTTCATTTACATGCGAGGTCAGTAACTAACTGCATCACCAAGCAGGTGATCTGTTCGCAGATCCCAGATATAGAACAAGATGATTAAGACTAGACAATAAGTGTATCATATGAAAAAAATAAAACAAACAAATAAACAACCAAAGCAGTTGTCACACCAAATGAAACTAAAGTGGAATTGAGAAAGCAAAGCAATATCCTGTGAGGGAAAGGGAGGGGGTGGAAAGAGGAAAAAGAAAAATTAGTGGATGTGATGGATGTCCCAGTATGGTGCTAGATTTTTATTTTAGATTACTTCCCTTGACCTTTGAATCTCCACTGTCGGCT
>CM065730.1:46628231-46640731 GCA_033310375.1 Conus canariensis
AATTTTTTTTTTTTTATCAGTTGTTTCATGATAAGGTCAGAGCCGTAAAGCTTACTTATTCACATTTTTTTTTTCTCTCATTGCAAGTTAGACACTTTGTAATACAAAATTTCCGATTGAAGATCCTTGACAGGACTCTGTCCTCTTTTACTATCATCTGTCAGTCAGTCTGAAGAGATGTAAACACCTAACAGTTTTGATCAGAAAATGTTAACAGACAACAACAACAACAACAAAACAACAAAACCCCTCTTAAATAAATATTCCAGTGGCGTACAACATTCAACTGTTTTATCATTGGTTTCAAAGTGGGGTGACTGCAGGCAGAATGTGAAACAAGAGCAAAAACAGAAAGACTGCACCACCAAACGAAAAACAAAACAAAAAAAAACGCAAATGAATTACAAAATGAACACAACATGTTTTGACCTAATTGGTCTTCTTCAGGTGAGACAGATAACATTCAAGACAATGAAAATGAGAGACGAACAGACTGTCACTTACCTCTTCGAACCAGGTGCAAAAGTTAGCCTATGGTGAATGACTAAAACTACAGAATGGAGCTGAGGTTGAAGGGGAGACAATACGGGTTGAAATGATAATAATGATACTAAGATATAGAAAATACTACTACTACAAATAATAATCATGATAATAATAGTACTAACAATAATGATGATAATAATTGTAGTAATTGTAACAACAAGACCGACAGACGAAGAGGAATGAGAGGACAGTTACACTTAGCATTAATATCCAAAAATACCATGTGCCTCTTCACCCCCGCAGCACCAGCCCACAGTACACCCCACAGACACACTACCATACACTCCACAGACACACTACCATACACTACACACTACCATACACTCCACAGACACACTACCATACACTCCACAGACACACTACCATACACTCCACAGACACACTACTATACACTCCACAGACACACTACCATACACTCCACAGACACACTACCATACACTCCACAGACACACTACTATACACTCCACAGACACACTACTATACACTCCACAGACACACTACCATTCTACTCAGTATGTAGCAGCTTTTTTCTCTTCTTCCCTCCCTTTGTTGTCTCCATTCTTCTATCTAGCTATTCTTTACTTGCTTATCTGTCCGCTCCTTTTGTTACTCTGGTTTCTTTTCAGTTACATATACTCCCTGGCTTACATATATTTTCTTCTTTCTTTCGCTTTTTTTCAGGTGTGTGTGTGTTATTTTTTCAATGGTACTGTCTGCTTTTTAACCATTGATCAATTTTATTCCTTTCCACCTAGTAGTAGTAGTAGCAGTAGTGCTGGCAGCGATATCATTATGATTATTACTTCTATATTACTACTTTCACTTTCATTATCATAATTATTATCTCTTTTGTCATATTATTATGAATTCTATCGTTATCATTATCAGTGGTAGTAGTACTATTAAAATCATTATGACTGCTATAATTATTGTTATTAATGTTATTATTATCAACATGAACACTTCAATCATGCATGCTATTTGATGAACTTTATATTCCATTTGTGTTTTCTAAATTTATTCATTGATATATTTCTTAGATTTTATTTTACTATCTTTCTCATCTCCTATATCATTATTATCATTATCATTATTTTCATGAGTATGATTATTATTATAACAATTGGTGTATTTCTTAGGTCCTATCTTACTATCTTTCCCTTTCTCTATATACTTTTGCTTTTTCTCGTTCCCCTTCCTGTCCTCCACCTCCTCCTCCTCCACCTTCTTCTTTTTCACATTACTATAATTATTATTGCTGCTTTTACCCTATTATTGTTATTATGCTCTCAATCCTTTCCTTTCCCTATTTCTTTAATACAGGTATTGTTATCATTAATATTATGGTTATCATGTAATTGTACAACCATTACTGTTTTTTTTTTTTTTTTATGATTATTACTATCATTTAAACCTGTATTATCTCCCCTTCAACTTCGCTTCCATTCACTAGTTTTAGCCATTAGCCCGAGATCAAATTTTGCATTCAAAGAAATAAGTGACTGTTTGTCGCTCATTGTCATTGTCTAAAATGTTATTTGTCTTGCCTGAAAAGACCAAACTGGTCAAAATGCATGGTGTTTGTTTTGTAATTTGTTTGTTCTGTTGTTGGGCAGCGCATATATATTCTGATTTTGCTCATGTTTATCATAGTTTTCCCAGAACAATGTCAGACTGATCTTATGGATGAAAGTTCAAAGGTGCTTGAAGTGAAGCTTTCAGCCAGCACAAAACGTCTCTGTTTTCATTACCTTTTCTTCTTCATTTAATGAGTTTTAACCTGTGTGTACTTTGGCCTCATGGTTCAGCAAATGTGTTGTAGTGCTTGTGGGAAGATGATATTAATTTCTCATAATATACTCTAAGGACTTACGCAAGTTCACATTGTTTGAATAGCCCAGCCGGCCATGGAACCATCTTAGGGTTGCAAGCAAGTTAAAACTATAACTATGTACAGAGACTAGAACACTAGGTTAAGCAAATAAAAGATTGATGTAAAATGAAAGTTTTATCACCAGTCTCTAGCAATAGGCACAATGTGTTACATAAATAACAACAGTGGTTTCAGGGCCAAAAACGAAAAAAAAAAAAAGGCATAGACAGCGATAAGCACAATGTGTTACATGAACAACAACAGTGGTTTTAGGGGGAGAAAAAAACCAGCATTGACAGCAAATAGATCTTGCGTGTTATCTTTACAAAGAGAATATTTATTTGGAGTGCTGCTGAACAGAATTACATATGCCAAGCATTTTTGTTGTGATCGGCAACCGGGTATTGAGACTGTGCAGGCTTCTTGGAGAGGAAACTATCTGTCCATTCTGCAGTGTTTGTCTGCCCATATGGGACGGTGTACTGTTTGTTGCATTTACACTTTTATTTCTTTTTGTCAAGTTTTGTTTTACTGTTGTTTTTGTTGTTGTTTTCAAACTGGGGTGAAAAATTGAGCAGAACGGCTGTCACCTTTAGCTTAGAGTAAGTAGTCTTATTATTTGCATGGCATAGTTGTATCTGAAGGATATCAACATGTATCAACATATATGTTGTCATGTTTTGATTGATTGTGTTGTACAGATTTTGTAGATGGTTGTACTGTTTCTAAGCCCATTGAGTGTTGGAGCTCTAGTGCCCTTTGGTATCCCAATATACCAGGGTGAAAGCTGAATTTTCAGTCAGACCCTCTGCTGTCAGAACAGCCCAGAGACCAGTCCACACATTTTGTCGACTGAACTGAGACGAAAACCAGTGTACTTCCATTATTCTTCCTTCTTTGTAGCCATTAAGTGAAAGAAAAAAAATGCTTGCTTGCAACACCTTCCCTCCCCATGTGGGTAATCACTTTTCAGATCCTCTCGTCACATGTCAGGAATCTTCACTAAATGTTTTGGTCAGCTGTCAACACTCTTAACTCCAAATGCAACAGCCACGAGAAATGTCCACGTTGAATGTGCTAGAGTAATGAGACCTGTGATTGCCTGGCTACTAGTTCATAGCTCCTGTTTGGCCATGACTGACAGGGAGGCTGTGTTCTCAATCACAGACAGAGTTCCGTTGCACTGCGGTCGCGTCTCACTGGTCATGTAGAATTGATGCAAATGAATCAACTACCAGACTGAAGTGTGTCACAATAGTCCAAACTTTAGAGAAATTCTCACAAAGAAATCAGTACATAATGCTGAACAATTAAGTAGTGGGGGAAAACAAGTGCAGGCTAACAATTCTTCAGTCATTATAGTAATGACTTGGCAAAGATTTGAACTTTTAGAAAAGCAAAAAAAAAAAAAAAAAATTGAAGATGAAGAAAATGGGGGGAATATATTAAAGACATCTGTACATATAAGATAATGTATCAGGGGATCTGGGACATGAAAACTGTTATGTATTCGGTACATATAGGGGCAGTCAAGGGGGTAATGTTAGATTTTTTTGGACAGATTCTTTTCCCAATTTGATGACAGCTCTAAAACCAAATCTGTGTGGTTGTCTGCACAATTTAAAAAAAAAAGAAAAAGTGAAACTGCTGGTAGGAAATTTTTACCAACAGTGTACTCCTATAGAACTGAGATCATCGTCGCTGCCCTCCACCAGTTACAGGCATGAATGTAATGGGGAAATCCAACCCAAAGAACCAGACATGAAGGACAAAACCTTAGACAGTATTTTTTTTATTTCAGGAGTTTCTCGTGTTGATGAGTTACTTGTGTGGTTGTTTGTGTGATGATTTTTGCACACGGGTTAATGTTGGTTGAGGTTTCTTTTTTGCTTTTATTATGTGTGTTTTGATGAAGCAGAAGAATGCATTTCCAGTGTGGACTCAGGAGACCTCTGCACTGCAGATCTTCCAAATTCAATTTCGACATGTTTTGTAAGATTCATCATGTCGGTTTCCCACTTTGTCAATCTTTGATGCTCATGAAGGCAGTTAGCAATTTTGTACTATCTTCTCAACCCTTTCAAAGAAAAAGTTGATCACTGAAGCCCAAACATGAAAATTAATGAAACATTAAATGCTGAATGCACAAGGGACTGATGATTTTATGACCAAAATAGTGAAAAGCGTAAAAAAAAAATATATATATATATTGACTTAAAGACATTTAGATTTACTAATATTGGTCATTATTTTTTGGTTGCTAGGGATGGACACAAGGAAACTGGAGATCAAGAAAGAAGCATATTGACTTTTGCCTTTAAAACTGTTAACTGGCACTCAGGCTTACCTATATATAGCTCACACAAGCAACAAAACAACACTGTCAGGTTTTTCCTCTTCAATTGTATGTGTGCTGTACATACACAGTTCATCAAAATGATGATGGTGAAAATAAAAGTTACGATTTTATCCCTCGTTTTTGGTATTTTTAGTTTGTATGTTTGATGGTGTGCGATTTTTTACAGATTAAAAAAAAATTGGGTATTGGTCATGTTCATTATGCTTGGACTGCATGACAACAGCTTTCTGCTGAAAGTTGCTAGGTATCTTTTTTTTTTTTTTTTTTTTTTTTGCTGTCCCAACCTCTGCGCCACCTCAGAGGCAGTGCACCCACGCCGCTCATTCCGACACCCCGTCCACAGCCACAGCCCGGTCGGCCCCGCCGCAGCCCCCGGCACCGGCAATCCACAGGGAACAGTCAATGTCAAGTCGTCAAGAGGCAACCCACCGGAGGAGACACTGCACTGACGCCGAGTCACTTCGGTGGTGTTCAGTGGCGCCTGTTCTGATCTAACATACGCAGGACACCCCCTACTGACGACAATAATTGCTTAGTCGCGGAGCCGGCGTGAGTGAGCTCTCCCTCCGGAGGGCGCCACCACGTCCGTCCAACGACAGCCCCCATGGACTCGCCGATACCGGTGACACCGACGGAACCAAACCAAGGCCACAGACGTGGAGAGGACATCGAAACTGAGGTCACCATGAGAGCAGGGCATGAAGGGCCACAGAACTTGAGACATTTTTTAATGCTGATCGATGAGAATGAGGATGATTAAGATGATGCTACGGATTTCCATTTCGGTCTGAGACTACATGACAGGGCTGTACTCTACGCTTCCTTTCATAATATATCCCGGCGTCAACCAGGCCCGAGAGATACAGGCACCTGCAGTGTTGGTCAGGAAGTTTGAGCAACACTCTCAGAAACGCATCCATTAAGTGGATGAAACTCGACTGTGTGGTCTCAGTCTTCCCAACTGAGTCCGCAGCAACTCAACTCTGGGTAGGAGCCGGTCGGGGCAGAAAAACCCACATGACTTCTGATGGGATTCGAACACTTGCTAGGTATCTTCTCCACCTTTCCTCACAGTGGAACCTCTGTATCATGACTTCAAAAATTTCTGCTCAAATCAGGTTATAATAGAGAGGGATCTTAATAAGGATTTGCTGCAGTACAGATACTCATGACCAACCATCAGAAGACATCCAAAGAATGAATTAGTGCCTACGTGTGTACATGTACAGTGTGCATGTGCAGCATAAAACTCTCCAGCAAAGTGTGTGTAGTTGTAACAATATGAGGATCTTTTATTTCTTTAGCTTCACAGAACAGCAAAGTCGTAGTTTAGATGCCCCCCTTGGTCTCCACCCTGTTCGTTTGCACTCGACGGGCAGAATGGCTAGTGGGGTGCCCATCAATGACATAAGGGAGCATCACAAAAGCATAACAAAGTGTTTTGTGAATGTTTGTGTACGTTCCTTCTGGAATTTGAGGCAACTCCCCTATCCCAACTCTCTCCACACTCCATTCTGGCTGAAAGCGATTCATTATCCTTAATGACATTTTGAATCTGTCTTTGCTACCTCGGCTGATTTTGTGATAGAAATTAAAATTTTACTTTTTGCGCTTCTTCGCATTACTTTGATTCGCTCTTCTAGTGTCAGCAAATTTTCCTTTTGCAATGATGACAACATTTTGCAGAAACTCTTCGTGTTGGAAGGCACAAAAGTGCCACAGGGAAATTAACTCTAAGCGGTGTTTATTTCAGAGATTAAGGCCGTTGACTGTTTTTGCTGCATTTTTAACCATTGCTTGACCGATATTTTGTGCCAAAGTCATATTAGATCATGACCGGTTGTTTGTAAGTTGGATTAGAGAGGCAGTCACAGATTAATTATATGATGAAGCAGGTTGGACACTGTCGTTTAGGTCACACCAGGGAGAAAGGGAGTCATAGTAGGGCAGGTTGGAAAAGGGGCAGACCACTGTATTACCTTGACCAAGGAGGGATATTTAGACATGTGATTGTTGGTAGGTTTGACTGTCAAAAAGATTATATTTATGCAGAAGCTAGGAAATCTGTTTTATTTTATAACTTGGTGCAAAAATCGAATGTGGCCAAAGAATAAAGCCATTGAATGTTGTGTTGCTGATCAGGGTCAAAAAGCCGACCCTGTTACGTTATGTAGATGGAGTAGAGAATCTTGCAGTTAGGCTTTCATGATATCTTCTGGACTGCTGATCAGTCCTAAGCATTGTCATTACCAAGACAATAATGTATGAGAGTTACGTCCCATTGTATGATCGCATAGTTAGGCTATTTATAACGGATAAAATCATGTCACAGAGCCAGGGTTTTGTGTGTGTGTGTGGTGGTTTTTTTTTATTTATTTATTTTTTTTTTTACCACATTCCTTATTCTTGCAAGATGGGGCGCTTTTCTTCAACATTTAAAATGTTTTTGTGGAATCTCATTCGAAAGAAAAAGTCAGGCATAAAAGATATTTTACCTACGAACTTGCAATTTTGTGCAGATCCGGATTACAACCAGGATCAGTGAACAAAACTACTTTCATTACAGGAAAAGAAGGGGCCGAGGAAGAGGGTGGAGGGAGCGATATTTATCAATCACGGAACAGTCAAAAATCAAGCTTGGAATTTGCAACGACCAGCGATCTATAGATGAGACACTGAGGGTTAATTGAAGTGAAATAGTTTTATATATTTGTGATATTTTGGAGACATATATATATGATGGGAGTCGGGTAGGGTTTGACTGAAGTTAAGAATACTAAGGGTATGCGCCACCCTGTGTGCACTTCTAGATTTGATGAAAGTATGGCACATCGCGTCAAAATTGTGGGTTTGAAACAACCTTGATGTCATCACTGAATAATAACTATCCCCCCCACCCCCCCCCCCCCCCATAACTCGACGATAGAACAAGTGAAGATGGAAGACTTGAATGACCCTTCTATATCAGTCAGAGTCTATGTTGCTTCCTGGTTTATGTTCCCATGTCCTGCATCGCTGCAAATGATCATGTGATACAAAATTGGAAGCGGACACAAAGCAAAATTAAAGTGTCAAGTGACCCAGAATGAGATATTGCAAACCAGATCAAAGTCAAAAGTCAGGTGACCTGGAGGGCGTCAACTAACATGGTCCAGGTTCATAACGGGTCAGAAGAGGCCCCGTTTGACCCAGAATGATGTTAAAGTTTAAGTGGTCCCGAATGGGTCGCTGTGACCCACAAGAAGTCAAAGGTCAGTTGACCGTGAGTAGGATATTTTGCTCAGGTTGAGGTTAAAGGTGGAAAGTTCATAATTGGGGTTGTTCCCGTAGGTCAGCCAGGGGCTTCTTCAGTACAAATAGCTAGGCTGCCGTGTGGAAGCTCTGTGACAGTAACTTCCTCTTTTCCATTACTCTATTTAATTTTTTTTTTTTTTTTTGAAATTGTATGTATACTTATTTGTTTTCATCTCTTGAGCACACACGCATACACACACGCGCGCGCGCACACACACGTGCTCGTATGCATGCATACGCTCACACCACACACACACACACACGCACACACACACACACACACACACACACGTATGGCACGCATGCATACGCGCACACACACATATGCTCGCTCGCATGCACACACACACACAATGCACGCACACACGATCGCACGCATGCAAACTTAAGCTCGCACACATGCATACGCTCGCACACACACACACACACTCACTCTCTCTCTCTCTTTCTCCACCAATTTTATTTCATTAAAGCTGTAGGAATCCGACTTTTCAAGCATGAAAAATTGAGTGATTGTTTTTATAAATTATTCTTTTCAGTCGTATTCTTACTGATGCAGCTGTCAAGGTGTGTGTGTGTGTGTGTGTGTGTGTGTGTGTGTGCGTGTGTGTGTGTGTGCGTGTGCGTGTGCGTGTGTGTGTGTGTGTGTGTGTGTGTGCGCGTGCGTGTGTGTGTGTGTGAGGTAATAGTAATTATAACTGTCTTCATCATCATTTAAGGCTTTGAGAAAGTATTACGCCATGTTTTGATATGATTTTAATAATATTGATCCTTGCTGTTGTTTTCTGTTCCTGAAGTATACTGAACTTATGCAATAAGTGTGTGTGTGTATGCGTGGGTGCGTGTGTATGTGTTTGCCCACGCATGTGTGCGTGCGTGTGTGTGTTGGAATGGTATTCAAGCTGTAACATGCATGCAAAACATACTGAAATCTTACGAACGACACATTTAAGAAAAGCATCATGCGATATAAAAAAAGAAAAGCAAATAACTATGTAAACATGAATCATCCCAAACAAACAAAACGCTGGACAATGCCAACAAATATCCCCTTTTTTTCCAATTTTTATTTCACCTAATCACCATAATATGAAGTCAATAAGAAAAAAAGCAAAAAATAAACAAAGAAACAAAGCACAATAAAATAGATAAAACAAAATAAAACAAAAAACCACAAAACAAAACAAAAACAAAAGAACAAGAACAAATCCTGCTTAAAACTTTACTTTTCATCTTACCATCAATGACAAAAAAAAAAAAATGCATGCAACTGCAATCTGATGCGTGTGTAAGACGTGGAATGAAGTGACGATGTCATAATCAGAATAGCGAACGAATTTCATGGACCAAAGGACACACGCTGAGAACAGATCACGAGATTCGACTGCAGAGAAGACAAGGAATGTTGTCATTGAACACTATTTTAGTTAGTCGAAAGCGAGAGTGAAAATATTTGTAGTCGTTTGAACACACCGTTATGCTCCCCCCCCCCCCCCCCCCCCCCCCCCCCCCCCCCCCCTCACACACATACACACACACACACACACACACACACACACACGTCCGCCCACCCACTCCCCAGAATGTTCGTTCTCATTATCCATAGCAAGGGGTGATGAATGGTCATCATCACTTTAGTCCTATGACCTTAGGGCGTAGGGGCACGTGACAGCCACGTGGGCAGTGACGGATCATTACAGCTCTCTGCCCTTCTTTATATGTGACAAGCGGGGGGAAAAAAACGGGAAAAAAAAAGGAGTGATAACCAGCCTGGACTTCGCTGCATGCATGATAGTTGATACAGATGTTTCTTTCTGCGAAACACACACACACACGCACGCACGCACGCACGCACGCACAGAGATAACCTACGAATGAAACTTGAGGCCTACGGAGATTGACCGGTGGGTGCTTTATGCAGCTGGACATCATGGCTTGGCAGCATTTAGGCATCAAAAGGAGAAACGAACTTAGAATTAGGAAGAATCAGGCCGCTTTGAGTCTGTGTGTGTGTGTGGTTGTGTGTGTGTGTGTGCGTGTGTGTGTGTTGTGTGTGTGCGTGTGTGTGTGCGTGTGTGTGGGGTGTGTGTGTTTTGTGTGTGTGTGTGCGTGTGTGTGTGTGTGTGTGTGTGTGCGTGTGTGCGCGCGCATCGCGCGCGCGCGTGCGTGCGTGCGTGCGTGTTGTGTGTGTGTGTTGGAGGGATGGGTCTGTGTGTGTGTGTGCAGAAACATGCATAAAACCTGAAGTATGGTTGTCAAGGGAAGAAATGAGCCTGGTCAAAGATAGAGCTAGTGATGACAATTTGGGGCTATGCCGGGTCAAGGACTGGTCCCAGGAAGCGGGAGGCAAGCTAGCATGGCCTGGCTGGGATCTCACTGGTTAGGGTTTAGTCTCGGGGATGGTAAGTTAGCAGCACTGACCTGGGCTAGCAGGATCGGCTTCGGACTAGGCTATGCCACACAGGGTTTGGATCCCGGGAGTTGTAAGGTAGCTGGGCTTTGCCAGTCAGCTAGCCAAGTTGACCTGGGCTCTGCTAGTCGAGGTTTAGTTTCCTGAAGTGTTAAGCTAGCAGGATAAGCCTTGGGAAATGCCCTTCAGGGATTTAAGCTTCTGAAAGAGGTAAGCTAGTCGGACTGGCCTTAGGCTATGCTGGTCAGGGTTTAGTTTTCAGGAGTGCATAGCTAGCCAGATTGGTCTTGGGCTATGCCCGTCAGGGTTTGGTTTCCCGAAGTTGCAAGCTAGCCCCTTTGGCCGTGGACTATGCCAGTCAGGGTTTAGTTCCCGGGAGTTGTAAGCTGGCAGGAGTGGTCTTGGACTCTGCCAGTCAGGGTTTAGTTTCCGGGAATGGTTGGCTAGCAGGAGTGGCCTTGGACTATGCCAGTCAGGGTTTAGTTCCCGGGAGTTGTAAGCTGGCAGGAGTGGCCGTGGACTCTGCCAGTCAGGGTTTAGTTTCCGGGAATGGTTAGCTAGCAGGAGTGGCCATGGACTATGCCAGTCAGGGTTTAGTTCCCGGGAGTTGTAAGCTAGCCAGACTGCCCTTGGGCTATCCCAGTCAGGGTTTAGTTTCCGGGAATGGTTAGTTAGCCGGAATGGCCTTGGAGTATGCCAGACAGGGATTAGTTTGTGGGAGTGGTAAGCTAGCCGGATTGGCCTTGGGCTATACCGGTCAGGGTTTAGTCCCAGTGTGTGTGCCAAGCTGGCTGGACTGAACTGGCCTGGTCTTGGTATCTTGAAAACCAGTTCAGTTCAGTGCTTTAGAGTGTGTTTTGTTTTTAGAACCTTAGTGTGGGAAGACAGACTCACACAAAAAATACTGCACACTCTAACTTGCATCGGGTAAAACAGCCAGAAATTGGCTGCTAAAGAGTGCATGATCCCGATCCCAAGTATTTTTCAAGAGCGAAATGCTGATAGGGAACAGAATGAGGTAGATGAAGAGAAGAAGGGGGAAAAGAATGTAAGAATGACAAAAGATGCTACGCATATATCATAACAACAAAGCAAATGAATAATATGATGAAGTTGTTACTAGTCTATAATAGAATCAACAAGCTTTGCAATTACATTGGTAAGGTTGCGGAGGTGGGGGTGGGGGTGGGGGGGATACAGCACAGAACAGCATGTATCTACAACATGTTTTAGGTTTTTAAAATGACAAGTAAAGTGCACACAGACAGAGGAGCTGAAAAAAAAAAACATACTGAACTTCAGAACAGTCAATAATTAGCGCACATTCACAACGAAACAGCCAGTCAGTCGGGGATTAAAGAATACGTGGGT
The DNA here is from genome assembly GCA_033310375.1 of Conus canariensis. NCBI lineage: Eukaryota > Metazoa > Mollusca > Gastropoda > Neogastropoda > Conidae > Conus > Conus canariensis. The sequence continues at coordinate 46,640,085 of CM065730.1, forward strand.
TAAACTGAAGTACGCCAGTTCGTTTCGCTGATTAAAACCGAAATGTTTGCATCTATCCGACTAAATGTCTTGGGATAATCAATATTTCAGGACGGTGTGTCATGTGCTCCGCTGTAAAAGGAGACTGGATGCCAGTTCACAAGAAGGTAGCTGGATACTAATGGACCAATTCTTTGTTTATTGATTTCATTTGATTTAATGTTATTTTCATTTCCGTTTTCTTTCTTGGGGTGCGAGGTGCAGGGAAGAGGGAGGGGTTCTTTGTTGATCGTGCCGTGCTGTATTACAGTGTGTTGTTAAAGACGGTACCTCTCTGTTGAGATTAAGTAAACAGACAGTGGTCACAACAGTTTGTGCTTCTGACGTCCGTGAGATTCATTCAACATTATACTTCTGTTGGCCATGAAAATGGTCCTTACCGTGGTTCAAGCGGGTTACAGCAATAAACATTACAATGGTTTGTGCGGTTGATTCTTTTGTTGTACAAATCGTATTTTTTTCAGAACAGCACTCCAACTATTCGTCCATTTTTCAAAATAAAACAAAAATGATTTAAACCCGCCTCAACATACACCTTTCAATCGACAAAAAGGGAAACTAGAATCCCACAAAGAAGACTGTTCCATAAAAACCAACCTGCTCCTACC